>CM046853.1:8996243-10236446 GCA_025617745.1 Heliocidaris erythrogramma | reverse complement strand
CGACCAAGCGGGGAGGGTGTGGGACTACCTATACATATAAAACTTACATTTTAGAGCATCCCAAAATAAAAAGGTTTTAATGAAAAGAAGGAATGCACGGATCTATGCCAATGGACGGAACCCCTTAACTGAGAATAACAATGCGATATTTTCTCATTGAAATTTTGGATTATATTATTTCCTTACTTCTAATCATTAAAGAATGTGATGGTATTTCAAGATCAAATATAATGAGTTTGGATAATTATTAGTTTTAAGTTAATGTATCACAATTCTTATTTATTTTATCCAAAAATATTTTGGGATGATAATACCGGCCATCCCCCATGCACCTCAATTTTTTTTTTTGTTGTTGAGTATATCATATATAGGCTGTACACTGTGATAAAGCAATTTGCCTATTTGTTGCACATCGATCTGTCATTAAGTTGACAAAAATGTACCATCAAGAACAATACGGTTTATGCAACTGAATAGCTATAGTATACAAAGCAACATTACTGTGACGGTGTACTGTTTGTGAAATACCCACCGACAAACACTTATGATGTTTGAATGGCTTGAATTGACTTTATTAAAAACCATTGCTCATTAATATTTTGTTTCAACAAGAAAACGAGAGAGAAAAGATAGTAACAAGTTATATACTTTTCAAATAACGAAATATGTAAACATAATCAGTGTATGTTAATAACGTTTGATTCGTATATACATGTACATTGATCATGTAGATTGATATGAATCAGACTGTATAACTGTTTATGATCACCACTCAACACTGGTTCACATTTGTTAATCACGTATCGAATGTCTCTCTCTAATAAGGTGCGGTATTGAAAAGAAGTCATGGGCAATATAATATTATATTTTTTTCGTGACGTAAGTAACATAAAAGCTAAAACTTGTCGAATGGTTCGTCACTCCTCTAAAAGGTCAACAACGTCCTTAGAAGAGAGAGAGGGGGGGGGGGGTTCTGGGCAATCTCTACTTTTTAAACCAAACATTATTGTCACCCATACTTTAACCACGCCTTAATTTGCGCAGTTTTTGCATGACTATTGAGCACCCTCGTCTTCCAAATTCGCTCCACAGTGCCCGACATAAATGAGATTGAGAAATACTTACAGGTGTAATCATAGCTGCTACTCCTACGGGTTGTCGAATAAACATCATCCGTTTGGTCTTGAAAGGAGAAGGAACGACATCACCATAGGCTCGACGAGCCTCCTCCGAGAACCACTCGTTAAATGATGCTGCATAGCCGACCTCACCCATCGCTTCTGCCAAAGGCTTGCCCTAATATCCATGAGCAAGACAGAGTAAGTTTTGAACGAAAAATTGTGGGAACCTGTATAATAAGAATAACGACCATGCTAGGTTAAACATCCCTGTGCATACGCCATGCAGATCGTCTTACCTACTCTTAAGCTGATGGGAGCCTTTTTGTTCAATTAACATAATTATTTATTTCAATGATAACTGTATTATTTCAAACGATTCAATACTTTATCTTTGCTAAAGTTCGCATAACTTGACAATTAACATGATTACTAGTGTCCATACACGCACACACGGTGTAATCCATGTTAGAAAGGGAGGGGCTGAAAAGTTTGTTTTTCACGGCAATATGAAATTGGTCGGGAAATTTGGATCCACAGTGATATTTTACAAATAATATGGGATTATCAAAGGGTCATAGGAGTGAATAACTTCATGAATGGCTATATGCAATAGAAAGGGTATGAAAGGTATAACAATTTAAAGCGATCATTAATATCATCGGAAATGCATCTAATACCCTTCAGGTAAAAATTATGGTCACTAATAAAGCTCAGAATAATAACAAAAATTAATTGGACAAACTGAAAAATTAATCATTGTTTTTACCTCCCGAATCGTTTTAAATGTTTCTCATGAAATGGATTTGTCGTAATGTGCCTGTGTGTTTCGATCCTTCGGCCTATACCCAGTTAATACGTGCGTTTCTACTGTGTACCTTCATACCCGCGTTCAAACAGGACTTGACTTTGAAAACATCCTCATTTCGCTTAAACGCTAGATTCAAGGCCATGCATGCACTGTAACATGTTAAATTCATCAAAACTCACGTGACCGCTTGCCATGTCAAACAAGCAGAGAACGAAATGGTTTGTTTATCAGTGACCTACGTTTTCTGATGTCAAAAGTTTAGCCAAAGCTTCTTGATTCTGCATCATCAGTTCCGCCCACCGTCGAAGAATTACGGCCCTCTCCTAAAACAAAATTGAAAAGAAAACATTTTGATCACGTTACTTTTTCCAGTCTGGGGTTATGAACTCATTTTTACAAACTCAAATGCTAACATAAATTAAAGGTAAATAACATTGCATTGCTGCTTTTTAGAAATGCTCTAGACAATCCGAAAATATTGTTGGTGGGCAATCCCACCAGCAACAATTAGTACAATACTAAAACGGGAATCGCGGTTGACAATAGCAGCTGCTGATTGCCAAGTTAATTGCTATAAACTACAATGTCACCTTTAAGTCATATTTCAAGCACAGCGTGGGGGTATAATGTATGATAGTTAAAAGTAGCTTTAAACGGGAAACCTTCATCCAAGTTGACCTGACTGGAAGCAGAAAAATAAGAAAACAAGAAGTGAAAGTTTGCAAATCGGATAAAGAATGAAGTTATGAATCTTTCAGAAGTTGAATCATTAATGTTAAAGAGATCCTCAGATTGGTGTCAGATAGTTGCTGTCTTACTACACAGCCGCTGCACAGTCAGTTGCATGACAGCATCGTTTACAATTATTGTTAACAAATCGGGAAGAATACAGGTCTATATATAACGGAGAATTACGTCCAGTATGTTTAGTACACTGTCAGGGAGTAGGGACGAAACTATATATTTGTTTTACAAATGCACATTTTGTTTCGTAAATTAACGGAAGCGCGTCTCACATTACAAGCCATAGCTGCCCTGTATTCACATTAATAGTTGGCACTTAGCCAGATGTCGTTAATGTATGTATAAAAATGTCTATGAAATATCAATAGAAAATTATGTGTAGGGCTATTACTGCTTCCTCCTACGAACAGGGTTCAAAGTCGAATTCTAAAGCGTAATAGAACAATATCCATGATATAAACAGCCTTTACAATTTATTTCTTGTCCAGACAAATATCTAACAATGGGAAACACTTGAAAATATACGTATGCTTTTCGTACATCAGTGCATTTAAATTATGAACATTATTTTCATCTAGTGCAGATACTAGTAGTCATGAAATATTGCATCTATCTCTTAGAAGCTGATGTTTGCAACAGCCAGTAGGCACAAATATATTATTTTTTGCTATGTTGGGCAAACCTCCGACAGTCTAGGGGTGTTAAAAGCACCTTACGTTCTGAAAATGCTTGTAGAAAGCATGCCGATACGAATGATAATAGTAAAGAGTGACTAACTATAAATCAATTTACGAATTATGGAAGTCTCTCACGGCAGAACCCCCGGTAGCGAACTCATCTATCCATCTATTATTTATGATACCATCTTTGTCTTTGTTAACTTTCTAAAGTCAGTAATTCCCGTTGTTCACAATCAGCTGACACACCGATTCATTTAGACATTGTATTGACTATCTTTCAGGAATGCTTCAATTACCAAATGGCCCTAAAAGATTCGATCATGTATTGTTATCTCCCTGTTCTGTGAAATATATTCTCACTATAATAATAGATTATGGCCTCCTTCTAATATTCAACTTTATAATATTCGAAGTTATTTGAGATATAGAAGCAGTAATAACATTTTTCGAACCTTGGCAGTGGTATCTCTCCAAGGTCCGTAGAAGGCATCGTAAGCGACTTTGATGGCTTCCTCCATATCAGAAGCATTACCATCAACAACAGTGGCGATGGTGGATCCATTGGCCGGGTTAGTGACTTCGTACGTCGCTCCTGACTTCGCAGCGACCCAGGTCCCGTTGATGAAGGCCTGTTCGCGGAAAAGCGAACCGTAACTCGAAGAGGTCGACATATTAGACCATTGCTTGTAACCCCAGAGTGGTACAGGTGCGTGCTGGTCCGATGCTAATGAGGTGACTGCCAACGATGAATGGAGTGGAACGGATGCACTTCGATAGCCGCGGCGGAGAAGGGTTTTCAGCAGGACGCCCGCTCCTGGTAATCTGCTTCCTAGTTTGTGAGCCATGATCTTAGAGCAATACTTATTTGAAAGGTTATGTGTTTTATAAAGCTGGTATTTTAGTCTTCGTTCCTTCTGAGTGACCTGTATCCATCCACGAAAAAGTTAGTCGTCTAAAGGTTTTCGTTACACAACCGTATAGATCCACGCAATAATCCCTGAAATATAAATTAGAGAAAATTAATACACTTACAGTGGTGTACCCCCCCCCCCCCCCAACACCCAATCGGGTGGCCTGGAAATGAAAAAGGACATTAAGAGAGAGAGAGAGAGAGAGAGAGAGTAAATTTGGATTAGCAGCGGCATGCACTGGGCAACCCATGAAGGTAAATCATTTTTATCATTCCCCTTCTGTGTAGCATGGATCAACCACTGACGGGCATCATAGCTCATGCAAATACTGTGAGCAAATTTAGACTTTGTTATACACAAACACACAAAATGACGTGAATCTTGCACTTTGACCTGACGCATAAAAGAAAAGGGACGGCCGATGAAAAGTTATAAAATAAACAATGAAAATTAATTTAGCCAAAGATAGCATTATAAAGTTACAGATTTGCCATGGATTTTGAACTCTGAGGGTTTCACAATGCAGTGATAAAAAAACACATTTGGGAAAGATGTGAGTCCCCTCCCTCTCCCCCTCCCCCGTGATTTAGAACACAATCATAACTAGATGAATCTTCGACCGCGCGCGGTCGGAATTTATGCCTCCGCCATCACCAAATTGGAAATGTAGGCCTATGGCATACATGTACACTCTAAAAAGGATTGGTCCAACAAAATTACAAATCTTTTCACTTAAAAAGCACAGGAGACAGAAAATTTATTTCATTTCATTTCCATCCCGTACAAATAAAAAACTTACCATTGATGACTTACAATCATCAAATACACCAAGGAAATAGATATTTCATAGCAAATAGACCACTGTCCCCTTGAAATTTCTAAAAATATAGGTAGGCCTAGACTCCATACATCATGACCTCTATGACCTTTGAACTTTGACCTTGAGACCCTAAAATCTAATCCGTTCATCGTCCTTCACATATGCATACATGGGCCAAGTTAGAAGCTGATCTGTCAAACAGTTCTTCGGTTATCACGAGAACTAACCATTTTTATGTACATAATTACCTCTGTGAACTTTGACCTTTGACCTTGAGACCCCAAAATCTAATCAGTTCATCGTCCCTCACATATGCATACATGGGCCAAGTTACAAACTGATCCAAAAAACGGTTTTGAAGTTATCGCGAGAACGAAAAGGGGACGGACGGACGGACGGACGGACGACCCGAAAACATAATGCCTCCGGCACCACCTACGGTGGGCGGAGGCATAAACGGTTCATAAAAATGTAAAATCTCCACCCCCCCCCCCCTTTATTTTGGGGGACGGTGGCTTGTCAGAATTTTTTTTTTACCTGTGCCCCTTGAAAATAATCTGCCACCGTCCCTGAAAAGAGGAATTCGTTAGCTCAAGATCAGTAACCTAAATAATAAAAGACCATTATAATACTAATAATAAACGTCTTATTTACCCAGGGTAGTCACTTCAGTTATCAAACTGCTCTTCCAGCGGGCCCTGCATAATGTTACTATTACCCTTCTCCATTCTAATATGCCGAGCGCCTGGCTAGGAGGCAGAAGGTCCCAGTTTTGAAGTCTTTGGTGTGACTCGGCCGGGGTTGGAACCCACGACCTCCCGTTCATGAGGCGGGCGCTCTAACCAACTGAGCCAACATGCCCGGTTAAAAATCTTTCAAAATTCCATTTTATGATGAAAACTATTACGCAATATTGAGCAAAGCAACGAAAGTTAAAAAAAAAAAAGAATTAATTAACCCTTCAAAAAGGTGTTATTTTATGCAATACAGTGCTTATGAAAAAAGGTACACACTTTTAAACTATCCTCAAAAATCATATACTAGTAATTTCACAATAACGATATGCTTTTTCCTTATACACAATAATGGGTGAGGATCTGGTTTCATCTGATGACACTATGAGTATTGACATGTAGAGTGCTAGCTACTTTGGCAAAACTCGCAAAAATTGGTTTGCCAAAATATGCCTCAGTCTTAAACTTGATCAAATTTCCTATCAAAAGTGGCATAATTACTTGTGAATTATGACGCCCTGGGCAAAAAATGCAGAGAGCGGTATATTTTTTTTGTTTGCATTTTTAACCCCCCCCCCAAAAAAAAAAAAAAAAATGAAATTTCTTATAAATTTACCATGAAAAATTCAAGTTGAACAGTGAAGTTGTGCCCCCTACTTCTGCCCAGTCTACGTTATCGTACAAGCTATAGGGAGCAATGCGACTGAGCTGGGTTTTCTCCCCTTTTAATTTTTAAGCCCCAAACGCAATTAATTTCCTTAAGCATTTTACCCAGGAAAATCCACAATTGAGCACTACAATCAAGGGGTAGAAATTGGACTTTTAAACATCTATAGCGGTTTTCTATTCACTTTCTTTTTAAATGGGGAGCAGAATTTGCGAAAGCCCTTAAGAATTTATCGAGGAATTTAGCAAGACAACCTATAAAGTTGAAATTTATTTCATATGTTGAATCTTTGCAAATGCTATTTTATATACCCTATATCCTATAGGCATCATATTTAACAACAGGCTGATATGAAATTTTACATGATAGCGAGCAAAGCAACGAAAATTACAACGAGAAACGCTATTTATAAACTATAGGCCTATCTTATATATTATTGGGGCGCGAAATTACGATAGTTTGGAGGAAGCATTTTAAACGCTCAAAATATGTATTTCTAATGCATTTCCCATGCGGATTGGGGCACATAATCCCTTTTTTTCCTTTTCTTTTTGCGTTTTTTGTGCCTCTACAAGTGCCGCCCGGGCACATGCCACCCCCTTGGATACGCCACTGCCTATCACGCAGTAACTACATGACTTTGTTTTCTGTTAACTATCACCCCCCCCCCCCCCCCCCCCCCCCCCCCGGTATGATTGATTGTTCAAATCAGCTATTGATAGTTAACGCGGAACTTGCAGTTACTGCCTGATTATAGGTACTTTAATCATATTTAAGACAGAGTCGTTTTGCGCAAATCAGTTTTTGTGAGTTTTACTCACACAAGGGTAAGATCTTGTCAATAATAATAATGTCCTCCGGACACTGACCCTCAGCCATAATATTTGTCTAAGAAAAATCATATCGATATTGTGAAATTTTCATTTCGGAGAATATCTTAAAGGTGTGTACATGTTTTTAATACGCACTATATATCTTTATTGTATTATACTGGGGGCACGGAATTAAGATCCCGAAGAAACAATTATGGGAGGGAGCAGAGCGACTGAGCTTTAGAAAATTTTGCATTTCTTAAAAGACTTTTTCTTAATGCGCTTTATCTTTCATTGTATATTTTGTTAAGGTCCATAATCTTTCCTTCTTATCCCCTAGGTTTCTATTTCTCTCCTTTTTTTTTTCATTTTTGCGCCCCCCCCCCCCCCCCAAAGTGCTGCCCGCGGCACATGCCCCTTCTGCCTCCCTCCCAAATAAGCCACTATACAGCGGTGTAATTACAATATTTACAATTACATTTAGGGAAATAGCTTAATAATATTGAGTATTATGAGGTACAAGCCCTTGTTTTTGACGGGAATGATTACAAAAACAAAGGGAGATGTGGTAATATAGGCCCTGTCCAAAGCAATGCCTTGTGCACAAAGGACTATTTTTTCATCAGTAATTTCTGGAGTCTTCCCTTCGCATCTCCTTCTATTGTCCCTGAAAGGAAGTCTGTATCAGAAGACTATACTGGGTAGTATGGCTGTTAGTTCATCTGTTTTTGTGCAAACAATCTCTCTGGAAATTATACAGGTCACGGGGGAATGGCGCATAATATACCGGAGATGTTAGGCCTGAAGTATAACAGTCTATGATCGATGATATGCCATTCCAGATAAAATAAAGATATACATGTATATCCAAATAATCACTTGCTTTAAATTCATTCCTTCACTTAATTTACCACCCCGGATACACCTATCAGTAATGACAGTATACATCACACTTTATATAGGCAATCAAAATGCAAAGTGCTTGCAAGTATAGCGTCAATTTAAGTGATACATGGATACCGTATTGAGCACAAGACACAGTCACACCACACAATGTTATATCGGGGCCCGGTGAAATGTTACATGCTCAAAACAATTATGCTCAATAACAGTACATCAAAGCAATCGCTAGTATTATTTATACGGTAATCTTTACATATATGTTTAACATGCAACAATCAACAATAATTATAAGTATAAAGGCATCCAGTACCATTCATTCATCCATCCATTAATCCATCCATCAATGCATCCATCCATTCACAGAGATCCTGATCCATTTATGTCATTTCAAATACACATACGGTAGATTCTAGTTTTTTAAAAGGAACAGGTGTATTTTAATATTGAGTAGACTTTAGACAGTAGTTTTGTTTTTAATAAAAGTCTCCACTGGAACTTCTTGTGTATCACAGCAATGAAGTAACATGACCGTATATTATAGGCCCTGTTGAATAATCGTTAGAATTAAGTTTAGTGGGCATATTATGGGCATATGGGAGTGAACTGAAGGGGTCGATTCCGAGGATTTTGGGTGCGCTACAGTACACGATACTATTAGTAGAACATGTAGAAGTAGAACTTAGTACCGGTACCGTGCGTGAGGGTGTCTGGTGGATGCATCTACTTCCCGTACCCCACCACCGACCAGGTAAACTCCTTTTCTGAAATGAAATATTTTCTAGCTGCCTACAACAGTCTAAGAAGACGAGATCCTCCTCATTGAACATATTCATGAAATATATAGCCGAGTCTGAGCCTACGATCCCGGGCTACGATCTCCACTTAAAGTTTAAGTCGGACATTTGCTTTGTAATAATTACGAGGAGGGGGTACCGGTAATAACTATAATTAACACCGCGGCGGATAAACGTTTATACTTACCTGTACTACTGTAGTTGTAGTATTGTACTGTGTGCATGCATGGTACGTGTCGATCGACGCCGTTGGCTTCGACTTTATGGAATTATGATAATGTATGCTGCATTCGATACTAATGTGTTCCAAAATACTACTTTACTAGTACGTACTACCTGACTACTACTTTGAACTCTGAGGGAAGCAAAGCAGTGAATGTTTACTCACCTAAATCCATCTGCCACCCCTGGCCAAACCCAAGGCAAAGTCAGGAGCCTGAATTGTTATCACCACGACTCTTGGCTCTTGCTTCCCCGAGGCTCTTGTTGGGTAGCTAGCTGCTGTTTAGCTTGAACATCGAATAGTTACCAGACGACGGTACGATCTAGCGACTAGCGTTACTTACTGCCTACTGGTTTACGATCTTGTGTTCCATGTCATGGCCGAACCTGGACCAAGTGATGACGAATGGGTGGAGGAGGTATGTTTTTAAGAACTTAATTAAAATGCTTCACCCAGTTGTGGTCCATGTTGTAGTGACGTCTGGTGAAGATTGCATATACTGATATAGGCCTAGATCTACTGCACGCTAACTGCTGACGAAATAGGAAGCTAAGTTAGGGACCTGGGGACAGCATGCTATATTCAGTATGTGGGACTACATGTAGCTTGTGAGTGCTGTGATCTGTATAGTCTAGTGCCTTTGTCCTTGTGGGCACTTATGCTAAGGCTATGACAGAGTTTCAAAAAGACATTCCACATCTAATGGTGTTCCTACTTCATCATAGATATATATCTAAATTACATTTGGGGTTTTCTTTTTCAATTAAAAAAATATAATTCACTAATATTATAATTGTGATTGTATTTTGGTAGCAGCAATGAACATGATGAATATTTGTGATAGATGCTTGGTAATTTTTTGGAGTGGTATAGAAAATATGCCTTTCCATAGTTATTGGAATGATTATCTGTCGTCTAAAAAATGTTGCGGAAGGAGAAAAGGAGCATTTAAATACTTCATTCTCATTTTGGAAACGCAAGCAGAGTATATTTGGAAAGCCCCTATCTGATATTTATCATCTAGCAAATATTGATGAATTCATTCCTGCTTACAAAGTTACATGTACTTTAATTCTGGTGTTTCTTTTACAGTAGTGCAGTAGTGAAAGTTTGCTATCGCTATATAAATAGCTATGGACCTACGAATGAAATTCTGAAGCTTTATCAGTGGTAAGCCTACCCCTGTTCTCAAATTAACCTGAATCATCTTAACTTAAAAGTTAAAACTGTCACTATTTTTTCAGGAGCATCTTGTCTTGGTGGAGTTGACTGGAGTGCTTGATTATCACTACTTTGCCAAATCGGACAAAGTTTGCAAGTTCTTGGTGAGCAAAACAATATCTGAATGAAAGTAGAGAGAAGAAAGATACCTGTGAGCTTTTGAATGATATTAGATCTATCTATCTCTCTATCTATATCTATCTATGTCCCACAGCTTGGAGACTGTTGGTGCAGCAATATGATGGATCTTGAGACACAGGTTCTCCATGACTTTCTATCTTCAGCCAGCTGTTCTAAAAAAGACATTCCTGTCCATTGCAATAATGTTATCAATCCGGGGGGTTCATAAAGCTGTTCGTAAAGTTACGTATGACTTTACGAACGACTTGAATATAAAGTGCCAGATAGGATGCCCAAATTTGTTCCTGATGTTTTAACAAACTGTGACTGTGTTTCCAATCACCTCAATTAAAATATGGCAAAAATTGTTTGTTTTAATAAGAAAGTTAATCTACATCTGCACAGTTCAATTTTAGTTGATGCAGTTAAAAATGATTGAGCATCCTATTTGGCTTGTCATATTTAAGTCTTTCGTAAAGTCATGCGTAACTTTATGAACAGCTTTATGAAACACCACCCAGGTCTTAGTCGGTCTGCCCCTTTTTCTACTGTCGTTGGTTCCTACTTGCAAGATGGTGTTTGGTGTTTGCCAAGTTATTCTTCCAAGTTATTCTTCCATCTAGTTACATTACCAAAGTCATGTGATACTCTGGAATTATCTTGATATTGATGTTCTTGCCTTTTGGTACTCTACTCTGAAAAGAAATTACAAGTAGACCATAAATACAGATACCTGACTAATATGTATTCTGCTGAATTGATGATTTGTTTGTCTAATGCTTTAAATGCTTTTTTTATGAGGTTCTGGTTGTTTGAGAGTCCAAGGGTTTGAGTGGTAAACTGGTATTATAAGTATTATACCCGTTTCAAACCAGTTTCCCTGCTTAACTTCCAGGGCGAAAACCTCACAATTTTACAAGCACAAATTCCGTAGGTTACCGGGAGAAGTACAGGAGCACCTTTTAGAGCGACCTCACTTCCCTGGGAAAGATGCCATTGGTTACGAATTCCACGTTCAATCGGCCAGCAGTCAGGTCAGATTCAGGGCACACATGTTTGTGTTTTCGCGCAGTTTTAAAATGAAAGTCGATGTGATGGCATGGGAGCATAGTGTGACCGGCCGGACATATTTCACCAGGGAATAAGTTCTCCGCCGACCTTTCAAACCAACCACTTACCCGCTGAAAATTTATTTTCCCTCGTAAGTTCTCCACCTTGGTATAGAGGGTTCCCAGAAGTAGCCATGCTGGAGGACATAACAATAAAAACCTGTGCATTAGACCCCGACGACAATGGCTTTTCATAGTCTGATGCACAGGTTTTTATTGTTATGTCCTCCAGCATGGCTGCCGTGAGAACCCTCTATAGGTGGAGAAGTTACACGGGGAAGTTATTTGACATTACGTGGGTAACTTTTTCCTTGTTCCTTTCAGACCGGACTTTCCCCACGTACCTCTGAACTTACGTGGAAAACTTCCCGGGGAAAGTGCTTGATTTGAAAGGGGTATGACATACAGTTAGGTACATGTACTTAACAATATCCACACTTTAAGAAAAAAGTATACTGGGTATATATATATATATATATATATATACAAGTATACATGTATATATATGAATAATGGAGAGATTTGGAAGAGGAGGCAATGTGAGAGCTACATTATGATTTAAAACTAAAAAGCAATACAATTATCTCCATTTTATATACTATATCCATATTTTTTGTTTAGGGAATGGGAACAGAGAATCCGGTCTTACAGGTTGGAAATTATGTATTCAAGGGAGAATATAAAAAGACTGTGGGCACAGCTGTCTTCTTTGAACAAGGTAGGTGTGCTTTAGTAATTTTTTAGTTGCTTCAGCGACAATGGCTCCATAGTCAATCGCTAACAATAGTGGAATTCCCAATCCATAGACCTCACACTGTACCTAATCTTAACCTAATCCCAACCTAAAACCCAATGTGAAAGCAACCATTTATCCCTTACCTGTCTTCTTTGACAAAGAGACAGCATAGGGCTTATGTTGCCACAGTAAATGTGGGATCTCTATTTTTCTTTTCTACCCCCCCCCCCCCCACCCATCCATATGAAACGTAGTCCTACTGTAATTTTAAATGCCAAAACAAAATGTAAATTTCCCATGGACATAAAAGACAATCACATCATGTAGATGCTCAGTGATTCTGAGCAGTAAATGTCAAAATGTAGACTCAGATATGAGAATTGTAAAAAAAAGCTTATGAGAGATTGTGAGGTATGCTTCTTACTACATGTTAAATGAAAAAAAGTACATGATGTACTTTCTTTTATTTATTTATTTTTTCATTTACACATTAAGTCAGGGTTGGCATGATTTAATTGATGAATAAAAATGCAAAGAAATACATACATGTAAGAAACTTTGTTAATGATTTTGCAGATGCCACAAAAAAATCACTCAAAAATGATTGTTTGCTTTTTCAAATTTGTTGGCTAAAAAATTCTTCCAAGTAAGAGTTTTCGTATTCCAAATAATGTCTGATTGTAGATCTACCAAAGTTGGAGTTATCAGATCTACATGTACATAATGTTCTTAAATTTTGTTTGTCTTTTTAGAGAAGGAAGATAACGAAGATAGCAAAGACTGGAAGTACAAATGCTGTACTGACAAGATGCTGGAAATGAGGAGAGTTTTCCTACAACCCAAAGAAAATGTGACTGGTAAGATTAAAGGGTACCAATCGCCAACAAATATTTGTATGTATGTTAGAGGTTCCATCTCATTATAATATCGAAAATATGGACTTCAAATATTACTGCTATGAAGAGATATCACAAGTTTAAATGGACGCTTGAGTTCTGGGAAAGGTAAAAAATAATTTGTAGGCTTTCTCATTCTTTTTATGTTAGTTTGGTAGATTATCATATTAGATATGTCCCCTGAAATGGATTGCTCTTCAAGTACTCTCACATTCAAAATATGACAAGAAACAGCAGAAATGTTCTGGCCAAACATTTGTGTGTCGGCCCATACACACATTTCTGTGTGCAGTGCATGTGACTCTCATCATGATTGAGTCAATTTCTTATAATTTTGGTGATTCCAAAACCGTACAGCATACACCAATTCTTATTTGCTATGTAATCAACCTTTCCCAATTGCTTTGAGACAGTTTCTTTCACAATTCAATCTCATGACCAGAACTCGACTTTATCTCTCTATAAGCGCACCTCGAGGCACACACAAGCGCTCGTCAAGATTAGGGCTTGCACTGAACCCAACTCATAGTTCAGATCCATGCGCGCACCTTCATGTTATTCTTTATTTCCTTCATACTCTTGAACTGTTGACCTATAGAATGCCAGAAAATGTTCTTTGAGGTTGATTTTATACTTTCTAGCTGTATACAAATTATTTTTTCAGGCAATTGGTGCACTTTAACTACGTTCTCTAAAAACCTTTGAGTGTCCCCCCCCCTTCTTCATAATTTTAATATATATTGTGAACTTGTCACTTGGGTAGCTTAGCGAAACGAAGTGGCATGTTAAAACGCAGATTTTTGAGAAAAGACTGCATCTGGCCATTTAAATGATTACATCTAGCTAGTCTGGGCAAACATGCACCAAATATTGTAATTTCCCCCTATGACAAAGTCTATACGGATAAGAGAAGGACAAATGTTGATTGACCAGATGCATCTATCATTTTTAAACCAGTTTTACGTGCCTCTACATTTTGCTGAGCTATTGTAATTAAGTATTGGACTGAAAGTTGTATAAGGTGTGTTTTTTACTAGAAACTCCATGTTTAGGGAATGAAAAGTAAGTTCTTGTAGCTGATTCATTTAAGTTCAGCAAGCCTTCTGTTGATGTTAATATCACTGCTTGCATACCATGAACCTTTGAAAAACTTCAGTGAATTGTTCACTTTACCCCGTCTTTTTCATATTTATTATTGCCCTTTTTTTTTTGGCTACTGTTTAAGTATCTTGCCTCCAACAGTACAACAGTACATTAGTTAATTTCTATATGTATAAATTTACATCAGAGATGAGCTCTCATATAAGGACCATATTCCTGTTTAGCTCTTTCCTTCGCTCATGTTTTGTTCAGATATATGTCTATTATCGTATATATAAATGTAATTATTGTAATCTTGTATAATTCAATGAGTGTAAACTTTGAACTTTGATTTGTTAACAATAGGTGTTTTGGGGAAAGAAACTTTTACATATCACAAAATTTTAGTGTTATAGTTCAGTTATTTCATAGCATGACCCTTTCACAAATTTGGACCATTTGCTCAGTTTGTAAGTTTGTTCTGAAGTGTCCATTGAATGCTACATGTTTGTCTTATGACACATGAATGAAAGAGCATTTTTGGAAGACTTTTGAGTTCTACATGCTTTGTTCAATTTCCCATTATTTCTTACATACAGGTATAGAAGAAACAAAGATGGAACAATCCACATCTATGGTCACTACAAAAACAGAGGGTGATACTTGAAAGCTGCATGTATATGTTTTGAATTCATTCATTGGTACTACTATCACTTCCTCTCTTGGAGCATTATTGGACTATCAGAAGAACAAACTTGGTACAGATAAAACAAAGTGATAGAACCAGAAGGATAACACAAGATGAAACAAGGAGATGAAGAAGAACAATAGAAGAACAATAGGAAAACAAAGGCATTATATAGTAAAATGAACGTATTATTGCAGTGAAAGGATGATGATGAATTCAACTTTATCCTGCTAATTTGCTAGAATGTGTATGGCTACTCCAGAGCAACAGTAAACATTTAGGGTAAAAGGTGATTTGCCCCTAGTACATCTGAAATAGCCCATGTGGGCCTCAAAAAGGACCTTAAATTGGGGGAAATTATTTTTGTCCCTATGCGACTTTGAAAACAGCCTGTGGAGAAATAAAAGAGAGTTGTCACCTCAACAATATCTGCAAAGTGTAATGCTTTCTTTTACCCATTTACGAAAGCGTATGGCCATACACTTCAGTATAACACAGAGTCTATGGGGAAAATGAGTCTGACATTTCTGGTCACTTGCATATATTTACTTTTGTGAAGGATATGATGATTTTGAAGTACCCCCCCCCCCCCCCCCCCCCCCCCCCCGGGCATTTTTACACCATATTTACATACACTGATAGCATGTAAGGCCAGGCAGCTTAGATTTTATCAAGCCTCTACAAAGTTACCAAATCACTTTGAAAACATTGATGCCATTGACTTTCTTGTCCAGGCAACAGGTTTAAAGCACCCTGAGTCATAAGAACATGCCCCTGTAAATTCTGTTCATTCTTCCATTATACTGTTTGAGTGTAAGACCAAGGATTTCTGTGATAAATACTTGGTAGGACAAAGTTTTAGTATACCTTTGTTCAAAGCTGTTCTCAGATATTGAATATATGACAGTAGGGTTGTAACTGAAAGATAGGTCGTGGGAATTACAGCTTCTCTGATAAAAAACACCTGTCGACATAGTGATCAAGGAAATTTGAATCCTCTGAGTCTAATAGGCTTTTTACACTTGCAAAATTTGCTTAGTCCCATACTATTGGCGGGGCTGACTCCATGTTTTGCCCCACCTATAGTACGGACTAAGCTTAGCCCACTTTCTTTTCACCTTACATTTTACCAAAGTGGGCTAACTCCTTGATATACACGATTATTTTAGCCCTGGAGAAAAGCAGGGTTAGGGAGATAGTACGGGACTAAAACTGCAAATGAGAACAGCAAAATAGTGCAGGGTTAAGGATAGTATGGGTTAAAAAAATCAAGTGTAAAAAGCCCATAGGAAATTGCAATATAAAGAACAATTCTTTCAGTCAAAATTTTTTTTTCACCCATTCTTGGTTTTCACCAAACGTTTGATAAACCTTTCATAACAATTACAATAATATGCACAAAAAATTTCATAAAGATTCCTTTTTCAAAAGTTTATTTACATTACACATTATGTACACATGACATATCAACACCCACCCCATATATGCTCATGTAATTCCAGGATATTCCATGATAGTATATGGTCTTTTACCATTCTTGATAATCATTCCATCTACCCTACATTAGTTACCATTTCAAAAGGATGACAGTTTTTTAAGAGAGAAATATGAATCCTTTATTGATAGATATAGCAATAATCAAAAACTCCAGCAAGTTGATTTATTCTAGTTAAATAATCTACTTACTCTTTGTGAATACCTTTTGAGAAAGATATTCTGGGTTTTATTCAGTTTACATTTCACTTCCTGACATGTTCTATCTAATCTACATGTACATGATGTAGTATATAACAAATGAAGTCTTACACCGTTTGGTCCCTGCTATTTTCCAATTTCCTTTCTTTTCAATAACTGAAATAAAATAAAAAACTGAGATCAGCATTTTAGAATTTGTATGCATCTCAAATATTAAAACAATATTTCCTTATTGTGATTGACACTTCTTAATCAGAATCAAAACAAGTTTCACTAGATTGTCAATACTACAAACTGAAAGATATCTGGGCACCATTGTACTGATGGCCGTTAATGAAAGAAAGTATGTTGATGCATCAAACATACATGTAGCTTTTTTTTCATGGTCAACTGTAAGGTACTGCATCCCTTTTGCAGCCTAAATTTTGAAGCTGTGTGAGTATGCAATCAATTATAAAAGAATTAAAATGGAACAACTTGTGCAGATGTGAGAAAGGGTGATATTTTGCCTTTTAAATATTAAGTAATAACAGCAATTTGGTAACTATATTTTACGACTCGATAAAAATCGTGTAATTGTAGAAATTATTTTTTGACTGCTACTAGTACATGCACTTGCGTTGATTTCTGAATAGCTCCCTCAGTGACAAAAGCAATATTTTCATTTCTTACATAGGATTTATAGAACTTGTGACCTTGAAATTTCATAGGCAGTATCTACAGGATGTCTCCCAAACCTGTGCAAATTTTCTCAGAATTTTGTGTAAGTCTGCCAAAGGGATGAAGTACCTTTACAAAAAATCTTGATGACCATTGTGTCAATGAAGCCATACATATCCTTGCAAAACAAAACATAGCAACTACAGATATTTTAATCCACTTCATTGAGACATTACATATGACCAGTTTGTCACATTGCAACAATTGCATTTTTTTGTTGGTGAAAGCTATACCAAGATTTAATTTTTTTCATTCAAAGTAAATTTATAGAAAATTTATAGAAAAAGCAAAAACTTTATTGATTTTGCAGATGCCACAAAATAAAATCTCTCAAATTATTGTTTGAAATCAATTGTTGGACCTAAACTTTATCTTTCGCATTATATTGCATGTTTAACCATATTTATCGCACATAAACATGTACACTGGTTTCATAGTCTTAACTTTGCAAGAATATTCTTTTTTCATATCTGAATCTCAAAATCACAATGATTGATCATTTTCACATAATTATTGAGTAAAATGTTTCTCTTCTAAGACCATTACAAGGGAACTGAAGGCTTATTTTACAGCTTTTGGCGACTCTGGTCAAAGATAGCTATTAATCACCTATATCTAAAACCCTTATACTTATCAATTGGGGATTGGGATCATTTTTATAATTCTAAATCTCATATTTGGGGGGGGGGGGGGGGATCCACAGCTGAGAGATGACCTTCCTAATACCATGATAAAATGAAATCTCTTTCAGCTTACATTAGATCTCATTCATAAGAATCATACCATCTATTGAGAGACAGAAGGGTGTCTGGTCCTTTACTTTAACAGACTTAAAGGCCAAGTCCACCCTAACAAAAAGTTGATTTGAATAAATAGAGAAAAATCCAACAAGCATAACACTGAAAATTTCATCAAAATAGGATGTAAAATAAGAAAGTTATGGTATTTTAAAGTTTTGCTTAATTTCGCAAAACAGTTATATGCACATCCTGCTCAGTATGGAAATGAGGGAACCAGTGACGTCACCCACTCACTATTTCTTTTGTATTTTATTATGTGAAATATAGAATATTTTAATTTCTGCAGATTTCACAATTAGGAAGCTCTCATTGAATTGTGTATAGGTTGCAACAATGGCAATTACACATGTTCAGCGAGGAATCAAACCTTGTTTCACATTATAACAAGGAAAAATAAAAATATTTCGTATTTCATGTAATAAAATACAAAAGAAATAGTGAGTGGGTGACGTCACTGGTTCCCTCATTTCCATACTGAACAGGATGTGCATACAACTGTTTTGCGAAATTAAGCGAAACTTTAAAATACCATAACTTTCTTATTTTACGTCCTATTTTGATGAAATTTTCACTGTGATGCTTGTTGGATTTTTCTCTATTTATTCAAATCAACTTTTTGTTAGGGTGGACTTGGCCTTTAATTCTTTCAGTGCCGATGGCATGTATATGTGACAAATAGACTTGTCATTTTCATTCACCAATTGCTCGACTACATGAAAGGTATGTGGTGGTCAATGTATATCAACATTCTGAGCCTAAATCAAGCATTCTAAATGTATTATAATGATTATATGCTACCATAGACATTTTCAGAGAATATGGCAGATTTTTAAAAAGATATTACCTTATTTTAACATTAAATAATAGTAAACAAATAAGAAACCTAAAAATAGTGGACAAAAAAGAAACTGAAATGTAATTTTCAATAATTCTTGTGCATAAAGTTAGGTAAAGCAATAAATTTTGGTATAATAAATGGTAGTAAATTTCTTACAAGTTTTTGTACACAATATTTTGTGAAATAATAGATGGTTAATGAAGTGCAGACATTCGAAAAGCAAGCATTGATCACATTTTGGTAAAATTTTGTACAGAGCTAAACCCCTTGGCACAGTAAGAGTTAATGCTCTTCTGGCTCTCAACAGATGTATTTTCTAAGGGACACATGGTGTGAATGGTCTCCAGAAGGTACTCTTTCCATTGGGTAGCACAGATGTTGGTGAGCCTCACAGGTGAAAACTGATGTGGAACCTCTGTCACTTATCCTGTTGTAGTGTAATCATCCTAACAGGGGAGCATTTCATCAAACGTTTTGTCAGTGCTTTTTACCGACAAATTTGCTCTCAGCCAATCAGATGCGAGGATTTCAGTAACTTATAACATTTGTCGGTAAAAATCACTGACAAAACGCTTGATGGAACGCTCCCCAGGTTTATGCGGTGAGTTCAAACTTTCCAAACTTTGCTGGATCATAGAAGGATCCCTTCACAATCCTACCTCCAAAGAAACGTCCATTTAAATCCACCATAGCTGTATTCAATTAAAAAGAATCAGGGAGTGAATAAATTGGAAATTAAATTACCAAGCCTACACAGTTTGTGGAAGCTTCTGAATTAAATACATGTATGTACAATATGAACTTTGATTTGAGTAGACGAAAACCTAAATACCCTTAATTTCAATCAGCAACACAGGTTCACACAGAATTAAAAAAAATAAATATAAAATTTCTTGAGTTGTCCTTGAAATGAGTTGTAATTACTTTACGTATGGAATTTTCAGATGGCCAAATCAGTAACGTCACTGCGATGTAGAGACCGACAACTCTCCCATTCGTTCTTCACACACAAAATGAGTAAAATGTCAATTTTTCAAAATGCATTGCTTGGTAGGATACGATCTCTTCCTTTTTGGAGGATGTATGATAATATATTATCTATACTATATTATATATTATATACATTTTAAATAGTGTATGGTAATTAAGTGGGAGAGTTGACAATGAATATCTTACAATTGACTGACCAAATTGCCAATTTGGATTCACATAGATTTAGTGATCTCATTTTTCAAAATACATAAATTTCTTATTCCTTGTCCAATTTCCTTCAAACTTTCACCATTCTGCTTTTCTTATTTGTCTCCTTTCACAGGAATCAACTTATTACAAAGGTTGGATTGCCTTTTAAATTGAATTTACTGAATAATACCTTTTACTGCCGATTCCACTCGTGTAAATTCCACAAATATCCTTACAGCTTGATCAGCTGATTTGAGAGGATCCTGGAGAAAAACAAAGTGACTTACAAAATGAAGACAAGCACTTATTCTGCAGTACAACATCAAAATCATAAATGCTAAAAAAAAAATGAAAATTGATATTTTACGCTATATTTGGAGTTCGTGCCACTTCGTGAAATGAACTACAATATAAGCCCTGACCAGCATGTTGGGATGTTTTACTAGTTAGAGTAATGCTTAAGCTGCTGGTAAAAGCATTATAGACAGGGGTTTAGTTCACAGAACCAGGCTCATATCATCTCGTATATATAGTGGATCATTTAATTGTAATTTTATTTTTCAACATGCTTGCTTGAGATACACATGTATAAGCTTCATAGATCCATTGGGTAAGCGTCTGACATTAAACATACTAATCATACATAGAACTTACTTCGTAGATGAGAACCTTGACTACCTCTCCATACTTAGAACATTCCTCTGCTGTCTCTGGCTGCAGATCATCATCAACCTCACCAGGACCTACCATATTCTATGAAAAGGAAATTAGAATTATAAAAAAAGGCTACAATAATAATCAAATGAGCCAATGATCAACTATCTTTGATGATAATGCTACATGATCCATTCTGCAATAGCCAATATAATAAACTTGGATAACTGATATTTTCAGTTTCATTGCGTACATCCAAATAATCAATATATTGAATACAATCATCAAGCCAAACCACAATCAGCAGAAACAACTAATCAGTAATAAATAAATTACACAATGCTATCCATGAAATACAATGTTAGATTGAGCCATTTCTATCTTTTAATAATTTGAAGTGCTACAAACTGCAAGCTGTGTTTGCAAGCTGTTTTAAAAAAATAAAGAATGATGATTCAGTACTTCCTTGCAAGTGGGTCACTACCAATAGGAACTATTTGAATAGGATCTTCACAGGACTTTTACATCTCCTTCCTTGGGAAGGGGGAAGGGGAGGGGAGAATAATTGTTTTATACACAATATCCGCTTTCATGTAGAGCATATCTAGGATGTTCCTGGATGTACCCTTATGACAAATCGTTAGACTTGCAAGAGCTACAGAAAGTGAGTAATGAGGACCTCCAGAGTGAACATACAAATTAGGTATATTGTTTGGAGGAAGGCTCAGTTACAAAAAAAAAGTGAAAACATGCTGGTGGATTTGTGGAAGAGCATTCTTTGCCCTTCTAAAATCTTCCATCAACTTACTGTAAGTAGAAGGATCTTGGTAGGATTCTTGAGAGCATCTGTGATGGGTGCTGGTCCTGCCTTAGTGGCTGCAGATGGAGGAGGAGGCATTGCTGGAGGTGGCATTGCAACTTGCTCTAAATTGAGATAAATGGCACATATTGATTATCAATGTGATTTCTTAATTTAATAGAACAAAGTATCCACCAGTAAGCAGCATTAAATTGAAAACTGGGGTAAGATATCACACAAACACTTCTGTTCTGTTGGCAGTGTATGTTTTGGATAATCTTCACAAGACTTTTCACCCCTCCCTATTTCTCTATTGTGCCCAATTTAGTGTATAGTTGACTCAATATCATGCAACATGCTATGAGCATACAATGAAGATTACCTTTATTAACATTTCATTTCATTTCTTTCACCAAAGAATAAACCTCAAGACACACAATGAACATAGAAACAATAATACCTTGTATCTCCTTGTCTTTATTGATAATCTTTCCTCCTCTCCTACTTGTCTTCTCAACCTGTAATGCTGTACTGATCCCCTGTTCTGACTTGCCTAAACCTGCTCCTTCTTTGAATCCATACTTGGCCATGATTTTCATTGCCACTGAGTCAACACTGTATACACCAAAGAAAAAAGTTTTCGTATTGCTTCAATACTACGTTAAAGCAAGAAAAAAATCAACAGTTTAATCTCTCATGTGAAGAACAAAATGTCATGTGTTGGTCATGTTTGCACGGCCGGCTGGCCGGATGGACACCGTACATGTACCTGCATGCACTGCATGCAGTTTTATTGCCTTCACGGCCATGTGCATATAAAGGGATGTAAGGGAGGATTTAATACATTGAAATTAATCACTGGACGTGTCTGGTTTTATTCTTTATTGTCCAACTTGTAACAGGAGTGTGCAGTAATAAACTGGCTACACGAAAGGTACAGTACATGTATGTGCTTATTTTCTTGATGTCGGCACAATATAAATCATGGTACATTATGTGATGAGAACTCCCAATCGATCAAACCACCGGGCTGCCGGCCACAGTCTGCATCGCGGCATCCTTGTATTATATATACACACGTAAGTCGGATTTTCTTTGACTTCCGCACAAGTCAAAAATCGCCTATGTCGACGCATTTCACTCAGTCCCGTCATGATCGACTTAGGGGAGGTTGACTGTACTATTTCATTTATCATTTTCAACTTACGTATTTCTTCATTAAAGTCAAAGAATTACACAGATGAAAGTGCTTTAACATGAAAGTCATTTCATTAGACTAAGAAAAATCAAATTACCAACACCATGGATGGGTTGCACTCATTTCTTCAAAGTTATAAAGTTTTGCTGATTTCAATCAATAAGACATTGAATAGGAAATGGAAGAAACACATACAGCAGTACACTTGTAGGGCTCGGAGATTCTAAAGGACTCTTAAACTTGTATTTTGTAACAAATATGCCTCAAAGAGATATAGCAGTAGGCCTGATAAATAACTGCTCTACAATTATCCTGAAAATCACTGTTAAAGGGATGCTCAACCGCAGATTGTGGACGTTTTAATGCCGCGAGAGGGCACCGTGATCGTTACCTGATCATGCCGTTGCCCCTCGGGGCGCAAACCTCGGATAGACTGGTCGCCGCACAAACATGTACGCTTCACCTGAGCTCGAGCTCTCGTGCGAGATTCGGTCGGCTTCGTACAGTCGAAATGTAATCCCACTTAGTCCAACGGACGCGTTCGACGCACAAACTTTGTGTACGAGTGAATGGGGCTTACGCAATCCTGACTTTCCCCACGGCCGCCCGGTTGCGTATCCCTTTAAAGTCAAGCCCTGAACACAATTGAATGGTTTTGCTTGAATCTCAAAAGAGCTGAGCTGCAAGCAACAGCAGGGGAGCGTTTCATCACGCGTTTTGTCAGTGATTTTTACCGACAACTGTTATAAGCTACTCAAATCCTTGCATCTGATTGGCTGAGAGCAAATTTGTCTGTAAAAATCACTGACAAGACGCTTGATGAAACGCTCCCCAGATCTTACATCATCAAGATGAACACTTACCCTAACCCCACTGGGACCTGGAAGTTTGGCTTAGGTGCAGATGGCTTGACAAATGTATTCTGCTCTGGAGGTGGAGCAAATTCATTGATTCTTGGAGGTGTTTTAGCACCCTCTAGATCATCCTCGTCTTGGTTCTTTCTCTTCATCATATCTGCATATGGTCTATCTCTTGCAGGGGGTAGAGGAGCTGCAACTACAATTCACAGTTTGAACATACAATATTGTAACATTGCCACTATTTTATGGATGATATAATTTTGCAGTTTATGATTTAGAATTTATATCATTCAGATTAGAAATCAACATTAATTCTTTTCCTTCACTACATCATTTTTCTTAAATTGTCAATGACGATTTTATTGTATGTTCTACGAAAAATCAATTAACAATGCAACAACTCTGATATGCATGTAAAAATGAATTTCCATATCTCAATTCTTTGAAGACTATTCAACAAGGTAGCTGGAGGCAAGAGAATTTTTGCCCAACGAGTTCTTAAAAGAGTACAGCTTCCTTTTCTTAATCATTGGGTTGTGATGCATTAAAAGTCAAGTAGCATTTGAAAATTTAATTATACATTGTATTTTAATGCTTTCCTAAATACTTACATCCATCATCTTTAGGCTTAGAATCTTCATTGATCAGTGATGAGGGTGGTGCAATAGCAGCTCGACTGGCAGCTTTCAAAATACAAATGTCACAGGAGAGAAAAAAATATTATGCTCATAAATGGGAATATATAAAATCATTAATTTAAAAGTAAACTTTTTCACAGGAAATACGATCTACTGAATATTTAAACAGCATATTTCAAAAGATGAGTTCTTTTTATGTATCACTTCATGAATGATATATAAAAATATGTTTCTTAACATTATAAAGTACAACTGTGAATTGTAACACCATATTTAATATTTCTTTACAAAAAATAAGGTGTACATACATGAAAATGCTTGGTTGAAATAGGTATGAGCAAATTATGCATTTGATTGGAAAAGAAAAAAACCCACAAACAAATGCATGTTTGCAAATGACAATAGAACGGTGGAAAAATAGGCCTTGAATTAATCACAGGCCAAACAGCATGTCGCAATGATGCCTTCCTCACAGGCTGCTGCAATGTTCCTTTCAAAATGAAAAAGCTGAAGGCCTCTCCAGCCATGCCATTAGTTTCTTTATCATAAATATATTTGTGCCCTTTTCACCATCCAAAGTGGCCAGCCCCTTCTCCAGGTTCTCTAATAGAGACATGTACACATGGAAAGACAGGACATTGAGATCTTGGATACATACTGTTTCTCCTCCTCTCTCTATCCCTATCATCATCTTCATCTTCACTGGCTGGACGTCTTGAAAATCCCTGAGGCTCTCTTTCCCGATCTCTATCTCTATCCCGATCTCGATCTCGGCGTTCCCTATCACGCTCACGATCCCTTTCTCGGTCCCGTTCACGTTCTCTTTCACGACGTCTCCTCCTGAAAACAAGCAAAAGATACGACTGCGTCTTCAATATGCCTCCGCTTGTATTCAGATAATTCCTGATCACCTACAAGTATAATATAGTTGATGCGCATTCATCAAATGGTTATTGCGAAATTGTGATCATGTAAATTGACCTCTGTGACCTCTGACCTTTGACCTACTTACCCCAAAATCTAATCAGTTCATATCTTTCTATGGGGATACATACTGGTACCAAGTTTGAAGTTCTCACCTCAGATAGTTCTTGAGATATCGCGGTAACGGTGCTAAAAACCAGTAATTCCATGTAATTTCATGTAAATTGACCTCTGTGACCTCTGAACTTTGACCTACCTACCCCAAAATCTAATCAGTTCCTCTTTCTATGGGGATACATACTGGTACCAAGTTTGAAGTTCTTACCTCAAACAGTTCTTCAGAAATCGCGGTAACGGTGCTAAAAACCAAGAATTTCATGTACAGTGTAATTTCATGTAAATTGACCTCTGTGACCTCCTTATCCCAAAATCTAATCAGTTCATCTTCGTATGGGGATACATACTAGTAAGTTCTTACCTCAAACAGTTCTTGGAGATATCGCAGTAACGAGGCTAAAAACCAGTAATTTCATGTAATTTCATGTAAATTGACCTCTGACCTTTGACCTACTTACCCCAAAATCTAATCAGTTCATCTTTCTATGGGGATACATACTGGTACCAAGTTTGAAGTTCTCACCTCAGATAGTTCTTGAGATATCGCGGTAACGGTGCTAAAAACCAGTAATTCCATGTAATTTCATGTAAATTGACCTCTGTGACCTCTGAACTTTGACCTACCTACCCCAAAATCTAATCAGTTCCTCTTTCTATGGGGATACATACTGGTACCAAGTTTGAAGTTCTTACCTCAAACAGTTCTTCAAAAATCGCGGTAACGGTGCTAAAAACCAAGAATTTCATGTACAGTGTAATTTCATGTAAATTGACCTCTGTGACCTCCTTATCCCAAAATCTAATCAGTTCATCTTCGTATGGGGATACATACTAGTAAGTTCTTACCTCAAACAGTTCTTGGAGATATCGCAGTAACGAGGCTAAAAACCAGTAATTTCATGTAATTTGATGTAAATTGACCTCTGTGACCTCTGAACTTTGACCTACCTACCCCAAAATCTAATCAGTTCCTCTTTCTATGGGGATACATACTGGTACCAAGTTTGAAGTTCTTACCTCAAACAGTTCTTCAGAAATCGCGGTAACGGTGCTAAAAACCAAGAATTTCATGTACAGTGTAATTTCATGTAAATTGACCTCTGTGACCTCCTTATCCCAAAATCTAATCAGTTCATCTTCGTATGGGGATACATACTAGTAAGTTCTTACCTCAAACAGTTCTTGGAGATATCGCAGTAACGAGGCTAAAAACCAGTAATTTCATGTAATTTGATGTAAATTGACCTCTGTGACCTCTGACCTTTGACCTACTTACCCCAAAATCTAATCAATTCATCTTTCTATGGGGATACATACTGGTACCAAGTTTGAAGTTCTCACCTCAGATAGTTCTTGAGATATCGCGGTAACGGTGCTAAAAACCAGTAATTCCATGTAATTTCATGTAAATTGACCTCTGTGACCTCTGAACTTTGACCTACCTACCCCAAAATCTAATCAGTTCCTCTTTCTATGGGGATACATACTGGTACCAAGTTTGAAGTTCTTACCTCAAACAGTTCTTCAAAAATCGCGGTAACGGTGCTAAAAACCAAGAATTTCATGTAATTTCATGTAAATTGACCTGTGACCTCTGACCTCCTTACCCCAAAATCTAATCAGTTCATCTTCGTATGGGGATACATACTAGTACCAAGTTTGAGGTTCCTACCTCAAATGATTCTTCAGATATCGCGGTAACGAGAAGTGGGACGGACAACCCGAAAACATAATGCCTCCGGCACCCACCTTCGGTGGGCGGAGGCATAAAAAATGTTTTAGAAGATGTTATGGGATGCTCTGAACACAAAGTTATACCAGGCTTATCCACAACCAAACACTAATTACATGAGAATATTTAACGATTGCCAATTGCAGGAAAACTGATGGGATTTATATTTTTCCCTCAGTATTAAGATAAAAGTGTTTGAAAGACTTTTTTAACTAGAAGTATGATTTTACATCAATAGTATACAAATATACCAAGCTGTGAGAAAGTATAGTGGAAAATTATTTATCTGAGGAGGGACTGGCATAGTACTATTTTTTCCGAGGGGCAAAGCCCCGAGGAAAAAATAGTTGTGCCAGTCCCTCCGAAGATATATAATTTCCACTATAATTTCGAACTAAATGCTTGGTATATTTGTTTTATATCCCTTCTTTACAACTAATTTAAAAAAAAAGAAAAACGTAAAACAATATTTTGACAAACCTTATCCATAATACCGTACATGTAACTTGTATAGACTCGAGTCTAACTTACATGACTTAGCTGTTTGATCGAAGACCCTCGAATGCTCGATAGACGAAAACATGATGCAGGGTGAACGGTGAAAGTCTACAAATTATTGCTAAATGTATTGTAGGCCTACCACATGTAACTTAGTACGATAATTTAGATCATTGATCATGGTTTATGCACGACGAATAGCTCATATTTCACTTTCTTCGTATTTGAACTGTCAGTGGAAGCAATAAAATCGTCGATATTTGCCCCTTGCTAAGAGGTCAAAGCGAACTTCATCTTTGTTTACATACCCGATCCGAACCGATTAGCCAGTAGCTGATTCGGATCCAGGCGCGGGGTTAAAATACCAGTGACTTGCGCCGATACTGCAGGCGGCAAAGTTATGAGCAGTCCGTACAAGGTCAAGGACTCGCTTAGCGGGTCGTCTGAGCGTTCGAAAATGTTGTCAATGAACAGTGACTGAGTGAGCATGCGCAGTAGCGCCTTGGAAGAAAATATTAAATAGAGCATGCGCAGTTCTGCCCAGGGTAAAATAGTTAAAGATATTCGGAGCTCTGACAGAGATTTGTTTTTCCTAGTGAAATTATATTTTATCACGTGATCATCAATTGACCAACCATGTATTTAGAATACTCATGAATATTCATAGAAGGGATATAATATCTTTTATTACAATTTGTTATAAACCTGGAGTAAAACTGATAACAAAAGTCAAGAGAATGAAAAGAATACAAAAGTTTTATCTTTAATCCATTGAATACCATTCCCAAGGTAACATGTGATTAAGTAAAATGAAAGTGCTAAAATGAAAATGAATTTGTCTCCATATATTTAGAAATATGCTAAATACATTTGTCATCTTGACATTACAATCATATTCTACAACATTAAAATCTGAAACGAATTCTTTCATCAAACCTCATTGCCCATAACCTTAAAACTGTGATTACCTTTTAACCAAACAATGTCCAACTCCCACTGATCATCTCAACAACTTACCTTTCTTCTCTTTCTCTTCGGTCTTGCTCATCCCTCTCCTTTTCCTTCTTCTCTCGTAATTTCTTTGCAACTTTCTCGTATTCATTTGGATAGGCTGGATCATACTCGTTTTCTCCATCTGAACCGAGGTTACTTGAGGGCAGATAAGAAGGAGCCTACATTATACAACAAGAATGAAGAAAGAATAATTTTTAAAGTACATGTATTTATCAATTGTAGATTTCAGTCATCTAGTAATACATTAAGTTGCATACTTTATCTGTAATCATGAAACAACAAAGATCATTTCTTTCACTATACTTCACAAACCTATTTTCACTACATCAACATGTATGATGTACAAGTACTGTATCATAGTTGTACTAGTTCTGTTTGGGCATATAGAAGCAGATCAATCTGATTCAATATATGTTTGCTTGGCACACAAAACAAATAAGTTCAATCATTCATCTGTAATACTGTAAATGCACAAATATTCGCGGTACATTAAAGGAGAATTACGCTCAAAAATAAAGACGATAGTGTTCAAAGGTGTTATTAATTCCTACTTGTTAGACTATATGGCTTCGCGTCAAAATATACGAGATCGATACAAATCAAATTTTTCTGAGCAAAATTTACCATCTGCTAGCAATATGTATCGTCTGCTAGCAGCACATGGGGGCTGCCATTTTGTTTATGTGTACAAGAAGATTTTCTTAATCCAAATGCTCAATTGCCTTTTTCAAAATTAAAAATATAGAATAGATATGTCAATTTATTTTTAAACTGAAGATTTCCTTATATATTTCTGTTGAAAATCGATATTCGCTTAATAGAAATCTATTTTCTCGATACTGGACATATGGGACGGAGCAAATTAATTCAAATTTTATGGATGCTTCTTCCCTGAGCATCTATAGCGGCAAACTATGCATTCACCTGCTTTCGGATAATGGACTTGAAAAGTCAGAATGCATGCTGCATATATTATGTTCTGCTCTGTTTGGCAAACCCAAGAAAATAAATTTTTGTTAAGCAAAACCAGACAATTTAAAAGTATCATTATAAAGATTTAATTTTTATAATACATGTAAACACCCACTTTATATTTTCCGTCACATATGGGATTTTAGGTAATGAAGAAAATCAATTTAGGATTTGGATTCAAAATATCTTCCTGACTGGAACATTTCTCAATGGTTCATGTACAACTCCAAATCAGCAAGAAAATGGCAGCCCCCATGTAAATGAGTAGGAGACGATACCGGGTGTTGGAATATCTTTATTTATACCCTTTTCTGATATCTTATTAGAAAATGATTTAGGCCAATAAGTAGGAATATATTACACCTTCCAATATAAGTAAATTTGTCATCAGGGCTTAGTTCTTCTTTAATTTTCGCAGATTTCGCGCTATTTTCGGCGGGCGCGCATTCTAGAACTCACGAAAATATTCGCCTGATTTCCTATGCGGGTTGAATTGCGCGCTTCAGTACATTAATATGTGTGTGTGTGTCCAACTCATTTTGAGCGTGTGTGTGTGTAGTTGCGTCCTGTATGCATTTGAATGGACTGCGTGTGTGTAAATTAAAATGGAGTGGGTGCACATACGAGCATGTAAATGTGCAGCGCGAATTTAAGAACCCGCGAATATGTTTTTGGGTCGCTTAGCGCGAAAATTACAGCATTTACAGTAGAGTTTGTGACCACTGTAAGTACAATGAAGATTAATTATCATCATTATGTAACTTTTCGTTCCTTTTTATTAGGGGGGGGGGACCCAGTCAAAATGCAAAAACAGTCTGTAGGTTGCTAAAACACAGCATTGTAGTGAAGGGCTTACCAATCTTGGTGTAGAAGATGATGGTCTTGATGGTGCTGGAAGATTTGTTGGTTTGAACCTTGGATGATCATCTAATATACCTGCACTGCCACCCACATTCCTTGTACCCACATCTCTTGTACCCACATCTCTTGCATCTACATCTCTTGAACTGACATCTCTTGAACTGACATCCCTTGAACCTACATCCCCACTTGATCTAGCACTAATTGAAGGTCCAGTGCTAGGACCAAGACCAGGTGCTGGTACTTTCTTGGGGTCCAGGACTGAACGACTAGAAGGCTGTTTCATCTTACGCTGGGCTTCAGTTAAAGCAGCTTTCTTCATCCGAAGATGCGACTGCATCATCTTGATACCTGCTGACCATCCAGCTGAGGACAAAATGCAGTGTCAAATAGTCAAAACATGGGTATCATTTAAAGTTTGGATACATGGCAAATGGCTACATTAATCCAAATCATCAACCAAAATAATATATCATGTGGTAGCATAATTTCCACTTTGATAACACTTATTTTGAAGAGTGAGACGCTGAGGAGAATAATTCGACTCTCAGATTGTTGTTAATGTTACAAATTTATTTCCCAAGAAAAGACAAAATGTAACTACAACAACAAAAATTCATACAAACACCATTACAATTTTTTTTAGAGATTTCAAGCAGTCTAAAAATGCTGATGAAAACAGATATTCATCAAATCCTTGCTTTTGATTGGTTGAAGCACTCTGCATGTTCAGTTGGTCTAGCATTCACTTGTGTTGCCCCCGTCCAGATGCCGTACCACTTAACTCTACATACGCTACATAGTGCGTCGTACTGATATTAATGTAAATTTTAAGCCAGTTATGCTAAAATTTTCAATGTAAAATATATTGAAACATGCTCTAGCAATTACCCTGCTGTCAATAAGTAACACTAATTGAATTCTTGTTTTCAACCCTGGCCCAAAAATCAAACTTAACATAAAACCCCAATCACATCTAATGCCTTAATGAGAACGTGTTTGGAACAAATGTCCTATTACTACAATATATTTTCTGGAACTTACAAACATCTCCTTTTTTGTCTCCAGCAGAGCTGTCCTTCTTTGAAGGTCCTGTATCCACTCCCAATCCATCATAGAGTGACATTACGAATATTCAGATCTGCACACTTGCTCATCAATCTATTTGAAAGATACCAAAATAGGACAAATATTAACATTTACTATGTCTGGTGACAAATATATCATGTCACAAGTTTATATTATATGTTGTAAAAGGGAAAGAAATTATCAAAGTACAAATGTAAAGTGCAAGCAACAAACCACGACTATAGTGTGAAGTGTATGACAGGTGGCATAAACTATTTCAAGAGAATACCATATATTCTCTGAAATTAACAGTGTTGTTAGAAGGCTCTATGAAGAGTAGCATCAGCTTTTTTTTGTTTTTACTCTTAGAGCCTTCCAAGCTAATTGTGTCTGGACAGGTTGGTAACTTGGTTATCTGGACAGGTCAGTTTGAAATCGTATGTAAATTGAGCTTTTCATGCAAAGTGTAAGAAATCTTTCGCAAGTCTAGGTTGATAATTATAATTTTGTATGAATTGAAAATATTCACTGATTTTAATGTTACTTGATGCATAGTCATAGATCTATTCATTATTTGTAAAATCAGATGGCAAAATTGACAGAGTAATTTTTGTTAAGTGTCTGGACATACACACAAGTCTATGCCAGTCTATGGAGTGACGTGGAAAGACATAAAAAAAGTCACCATAATTTATTCAACGTAGTCATCATAGGTAAGCGTCATTTTTAGCTGCCATTATTGCACGAATGAGGGGAGTAAATTAGCCGTACGTCCTTGATAATTATTCTAATTTTTATAAAATTATTTGGACACCAAGCCATACACAGAATGTAATTTCCTCAATGAAGAGGTGGACATAGGTCATAGTCATGGTGGATATAAGCGAGTCAGGATGGTCAGTGCCACTCATAGCTACATTCCTATACTTCGCGTGTAGAATGTAGGCAGTCATACACCTCAACTTTTTCAAACACCACAGCACAAAAGTCACCAACATTCACTCAAAATCGGCATTTAATTTACAAAAACCTACCCCAAAATATCCAAGAAATACAATAAATTCAACTCACCGATGTTGGAAAAGATATTTCCAAAAATGAAATCCGTAATTTACTGTTGATTCTCGCGAAACGAGCTATCGGAGTCATTGTGTACATTTCCTGGTTGCCGCGGGCGCTGACATCTCCCCAAAAGAGTTTTGTCCTTAAAAATTCGGTCCCTATGGCGTACACGGAAAAGTCCCGATTTTCTGTGTGCGCGATCGTAAAGATCGATGTGCGCTTGCGATCCTGAGTTTCTTCGTGGACAAAAATTTTATTGGCCGATTTTAGTCTAAGACATCGGCAGTATGTAAACAACACGCGATCGCGAAACAAATCGGCGGGGATTTCTCCAGTTTTGGACAAGATTTTGACTTTGGATTTTGCTGAAAATATCAAAAGTTCTTCCTAACGGCCATTTGAAGTTGGAGTGAGATTTTTAAGGGCTGAATTTGAAAGCAAGTATTTAAAATATTTATCTTATATCCCCCCCCCCATCATGCCCATAGGCTTTAGTACATGCGACAGAAAATACCAACTATTTTACAGTAATGTAGCAACAGTTGTTTTATATACCGCATCCTTCGTTAACTCAGAAATTAATTTCAAAGACAGATGAAATACGGTACCGTAATGTAATCCTCATCGATCGCTCTTTCAAAATTTTGTTCGGTGTACATGTGTGGTGCCGGCCGCGCACCCGCGTATCTAAATTGCCAAAGCTATGCGCGTGCGTACAAAGACATAAAGCATAAATTTGCATTGTACGCGCGAGCGCGAGCCATGGCGAGCAGATCTATGCCCGGTCAATAGTTTTCACCATACTGCCCAGCAGTCAGTAGTCAGACGTAGTGACTTTAAATTCTATTTCATGCCTGCAGATTTGACCACTCATAGGTACACGCCATTGCCGACTGTATAGTAACGCAGCCAACACACATCCCATACCTAAACTGCATCACTGTGCATTTTTGGCTATATTTAATTGAATCTCATATATTGCAGTTTACTTACATCCAAATGCTTATGTTGAATAATAGATGATTGAAACTTACCAGGTTGTTTTGTGACCTTTGACGAGGGTTTCCTGAAATTTTGGCTCCTTTTTGTAGATAACTGCTATCGAGACTGTCCCGTCAGCATCCAGTTTGTATTTTTCACGATTATGATGAAGGGAGCCCTCAGCGCTCGTAGTAGTACCGGCGCGATCGGTTCGTCGATCTCCTACGAAGACCTGGAAGGGCCAAACTGACGACGTAAAAAAATTAAAAATATTACGTACGTACGTAATAATTACTACGTACGTACGTAATATTTTTCATTTTTTTACGTCGTCAGTTTGGCCCTTCCAGGTCTTCGTAGAATAGCTTGTGTGCGTAACAATCTGCGTACGTATCTACGGTGCGTAACCATGTAGAGCGGCCTCACTAGTGCGCAACATATTGAGAGCAGTCGTCATCCGTATGGAGGTGTGGGTAACAAGTACCAAAAAGAGGGCTGTAAATGTAAGTTTTTATAACTTTCTACATTTTGTATCTTAACGAACTGATAACTTAAAATCTAAAGAATGATACTTAAGTATCAGTTTGCCCACAAAAACATCAATTTCAAACAAAATTACATCTGTATCCCCAATACCCAGTATACACACATGTATATGATTCTAATGGTCAATATGACCATTGCTTGCTGATGTGCGATGAACTAGCTCGAGAAATTTTATTTTATGAATATTATGAGGCGACGCGCGAGAGAGAGTGCATGGGCATGGCATTGCCATATTGCGAATATTTGCCAATATATTAATACCGCATGTCTCGATTCTATGCCTCTGATTGGTCAAATCCACATCAGCAAGCAATGGTCAGATTGACCATTAGGATCATATACCATGTATACATGTGTGTAGTAATTATTACGTACGTACGTAATATTTTTAATTTTTTTACGTCATCAGTTTGGCCCTTCCAGGTCTTCGTAGGAGATCGACGAACCGATCGCGCCGGTACTACTACGAGCGCTGAGGGCTCCCTTCATCATAATCGTGAAAAATACAAACTGGATGCTGACGGGACAGTCTCGATAGCAGTTATCTACAAAAAGGAGCCAAAATTTCAGGAAACCCTCGTCAAAGGTCACAAAACAACCTGGTAAGTTTCAATCATCTATTATTCAACATAAGCATTTGGATGTAAGTAAACTGCAATATATAAGATTCAATTAAATATAGCCAAAAATGCACAGTGATGCAGTTTAGGTATGGGATGTGTGTTGGCTGCGTTACTACACAGTCAGCAATGGCGTGTACCTATGAGTGGTTCATCGTTCATCATCAATCATCCACTCATCGCTCATAGTCATAGGCCCTTGCCTATGTGGGACTGTGTCCAACATTCACTGTTGCAGCAGTCAAAAGCAGACAACAAAATTGCTCTAAACAAGATTTAATTTTCTTAAATTTGCTAGATTACCTGATTCAGGGACTCTTCAACTGCCACAAATGTAGGGATTCAGACTTGAAATTGAATTGAAAGTGAAATTTTAATTATTATATTTTCCTCTCCTGTAAGTATGAATGATCTAGCCTGGAAAAGGGCTAGACCGAAAATTCTGTCTCTCGTTCGTAGCTCTTCACTTAGAGACAGAAACGCTCCATTCACTCGCCTGTGCAAACCGAATCCCATTGACTCACACACTATACCGTTTGAATAGGGCTGGAAGATTTTCAAACGGAGAAAACCTTGGACCCTGAATTACCTGAAAAAGGAGCATTAAAAGGAATAACAGTCAAATTGGTAAGTTGAACATGTTCGTTTAAGTATACAGCCAAGGCCTAATATATTTAATTTACACAAATATTGTTAAAATGTGAATAATACGATTTACAAAAACGACATGCCTACTGTCAAGCGGTTGACAGTGAGTTTGCACAGGCGAGTGAATGGAGCGTTTCTGTCTCTAAGTGAATGGCCGACCCTATCCAAATAAGAGGCTAACGAACGAGAGACAGAAAATTTCGGTCTAGAAGTAGAAAAGGGCCTGCTGATACACACAAAAGCTATTGATCTATTCACCCGTAAAAGCTAGTCTGGAGTACATGGTTATCTTCAGAGAAGCTTGTATGATAATTTATAAGTGTCAATCATCCAGGCATCATTTCCATGTTCACCACACCAGTGACCATGCTCAATGATCATAATCAGATCAAAATTTATTAGGTATTAAGTTAACACGAAAATTTCGTGGTACGTACATCGGAACAGACTACAGATGATTCCTCCTTACCTAGTCTACTTGTTCCATGCAAGGGACCAAGCCAAAATCAATTTATCTAAATTGAACGCCAAGATTTTGCCAAAAAACAATAGTCAATATTGAAAGTTGAATCAATTAACTTGAGACCGACGAAGATGAACCGGCCGTACCGTGAATAATGCATGCAGCGCATACGAGCGATGGTATACCATTACCACCATTACCAAAAAATTCTAAAAATGATAATTGTTTTGGATTTAAATAACCTACAGCTATAAGTGATGCTCATCTATTCACTGCATAAATAAAAAAATAAAAAGTATTAAATTTTAGTTATTTCAAAATTTTAAAAATGCTTGAACTTCAATGCTAAAATAATTAAATACAATATGTACTGTTCGAGGTCATGTACAGCAGACGCGACGACAATCCATGATACACACGCTTTCCCCTGGCCGGCCCCAGCTAGCTGAGCTGCCGAAACTTCAGGCTGGATTTGTCCTTGCCGATCCGCTGGAATGAAGTTTGCAGCACGTGCTCTTCAGACAGTGCCTTTCGCTTTGACATGTTTGACCACGTACCAGGGAAAGTTACATTTCCCTGCTAGCTTTGACCACCACGAGATGCGAGAAGTCGACTACCAATCTTGTTGATAATATGGATAGCAACTACATGTATCTAAATGTCACGTTGTGAGTACGGTAGGCCTATAGTCTTATATAAAAGGAAGCTTCGAACTCGAAGTTCGAGAAATGGAAATGTATGACGGGGAGCCCTAGGCCTATGTGATTATGTCTGCGCACCTAAGGTTTTGACCTGAAAATGAACAAGAATTTCTTTAATATTCCTCTAAAGCTTATTTTATTCCTGATACTCTAAAGAGTAAGTTTGAAAAAAATCTCATCAAAATTAAACAAGAACAATGCCATTTTCACTAGACCAAAAGCTTCAGTCTCTCTGTATCGTCGGTTGTTCCGCTGAGACTTCGTCTGGCTCCACTTGACCTCCGTACATAGAGACTGAATGATCACATATCGCGTAGTGTGTGGACGATCATATCCGGAACCGGAAGTGGTTCTCTGTGTGTTTCTGTGTGTACCATATTCAGTGGCGTACTCGTGTAGTATACGTAACGGCAACGCGACCTAAGGCTCAGGTCGGCTGATCGCCCACCTTGTTGGTGATACACGGTCGTACCGTCTGTCTATGGGGAAGGTTGAGAAATGGGCAATCCTAGGTTTTAGCGGTCTAAATTATTTTAGGTTGCTAACTAGGGTTAGGGTTAGGGTTAGGGTTAGGGCATAGATGAGCTGAAGTTAGCAACCTAAAATAAGTTTAGACCGCTAAAACCCAGGATCGCCGAGAAATGTCAGAAATATTAAAGATTTCCCCATAACAGACGGTTATTTCTGTCTACATTTTCACAAGAAACGGTGGCCGTGTCATTTCAACATTGGAAAAAACAATGGTGCCCATGTCTGCGCACTCATTCATTTTACACGCAGTTCGGAACAAAGACGGAAGTTTTGACGTGAAAGACAACATGATTTTGAGGCTTGTGAATAAAATGTCTGAAATAAGACCGTTTTTCATTATTTTGACTTGTTTTTTGAATGAATACCTATCGCTATGATAAAGATGAAAAGTTAGTGTTCGTTGCGTGTTTTGTTTTATTAGAATCGCGCAGTTACGCGTGTGCGCAGACATGGGCACTGCGCAGACTTGGGCACTCTATTCATACTAACATGACTAACTACTAGTACAGTAGTACTAACGTTAATATTTGTAGACTTAAAAATCACTGAGTGAAACCACTACTATTCCGTGTGTCTCACAATTTACATGGGCAAATGACAATGTATAGTTGTATCGTACTTCGTAGGGACCATTTTTTAAATTAAAGTATCATGTGATGCCACTTACCTAGTCCTAGACAGACCTTCCGCAAGTAAGCTCTTCCTCAGCAATGTATAGAATCAATCAAATGTCACTTTTTTCACTCAATTGTAATCCTCCCTCTCGTCTCTCGCGAGCGAGAATTCGAACGTATGTAAAAAAATATACTGACGCGCATGCGTATTGCAAACTATACACCAGCCTCCGAAAATTTTTAGTACAGGAGCCGGGCAATTCATAGTCCTTTTTTATATCATCCTCATCGAAAAGAAAGACGACAGTTATTCGGAAAGTATTGTAAGTACCTAAAGCATCCTCAAATGAAGTTATGTCATATTTCATGGTATAATTTTGACATACGAGCTTGGATTTAAGAGGCATCCAACCTTTCAAAGGACTGCTGATCGCAGCCCGAACGCTATGCGTCGGGCTGCCGCAGTAAGGGATCACTGAAATATTAGTAGTATTAGTACAGCAATTTCAAACCAGCAATGTAACATGTGCAAAACTTGATTTGCACACGAGAGTGGGATCTAATTCATCAACAGAATGGCTATTCATTGAACCTCACTCTGCTTTCATTACCTTTTTGTCTTGACTCGTACACACACTTATTCACCTGTCCCTTGTATTCACCTATCTTGTCGGGATCCTTGTAAGACGATAGTCTTGTAATGCCCTCCCAGTCCCACTTTCAGTCTAACTTCCACTATGTCAACTTGATATCTTTCACTTCCATTGTTTTGCAGTATTAAGTGCTAATAATTAAGAATTCTAATCAGCTAAAAATGTAAATTTGTTGTACTTCTTTGAGAGGAAAGCATCGACTTCTGACTTAAAACTATTGATTGTAGATGCTTCCACTGCTGACTTTGGTAGCATATTCCAGTGAGTCACTACTCTGTGCCACTGTATGGATGAAGTTATTTGCGTGAACAAACAAGGCAGTCATGTGGGAAAGGATTGCCTTTGGAGTTAATTATGGACTCATATCTCATTTTCATCCAACTGGGTGCATTCATGTTGAAAGATGAATAAGGAAACACCATGAAATAGCACTTACATGTACATGCACTAGTGTATATCCCCCCCCCCCCCACGCACACACACTTTTCGGTTAGGGGGGGGGGGGGGATGGCCTGTACAAATATACCCCCCACTTTTCAAGGAAGAAATAATTTCTACATCAATCAGTTATTGATAAAATTGATTGATATAAAAGACTGTTATAGTAGTGATAATTCCTCCTTAAAATTAAATGCTAAAGATATCATTTGAATGTCCCAATGTTTCTGATTTTATATATCAAAATCTCTCATCCATGTCCATTACTAACATGTTTTCCAAAGTGTAGAAAACAAGCTTAGATATTTTCATGTCATGCTGAGGACATGAGACTTCTTGGGACTGTACAGCATTCTCCAAAATGAAAGTCTATCAATACAAGTTCATGAGTCGTCTTTCAGGATTCAGAATGATGCATCAGCTCTTTAGAGACATTTTAGGATTATTCAAAATCAGGCGCTGTGGGGTGGGGGTGGGGGGTACAGTGTCACCTGAATTTCAGGAATTTAGGTATCCTGGAAGTCCCCCTTTTACATCTAGGAAAGTGTTCTTTTCACTTCAGATAAGTGCCCCCTTTCCTTTATATTCCTGCCCATTCCACATTCTTACAATTTGATTGATTTTATTACCATTGATAATTGCAAGAGGCCTATTAAAATGTGAGAGGTGCCCCTTCTTCCTTGATGACTGTCCCTTTTCCTTTGTAAGAAGTGCCCCTATCCCTTCTATAAGTATCGTTTAAATTATAACATGTGCCCCTTTTCCAATCTTATAATTGCCCCTATTCTTTCTGAAGTGCTCCCTTTATTTGATTTCTAAAGACAATGTACAAGCCTCTTCCCTTTTCACCTCTCATAAAACCTCTAATAAAACCTTTCGACAATTCCCTTTTAAATCATTTGCATCAAATGTACCTATTAATCCCTTTCAATAACTGCCATTTTTCCATTCTCACTTTTCAGATACAAGAACTACCCCCTTTCCATCTGATAAGTGCATCTTCACCTGTGGCAATGGCCTCTATTTAATTTTGAGAGGTGCCCGTTCTAATTTGACAAGTGCCCCTTCCGCCTTCTGCTAAATGACACTTGTCATTTGACATGGGCTCCTCTTCTTTCTAAGGAGTACACTTATCCCTTCTTCTAACAGCCCCTCTTACTTTGTAAAAAAAATGCCCCTTTTCTTTCTCATAAGTGCATTTTTCACCTCTGGTAAAGTGCCAAAATTCATGTGCGACAAATACCACATGTTTCATCCTCTGATAATTGCTCTTTTTAAAATGACACATTCCTCCTCCTTTTCTTTTCTGATATGCCATTTTCGTTCTTGATGTGGGCCCCTTTTTCCTTCCTCCATAATTTGTGCCCCTAATTTATAGCGATTTAGAGCAACTATACTTTAATTTCGTTAAGGCTCGCTCGCTACGCTCGCTCACATTTATATTTGATATAGTTATTTACTTCAATATTTTCTTCAATGTTGAGGCATGAAGATATCGTTATTTGCCCCTCCAGATAACATTATCTCTCTGGTATGGACTGTACTTAAAGGGGTGGCTTTCAGCGCCTTATAGGGCAGCTGGGCTAAAGCCAGGGTAATATTGGAGCGCCTTGAGCACCATTCATGGTGGATATGAGCGCTATATAAATATCCAATATTATTATTATTATTATTATTATTACCAATATTTCCCAAGAATGGATTTGAATTGATTTACACTTGTTGCACTAACTGCCGAGTCTGGTAAGGAATTCCAGTTGTTGCAACTTCGCACAGAGAAGTAATTTTGACGAAGCACAGATTTGCACTTTGGCTTTAATACCTTTATACTATGTTTCTCTCTTACATTATGTTACTTATTAGAGGTCTTTTCAGTCTCTCATGCCGAGACTATGTTTTAAACCTTTCAGAACTCGGTTTTTCCTCTTTATAAGATGTTATTGATCACCATGCAGCCTCACAGATCTTTAAAGTAGAACGTTAATGATTTTAAATATTGGCTTAATACTTATTATTGCATAGATGGTATAAATTAAACAAGGTTATCCAAATTCAACGCTTGGAAACATTTGAAGTAATGATTATTATCAATTATAAAACGGTAAAATACAGCCCCCGATATAGCAGCTGAAGAGCTCCTCGAACGCTGCTGAGATATGTGACGACACACCATGGACCAGTCCTGTCTAAGCAGACGATGTCCCATAACATCTTACACATTTTTCAGAGCCTATTTTGTCATCTCCTCTTCACTTATTTCTCTTCCTTCACTAGCGTCAGTCTTAATGTTAGTCTGTTGCCTCACTCTTAACTTCGTGTATGGTATTATTTTGATGAAAAATGCAGCGTTAAAAAAATAAAGGAATCAGTCACTTGTAAACAAAATAAGACGCCATTGTATTTTCAGCTGCTTGCACCAGGGCATGTTCGGCGTTTCAAGAGGGAACGAATACCATCCTGCTATTATTCGGAGGGCTTTTCAATTTGAAAGTGGGGTTTATTTCATTGATCATTGACCCTTCTCCTGTGTATTTACAATCAAACGGTTTTAGCTATCAGAATCAGTTTCACTTTCCCTTTATAATGGTGTGAAATAAGGTCATGTTTAAATACACCAAACTCTTTATAATTTGATAAATAATTGCATTGCAATTACGTTCATTCATTATAGGACGTCGTCTGCTTAAGCAGGATCGATCCCGAGTGTGACGACATCAAAACATCGCTATATTTCTGGCGAATCCTCGGATATTCCAGATGCTGAGAAGAGCTTTTATTTGTGTTGTTTTTATAATCATCAGATACGCAGTTGACATAAAACTTATACGATTGCCATCTGTAAGCTTCCCAGTTTCTAGTGATACATTAATTGCCATATTTGTGATTTTCTTTGAATATCTACTTTAAAATATTGCTCGCTTGCTTCGCTCACTCGCACATTAATATGTAGGTCATCAAACCCAACTGCAAACTTTGATGCTTAAGTATTATATTAGAGTATGTAAGAGAGAAAAGTAATTGAAATCCCTATAAATGTAATCCCAATGTAGGGTACATGTATGCCAATGTTTAGAGACGATATATGTTTCCCGTTGTAGGTGCCCTTTTTTATGCCTCCGCCCACCGAAGGTGGGTGCCGGAGGCATTATGTTTTCGGGTTGTCCGTCCGTCCGTGCGTCCGTCCGTGCGTCCGTCCGTGCGTCCGTCCGTGCGTCCGTCCGTCCCACTTCTCGTTACCGCGATATCTGAAGAATCATTTGAGGTAGGAACCTCAAACTTGGTACTAGTATGTATCCCCATACGAAGATGAACTGATTAGATTTTGGGGTAAGTAGGTCAAAGGTCAGAGGTCACAGAGGTCAATTTACATGAAATTACATAAGAATTCTTGGTTTTTAGCACCGTTACCACGATATCTCAAGAACTATCTGAGGTGAGAACTTCAAACTTGGTACCAGTATGTATCCCCATAGAAAGATGAACTGATTAGATTTTGGGGTAAGTAGGTCAAAGGTCAGAGGTCACAGAGGTCAATTTACATGAAATTACATAAGAATTCTTGGTTTTTAGCACCTTTACCACGATATCTCAAGAACTATCTGAGGTGAGAACTTCAAACTTGGTACTAGTATGTATCCCCATAGAAAGAGGAAGTGATTAGATTTTGGGGTAGGTAGGTCAAAGTTCAAAGGTCACAGAGGTCAATTTACATGAAATTACATGGAATTAGTGATCGCGATATCTCAAGAACTATCTGAGGTGAGAACTTCAAACTTGGTACCAGTATGCATACCCATAGAAAGATGAACTGATTAGATTTTGGGGTAAGGAGATCAAAGGTCAGAGGTCACAGAGGTCAATTTACATGAAATTACATAAACATTATTTGGTTTTTAGCACCGTTACCACGATATCTCAAGAACTGTTTGAGGTAAGAACTTCAAACTTGGTACCAGTATGCATACCCATAGAAAGATGAACTGATTAGATTTTGGGGTAAGTAGGTCAAAGGTCAGAGGTCACAGAGGTCAATTTACATAAAATTACATGAAATTACTGGTTTTTAGCCTTGTTATCAAATATTTCTAATTTTATATGAAAATGAAATGAAATAAATTTTTCTGTCTCCTGTGCATTTTAAGTGAAAAGATTTGTCATTTTGTTGGACCAATCCTTTTTAGAGTGTACGTGTATGCCATACATTTCCAATCTGGTGATGGCGGAGGCATAAATTCCGACCGCGCGCGGTCGAATATTCATCTAGTTTCCAGAAATAGCCCTTGATTATCGGTGCCCCCAAACTTTGGAAATTTCCACTCAATATTGCGATCATACCCCCAATCCTTGAACCTGATTTACGCCGGTGCTACATGACTTATCTTTGCTTTGTGTCTTATTACCCACGCCGATAAAATCGGCAGGGTTATGTAAAGGGCTCTGTATGTTTGTTTGTTTCTTTGTTTGTTTGTTTGTGTACAAGATAACTAGAGAACGGGTGAACGGATTTGCACCAAATTTTCAGGGAATGTTCGGATAGTGACAGGAAAGTATCAATTAGATTTTGGTGGTGATCGGTTGAACCCTGCAAATTCTGTGTGACCTTGAAGTTTTGACCCCATAGTAAAGTATAGGAACTTCAGTTCGGATAGTGACGGGAAAGAATCGATTAGGGAAAGAATCGATTAGATTTTGGTGATGATCGGTTGACACCTGCAAATTCTGTGGAACTTCAGTTCGGATAGCTTTATAGTGACAGGAAAGAATCGATTAGGGAAAGAATCGATTAGATTTTGGTGATGATCGGTTGACGCCTGCAAATTCTGTGTAACCTTGTAGTTTTGACCCCATAGTTAGTATAGTATTGCAACTACTCTGTAGCGCCGCCACGGCGTGGGTCTGCCGCCTTTGATGGCCTTTCTAGTTTTGTTTTGTTCTTTGGAATTTACTTAAAGGAACTGTGCACTTTTTGTATCCGGACAACTATCCCCTGAGCAATTACCCCCTGGACAACTACCCATGGACAATTACCCCCCGGACAATTACCCCACAAACAACTACCCCAGAATCAGGGGGAGGGGGTGTATTGGGGTAATGGTCATTTTATGGGGGGTAATTTTTTCGTAGGGGGTAATTGTCTTAGGGGATAGTTGTCCGGGGGGGGGGGGGGTAGTTGTCCTAGGAGGGTAGTTGTCTTGGGGGTAGTTGTCCTAGAATCACACTTTTGACATCACTCACTTACATACCTTTCAAATCATTTGTGGAATGACAATATCATAACATATTTGTTATAATATGAAAGAGGATGAACTGAACTTTACTCAACTACAGGAGAATATAGACAGGTGTGTAAAACTGTATGCAGGGGTGTAATGCTGTGGTCTATACTGTCTGGTGGATTATAAGATAAGTTACAAGGTACAACCAGGTTTGAGTTCCTGCTACATCATGACCTTTGTCTTTGGCGTAAGGCCTTAAGAATACATTATTTTGCCACACTCAACACAGGTGAGGTAGATAGGTACTGACCATGGCAGGAATTTATGCTAGAGCAGCATAATAGCAGCCATGCTAAAAAGGTTGGGTAATATTGGAGTTCCAGGAGTGTCAAGTGCAAGTGTGACAAACGTGATCAAGTTCTATTATTATTATTATTATTATTATTATTATTATTATTATTATTACTATTATTGTTGTTATCATTATTACTTTGTAGTATTACATGTAGTAGTTTCCTAGTTGTATCCCCCGGCAGAATGCCGGAGGATACTTTGGATTCAGCAGCGTTCCGTCGCTGTGTCACATTCTTGTGTGCGCTCTAGCGGTCACATTTCTCTACAGATTTCTTTCAAACTTTGTATGGAGGTGTATCTTGGTAAAATCTAGAAACCTCTAGATTTAGGTGATGCTGCCTCCAGTGTTCCATCTTTTATAGGGTCAAAGGTCATATTTTGAATTTTTTTATAGATGTCTTGTGTGCACTCTAGTGTGCGCTCTGGTGATCACATTTCTCAACGGATGTTGTTCAAATTATGCATGAAGGTGTCTCTTGGTATAATCTAAAAACCTATAGTGTATGGTGATGCTGCCACCAGTGTCTTGTCCTTTATAGGGTCAAAGGTCATTTGTCCATTTCTTGCACTCTAACTTCTGCATTTCTTGACAAATTTCCTTCAAATTTTGTATGGAAGTGTATCTTCGTAAAGTCTTTGCACCTATAGTTTTTGGTGATGCTGCCACCAGTGTCCCCTCTTTTATATAGTCAAAGTTCATACTTTGGAGGATGTTGTGAATGCAGTCTGCAGTCCACATTTCATAATGGATTTCTTTCAAATTTTGTATGGAGATGTATCTTGTACAATCTACAAATTTATACTTTTTTGATAATGCATCAAGATAATTCCATCCTTTATAGGGTCAAAGGTCATATGTCTTTTGTGCGCTCTATCTTCATTTCTTGACCGATTTCTTTCAAATTTTATATGGAGGTGTGTCTTAGTGAAATCTACACATCTATAGTGTTTGCTGATGCAAACGCTTTTTATAGTATCAAATGTCATATTTTGGTTGCATGCATTCTGGAGGACACATTTGTTGACTGATTTCTTTCAGATTTTGTATAGAGGTCCATCATAGATTACTATAGACCTCTACAGTTTTTGGTGATGCCCCCACTCTTCCGTCTTTCATAGGGTCAAAGGTCATATTTTAGTGGATATCTTGTGTGCGCATTGTGAGGTCACATTTCTTGACAGATTTCTTTCGAATTTTCTATAGAGATGCATTATGCTCTAATCTACACACGTTGTTTTGGTGATGCCGCTCCTAGTGCTGACAATAGTCCGGGCCACTGGCGGCAGTCTCTACGCCATCCTTTTGTTTGAGGGAGGGGAGGGGGCAGGTTCTTTGTCCCTCCTTCGAATCGCTGCCAGTGCCAGGGGATACATTCGCATTGCGCGGCAATAGACATTTCTAGTTATTATTATCATTGTCATTTTAACTAATTTAATTGACAGACATCTTGGATATAAAATTTGTATTTTAATGAATTTGTCAATATTTTGATTACATTACAGAGAGTTTGAAGGTTCACCACCCGATATTGAAGAGACGGTGTACATGGGAATTGTGACTTTGGCACTGAAGCAACTGCATGGTGATATTGGGGCAGCAATGATGGTAGACCTTGTAAAATATAATCCTGACAATTTGCAGGGAGTTTTTAGAATGCAACAAAGGTGGGTAATTGAAATTATTATCATTTTTCAACACTTCATATGCTTTATAAGTGAATAGTATACTGTAAAAGTGGATATTTTCGCGTAATTAATTTTTCGCGCTCGGCTGAGTAAAGTGAATTTCGCGTGTTTTTAATTTCGCCGACGCGCTAGGCTCATGGGCAAATCATGACTTATTGTCATACCCCCCTCCCACACCCTCCGCTCCCTCGTCGCTGGCACCCCCCCCCCCTTTCAAATTCCTGGATCCGCCATTGTACATGTATATTAGTGTGGAAATTTGACAAATTGTTGACATTAAATATACATGTACAACAAATAATTCAGTTATAAATTTAGCCCTAATACATCTACAGTACATTTTATTTAAACAGTCGCAAAAGGCAAAATCATTGAGAAATTTGCTGTACTTCTAGATATATTTGAGATCCAACTTATTATTCTACACGTATGCACGTCAATATCATGTAATGCCCTTCTTTGAATTATTGCATTCCATGTAATTCAAATTAGATTGGGTTTTTTTAGCTCACCTGAGCCTAAGGCTCGAGTGAGCTATTGCGATGGAAATTTGTCCGTCGTCCGTTGTCCGTTAATTTTTTACATTTTCATCTTCTTCTCCAAAACACATGATCGGAATTCAACCAAACTTGGTAGGAATCATCCTTAGGGGTAGGGGACCCAAAGTTGCTAAAATGGTACATGTGGCCCCCAGGGGGGCCCAGGGGGGCCCAGGGGGAGGGCCCCCAATTGTAAAAGCTATGCAAATTTCAAACATCATCTTCTCCAGAACCAGGCATAGCTCAGACTTGGTATTGTGTGTGGAGATACCTCTATAGACGAAAAATGAAAGTTGTTCATGAATTTTTTCTGGGTGCCCTATAGGGGGTCTGTGGGGGTAACATACTGGAGGGGTGGGGGGAATTATGTTAATTTCTAACATCATCTCACACTATGAACATGTCGAATAAAGAAGCGGACAAAATATACAACTCCTCATTGTACCTTCCACAATTGCCCTGGTAGACAAAAGAACACCCCCTTCATTGCTATTATGTAAAAATGTGTAGAACAGGTGTCACATGCATATTCATCTGGTCTACTTATTTCACATAATAGTAATGAAGGGATGTTCTTCTGTCTACCAGAGCAATTGTGGAGGGTACAATGAGGAGCTGTATATTTTGTCCGCTCTCTTTGTCATCGTGTTCATAGTGTCATGTACATCCTCCTAGTTGTTTCAATTTCTAACATATCTCCTGGTGGTGCTAGAGAGAACATGCACCAAATGTGAATTGATCCACCTCAGGTGAGCGTCGTGTCCCCTGGGGCTCTTGTTCTCAAATAGATTAATAAGTTAGTATTGGATTCCGACATGCATGTGATGCCTACTTTTCTGACTTTGCTCCACATTTCTTATCATTTAGGGATTTGGTGAAACTCTGGAGTGCGCTGACACTGTATGGATATTATGAAAACCAGAGATGCGCTTTCATTGTGCAACAGGTAAGCCTTCCTACACTTTTCATACAGTTTACTGCGCTGCACTATTTGCCATGTAACATCAGTCTATAAAATTTCTAGAACATACATTATTTGAACTTGCCTCTTGAATGCAAAAAAAGCACCACATTAAATTGTAATAGAAATATTCTTCATATTGGCAGTCTAGCAGAAGGCTTATATGCACATGTGATGTGTAAATACATTCAAGAGTTTCCAGGTAAATACAAGGAAGAATCTATGTCATATTTTGTCATAATTTTCTCATGACCTCTTTTACACTCGATGTAATTGGATGTTCTCTATAGGTTTCCATGGTGAGTGAATATTCACAATTGAAGGCTTTTGATAACACCATGTGGGAGCCTCTGTGAAAAGGCTGTTGATATATTCTTTCGTAAAAATAACCCACTTATGGGGCATTTAGAGGAATTTTTGGAAAAGTGAAAGGAAAGAAAGAAAAGAGATGATAATGGAATGAAATTAAACACTTACACAAAACTATTTGTGGTTTTTGTTTTCGGTGTTTATACACCAAAAATGAAATGAAATGAAATGGGGATAAAAGGAAGAAAGAGTGATCGAGATCAGGATAGTTGTGAGCAGGTCACAGAAGTTTGGACAGTGTAGTTCTAAAAAGAACTGATTGTATTCCTCTGTAGAGTAGTTCTGTAAGAGTTTCTGAACTACGTTTATCTCTGTTTTGACTCGTTTTGAACAGTGTGCTCTGTTCATCATCAGGAAATTAACTTTAGGAAAACTGCATAATATATCAGCAGCCTTTTCATAGAGGCTCCCACATGGTGTTAACGAAAGCCTTCAATTATTCTTTAATTTTTCTAAATTTATGTTTCACAGGACTCTTCCGATTTTACCCCAATCAAAGAAGACAGCAAACAGGGTGAATTAGAGCTTCTAAGTGGATGTGGATGAAAAGAATTCAAGATCAAGATGTTCAGGAAATCCACATCAAGACAAGACCGGCAAATACATGTATATGCCATGGACATTGGATTCGATGCGAAGGGCAATATTGCAGTGTTGGTACACACGTGGATTGAGTAGCATTGTTGCTTAAAGCCCACCGCACACTATACAATGGTCTGCAATCCAAATTCAGAAGAAAATATAATTGCATTTGATTTAAACACATTAAATATTTTTAGTGAGGTTCTGAATCATCATATAGGCAGTAAAATTGAAAATACGGCCTGTTTTCTAATCGGAGGAAAGGCCAAATCGGCTCCCAAGTCGTAGTGATGTCAGAGCAATCCTACGATAGTCTATGATAGTACTAGTCTATGATTTGATACTGATTTATAACTTATTCTGACTGACAGCGCACTAAAACCCTATGTTTAGTATTCATATAATTGTTTAGAACCTGAAGCATCTAGATTTTATTGGTATGCTATTGCAATTTATTTCCAAAATCAAATCAGTCGATCGTATATTGTGCGGTGGGCTGAAGGGTATAAATACCAAGCTTACTTCTGTTTCTCCGAGCAGATACCATGTCAACATGTAACAGAAGGAGAATGAAGGTACATGTGCATGTATTAGATATCACATCTTTTTTCCAGTTGATAATCTGCATTAAAGTGCCCTTAACCTGTAAATGGCAGACCTAAACAATGGGGTGGTTCAAACCTGATAGAAATTTCATACATAGCATGTACACCAAGCCATTGACTTCCACATATTACTTTGGAGTATGCCATAGTGCTTTGATCTGATCAGTCTTCTTCTTTTGGATAATGGTCATATAATCACAGGACAAGAAAGATGATTCCGTTTTATAGACTAAAAAAATATATGAGAATATGCATCCTCTTAATTATAGTAATTCATTGCTATGTTGAATAGTGCATTATATCCCCATATACATGAAACTATGTGCATTGATAAAAATTGTTAGGTCTCAGAATTCTGCACACAAAAAAGATTTCCTGTCTCGTGGTACATGTTCACAAAAAATACATGTACTTCTAGACAATTTTTTTTCAGGAAATTTCCTTGTCATTTTTTGTGCACTTAGTGAGATGGGAGGCAATAAATTGCAAGTTATCAAAATGCAAATAAATGCTTTTAATTGTAATTTGTAATTTGTACCTGTTGTACTGTAAAGAAATGTTCAACAAAAAGAACTACATGTACTTGTATATACCAGTTATACATCTACATTTATTCACTTTTGAAAGAGTACAAAAATAACTCCAAAATTGCAAATGATCTAACAATTTTGGTGGTAGGTGTATCGTATAAATCTCATTGTGTCCCATGGGTTATTTTCTTGAATGAACAAATTTATAGACCCTTTTGAGGAAAGGTCACTTTTTAAGTAGAAAATCATAAATGGAGCTCTTGTGAAAAAACAAATGTATTTCAATAACTGTAAGACCATTGAACTGATAATCAAGCTGATAAACTTTATGTGCATACAAGACATTAATCACTAAAAATATGGAATACAAGAAAAGTAGAAAGATATTGATAAGCAAATCAAAAGAGTATCAAATGAAGCATAAGAAAAATGGTTAATATCTTTTCATTATTTCCCTTTCCTTTAAAATTGAACTGTATTTTAATATCCGTTTGAATGATGCATGTACAGTACCATTTAAGGCATCCGTTGCCTGATTGCAGGGCTCGATAATAAACTTACTGCAACTGTATCACTTAAAAGGTGTCAAATTGTATTTCATGAATGGATAATTGTGTACATGTAATATGGTGGTTAATGTGGATTTAGATAGCAATAGAATTTGTGATTAAAACTCTTTTTAGGAAAACTTTCTGAGAAACTCTTTGGAGTGAAGGAAGGAAGAAACAAAAGGGATTTTCAAGTGATTACCCTCTAAAGATTACTAGCCACTACAGAAATTCAATACTTCAAACTGGCAGCATAATGATGTCATGAGAGAGGTTCATTTGTCCCTTCTGTTTTTTTCACTATAAAAGTAAATTAACTTTCAAGTTTCAACAGCCCTTGAATTTCCCAGCAGCCACAAAGCATTCTCAAAATGACATGACTTAGGTACTTAGTGGCATGAGAAAATGCGTCTGGAATGCAAAATGCATATTTTTTAAATTTCTTAATTTAATTAGAAACATAACAAAGCATTGGAGCAAGTTCAAATAACGCTACTACCAAGACTGTCATTACAATTGTCAAAATACCATTTTTTTTTTTCACTTCTATCGCCAACAATTTTGCCGTTTGCTTTCCAGATGCGTCTTTTCGCGCCACAGTGTTTCGTTAAGCTACCTTAGCTATGCCCTTTTGCTATTAAAAAATATCTTTGAGCTTCTGTCAAAAGCAATAAGCTAATCAATTCATGTATTTACACACATTTTTAAAGTTATACATGTATTAGTTGATTAGGAAATGGCATTATTAAGTAGGGATATGGGAAATCAAATTCACAAACTTATTCAATTTCAGGATGAATTCAGTTTGAACTAAACCTTTGTTGTTTGCACTGTTAAAGGGATACTCAACCGCAGATCGTGGACGTTTTAATGCCGCGAGAGGGCACACGTGATCATTACCTGATCATACCGTTGCCCCGCGGGGCGCATACCTCGGACAGACTGGTCGCCGCACAACATGTACGCTCCGCCTGAGCTCGAGCTTTCGTGCGAGATTTGGTCGGCTTCGTGCAGTTGAAATGTAATCCCACTTAGTCCAACGGACGCGTTCAACGCACAAACTTTTTGTACGAGTAAATGGGGCTTACGCAATCCTGACTTTCCCCACGGCCGCCTGGTGGCGTATCCCTTTAAGCCACATACTAAATGTCACCCACCACCACAAAACGACCAATAAGTCCGAAGTTTGGGTTTTTTAAATTCAGTTTGAAAGCTTAGGTTCTAAGCAAACCCTTGTAAATTACAATGAGAATGTCTACGTGTCAGACAGGCCAATGACCAAAACAATAGAGAAAACTGGCTCGAAAGAAGAGTGACCATTTAACAGCGCCTAATCTGTGTCCTATCGTTTGTCGCACAAAAGGTTGAGTCAAAGCTCCCTAGCATACACTGTGCAGTACTAATTGGATTGGTTGAAACTTTCCATACCTTCAGAATAGATATATTTCTATGTTTCTTTAGGTTTTGAATATCAGACAGTGCATAGTTTTAAGCTATACCAGAAAAGCGATGTGAAGTACAATCCCAGCAAGTTGACACACAGAGTTTTGAATGTCCAGGAAACATGGTCATTTTGAATGAGAGTAAAAACATATTTCAACAAGGTATTTTAACCTGAAATTTTGTACAATGGTAGAGTAATAAATGAACTTTCAGAAAATACAAAAAAGTTAAAAATCAAAATTTCCACCCCAAACCACCTTTTTCAGCTGTTTACTCTGAAACTCCCATTGCGACTTCTTGGTCGTTTTGTGGTGGAGGGTCCCAAATAACACTTTTTCAATATGACATGTTTTTGTTTACATTGACTTCTGTGTTAGATAAAATGTAACAGCAATATTCAAAGGGTTATGGTGGACAAATCCCCTTTAAACAATTAGTACAATCTGGGGATAAAAAGGAGTTCCTTTGTCTAATTCTTCATCAGGCATCCTTCTCTGGAAGATGAATCAACTCCTGTGACTATACAAACAAAATAATTTGTCCCAGCTTCGCTGTACTTTTGTAAAAGTGTTAGGAATTGTTTATAAGTGAGTTCACAAAAGGTGAGATGCACAATCTCTGCTGCTATCGTCACATTAAACAAAGTAGAATGTTTAATATGTCAAGTCTTTTCATCCAGCTCGTAGAGTTCAATAAGCTCAGTAATGATCCTCTGAATGATCTCCTCACTTATATCCTCTGAGAATGCCTGCAAATAGAAGTTGAAATGGAGAAGAAAATCAGTCATGGATTTTGAGATGTGTTTCTCTGATTCAGCTAGATAATCTAAAAATTCAGTTTAGAATTTTTAAACGTATTTAAAAATGTTGACTTATTTACTCCTGAGAGAACCCAAATCCCCAGTCAGGCCTCAAAAGATCTCTACTAATTATACACATGCCTTATATATTCATTCATGTCAATAAAACCTTAGGTCTGAAAGGGAAGGGAAATAAAACTCTTTGTATCCTTGAAATATGCACTATTGGTGCCTATACAATTACACCATAACAAATATGAATACCCATTAAAAGTGTTTAAATTCAAGATTGATTGTAAGATTATGAGGTCTATTTAAAAAGATTGATTCAATACAGAAGTTCATAAATGACAAACCTTCCACCATGGATTGACGGCCTCATCATTGAGTGGTACCTCCAGACCATAACATTGCAAAGAAAAGTAGATGACAGCTACAGCCATGTGTTGAGGTTTGGTGCGCAGGCATATATCACTATGATAACTATCCCTCAGCATCGCCCAGGCTGTCCGACAGACTGGTGTGCGATCCCAAATATCTCTGTCCATCCAATGCGACAGGGACTTCATGTAATGTACGAGGTACTTGTGGGGGAGGTCACCAATCTGAAAAGGAAATTGGTTTGATGGTAACAAATTCAGGTTACATAATGGTTCTTTCCAAGGAGACCAGCTACAAAACTCCATCTCTCTTTTCATAGAGAAAGAGAGAGAGAGAGATAATAGTACTTTTTTCAGAATCCATTGCATTAAGAGGGGGAAACATAGGGGTCAATTTACTATGCAATACTGTAGTGTCTCTGTCTCACTACAGAAAATCAAGTCATATACATGTATGTCATGTATACAAAAGCTAATGAAATACCGGTATACATCACATCAGAACTGATGCCAAGATTTATTTTATTGCATATGAACTGTTAAGCTACCATACCTTTGGGTTGTACTTGAGCATTCTGATCAAGAGCAGTTCACAGTTCACAACACTGTCCCTGAGTTCCCAGTATTGTTTGCCAACCTCAAGTGGACTTTCTCCCTTGTGTAGAATCCTGAAGAAAAACATGTAGACAACTGAAATATTTACAGCAACAGTATGCGTCCTATATTTTGGAACTGACAAATGAATGACCTTCAATCTACATTAACATCTGACATTGTTACACACTGTTATTTAGGTGATGACTTTTTCTGAAAAATTCTACCTTGAATGTTGTTTATCTTTCAAAAGCACAATATCATAATGAAATGATCTCAAACCTCAATACACTTTGAAGTCGATGTAACTTTTGACAATCATGATACAGGAAATGTATGAACTTAAGAGTGATCCTTTAAGCCAGTTTATAATTTCAGAATGACCCCAAAACATTATAGTCAGAGTTCTGGGGCCGTATTCTGAAAACGATGTTAATTGTTATAAATCAAAATCAGGCAAGTCATTGGTTAATGACTGCGCAAAGATGGCTGTGCTCGCGTAAAGTTAACAGAGACATCTGCGCAAGCACCAATGATTCGTGTTTATTGCACTCAATTTCAATTTGTTATGACAATTAACATAGTTTTCCTTAACATAAAAGATCACACATTTTTCAGAATACGCCCCTGCTTTTTAATTCAGTTGATAAATAGCAAGACAGAAGATACTAACAACACAAAGCTCCTCTGAAGTTTTTCCCTAACAAGTGAAAATATATTGACCCTACGTTTGATGGAAAGCCTTGGGTTTCAGGTGTTTTGGCCAAAACATTTACTCCAGCATGGATTTGCTGGAGCTCCTTGATATCAAAGCTAACATGAAAGCAGCCCGGTGCTGCTCCAGAGCTGCCTCACTAATGGCTTTACCATGAACAAGGTACAATATTTCTGTGATACCTGTAGCAGACGTTGATTATGTCACGCAGTTTAACATGTTGCTCTTCAACCTTGGTGGCCAGATAGATGGCTGTAGCTCCAATCAAGTATGGATCATAGTTGTTTAGTTCACACTCGGCAAAGAAGCGATGGTAGATACAGCATGCTGAGGCCAGGGTAACAGATTCCAAATGTAACTTGATTCCTGCTTCCATCACATAATGGATGACCTTGACATGGAGATGAGATGTTAAAACGTATAATTAGCAGTGTTTGTAAAAGGTGACGAGGTCCAATAACAGATTTCCTTGATTTTCTAATTCTGGGATACATATATTATAAGGAACAACCCTTTAAAAAATTCACATTGGAACACCTTCGTTTAGTGTTTAATAGCTTTTGAGGATTAATCCGTCAACAAAAAATTTTTAAATTGTATTTCATAGATGAAGTTGTGTCTGAACTTACATTTCATATATATTATGTTTTATCCTGTTGACAAAAAAAAAAATGATAAAAACATGACAAATACGGATAATCCCAAGAAGTTTATGCTGAGGAGAAAACATAAATGTATGACTAAATTTCCAAGTTACAAGTCGGACAAAAATTTAGCCAAGATTGTCATGGGCATTTCTGGACATCCCATGTCCAACACATTCTTTCAAACTAAAAACCGCTTACTGTTCATTTCATCATTTCTAAAGAAATAACTGCATATCAAGATGTCACAAAATGAAACAATATGTACATACATTGTTACTATTCTTGACACTAGTTGACAGGTCATTTTCTGGTGATGCATTCCCTAATCACCATAACTAAAAGGTAAAATGAATATCATCCTTACATAGAGTATACACAAACCTTAAAGTGAGTCTTCTTGTCTGAATCCTCTCTGGCAATAGGGATAATATCACAGCCATCGGCATCCATACCTACATGTATGTCATCAACTGTGGACTTTTCAGATTTGATGTGATTCATTGTTGTTTGCAGAGTTCACAAGCCCTAACACTTTGGCAGCTCTTTTACCTGTGATCTTGCGTTAATTTGCCTTTGCCCCTTGTCTTTGCTGAGGCAGTGCTTGGTTCTCCTGAAGTAGATGATGAAAAAGATGGGAATAAAAAGACGGTCATTTAAGAAGTAAAAGTAAAATTCATTAATATTTTATCTGAAATATCACAAATTTAAATTCTTCCAATAAGTTCGATGTGCATTGTGCTCAGCATCATTATGAATAACATGTTTTTAACAGCATATTGTGAGTTTCCCCCATATCAACAATTCAGAAATGCTTTCAGAAATGTGTCAAAGATGACTTTGTCTGCCTTTTCTAAAACTTCCAAATTTCTCATTTTTTTACATTTTTAAAAAGTTCCAATCAATTTTAATAGTTATTTAGGTACTCTTTTAAAACTTGAAACGTACTATCCCATAAGTTTAGAATGATGAAAACAAGAGCCTAACTTAAACCTATAAAAGTCAATGATTTAATCTATTCATCGGTTAAAAAAAGCAACTTCAGGTTTTTAAAAATAAACCTTGGATTGATAAAACAGGCAAAATTCTAAATCTATCTCAATTCTATTTGGTGTACCACTCCTCCTATTTGCATATGTTTAACAGTTTGAAAAAAAATATTTGTCAGTTGATAATGACTTATTACACAGAGCAGTGGCGGATCTACATTGGGGGAAAACCGGCCCGTGCCCCCACTCATAGCTACATGACTATACTTCGTGTGTAGAATCTAGGCAGTCATACAACACCACTGCACAAAAGTCACAAACATTCACTCAAAATCGGCATTTAATTTACAAAAACCGACCCCAACATATCCAAGAAATATAAAGATAATTCCAAAAATGAAATTTGTAATTTACTGTCCATTTTCACGAAACGAGGTATCAGGGTCATTGTGTACATTTCCTGGTCGCTGCGGGCGCTGACATCTCCCGAAAAGAATTTTGTCGATAAAATTCAGTCCCTATCGCGTACACGGAAAAGTCCAGATTTTCTGTGTGCGCGATCGTAGAGATCAATGTGAGCTTGCGATCCCGAGTTTCTTTGTGGACAAAATTTTTATTGGCCGATTTTAGTCTAAGACATCGGCGGTATGTAAACACGCGATCGCGAAACAAAATCGGCGGGGATTTCTTCGGTTTTGGACATGATTTTGACTTTGGATTTTGCTGGAAATATCAAAAGTTCTTCCTAACGGCCATTTGAAGTAGGAGTGAGATTTTCAAGGAGTGAGATTTTTAAGGGCTGAATTTGAAAGCAAGTATTTAAAATATTTATCTTATTTTCCCCCCATACCTTTAGTACATGCGACAGAAAATACTAATTATTTCTGCAATCCTATATCGTAGTGGTCAATATGAGTATATGACCACTATTCGTGGTGTGCGTGCCCCCTCTTTTGAAACCCAACTGGCATAACTTAGGTACACAATGAAAAAAAGCCCCCTTAATTGTGTACTTTTCCGGCTCTGTGCCCCCCCCCCCCCCCCCCCCCTCTTTTACAAAATCCTGGATCCGCACCTGACACAGAGGGTTGTCATTTTTGTTGTTTTTGTTATAAATACTTTACTTTTTTACTTTTTAAATTCTTACTAAAATCATAGTGGCCCTAGTGGGGCATCCTCTCATCCAATTTAAGGGCCAGTTAAATTGTTTATTGCATGCACTGATGCAGATCAAGTCTTTTTTTAGTAATTTTTTTTTTTTAAGGGGAATTCTCGCTACCACAAATATGCAATTTTCGACGTAGAGGGCAATATTATGCATGGAAATGGTCCACATCTTCGTCAACTTCACTTCCGGTCCGTATTGAAATACTACGGCTTATGAATAAAATGAGTGCTAAAATGCTTAATTTTTGGATCGCATGACATAAACCACTCAAATTTTGAAGATGCAACCAATTGTCTCAATAAACCATGGTATCTTTTCAAACATGTCAGTTAATTTATACTCAAACTCGAGGATTTTTGTAATACCTGTGTACATTTTCAATGCAAAAAGACAAACACTTGTCGACCCAATCGGGATATTGTCAGCACTGCGCATGCGTGGTTTGCATGACAAACGCCATCTGTTGGCGAAACAAGTTGGTTTTAATAGAAGCAGAAGATACAGATCAAACAGTGAAGTTTTGAGCAAAATACAATATGAAATACGAAAATTACAAAGTTTTGAAATTATAATCAATCAAACACAAATCAGCAGCTCTGCAATGTATCTTCATCTTGAGATGAAGATACATCTTCATCTGTCAGATCACCATGTAGTGTGTTTCAAGTTACAATTACAAAAAACAAGACATATGCAAACTGTATCAACCCTCCGTAACTACCGGAAGATTGACAAGAATCAATTTGTAAAATCACTCTCAGAGCTCATTTCCCAACCTCACCCTGATGGTGTTGATTCATTTTTTGAGTGGTATGATTCTAGTATGGGTAAACTACTTGACAAATTAGCTCCTGTAAATATTAAGACCCGCATAGTAAAGAACCGAGTGCCCTGGTACAATGACTCAATTCATATTGCTCGTCAAGAACGACGGCGAGCTGAAAGAAAGTGGCAGAAATCAAGATCCGACCCTGATCGTGAATCATTTCTGATTGCTAAGAAAGCTGTTTGTGCACTTACTGTAACTGCTAAACAAGACTATTTTAAAAACAAATTGTCTTCTTGTAGCGACAAGGATGTTTACCGAACTATTAATTCTCTTTTGAATAAGCAAAAGTCTGATCTTCCATTTTATGATTCGCCTTTTCTATTAAGCAACCAATTTTCCCAATATTTTGTAGATAAAATCAAGAATATAAGAGACGAACTTGATAACACACATGTTATGCCAGTTAGGTTCAAGGACAATATCTGCGAAGGGTTTAAGATACTTGAGGTCTTCCGACCTGTTTCTCAAGACGAGTTAATGACAGTTATTTCAAGATGTCCCAGCAAAAGTAGTAAATTGGACCCACTCCCAACTTGGTTAGTGAAAGACTATATTGATCATCTTCTCCCAATACTAACTGAACTTGTAAATTCTTCTTTGTCATGTGGTGTCTTTCCACAGAAGGCTCACCATGCAATCATAAGACCTCTTTTGAAAAATTCATCTTTAGATAAAAACAATTTGAAGAATTATAGGCCTGTATCCAATTTATCGTTTGTTGGTAAACTTATCGAGAAAATTGCTTGCTCAAGACTGGTGGAACATATGGAGATTAATAATCTTGCTGATCCACACCAGTCTGCTTATAGACCCAAACATGGTACTGAATCTGCATTGATTAAGGTTAAAAACGATATTATGTTTTCATTGAACTCAAACAAAGTAGTTCTTGTGGTACTTGTAGATTTATCAGCAGCCTTCGATACGATTGACCACAAAATTTTTATTTGTCGTTTGTCAAAGAGAATTGGTGTTAGGGGAACTGCGTTGAATTGGTTTCAGTCTTATCTTGATGGCTGGACAGCACAAGTCGACATAGATGGGGAACTTTCAGATCCAACCATTTCTAGGTTTGGTTTACCCCAGGGCTCAGTTGTAGGTCCCACTGGTTTCACAGTTTATATTCTCCCAGTTGGCGACATCGCCCGGTACCATAATGTTTCGTATCATGTTTATGCTGATGACATTCAGTTGTATGTAGCATTTGATCCTAAAATTCCTGGGGAACTGGATAAGGCCATGTTTTCACTACAATCTTGTATATCAGATATAAGGAACTGGCTGACAGCAAATAAGTTAAAACTCAATGATAGTAAAACTGAATTTTTCATTGCTGCATCACCATACAATTACAAAAATTTGCCAGATTTAACACTGTCAGTTGGTGAAGTTTCTATACATCCATCGGATTCAATAAGGAATCTGGGTGCCTTTTTTGATGTTAACATGACTATGTCAGCACACATTAACAATGTCTGCCGCAGTGTGATTTTTCATTTGAGGAACATATCTAGGATTCGTAAATTTATTGATCAAACTACTTGTCATCATGCTGTAAGGTCACTTATTCTTTCCAGACTAGACTATTGTAATGGGCTTCTTTCCTCTATACCAAAGTCTCATGTAAACCGTCTACAGCGTCTGCAGAATTGGGCTGCACGTCTTGTTTTTGAGGTTGGCAGAAGTCATTCTTCCCAACCTTTACTTCGTTCCCTTCACTGGCTGCCCATTCAAAAACGTATCATCTTCAAATTAGTTCTTTATGTTTATAAATCTATCAATAACCAGGCTCCAGGGTACATATCTGAATGCTTAACTGTATATACACCTAGTAGAAATCTCAGATCCTCAAATCACAACCTTCAGCTTAGCTACCCAATGACCCGAAATTTGTCAGGTGATAGGACTTTCACAGTTACTGCATCTAGGCTATGGAATAATCTCCCCTTGACCATTAGACAGTCAGCATCCATAAAGACCTTCAAAAAAGCTGTGAAATCATATTTATTTCAAATCCGTTATCAAACTTTGTAACAGGTACATTCATTACACTTTGTCTCCATAAAACCACCTGGTAGTTCCTGTTTTTATACAAATTATAATGTGTTCTATAATTTAGATATTTTGTAAACGCTCAGAGCCTTATGGGAAGGGCGTACTATAAATGCTTATTGTATTGTATTGTATTGTATTGTATTGAGAGCTCCCCTCCCATTTGCTCTTTAACGTTAGGCTACCCCAAAATCATTAATTTCCATTTTTTGTAAAGAAAATATTCATTGATACAAAAATGATAGTAGTATGCACCATGGATATCATTGCTCACGTTTTTATACCAAACCTGGTACACAAAACCTGTATGAAACAAATCTACGGGTATTCATTCATCACAAACTAAGATTAAGAAAATGAAAATTTATCAAATAAACTGACATTGACAAATCAAACACATGACAAATTGCAATGTATCTTGTGAGTGCTTGCCTTAGACAAATTAGATGTACCTAATTACTGAAAAAATCTGCCTGTTTGGAGAGTGGAAAAGTTTTAATTTTATAACTTTAAAAAAAATATTTTTTGAGGCTCTCCTCCATGCAGGAATAGGAGAGGGGCAAACCCACAAAATAGGGGCCGGATTTTTTCCAAGCTAATATAAGGCCAACCAATTGTTCAAATTAACAACCATGACAACAGTCAGGCCCAACAGTCACATACCAATTCCTCTCGATTCTTGATTATTTGATGTCAAAAATGTCCATTTTAAGCAAGAAATATCGATCGGCAAAGTCACCGGTTTCCTTAAAGTGCAGTGAATAACTGAGCGGCGCACGCTCAGTAGGCTACACAGCACAGCTGCAGTGAATACCTTATTGTCATAAAGGAAATGGGTGCCATTGCTTTGTTTTGCCGATATTTCTTGCTTAAAATTGACATTTTTTACATCAAATAATCAAGAATCGAGAGGAATTGGTATGTGAAAATGTGTATGTGACTGTTGGGCCTGACTGTTGTTAATTTGAACAATTGGTTGGCCTTATATTAGCTTGGAAAAAAACTGGTACCCAGTTGGCGACATCGCCCGGTACCATAATGTTTCGTATCATGCTTATGCTGATGACATTCAGTTGTATGTAGCATTTGATCCTAAAATTCCTGGGGAACTGGATAAGGCCATGTTTTCACCACAATCTTGTATATCAGATATAAGGAACTGGCTGACAGCAAATAAGTTAAAACTCAATGATAGTAAAACTGAATTTTTCATTGCTGCATCACCATACAATTACAAAAATTTGCCAGATTTAACACTGTCAGTTGGTGAAGTTTCTATACATCCATCGGATTCAATAAGGAATCTGGGTGCCTTTTTTGATGTTAACATGACTATGTCAGCACACATTAACAATGTCTGCCGCAGTGTGATTTTTCATTTGAGGAACATATCTAGGATTCGTAAATTTATTGATCAAACTACTTGTCATCATGCTGTAAGGTCACTTATTCTTTCCAGACTAGACTATTGTAATGGGCTTCTTTCCTCTATACCAAAGTCTCATGTAAACCGTCTACAGCGTCTGCAGAATTGGGCTGCACGTCTTGTTTTTGAGGTTGGCAGAAGTCATTCTTCCCAACCTTTACTTCGTTCCCTTCACTGGCTGCCCATTCAAAAACGTATCATCTTCAAATTAGTTCTTTATGTTTATAAATCTATCAATAACCAGGCTCCAGGGTACATATCTGAATGCTTAACTGTATATACACCTAGTAGAAATCTCAGATCCTCAAATCACAACCTTCAGCTCAGCTACCCAATGACCCGAAATTTGTCAGGTGATAGGACTTTCACAGTTGCTGCATCTAGGCTATGGAATAATCTCCCCTTGACCATTAGACAGTCAGCATCCATAAAGACCTTCAAAAAAGCTGTGAAATCATATTTATTTTAAATCCGTTATCAAACTTTGTAACAGGTACATTCATTACACTTTGTCTCCATAAAACCACCTGGTAGTTCCTGTTTTTATACAAATTATAATGTGTTCTATAATTTAGATATTTTGTAAACGCTCAGAGCCTTATGGGAAGGGCGTACTATAAATGCTTATTGTATTGTATTGTATTGTATTGTATTGAGAGCTCCCCTCCCATTTGCTCTTTAACGTTAGGCTACCCCAAAATCATTAATTTCCATTTTTTGTAAAGAAAATATTCATTGATAAAAAAATGATAGTAGTATGCACCATGGATATCATTGCTCACGTTTTTATACCAAACCTGGTACACAAAACCTGTATGAAACAAATCTACGGGTATTCATTCATCACAAACTAAGATTAAGAAAATGAAAATTTATCAAATAAACTGACATTGACAAATCAAACACATGACAAATTGCAATGTATCTTGTGAGTGCTTGCCTTAGACAAATTAGATGTACCTAATTACTGAAAAAATCTGCCTGTTTGGAGAGTGGAAAAGTTTTAATTTTATAACTTTAAAAAAAATATTTTTTGAGGCTCTCCTCCATGCAGGAATAGGAGAGGGGCAAACCCACAAAATAGGGGCCGGATTTTTTCCAAGCTAATATAAGGCCAACCAATTGTTCAAATTAACAACCATGACAACAGTCAGGCCCAACAGTCACATACCAATTCCTCTCGATTCTTGATTATTTGATGTCAAAAATGTCCATTTTAAGCAAGAAATATCGATCGGCAAAGTCACCGGTTTCCTTAAAGTGCAGTGAATAACTGAGCGGCGCACGCTCAGTAGGCTACACAGCACAGCTGCAGTGAATACCTTATTGTCATAAAGGAAATGGGTGCCATTGCTTTGTTTTGCCGATATTTCTTGCTTAAAATTGACATTTTTTACATCAAATAATCAAGAATCGAGAGGAATTGGTATGTGAAAATGTGTATGTGACTGTTGGGCCTGACTGTTGTTAATTTGAACAATTGGTTGGCCTTATATTAGCTTGGAAAAAATCTGGCCCCTATTTTGTGGGTTTGCCGGAGGGGGATTCAATGACGCCAGACGTAGTCTCTGCCGGTCTCAGCGGACAGACGGAGCAACTCCAACAAAGTCGAGTCAATTCCAATTCCAGGCCCAGGGGCAGGGTCAGGAGCGCCGGTGGCCGCGCTCCCTGGACTCTGGAGTTAGGTAACGGTCACGGTAAGGTAGTACTACGACTGCATGGGCATGCCATGGCATATGATATAGCCATGGCATAGGCCACTAGGCCTAGTAGTAACACGGTAACTGACTAAAAAAAATCATAAAATGAATTTCCATTTTCTCTGAAGAAAATATTTAGGCATTCTCGTGAAATAAGCCACCCCATATTCACTTTGTACATGCAGTTTATTGCGTGTAATTGCCTATGACAAAAAGTATCATACTTTGTATGGGTAGGTCTGAGACTGAGGAGTGAGCACTGAGTGAGGGTTCACAATCCTCCATCTGTCCATTCACCATTGACTTTAATTAGTTTAAATTTTACATTAGCCTAGGCCTAGGCCTACAGTTTACACGGCCGTGTGTGTGTACACACTCGATGACCGGTGGCTTATTTCACGAGAAGGCCAATATTTAATTTAACCCTGCGATTTTCTTTACATGTCTTACCACTTTAAAGCGTCAAACAACTCCAAGCTCACGTACGTAACTTAATACAGTCACATGGTACACTTTCCTACGAACTCGTGGGGGCTGCCATTATAAAATGTTACTGTGCGCATGCGTGAAAGAGGGACCATTTGAATCGAGCTACCTTTGGCGACCACTCCAGCGACCACTCGGGGGCACCGAAGCGTGACGCGGCCGAGAACAATAGAAAATCGCTCTACGGTGTCCTCAAAAGAGACAAAACAAAACGAAAAAAATATTGACACCGTAAATCCGTTTCGTTACCGGTCGGAAACTTCAATTCAGGCAGTAGGCTTAGTGAGGCGATGCAGAATTGTACTCCAGGATTAATGAGCGCGTGAAATATTAAGCTTTATGATGGTAAATGCCACATACCGGGGCAAGATGTCTGGATCTTACTATTTTAACTTAGACCTTTATACACCCCCTAAATAACCCGGGTTCCAACGAGGAGTCAGTCGGCATAATGATTGCAAAATACAGTGGTTAAATAAAAGCTCTCTCAAATTTCTATCGACATTTTTTATTCTTAGCTGATTAGCTTTCTGGTTCTATACCACATACCGGGGCAAGATGTCTGGATCTTACTGTTTAAACTTCAACACGGCACATATTCTCAAAATATTACACTTCGTATGAACAATAGCGCCAGTGCGGTATTACGGGGCTTCACGTTTATACTCAATAATGAGGTTCGGAAGAAAAAGTGTTATAAATGTTCGCAAGACATTTCATATTCTTAGCTGATTACACCATGAAATAGAGGAGATATTCAGCTTTATCGTGGTATAGGTCACTATGCTTAACAAGTTGTCTGGATCTTACTGTTTAAACTTCAACACGGCACATATTCCCGAAATATTACACTCCGCATTAAAGTGCTCGTATTGTATTATGGAGCTTCACGTTACTCAATAATGAAGTTCGGAAGAAAATGTGTTATAAACGTTCGCAAGACATTTCATATTCTTAGCTGATTACACCATGAAATAGGGGATATATTCAGCTTTATCATGGTATAGGTCACTATGCTTAGCAAGATGTCTGGATCTTACTGTTTAAACTTCAATACGGCACATATTCTCGAAATATTATACACTTCGTGTGAACATTAGCGCCAGCGCGGTATTACATGCTGCTTCACGTTACTCAATAATGAAGTTCTGCAGAAAAGGTGTTATAAAGGTTCGCAAGACATTTCATATTCTTAGCTGATTACACCATGAAATAGGGGATATATTCAGCTTTATCATGGTATAGGTCACTATGCTTAGCAAGTTGTCTGGATCTTACTGTTTGAACTTCGACACGGCACATATTCTCAAAATATTACACTCCGCATTAAAGTGCTCGTATTGTATTATGGAGCTTCGTAACCCAATAATGAAGTTCTGAAGAAAAAGTGTTATAAAGGTTCGCAAGACATTTCATATTCTTAGCTGATTACACCATGAAATAGGGGATATATTCAGCTTTATCATGGTATAGGTCACTATGCTTAGCAAGTTGTCTGGATCTTACTGTTTAAACTTCAACACGGCACATATTCTCGAAATATTATACACTTCGTATGAACAATAGCGCCAGTGCGGTATTACGGGGCTTCACGTTACTCAAAAATGAAGTTCGGAAGAAAAAGTGTTATAAACGTTCGCAAGACATTTCATATTCTTAGCTGATTACACCATGAAATAGGGGATATATTCAGCTTTATCATGGTATAGGTCACTATGCTTAGCAAGTTGTCTGGATCTTACTGTTTAAACTTCAACACGGCACATATTCTCCAAATATTACACTCCGCATTAAAGTGCTCGTATTGTATTATGGAGCTTCGTAACCCAATAATGAAGTTCTGAAGAAAAAGTGTTATAAAGGTTCGCAAGACATTTCATATTCTTAGCTGATTACACCATGAAATAGGGGATATATTCAGCTTTATCATGGTATAGGTCACTATGCTTAGCAAGTTGTCTGGATCTTACTGTTTAAACTTCAACACGGCACATATTCTCAAAATATTATACACTCCGCATTAAAGTGCTCGTATTGTATTATGGAGCTTCGTAACCCAATAATGAAGTTCTGAAGAAAAAGTGTTATAAAGGTTCGCAAGACATTTCATATTCTTAGCTGATTACACCATGAAATAGGGGATATATTCAGCTTTATCATGGTATAGGTCACTATGCTTAGCAAGTTGTCTGGATCTTACTGTTTAAACTTCAACACGGCACATATTCTCGAAATATTATACACTTCGTATGAACAATAGCGCCAGTGCGGTATTACGGGGCTTCACGTTACTCAAAAATGAAGTTCGGAAGAAAAAGTGTTATAAACGTTCGCAAGACATTTCATATTCTTAGCTGATTACACCATGAAATAGGGGATATATTCAGCTTTATCATGGTATAGGTCACTATGCTTAGCAAGTTGTCTGGATCTTACTGTTTAAACTTCAACACGGCACATATTCTCCAAATATTACACTCCGCATTAAAGTGCTCGTATTGTATTATGGAGCTTCGTAACCCAATAATGAAGTTCTGAAGAAAAAGTGTTATAAAGGTTCGCAAGACATTTCATATTCTTAGCTGATTACACCATGAAATAGGGGATATATTCAGCTTTATCATGGTATAGGTCACTATGCTTAGCAAGTTGTCTGGATCTTACTGTTTAAACTTCAACAAGGCACATATTCTCGATATTATTACGCTTCCCATGAACAATAGCGCCAGTGCGGTATTACGGGGCTTCACGTTACTCAATAATGAAGTGCTGAAGAAAAAGTGCTATAAATGTTCGCAAGACATTTTATATTCTTAGCTGATTACACCATGAAATAGGGGATATATTCAGCTTTATCGTGGTATAGGTCACTATGCTTAGCAAGTTGTCTGGTTCTTACTGTTTGAACTTCACCACGGCACATATTCTCCAAATATTACACTCCGCATTAAAGTGCTCGTATTGTATTATGGAGCTTCGTAACCCAATAATGAAGTTCTGAAGAAAAAGTGTTATAAAGGTTCGCAAGACATTTCATATTCTTAGCTGATTATACCATGAAAAAGAGGGGATATATTCAGCTTTATCATGGTATAGGTCACTATGCTTAGCAAGTTGTGTGGATCTTACTGTTTGAATTTCGACACGGCACATATTCTCAAAATATTACACTTCGTATGAACAATAGCGCCAGTGCGGTATTACGGGGCTTCACGTTACTCAAAAATGAAGTTCGGAAGAAAAAGTGTTATAAACGTTCGCAAGACATTTCATATTCTTAGCTGATTACACCATGAAATAGGGGATATATTCAGCTTTATCATGGTATAGGTCACTATGCTTAGCAAGTTGTCTGGATCTTACTGTTTAAACTTCAACAAGGCACATATTCTCGATATTATTACGCTTCCCATGAACAATAGCGCCAGTGCGGTATATGGGGCTTCACGTTTAATACTCAATAATGAAGTGCTGAAGAAAAAGTGCTATAAATGTTCGCAAGACATGTTATATTCTTAGCTGATTACACCATGAAATAGAGGAGATATTCAGCTTTATCATGGTATATGTCGCTATGCTTAGCAAGTTGTGAGGATCTTACTGTTTAACTTGAAAACTGCACATATTCTCGATAAATTATACTCCGCAAGCGCTCGTTTTGTATTATGGAGCTTCGTAACTCAATAATGAAGTTCTGAAGAAAAAGTGTTATAAAATAATGTTCGCAAGACATTTCATATTCTTAGCTGATTACACCATAAAATAGATGAGAGACGGTAAAACGTCAGGCTCGGACAATGGAAGTGGTGGTGATCGAGGGGCGGCGGGGGGGGGGGGGGGGGGGGGTGTAGAGCCCAGAAATGTAAAAATCTACCATAAATGTAAGAATAACCACGGTTTCCTGACCATTAAAATCCCTAAAATATCGAAAGATCCTAAATTTACCAAAAAATGTAAAAACATGTCAACTGCAAATGTAAAAATTAAACTTAGTGGTTGGCTATTGTTTTCCCTTCATATGATCAGTTTACTGTTTACAGGGGCGGGGAGGGGTGGGGTCGAGGATCTGACCAAAAACTTCAGCTCCAGGAAAAATCACATATAGTCGCAATAGAACAACAATTTTTAAAATTTTGTCAGTCTCAAGATGGTGCTTCATATATAACTAAAATTTGAACGTAATTTCTACTCTTGATTCTAGGACAACTACCCCCTGGAAAACTACCCCGCACCAGTGGCGTATCTACGGGGGGGGGGGGCGCAGAGGGGGCACGTTACCCGGGCGGCACTTGAATGGGCGCAAAAAACACAAAAGTGAGAAAGAAATGGGGGGAAAATAATACAAGCAAAGTATGGTTTTTGAGGGTTATTTGCGCCGCGGTCAATAACAAAATGCGTAAGATATGGTGTTTTATAGGGTTTGAAATGCAAAAATTTTCTAAAGCTCGGTCCCTTTGTTCCCTCGCATAATTATGTTCAGGATCCTGCCATTTAAAGCCACCCAATGGCGTTTTAAAAGTGTTAACCATTAATTGACTCTAGTTGCTTTGCCCCCCCCCCCCCCCCCCCCCGCCGCATATTAAAGGCAGGAGCTTGTTAAATTGTGGGCCCCAGATGGGATATAAGTGAATAAAAAGCACTTTCAAAGTATAAAATATTCGAAAGAAATCGTAATTTTGCCTTGCTATTGCCTTGCTATATTCCTCAAACATATTTCTTCATGATTTTCATTGACTTTGCACCCCCAAAAAGGAATATTCAAAATTTAAAAAAAAAATCTATAGTTAGGTCGATGTATTCCCTTGGACTTTTTTATCTAAGGTTAAAATACATAAGAAATGTAAATTTAAGGGTAAAAAAAAGAACTAACAACCCCGGGTTATGTTCACCAAAACTCATTTTCACGTAGTGCCATCATCTCTAACCTAATAACGCTCATCAATCTCAGTTTGGGCATGGGTGGGGGGGGGGGGTGTGCAGATCTGACAGTTTGCCACGGGCGCAGGAAGACCTGGATACGCCACTGGCCCGGACAACTACCCCTTGGACAACTACCCCATAGAACAATTATCCCCAGGACAACTACCCCCAGGACAGCTACCGCAGGATAATTACCCCCCTCCCCCGGACAATTACCCCCAGGAAAAATTACACCCCATAAAATGACAATTACACCGATACCCCCCCCCCCCCGAACAATACTTTAGTCCCCACCCCCGGACAATTATCCCCCGGACAACTACAACCTGGACAATTATTCCCCCGGACATCCCCAGAATCCGGGGGTAGTTGTCCTGGGGGTAATTGTCCACGGGTTAATTGTCCTGGGGTAATTGTCCTGAGGGGGGAATTGTCCCGGGGTATTTATTTACGCGACTTTTAATGATTAAATATTTAATGGTTGCAGTAAAATTACATGCCTGAAACCTGCGTGTTATCGTTTCAATTAGTGGTAATCAAAGAAAACACATAACTACACTATATACGGTGCAAGTATAAAATAATAAAAGAAATTAAAATGGAATAAAAATATAAAATGAAATGAAATAATATAAAATAAAATAAAGTAACATCCGAAATTGTGGATTGTAAATATATTTTCAGCAGAACAAACAAACAAAATTAATTTTAAAACACTTTCTAAAAATGACCCAGAACAAAATGAACAATGTTCGTCATTTTTTGTGACGGTGGTGTGGGTCAATTTTAGCGGTTTTATCAGTCACAAAAGTGACAGAAGAGTGCCTTAAGTTCGATTTCAATTCGACAAATGACACACATTATGTGGGGGTATAGGGTGCGTCATTACCATTGGCACGTATAATTTTCTTGTAACAAAAGGTGCCCCTCCCCACTTCCATTGTCCGAGCCCGACGTTCCGCCGCAGTGGCGTATCCAGGGAGTGGCGCCAGTGCCGTATATACGGCACTGGGTGGCGCAACAGGCGCGCGCCCCTATTGGCCGTCGTAAAAAAAAACTATAAAAAAAAAACGTTGTTCATTAAATAGGCTTCAAAATTGGTCACATATAGGATTATTTTGCATCTCAGCCCTTCTTCAGAAGCAAAAAAATTCCAAAGGGGAGGGGGTACCCCCTCCCCTTAGACCCCTCCCCCAGGACGGCGAGAATAATGCCTGGTGCCCCCTATTGGGAAATCCTGGATACGCCCCTGCGCCGCATTTGTATGCATGAAAATAAAATCTGAAATATCTTCAAATATACAAATCAATATAATTTATGCATGAACTATGGAGCATTAACCTGTCTAACCACTTTCAATCAAAATGCAAAGAGGGAAAACACTTCCGACGCGAAGTGGGACCTGCAAAACGATTTTTTTTCTGGATATCACCATTGGTTCGATAGCCTTTGCCCCTCCCCCCCCCCCCCCCCAAGCAAAGGTCAAAATAAATCACTGTGTGTCTGTATCTGTGTGTGCGGGGGTGTAACTAGACTATGTGATCCTGTGATTTTGTGTGTCATCCTCCCTGTGCCCCCTTTTTGAACAAGCCTGGCTACGCCAGTGGCAGTTAGGCGCTACGTATCTCAGGATTGTACAGATCATATCTACCTGTGGCGTTGAAAGCGTGTACTAGGTAGATTTTTCCCTTTATCAACGGAGAGGGGGTTGTCTCCCCCCCCCCCCAACAACACCTTTGCAAAAAAATAACTAACAGCTTTCTCGTGACGTAAAATGCAAATTTTAAAAATGCAAAACGCAATGATATTTTTTCTTCTTTGCAATAGTAGAGAGTAGGCTATCTGTTTGAGGAGGGGGCCCTCATCAGCGTCCCCCTAAAAACAAAATAAATAAGTAAAATAATAATAATAAATAAATTACTTAATTAAGAAATAAAAAAAAATAATAAAAAATGAACACTTTAAGCGCGCCTGACTCCGCACTTCTTTTTTCATTCAGGACCATATGGGTGCTATTGTTCATGCGAAGTGTAATATATTTCGAGGATGTTTTCCGTCTTGAAATTTAAACAGTAAGATCCAGATAACTTGCTAAGCATAGTGACCTATACCATGATAAAGCTGAATGTCTCCTCTTTTTCATGCTGTAAACAGCTAAGAATATGAAATGTCTTGCGAACATTTATATAACACTTTTTTCTGCAGAACTTCAATATTGAGTTACGAAGCTCCATAATACAATACGAGCGCTCTAATGCGGAGTGTAATATTTCAAGAATATGTGCCGTGTTGAGGTTTAAACAGTAAGATCCAGACAACTTGCTAAGCATAGTGACCTATACCATGAGAAAGCTGAATATCTCCTCTTTTTCATGGTGTAAAGAGCTAAGAATATGAAATGTCTTGCGAACATTTATAACACTTTTTCTGCAGAACTTCGTTATTGAGTAACGTGAAGCAGCATGTAATACCGCACTGGCGCTAATGTCCATACGAAGTGTATAATATTTCGAGAATAATTATGTGCCGTGTTGAAGTTTAAACAGTAAGATCCAGACAACTTGCTAAGCATAGTGACCTATACCATGATAAAGCTGAATATCTCCTCTTTTTCATGGTGTAAAGAGCTAAGAATATGAAATGTCTTGCGAACATTTATAACACTTTTCCTGCAGAACTTCATTATTGAGTTACGTGAAGCTGCATAGAATATTGCACTGGCGCTATATTGTTCATGCGAAGCGTAATAATATCGAGAATATATGGCGTCTTGAAGTTTAAACAGTAAGATCCAGACAACTTGCTAAGCATAGTGACCTATACCATGATAAAGCTGAATATCTCCTCTTTTTCATGGTGTAAAGAGCTAAGAATATGAAATGTCTTGCGAACATTTATAACACTTTTTCTGCAGAACTTCGTTATTGAGTAACGTGAAGCAGCATGTAATACCGCACTGGCGCTAATGTTCATACGAAGTGTATAATATTTCGAGAATATGTGCCGTGTTGAAGTTTAAACAGTAAGATCCAGACAACTTGCTAAGCATAGTGACCTATACCATGATAAAGCTGAATATCTCCTCTTTTTCATGGTGTAAACAGCTAAGAATATGAAATGTCTTGCGAACATTTATAACACTTTTTCTGCAGAACTTCATTATTGAGTAACGTGAAGCAGCATGTAATACCGCACTGGCGCTAATGTTCATACGAAGTGTATAATATTTCGAGAATATGTGGCGTCTTGAAGTTTAAACAGTAATATCCAAACAACTTGCTAAGCATAGTGACCTATAACATGAGAAAGCTGAATATTTCCTCTTTTTAATGGTGTAAAGAGCTAAGAATATGAAATGTCTTGCGAATATTTATAACACTTTTTCTGCAGAACTTCATTATTGAGTTACGTGAAGCTGCATAGAATATTGCACTGGCGCTATATTCTATGCGAAGCGTAATAATATCGAGAATATATGGCGTCTTGAAGTTTAAACAGTAAGATCCAGACAACTTGCTAAGCATAGTGACCTATACCATGATAAAGCTGAATATCTCCTCTTTTTCATGGTGTAAAGAGCTAAGAATATGAAATGTCTTGCAAACATTTATAACACTTTTCCTGCAGAACTTCATTATTGAGTTACGTGAAGCTGCATAGAATATTGCACTGGCGCTATATTGTTCATGCGAAGCGTAATAATATCGAAAATATATGACGTCTTGAAGTTTGAACAGTAAGATCCAAACAACTTGCTAAGCATAGTGACCTATACCATGATAAAGCTGAATATCTCCTCTTTTTCATGGTGTAAAGAGCTAAGAATATGAAATGTCTTGCGAATATTTATAACACTTTTTCTGCAGAACTTCATTATTGAGTTACGTGAAGCTGCATAGAATATTGCACGAGCGCTATATTGTTCATGCGAAGCGTAATAATATCGAGAATATATGGCGTCTTGAAGTTTAAACAGTAAGATCCAGACAACTTGCTAAGCATAGTGACCTATACCATGATAAAGCTGAATATCTCCTCTTTTTCATGGTGAAAAGAGCTAAGAATATGAAATGTCTTGCGAACATTTATAACACTTTTTCTGCAGAACTTCGTTATTGAGTAACGTGAAGCAGCATGTAATACCGCACTGGCGCTAATGTTCATACGAAGTGTATAATATTTCGAGAATATGTGGCGTCTTGAAGTTTAAACAGTAATATCCAAACAACTTGCTAAGCATAGTGACCTATAACATGATAAAGCTGAATATTTCCTCTTTTTAATGGTGTAAAGAGCTAAGAATATGAAATGTCTTGCGAATATTTATAACACTTTTTCTGCAGAACTTCATTATTGAGTTACGTGAAGCTGCATAGAATATTGCACTGGCGCTATATTCTATGCGAAGCGTAATAATATCGAGAATATATGGCGTCTTGAAGTTTAAACAGTAAGATCCAGATAACTTGCTAAGCATAGTGACCTATACCATGATAAAGCTGAATATCTCCTCTTTTTCATGGTGTAAAGAGCTAAGAATATGAAATGTCTTGCAAACATTTATAACACTTTTCCTGCAGAACTTCATTATTGAGTTACGTGAAGCTGCATAGAATATTGCACTGGCGCTATATTGTTCATGCGAAGCGTAATAATATCGAGAATATATGGCGTCTTGAAGTTTAAACAGTAAGATCCAGACAACTTGCTAAGCATAGTGACCTATACCATGATAAAGCTGAATATCTCCTCTTTTTCATGGTGTAAACAGCTAAGAATATTAAATGTCTTGCGAACATTTATAACACTTTTTCTGCAGAACTTCATTATTGAGTTACGTGAAGCTGCATAGAATATTGCACTGGCGCTATATTGTTCATGCGAAGCGTAATAATATCGAGAATATATGGCGTCTTGAAGTTTAAACAGTAAGATCCAGACAACTTGCTAAGCATAGTGACCTATACCATGATAAAGCTGAATATCTCCTCTTTTTCATGGTGTAAAGAACTAAGAATATAAAATGTCTTGCAAACATTTATAACACTTTTCCTGCAGAACTTCATTATTGAGTTACGTGAAGCTGCATAGAATATTGCACTGGCGCTATATTCTATGCGAAGCGTAATAATATCGAGAATATATGGCGTCTTGAAGTTTAAACAGTAAGATCCAGACAACTTGCTAAGCATAGTGACCTATACCATGATAAAGCTGAATATCTCCTCTTTTTCATGGTGTAAAGAGCTAAGAATATAAAATGTCTTGCAAACATTTATAACACTTTTCCTGCAGAACTTCATTATTGAGTTACGTGAAGCTGCATAGAATATTGCACTGGCGCTATATTGTTCATGCGAAGCGTAATAATATCGAGAATATATGGCGTCTTGAAGTTTAAACAGTAAGATCCAGACAACTTGCTAAGCATAGTGACCTATACCATGATAAAGCTGAATATCTCCTCTTTTTCATGGTGTAAAGAGCTAAGAATATGAAATGTCTTGCGAATATTTATAACACTTTTTCTGCAGAACTTCATTATTGAGTAACGTGAAGCAGCATGTAATGCCGCACTGGCGCTAATGTTCATACGAAGTGTATAATATTTCGAGAATATGTGCCGTGTTGAAGTTTAAACAGTAAGATCCAGACAACTTGCTAAGCATAGTGACCTATACCATGATAAAGCTGAATATTTCCTCTTTTTCATGGTGTAAAGAGCTAAGAATATGAAATGTCTTGCGAACATTTATAACACTTTTTCTGCAGAACTTCATTATTGAGTTACGTGAAGCTGCATAGAATATTGCACTGGCGCTATATTGTTCATGCGAAGCGTAATAATATCGAGAATATATGGCGTCTTGAAGTTTAAACAGTAAGATCCAGACAACTTGCTAAGCATAGTGACCTATACCATGATAAAGCTGAATATCTCCTCTTTTTCATGGTGTAAAGAACTAAGAATATGAAATGTCTTGCGAACATTTATAACACTTTTTCTGCAGAACTTCATTATTGAGTAACGTGAAGCAGCATGTAATACCGCACTGGCGCTAATGTTCATACGAAGTGTATAATATTTCGAGAATATGTGCCGTGTTGAAGTTTAAACAGTAAGATCCAGACAACTTGCTAAGCATAGTGACCTATACCATGATAAAGCTGAATATCTCCTCTTTTTCATGGTGTAAACAGTTAAGAATATGAAATGTCTTGCGAACATTTATAACACCTTTTCTGCAGAACTTCATTATTGAGTTACGTGAAGCTGCATAGAATATTGCACTGGCGCTATATTGTTCATGCGAAGCGTAATAATATCGAGAATATATGGCGTCTTGAAGTTTAAACAGTAAGATCCAGACAACTTGCTAAGCATAGTGACCTATACCATGATAAAGCTGAATATCTCCTCTTTTTAATGGTGTAAAGAGCTAAGAATATAAAATGTCTTGCAAACATTTATAACACTTTTCCTGCAGAACTTCATTATTGAGTTACGTGAAGCTGCATAGAATATTGTACTGGCGCTATATTGTTCATGCGAAGCGTAATAATATCGAGAATATATGGCGTCTTGAAGTTTAAACAGTAAGATCCAGACAACTTGCTAAGCATAGTGACCTATACCATGAGAAAGCTGAATATCTCCTCTTTTTCATGGTGTAAACAGCTAAGAATATGAAATGTCTTGCGAACATTTATAACACTTTTTCTGCAGAACTTCATTATTGAGTTACGTGAAGCTGCATAGAATATTGCACTGGCGCTATATTGTTCATGCGAAGCGTAATAATATCGAGAATATATGGCGTCTTTAAGTTTAAACAGTAAGATCCAAACAACTTGCTAAGCATAGTGACCTATACCATGATAAAGCTGAATATTTCCTCTTTTTAATGGTGTAAACAGCTAAGAATATGAAATGTCTTGCGAATATTTATAACACTTTTTCTGCAGAACTTCATTATTGAGTTACGTGAAGCTGCATAGAATATTGCACTGGCGCTATATTGTTCATGCGAAGCGTAATAATATCGAGAATATATGGCGTCTTGAAGTTTAAACAGTAAGATCCAGACAACTTGCTAAGCATAGTGACCTATACCATGAGAAAGCTGAATATCTCCTCTTTTTCATGGTGTAAACAGCTAAGAATATTAAATGTCTTGCGAACATTTATAACACTTTTTCTGCAGAACTTCATTATTGAGTTACGTGAAGCTGCATAGAATATTGCACTGGCGCTATATTGTTCATGCGAAGCGTAATAATATCGAGAATATATGGCGTCTTGAAGTTTAAACAGTAAGATCCAGACAACTTGCTAAGCATAGTGACCTATACCATGAGAAAGCTGAATATCTCCTCTTTTTCATGGTGTAAAGAACTAAGAATATGAAATGTCTTGCGAACATTTATAACACTTTTTCTGCAGAACTTCATTATTGAGTAACGTGAAGCAGCATGTAATGCCGCACTGGCGCTAATGTTCATACGAAGTGTATAATATTTCGAGAATATGTGCCGTGTTGAAGTTTAAACAGTAAGATCCAGACAACTTGCTAAGCATAGTGACCTATACCATGATAAAGCTGAATATTTCCTCTTTTTAATGGTGTAAACAGCTAAGAATATGAAATGTCTTGCGAACATTTATAACACTTTTTCTGCAGAACTTCATTATTGAGTAACGTGAAGCAGCATGTAATACCGCACTGGCGCTAATGTTCATACGAAGTGTATAATATTTCGAGAATATGTGCCGTGTTGAAGTTTAAACAGTAAGATCCAAACAACTTGCTAAGCATAGTGACCTATACCATGATAAAGCTGAATATCTCCTCTTTTTCATGGTGTAAACAGTTAAGAATATGAAATGTCTTGCGAACATTTATAACACCTTTTCTGCAGAACTTCATTATTGAGTTACGTGAAGCTGCATAGAATATTGCACTGGCGCTATATTGTTCATGCGAAGCGTAATAATATCGAGAATATATGGCGTCTTGAAGTTTAAACAGTAAGATCCAGACAACTTGCTAAGCATAGTGACCTATACCATGATAAAGCTGAATATCTCCTCTTTTTCATGGTGTAAACAGCTAAGAATATGAAATGTCTTGCGAACATTTATAACACTTTTTCTGCAGAACTTCATTATTGAGTTACGTGAAGCTGCATAGAATATAGCACTGGCGCTATATTGTTCATGCGAAGCGTAATAATATCGAGAATATATGGCGTCTTTAAGTTTAAACAGTAAGATCCAAACAACTTGCTAAGCATAGTGACCTATACCATGATAAAGCTGAATATCTCCTCTTTTTCATGGTGTAAAGAACTAAGAATATGAAATGTCTTGCGAACATTTATAACACTTTTTCTGCAGAACTTCATTATTGAGTAACGTGAAGCAGCATGTAATACCGCACTGGCGCTAATGTTCATACGAAGTGTATAATATTTCGAGAATATGTGCCGTGTTGAAGTTTAAACAGTAAGATCCAGACAACTTGCTAAGCATAGTGACCTATACCATGATAAAGCTGAATATCTCCTCTTTTTCATGGTGTAAAGAACTAAGAATATAAAATGTCTTGCAAACATTTATAACACTTTTCCTGCAGAACTTCATTATTGAGTTACGTGAAGCTGCATAGAATATTGCACTGGCGCTATATTCTATGCGAAGCGTAATAATATCGAGAATATATGGCGTCTTGAAGTTTAAACAGTAAGATCCAGACAACTTGCTAAGCATAGTGACCTATACCATGATAAAGCTGAATATCTCCTCTTTTTCATGGTGTAAAGAGCTAAGAATATGAAATGTCTTGCGAACATTTATAACACTTTTTCTGCAGAACTTCATTATTGAGTTACGTGAAGCTGCATAGAATAATGCACTGGCGCTATTGTTCATGGGAAGCGTAATAATATCGAGAATATATGCCGTATTGCAGTTTAAACAGTAAGATCCAGACATCTTGCTAAGCACAGTGACCTATACCATGATAAAGCTGAATATCTCCTCTTTTTCATGGTGTAAACAGCTAAGAATATGAAATGTCTTGCGAACATCTGTAACACTTGTAATACTAGCTTGATTTATTTTCAATTGAGCGATGTTCTTCGCCGGAAGTACGGTATTCGAATTCTCTCATGAAAGCAATAAATTCCGAGTTATTGGTTTGAAATTTTAATAGTTTGGCCCATGCTATTTAAGATGCAACGAAGACTATTTTTAGACCAATTTTCACCCTCTACAGATTCCAAATTTAGTAAATGAATGGTATTACATGATCTTTTCGATTTAGAAATATTTTTCTGTTTTCTGTTGGACGTCTCGGCGACACCCTAATTGGTCGCTGAACTTGTGGTCGCCAGATTCAAGGAGCGACCATTTGAAAAAAGTAAAAAAGTTCTCCGAGTTCTCGCTCTACACAACTTTCAGAAGTGATTTATTCATTGGTTGTTTGGTGACTGTTTCAGGTTGACGCCATGGCCAGTGTGTTGGTAGGATATTTGTCATTTTTAAAAACCAATATACTACAGAATACGTATTTTATTTATGACAATATTCCCTGTGTGTGATGACATGACTTCCGCGCAGAGTAAACAACAATTATTTTATTAAGACCCACACATTGAAATTCGTGCTGTTCCATTGCCGCTGATCATGCTGATGTTGACCACTCACGGGTACATTACTGTAAAATAGTTGGTATTTTCTGTCGCATGTACTAAAGGTATGGGGGGGAAAATAAGATAAATATTTTAAATACTTGCTTTCAAATTCAGCCCTTAAAAATCTCACTCCTACCTCAAATGGCCGTTAGGAAGAACTTTTGATATTACAGCAAAATCCAAAGTCAAAATCTTGTCCAAAACCAGAGAAATCCCCGCCGATTTGTTTCGCGATCGCGTGTTGTTTACAAACTGCCGATGTCTTGGACTAAAATCGGCCAATATAATTTTTGTCCACGAAGAAACTCGGGATCGCAAGCGACGCAAGGGCACATCGATCTTTACGATCGCGCACAAAGAGATTCGATCATACACAGTATGCCCTCCGAAGGAGGGCTAGAGGGCCAGCTAAAATCTGACCTTTGACATTCCATAGGCTTTGCATTGGATGCATTGTGGGAGCTTTGGCCAATTTGAACAGTGAGCTAGGAGGGTCAATTTCAATAAATGTTTATTCATGAGGAATGACGTCAAAAACTCGTCAAATACTGTTCGATGATTGGTTAATTGCTCATATTAACATAATGTTTTATGTATAAGATCATACATAATTCATTTTTTTCATTCCCACAATTCCCTACGATTTGGACACGAAATAGGGAAAATGGCGGCCGTGCGGGTAGTGCTACTTTTGTGCCATTTCAACACAAATCTCACAAAAACTTTGTTTTTGAGAATTTTCTTTTTTAGAAGGAGTTTGTCTTGTAAGTCTCACGAAAGCAGAAAATTCTCCGGTGGACATTCTCATCAAAGTAATGCCGTATGATGCCATGAAATGTAAGTAAATATGTATTTTGTTTAACATTCCTCTTAATAATGGGATGTGTTCGTCGTGGCTGCTAGTGAGTTCACTGTACAAAACGTATTATCCCACATCCCACCCAGTCCCCCTTCACATGCATGACAAAACAAAATTATTATCTTTGATTGAACTCTAAAACGGTCATTTTGAATAGTCTAATTGTAATATTTTTCGAGAAGATCAGATATTTTCCGAAGATCTGTATATTATGATAGTGCTCAAGCCTAAAAAGTAAAGTGCATGGCTTCTTTACCGACAATCTGCGGTAGATGTGGACCTGTTCAAGATTGATCATGACACTGAATGCGCAAGATCCTCACTCTGGGGAGCTGGGCCGCGCCGGGTAAGATTTTGCCCAGCGGTCTGTTAGTTTTGGGTGCGCCGATCCTGGCCGGCTAACTGCGCTTTGCCTACGGCTACGATAGCCTGGATCTATTCTAGGCCTACCTTAGACTTAGAGTTAGAGTTAGGCCCTCGGCCTCGCCTTGAACTTTGTTTAAGGAGGGTCTAGAAAGATCAATTTAGAATTTGAATGATAATGTCCTGAATCATGCTGGACCAGATTAAAATCACTCACGGGTACATTACTGTAAAATAGTTGGTATTTTCTGTCGCATGTACTAAAGGTATGGGGGGAAAAATAAGATAAATATTTTAAATACTTGCTCTCAAATTCAGCCCTTAAAAATCTCACTCCTACCTCAAATGGCCGTTAGGAAGAACTTTTGATATTTTCAGCAAAATCCAAAGTCAAAATCTTGTCCAAAACTGGAGAAATCCCCGCCGATTTGTTTCGCGATCGCGTGTTGTTTACAAACTGCCGATGTCTTAGACTAAAATCGGCCAATATAATTTTTGTCCACGAAGAAACTCGGGATCGCAAGCGCACGTCGATCTTTACGATCGCGCACACACATAAAATCGGAACTTTTCCGTGTACGCCATAGGGACCGAATTTTTGAGGACAAAACTCTTTTGGGGAGATGTCAGCGCCCGCGGCGACCAGGAAATGTACACAATGACTCCGATAGCTCGTTTCGCGAGAATCAACAGTAAATTACGGATTTCATTTTTGGAAATATCTTTTCCAACATTGGTGAGTTGAATTTATTGTATTTCTTGGATATTTTGGGGTCGGTTTTTGAAAATTAAATGCCGATTTTGAGTGAATGTTGGTGTCTTTTGTGCAGTGGTGTTTTAAAAAGTTGAGGTGTATGACTGCCTACATTATACACACGAAGTATAGGAATGTAGCTATGAGTGATTAAAATGTTCTTTATTATATACAGTCAGTATAACCTTATGTAGGCCCTAGGCCCTAGACCGAAATTTTCTGTCTCTCGTTCGTTAGCCTCTTATTTGGATAGGCCTAGGGTCGGCCATTCACTTAGAGACAGAAACGCTCCATTCACTCGCCTGTGCAAACTCACTGTCAACCGCTTGACAGTAGGCCCTAGGCATGTCGTTTTTGTAAATCGTATTAGGCCTATTCACATTTTAACAATATTTGTGTAAATTAAATAGATTAGGCCTAGGCTGTATACTTAAACGAACATGTTCAACTTACCAATTTGACTGTTATTCCTTTTAATGCTCCTTTTTCAGGTAATTCAGGGTCCAAGGTTTTCTCCGTTTGAAAATCTTCCAGCCGTATTCAAACTGTATAGTGTGTAAGTCAATGGGATTCGGTTTGCACAGGCGAGTGAATGGAGCGTTTCTGTCTCTAAGTGAAGAGCTACGAACGAGAGACAGAATTTTCGGTCTAAACCTTATGCTGCTACTGAGAGCTGTCCCAATTTATTTTGTGTACTGTACTCTGTAGTGATGACCATGACGAGTCACCACTGTCACTGAGACGAGAGAGTACATAGGGCCTTCATGTGCGAGTAATATTATTAATTTAAACAGTAGATCTGTGGCATGCTTTTAATTACTACTATGATTCTAACCTCTTGTTCTCTTTTGATTGCAGAGCTATTGCCTTGGACCGAAGTAGAGAAACACAGGGGGACCAGGACCAGATTCAATATCGTGATACTAAAAACTGATAGACCCTACCTGGGGCTGGGCTGTAGATTATTGTCATCCACTCACTGCAGGAAACCCAAGTTGAACTGGAAAGGTAAATTGTTTTTTGAAAATGTAGACCTCTAAGCCCACATAATTGGTGTAAATTTCAATATTCCATTGCTTAGTCTTAGTAGTAGCTCTGTAAGATTAGATCTTATTATTAATAGACTTATATTTCTACCGACATAGTCTGTGCAGTCAAAATCAAAATTCTAAAGTCCAGTATAAAATTATTTTGATTTAGCCGTTTTAAAGTTTACTAAATGCCTTGGTCTAGGATCAAATTTGGAATGGAAGATGAAAATATGTACGTCTGTTAAATGATTTAAACTTAGATTTACATTTCTATAATTAAGAAGGAAGAACAAATGCAGTGGTGGGTTTTTTTGTTTTTTGTTTGTTTGTTTGTTTGTTGTTGTTGTTTTTTTGTTCTTTTTTTTTTGGGGGGGGGAACAATCCCGGCCCGTGCGCCCCTTTCAAACAACAGTATGCATTGTGCCCCCCTTTTAGAACGGAAAACCTTTTTTGTTATTGTTTTTGTTCTTGTTTAGTTTTCGTGTCAGATATTTATGGAGGGAAATAGGACCCCATAACCCCCTCCCCCTCCCCCCACTGAGCGATATTTGGAGGGCTGGCTAGACCAGACAATATACGGATCTCCCTCCTAGCAGTTTCCCAAAGTTGACAATCCAGCATTTGTATGCCCCTCCTCCCCCACCCTTATTATACAAAATCCTGGATCCGCCCCTGGATAGATGTACCCATTTTTGTTTCCTTCTTTAAAATCCAGTCCACAGTCTACAAGAAGTTTAATTTTTGTTTGTCCTTTCTTTTTGTTTTTATAATGCAGGTTGTCCAAGGAAGCTCATCAGTTACATTGCTTGTTACGTGTCAAGTAACGGATCGAAGTATTTTTATATTTATTATCATTTAAACTTAAAGTTTAATTAATTAATTTCTTTCGAGATTTATTGCTAATTTACGTAATGGCAATTACATTTATTCTAAATGTCATGAATGCTATTTCTGAGCTGGAAATTTAATGTCAAAGTTTGGGTCAAAAGAAAGAGCTAACCTATTATTCAAAGGGGAAACAAACAGATTTGTAACTTTCATTTATTTATTTTTCCATTTTTTTTTTTTTTTTTTTTTTGGGGGGGGGGGGTGGTTCAGGGTTGAATGGCCCTTATTGCAATCACTTGACATTTCACTTCAAGATGATTTATAGATACACCCCCTAATTCGTAATTTTGAAATAAAAGCAAAGACTAAATTTTACATCGGATTTACCTTTTGTAGGTGTACATGTCCATGTACACGTAATTAAAAACATATTGCAATTGGTACGATTGGTCCATTTGAAACATGATTATGAGAAAGTGATTAATCTTGAGCCTAATTCTAAATTCTTTTCACACTTCAAAAAAATATTTGATAAAAACCTTTTAAGTACAGTCAGTTATCATGTCACCTCAGAATAATGCAGTAATTTAAATTCAAACTATAACCAATAAATTTTCGAAATCAAATAATTTTCCTTTTAATTCCATTGTAATTTAGAAATAGAGTTAGAAAAATGTGGCATGACTACATTATGAAATATGATTTTAGTTCATCATCTTTAATGCAACGTGTGTATATAATTGTATGCATAAGTAGTGCATTAAGATGTAATCATATTTATTTGATCTTCAACCTTAAGTGATAATCCCTTTCATCAAATTCTTGAAGCTATCCGGCGATAGCTATGATAATTTTTCTTGAAACGCAAATGGTTCTATAATCTGTAATTTCTTCCTTTTTATCATCTGTGCAATGGTTGTACCATCAATCTGGGGCATGTTTCTAGGCAAACGAATCAGGCGCTTGGGAGTTTCAGCCCACCCGGAAATTTTCAAAACTACCAATATTTGGACAAACATCGCCTCATCGTTTTGGGCAGTAAGGTGGTCTCTTTGGACTTTTATGTCTTGTATATTCTGATGATAGATTGAAGGGAAGTACATGGTATACATTATAATCCACTTATATATCGGATGTCACTAGATTTAATCTTGTTTGCTTACAAACTGAAATAAAATAGCAATTTGTATGCCGCCCCCTCACCTGCCCGTGATTTGTTGTCCATGAACAATATGTTATAATCTGTATATTGCATTTCAAGAGAGCATTAACTTTTATGTTGATAAGTGAGTCAGTTTAATAAACATCATTTCACACTGAGAAACTTCTATTTGTTTTTTTCCCCCATAATTTTGTGAAAGATGTGGTGGTGATGCTGATGATGATGCAGGCACAATATGGCATGTGTTCTGAAGTGTGAAGGTGGATTGGTGTAAATACAGCCTTATGCAACCTTGAATAACTTAATGATAGACTGAATTGTGTGGGTTTTCTGTTGATGGACTCATTTTACATGAAGATGAAGAAAAAAGAAGAAGATGAAGAAGAAAAAGAAGAGGAAGAAGAAGACAAAAGTCAAATCAGATTTTTTAGGTTTGTTTGTTGCTGTTTGTTGGGTTTTGTTTTGTGCCTTTTTTGTTGTTTTTGTTTGTTGTGTTTTTGTTTTGTTTTGGGGTTTTTTGTGTGTGTGTGTGTGCGGGGGGGGGGGGGGGGGGGGGTACATGCACCAGAAGCCAGTGCATGGTGGTACATATATGAGGTCATGGGGAGCAAATTCCCCTTTGTACTTTTGCTTGAGATATGATGCCAGATCTGCAAGGCACAAGAAAAGCGTTCAATGAAGGGAAATTCAATATCGAAGGAGGGCTTCTTCTTCCTCCTCCTCCTCCTCTTCTTCTTCTTCTTCTTTTTCTTCTTCTCGTTCTTCTTCCTCCTCTTCCTCTTAATTTTTTTCTTCTTTTTTTTCTTCTTCCTCTTGCACTTCCTTTTCATCTTCATCTTCTTTTTCGTCTTCTTTTCTTCATCTTCCTTTTCTTCTTCCTCTTCTTCCTTTTCCGCGTCCTCTTCTTTTTTCTTCTTCATCTTCTATTTCATCTTCTTCCTCTTCTTTTTTTTCTTCTTCTTTATCTTTGTCTTCTAGTTCTTCAACATCTGCACATTTTTGCTGCAAAAGTACAGTATACGCCTAAGTTTAATTTTATGTTAATTAGTTATAAAAGCTCATGAATATTCAAATATATAATTTCAATAACTTTACGCGCTGCGCGCCGGCTAAAAACTGGTTTTCGCTGGTACACTGAAAAAAAGTTGGCTTCATAGGCTAATACATGAACAGTGGGAGCAGTGTGCACTTTTGACCCGCCGGAAATGCCCCCATGGAAAGCCGGATGCAGGAGCGGAGTTGAGACCCCTTGATCGCGCACACAGAAAATCGGAACTTTTCCGTGTACGCCATAGGGACCGAATTTTTGAGGACAAAACTCTTTTGGGGAGATGTCAGCACCCGCGGCGACCAGGAAATGTACACAATGACTCCGATAGCTCGTTTCGCGAGAATCAACAGTAAATTGCGGATTTCATTTTTGTAAATATCTTTTCCAACATTGGTGAGTTGAATTTATTGTATTTCTTGGATATTTTGGGGTCGGTTTTTGAAAATTAAATGCCGATTTTGAGTGAATATTGGTGACTTTTGTGCAGTGGTGTTTTAAAAAGTTGAGGTGTATGACTGCCTACATTATACACACGAAGTATAGGAATGTAGCTATGAGTGATGTTGACTTGCTCACTGTAGTGTTATAATACTTAATAGTGTTTAGACTTAGTTTAGTGTTGGTGTTTGTTGTTTTGTTTGTTACTTTTGGCTTTAGTCTTTACCGTACTGTATGTATGATGGGGGATCGAGACCCAAAGCTAGGGGGGGGGGCATCTCGTTTTTCCGAAGGTTCGTTTTTCCGAAGGTTCGTATTTCCGAAGGTTCGTATTTCCGAAACACTAATTTCCCATGCCTGGGGGTTCATAATTCCGAACATTTGTTGCATTATTCCGAAGGTTCGTTATTCCGAAGGTTCGTTTATCCGAAGGTTCATAATTCCGAAAATGAAATAGGGTTCATATTTCCGAAGGTTCGTATTTCCGAAAATGAAAAAGGGTTCATAATTCCGAAGGTTCGTATTTCCGAAAATGAAAAAGGGTTCGTATTTCCGAAAATGAAAAAGGGTTCGTATTTCCGAAAATAAAATAAGGTTCGTATTTCCGAAAATGAAAAAGGGTTCGTATTTCCGAAAATGAAAAAGGGTTCGTATTTCCGAAAATAAAATAAGGTTCGTATTTCCGAAAATGAAAAAGGGTTCGTATTTCCGAAAATGAAATAGGGTTCGTATTTCCGAAAATGAAATAAGGTTCGTATTTCCGAAAATGAAATAGGGTTCATAATTCCTGGTAAAAAAAGGCGAATTCATCAGGAGCAGAGGTGTAACAACGGGGGGGGGGGGGGGGGGGGAGGGCACGCCCCCACCCCTCCCTCATCGGATGGCGAAAAAAAAGAAAAAAAAAAAAGAAAATGGAATAGGAAAGAAGACGGTTGGACCCCTTCCGGCAACCCCCCCCCCAACCCTCTTCCACCAGCGGCGTCTTAGATTAGCTTAGATTATTCCAAAAGACTTGTGCCTCCAATGGTGCCAGCGCTCCCACAATGGCTAGACTCTAGCTACGCCACTGTTAAAGGGAAAATTTAGGGTAACGATAGGATATTATGGTTTTAATTGCCATCTTCAAAAAGCGAATCTCTTTTCGACGAAAAGCACCTCCCCCACCCCCGCAATGAATAAAAATATGAAATGGAGACACAAAATTGCATATGGGAAGGTTTATAAAAGAGGAGAGGAGAAGAGAAAAGAGACGAAAATAAGAGGACGAGATTATAAAAATCGAATAAGTGTTTATGTGCTTGTGTGTGTGTGTGAGGGTGTGTGTGTGTGCGTGTGTGGAGGTGTCGTAGTAGAACGGTTTACAGCGCTTGATCCCTGTTACGGCACCTATGGCATTTTTGTTGTAAAAAATATGATAGCAACTTTCATTTTTTTTAATTTACGAGCGCGCGAAGCTAGCTTTCCGTTGTGAAAAATCATAAAAATAACATATTTCGGCATATAATGACTGGAATATGAGGATATTCGGGCACCTCACTCCCTGAATGTGAGGTGTGAGTTGCCGGAATATCGGCACTTTCAAAATCCGGGGGAGGGGGGTTGGCTGCAGCAGCCCCCCTTCTCGTACGCCTATGCCTAGGCCTATGTACACAGTTGCGATTGTTTCAAATAAATCGCTTCAACTCCTTATAAGGCGGGGCACTGGTTGATAAAAGCCATTAATTTAGGTCAGAATATTTTCTTCTCCATGTGTAATTCCTTATTTCTGTTTTTTACGATGAGGATTGTTTTACTCTCAATGTCTTTTAGTGTTTTGTAATTCGTTATGCTTCTAAAAGTTATTTCAAACTTCAGGTCAGCGGTTGTAACTGTTAAAAACGCAGACTGTGCAGTAAAATGAAGCAACTCATTAGAATCTGTACAAATTTATTATGCTGTAAGCAGCTGTATAAAATGAAAGATTTTCATCCATGTTTAGAAATGATGGTATTTTGGCAAAGTTAAAGAACATGTTCAATGATTTTAATCTATTTATGCGGCATAGATAGTTAGGATTATTCCCTGTATGATAATTATTTTAGCCCGACTGAAAGAAAACATTTTGATCCACTATTCTTCAAATTTGGTTGTATGTTGCTTTTAATCATTATCATTATATTCAATTAGCGATTGCACCTGACCTATATACTTACACATAATATGCCAGTATAAAGAGTTATTTTTATTCTTCAGATGCGGTGTGCTACATAGCAGTGGCTTTAACATTTTTGTTGTTGCTCACTTGTTATCTTTCTTTTCTTCAATTTGGTTTTCTTAAGAAGTAGCTGCTGCACGGCTTTTGTAAAGTTCTGTTGGAATTGTAAAGTGTTTGAAAACTATCTGCGTCATAGATCATTTCAGATATGCGACAAACAAAATGCTGTATAGTTGTGTAAGCAAGGTCATTACTTACAGCATATTATGTTGCATTTCATTCATTTACCAATACAATTTAAGATTTTAATCTGTTTTAAGAAATGTTAATACTTTTGCAAGGTTATAAAACACTTTTCATAGTATACTTTATTAATCACAATTGTGACCCGACGTCTCAAAACCTACAATAAGTAGGCCATTTTCTGCTTGTAAAGATCTACTTGGAACTTTGGTGTGTCTCATTTTCCAAAGCGGTATATACATTATATAAATAACTTCAAGTCAAGCCATCTATTTTAATCACCGAAGTAATATCATTTCATGAGAAATGAAACATGTATTCCTGAGGCGCTCGCTCTCTACGCTCGCTCACAAATATTGGTTATTATAATAGGAACAATGATAATAATGATAATAATATTAATAATTATAACAATAATGATAATTATAATAATAATAATCATAATAATAATAATGATAATATTGATAGGAATTACGATAATATAATGGCTATTTCTCTGGATTTTATTATAATTGTTATCATCATTGTTATGATTATTGAGTACGAAGTGAATATCTTTACACTTGGCCGTCTTTCCCCTCCTCCCTATCCGAAATACGGATTGACGCCGTATTCTCTGAATTTACAACCTTTTTTCATTTTTCGGAAATACGAACCCTTTTTCATTTTCGGAAATACGAACCCTTTTTCATTTTCGGAAATACGAACCCTATTTCATTTTTCGGAAATACGAACCCTTTTTCATTTTCGGAAATACGAACCCTATTTCATTTTCGGAAATACGAACCCTTTTTCATTTTCGGAAATACGAACCCTTTTTCATTTTCGGAAATACGAACCCTTTTTCATTTTCGGAAATACGAACCTCATTTCATTTTCGGAAATACGAACCTTCGGAAATATGAACCCTATTTCATTTTCGGAAAAAAGAACCTTAGGAAAAACGAACCTTCGGAAAAACGAACCTTCGGAGTAACGAACCTTCGGAATAACGAACCTTCGGAATTATGAACCTTCGGAAAAACGAACCTTCGGAAATACGAACCTTCGGAAAAACGACATGTAACCAGCACTCCAGTCATGCCAGTGGCTAAAAAGTAATTTCATTCAATGGTTTATCACACACCACGAATAGTGGTCATATTGACCACTACGAATACAAAATGCAAAAATAGTTTGTATTTTCTGTCGCGTGTAGTAAAGGTATGGGGGGAAAATAAGATAAATATTTTAAATACCTTGCTTTCAAATTCCGCCCTTAAAAATCTCACTCCTACCTCAAATGGCCGTTAGGAAGAACTTTTGATATTTTCAGCAAAATCCAAAGTCAAAATCTTGTCCAAAACCGGAGAAATCACCGCCGATTTGTTTCGCGATCGCGTGTTGTTTACATACTGCCGATGTCTTAGACTAAAATCGGCCAATAAAATTTTTGTCCACAAAGAAACTCGGGATCGCAAGCGCACACCGATCTTTACGATCGCGCACACAGAAAATCGGGACTTTCCGTGTATGCCACATAGGGACCGAATTTTTAAGGACAAAACTCTTTTGGGGAGATGTCAGTGCCCGCGGCGACCAGGAAATGTACACAATGACTCCGATAGCTCGTTTCGCGAGAATCAACAGTAAATTACGGATTTGATTTTTGGAAATATCTTTTCCAACATCGGTGAGTTGAATTTATTGTATTTCTTGGATATTTAGTGGTCGGTTTTTGTAAATTAAATGCCGATTTTGAGTGAATGTTTGTGACTTTTGTGCAGTGGTGTTTTAAAAAGTTGAGGTGTATGACTGCCTACATTATACGCACGAAGTATAGGAATGTAGCTATGAGTGGTTTATCACAGTCATGTGTCAGTGTTTATGCGAATTTGTTTCTATCTTTTATTGTTACTAATACCACACCACGAATAGTGGTCATATTGACCACTACGAATACAACATGCAAAAATATTTGGTATTTTCTGTCGCGTGTAGTAAAGGTATGGGGGGAAAATAAGATAAATATTTTAAATAGGCTAAGCCTACTTGCTTTCAAATTCAGCCCTTAAAAATCTCACTCCTACCTCAAATGGCCGTTAGGACTTTAGGAAGAACTTTTGATCTTTTCAGCAAAATCCAAAGTCAAAATCATGTCCAAAACCGGAGAAATCCCAGCCGATTTGTTTCGCGATCGGGTGTTTTTTACATACCGCCGATGCCTTAGACTAAAATCGGCCAATAAAATTTTTGTCCACGAAGAAACTCGGGATCGCAAGCGCACATCGATCTCTACGATCACGCACAAAGTTGAGGTGTACGACTGCCTAAATTCTATACATGAAGTATAGGAATGTAGCTATGAGTGGTTTTCTAAGTTGTGGAGAGCGTTCGTACAATCAATAATAATAATATATAAGATTTATAAGGCGCCAAATCAACTTGATGATCAAATGCTCAAGGCGCAACTTGTGCAAAAGATGAAATACATCACAAATAAGCAAAAGTGCAATAGGAGAGGTACGGACATGAAAGGTAATGGTAATCAATTATAGGCCAAATTAAACAGATACTTTTTAAGATTATTTTTGAACACTTTAACAGAACTGCCATTTCTAATCCCTTGAGGAAGAGTATTCCATTTCGACGGCCCAGCATGAGCAAAGGTTCGCTCCCCCCACTTTGTGTTAAGCCTAGGAATAACAAGTAAGCCAGAGTTTTGAGAACGTAGCAGTCTAGAGGGAATGTAATGCTTGATCAAACCAATGTTGTACTGCGGAGCAGTGAAATAATAAAAGAATCTTGAAAACAATACGTTCTTCTACAGGCAACCAATGAAGTGATTTGAGAACTGGTGTAATGTGACTGTGCTTGTTGGAGAGGGTCACGACACGAGCAGCGGCATTCTGTAATTTTTGTAATTTTGCAAGTACCGGTAGTTTGTGAGGCAAACGAAACAAGAGGCCATTACCAAAATCCAATTTCACGTCAAGTTCGTCAACACTGATTCTTGCTCATATGAAGCTTTGCATTTGCACAACTATACTACGCAATTTCACCTAAAAAGAAAAGGTCAACTTTTCCTTCTTCGTTATACTACTTTCATTTTTTTTTTCAAAAATATTTCATTATTTAATTACATGTATGTTACTCTTTGTTTTAGACTTCTATCATTCTTATTGTATCCCCCGAACTAGTGTTTGGGGGATACTATGGATTTGGCACCGTCGCGCCGCGTCCGCGTCCGCCGCAGAGATTTTCTTGTGAGCGCTCTACTGGCTGCAGTTTTTGTCGGGTCACCTTCAAATTTCACATGGAGGTGCATTATGGTAAGATGAATAAGCCTATTGTTTTTGGTGTGGGCGGAGTCATGGTTGCCATGGTAACCATATTTTTAAAGAAATAGTAAAGATTTTCTTGTGAGCGCTCTACAGGCTGCAGTTTTTGTCGGATCACCTTCAAATTTCGCATGGAGGTGCATTATGGTAAGATGAAGACGCCTATTGTTTTTGGTGTGGGTGGAGTCATCGTTGCCATGGTAACCATATTTTTTAAAGAAATGGTAAAGACTTTCTTGTGAGCGCTCTACCGGCTGCAGTTCTTGTCGGATCATCTTCATATTTCGCATGGAGGTGCATTATGGTAAGATGAAGACGCCTATTGTTTTTGGTGTGGGTGGAGTCATCGTTGCCATGGTAACCATATTTTTTAAAGAAATGGTAAAGACTTTCTTGTGAGCGCAGTTTTTGTCGGATCACCTGCAATTTCAAAACAACTAAAAAATGACAAAAGTACAAAAAAGGTCAAATTTGTCAGCAATGATACCCGAGGTCCCAAATTGCCACTTTATCCATTTCAGTCACAACATTGATTCAAATAGGGGATACATGTACTCTGACTGGTCCCCCCTCCAAGTGCTCTAGTTTTTCTATCGTTCAAATGAATTTTAGTTTTCTTTGATCTTCTGTTTCTATATTTCCTCCTGTAATTTCTTTTTCTCTTTCTATCTTTCCTTATGTTATTCTTTGTTTCTTCCTCATGTTATTCTTTGTTTCTTCCTCCTATCATCAGTTTTTTCTTCCATTCCTCATGTTTTCCATATTGTTCTTCTTTCATCTATATTCTGGCATGAATTTTGTATTTCTTTATCTTTATTTCTTTATCCTTATTTCTTTATCCTCCTTCTATCTTTCCCAGTGTTATACTTTGTTTTTTAATTTCATCCTATCATCTTCTCTTTCTTTTTTCCCCTTGCTTCTTTTTATTCTCTCAATTTGTCATCTTTTTTTTAATCATTTCCTATGTGTCTTTATTTTACTTTCTATTCTTTTCCTGTCTTTTCTTATGTTATTATGTATGGTTTAGACTTTTAGCATTCTTTCATTTTCTCTTTTTGTCTTTCCTTATGACTTGATATGTTTTATCATTTGTCTTTATTCTTCGATCATTTATCCTTCGATCATTTATCCTTTCTAAATTTCGTTTTGCTTTTATTTGTTGTGATCTTTCTTCATTTTCTTTTGTCTTCTCTTATATTCTCTTTTAATCTCTCTATCATCTTTTCTTCCTGTTTTTTCTAATGTTATACTTTGTTTTTATCCAGTGTATCATCCTTCTTTTCTTAAGTTTGTTTTTATTCCTTCCTTCTTTCATCTTTTCATTTATCCTTTCCTATGTATCTCTTTACTTTTTTCTTTCCTTCTTTTTCTATCTGTCCCACATGTTATTCTTTGTTCTTATTAGGTGGTCTGTCATCGACAGACCACCTCTTAATTTCGTCAGAATTTTCTTTAAATTATTATTTATTTATTTATTTATTTTTATTTTTCCACCACTTTCTTGTTACCATGATTCCTCAATATCGGCTGGGTCAATTTTTATCAAAATCTCTACAGTCATGAGGACCTATCAGATCAAGCTCGGGTATCTATTTCAAGGTCATCAGGTCATCGTGACGTCATCCATGCGCCATTTTGTGAAATCACATTATCAATCATATCTTCATAACGAGTCATCAAAAATGAACCATATTTGGCATACATCAACTTTAGGTCAAGGGTCAACATAAAATGTCATCAAAATCTGTGTGCGCATCATGACGCGCACGTACGTGCGCGTCAAAATTTAGAAATGCTTAAAATTACTTTTTTATCAAATTAGAGTACTGTTCAGGACATTTTAAGCATTTCAAAATTTTCTGTCTGTGCGTCCGCGCGCGTTATGCGCGCGCACAGCGTGGAGAGAACGTAAACATGCTGTTTTTTCGCATGTTTCGTCTTCCTGACACTATTCTTGACAATTTCCAACTATTTACAGTCATTCTCGACCTTCCATAATGCCACACGCGTGCGTCAAACTGTCAAATTCGTGCGCGCGTCAATGGGCATTCTAATGTAAAAAGTGGTAAAAACATGCCCATATAGAATTCGCCATAGCTCCTCAGAATGCGCGGAAACCCCCCAATTTCTTTACATATTCTGAAAGCCTGTGAGTTGTAGATTTGAATTCATGTAGAATTTTTGCCGATCGCATGTTCTAACGTCATCATATTTGCATATGAACTCAAAAAAATCATTTTTGTATTCTTTTGATAATATTTCAGTAATAGGTGGTCGATTTTCTTCCAAATTTTGATATGTTATAGCTGAGACAATTCTCTACAAGATAATCCTCTACTATTTTTCATTTTGATGACGTCATCACAGTGAAATTTTCAATTAAAGATGCCATGTCAGAATTTTCCCTATTTGCGTGTTATGTCTATGGAAGATGACTTTTTTTCGAATCATGAATCTACATGACATTGTTCTCTGAGCAGTATCTCAGTTATTTTTGGTCTATTTCCTTCCAGATTTTAATATGTTGTAGCTGAGACTATAAGCTTTTGTGAGTGTTGTCTCCAATTTTTGATCAGATATCGGGATCAGGCCCAATTTTTTACTACAAAATGGGATTTGAGAATCCCGTTTTTCGCTTACGTGTTATCTCTATGGGAAATATTTTGGTATATTGGTCAAAGCACTTGCCTCCTATTCCGGTGACCCAGGTTCGATCCCCGGTGGGTCCATAAATTTTTTTTTTTTTTTTGCTTCTGTTTTGCCTTTCATTTTACCATCCTCTTGGACTATTGTAACATAAACAATCACAAACCATGTAATAAAATGCCTTATTTTGCATGTTATGTCTATTAGAAAGTAGTGTGCAGTAGTTTGTGTACAACCCTATGGAAATTTTGATTCCCTGTCGTGTATTAGAGCTATGGGGTTTATCTCCCAAGTATCCTGCTACACATGTATATCAAATAGTCCTGTTTGATATCACAATTTCTCAAAATTGGCTTAGTCAATTATCTTAAATTATCATTATATCATCTTCATCATAATCATCACCATTATCATCATCACCATAATCATTTTACAATGACTGTTTCACACATTTTGCTACATTCCTGTCCTGAAGAAGCATCTCCATTCGTGGCATTCTTGACTTCCTATCTTCAGTTTAGTATTTCCCCATTATTATGATCATCCTAATTACAATCATGATCATACAAATTGAAAGACAGACCACCTAATTTGTCCTCATGACGAATTAAATTTCTAGTTTTGTTTTTATTTTCCTTTCATGTTTATTTACTTCTTTATAATCTTTACTTTTGTTATTCTTCGATTTGATCTTTCTATCATCTTCTCTTTCTCTCTTTCCTTATCATTTGTCTTTATTCTTCTATCATTTTTTTTTCTTTCTATCTTCCTTATGTTATTTTTTGGGTCATTCCGCGTCAAATCACCAAAATTTTCTAAAAGTTTAAACCCTACCCCTTTCAAATTGCCCCACATTTGGTATATGGGGTAATCGACTCTTCTAAGCTAAAATTTTAAGTTTTAGCCCCATCAGCCAAATGGCACGCATTCCACAGGCATGTCTGTAAAATATGGACACTTTTTTCAATTTTTAAATGACCATATCTAATACTACTTGGTCAGTTTTGTTGATATTGACATATTTAGAAAGGTAATTACACAAGCTATCTAAGTATGCCGTCATTTTCTACATGTATGTCCGAACAACACATACCGGTATTTCAATGACCTCTTGATATTTTTCTTTAACCTTGAATTTTACCATGAATTGTCACATGATCTGGAGATGAAATTTGGCCAGTTTATACATCAACACTTTTTCTTCATCATATAAAAAAAATTGCTAGAGAAGTAATACTTTTTGTTTCCTTTCCAGCTTCTTTTAAAGTTGGCAAAAAGCTGGGGTTTTTCAGTTTGAACTAGTATCAATGATAAGGAAACTGATTTATATATTGCTTCACCTCTTCTTCTCTTGCAAATTAGATTATGGTGCGATCATTCCAACACTAGGTCATGTTGATAAACTAAAGTGTTAATTTAAGGTTGTTCATTTTGAGCATCTTGTAAGGTACCATACATGTAGTGCAAGATGTTCAAAGCAATCAAGTGATAATTTGATTTTTGCATTATATAATCATTATTTCAGGAGGATCCTACCTTGGAGAGAAACTACAAGGGTCATAGAGACACCATAACAAGTGTGGACTTCAACCCAAACATGAAGCAGCTTGGTAAGAATTCATTTGCCTGCCCCACAAAATCATATTCTTTATTTCAAGTTATGGTGTAATTTTTGTTATACTGCAATTCATTGAAGATGATATGCAATTGATATTGTTTAAATATACTTCTTCCATTTTTGTCTCGCCCACCGGAGGTGAAGGCGAGACTAAGGGATCCAAATGGCGTCCGTCCGTCGTCCGTCAGTCACAAACGTTAAAGTTTACCTGCAAGACTCTCTTATGATGCATTACTTGGCAACTGTTACTGCATTGGCAGCCACACTTGGGTGATAGAAGCACTAGGGGCATCTCCATGTTATTGTGTTGTCGGAGGTCACATGATGATGTCAAAGGTCATTTGAGGTCATATGTTAAAGTTTACCTGCAAGACTCTCTTTTCATATGTTAAAGTTTACCTGCAAGACTCTCTTTTGTGAAATAACTTCACATCAGTTGCTTGGATTACAACCTAACTTGGGTCATATTTGCACTGAGGGTACCTTGACGTTATGTTGCCGTTGGAGGTCAAATGATAGGGTCAGAGGTCATACGTTAAAGTTTACCTGCAAGACTCTCTTATGACAGATAACTTTGCAACCGTCACTCACTTTTCAACCAAACTTGGGTTGTAGATGCACTGAGGGGACCTGCATGTTATGGTGCCGTTGGAGGTCACATGATAAGGTCAAAGGTCATTTCTGGTCAAACGTTCATGTTTACCTGCATGACTCTTATGACATAACTTTGCAACCGTCACTCACTTTTCAACCAAACTTGGGTTGTAGATGCACTAAGGGGACCTGCATGTTATGGTGCTGTTGGAGGTCACATGATAAGGTCAAAGGTCATACGTTAAAGTTTACCTGCAAGACTCTCTTATGACAGATAACTTTGCAACCATCACTCACTTTTCAACCAAACTTGGGTTGTAGAAGCACTTGGGGGACCTGCATGTTATGCTGCCATCAGAGGTCACATGGTAAGGTCAAAGGTCATTTCAGGTCAAACATAGTTTACCTGCAAGACTCTCTTATGACATAACTTTGTAAACGTCACTTTCCAAACATTAGTAATGTAGATATATGCAAGCATAACTTATGCAGATTTATGCACTTGGGGGACCTGTTGCATGGCAACAGAGATCACGATATTTCTAGTTATCGCATGTGGGCGAGACACATTATCGCTAATGGCTTGTTTTATAGTATAATGCCATTTTGGGGGTTGCTAATGTTCAATTCAAAGATCTTTGAAATTTGCTCCATAATTGTTTCTTTACATTTAGGCCCTAAGACACTGAGTACATATCTTGCTAATAAATAGAGTGTGTCTTTAGGTTATGCTCTTTTAAAATATCACCTTAACCAACATTACTTGTTGATTTTTAAACAATCTAGCATCTGGTGCCATGGATTCGTGTCTGATGGTATGGAACTTCAAGGCCCAGATGAGAGCTTTCAGGTTTGTGGGGCACAAGGATGCTGTCCTCTCCGTCAATTTCTCCCCATCAGGTCACCTTGTAGCATCCTCATCTAGGGATAAAACAGTCAGATTGTGGATTCCCAGTGTGTAAGTTGTCCTTTAATTTGCTGTGAAAGTGATTTTTTTTTAAAATTCTGTCTTGTATTGCATTGAATTCATTGATGAAAAGACATGTCTTTAACAATGTGTGTGTGTGTCCATTTTGTGTGTCCGCTGCTATCTAAGATTAGGAGAGGAGGCTTTCAAGTTATTGAACTGATATATTGTACTATTCCATTGTTTTTTCAGGAAAGGAGAATCTACTGTTTATAAAGCTCATACAGCCACAGTCCGTAGTGTCCAGTTCTCTAATGATGGTCAGCATCTACTAACTGCTTCAGATGATAAGACAGTGAAGGTAACAGTGTTTCACTGCTTGACAATACCCTTTGGAAAAAAACAATCCTGTACGATTGGTTTGTGAAAGTTTTTGTATTTGTAATGATGGCTCTATCCCAGCTGCCTATCTTTGAATCCATCGTAAGAATGTAATGGCAGGAGTTCTTCAAAGTTTGAAATCATTCCTGAAAACATCCTGCAAACATCCTGCAAACATCCTGCAGGTTTCATAGTAATAGAATTTAGTGCAGAGGTGGGTGACTGATACTTTCTTTTTTTTGTCAATGAATTTCTTGGAAGCTTATCATGGAATGTATAATGTAGTCAGCATTTTGTCTTCTCAATCTAGTATTGAAAAAGGTGTACCCTATACTAGATTGATAATTAATTGATAATTCTTAGTGTTCTTAATATTTTCTTTCATTAAAGATGTAGTACACCTTCTGTTGATGTTCGCGGTCATTTCATTTGTTTGCTTTATGCAGGTATGGACAGTTCACAGACAGCGTTTCCAGTTCTCTCTCACCCAGCACAGCAACTGGGTACGATGTGCAAAGTGGTCACCTGATGGTAGACTGATTGTGTCTTGCAGCGATGACAAGACGGTCAAGGTGTGGGATAGGACAAGCAAGGAATGCATACACACATTCTTTGAACATGGAGGGTCAGTAGATTAACTCTTATTAAACAGTTATCTTATGTAAAAATGGACATGATCAGCAGAGACTTTGAACTCGAGTGCTGTAAACCCAGAAAATTCCCTGAATTGTGAACGGCAGCCATTTTCACAGCAGCAAACTTTTGCACATTGCAAAATTTCAGTCTAAGAATTCATTTTGGAATATGAAATTGTCAAAAATCTCAAACTGCTTACAGAATTTCTGAAAGTTACATGAATTACAAAGTTCTTGTTTTACTGCAATATTACTCGTCTCCTGCATGAAGTAGAGTTCTATTGATCAAAATCCCCAATTTGAGTTAATGATACTTAAATTGTTGCAAAAGAGCAAATTCAGCCCTGTCCTTATCTGAAAGAGTGCCCTCTTCTGATGATGAAAATCTACAAGACCTTTCAAATTATTTTCTTCCTATAGTAGCTGCATTGTGTAGAAAGTGTAGATATTGCTGAGTTTTCACTGGAGCTCTTCTTTAATTTGTGTGTTTGTGTTTTGGTAAAATGTAGATTGGGGGAGGCTTTAAAATAAAAACCTTTTTGAACTTTCCTGAGCTAAAATTCTTCTTTACTCCTGTGTTTATTTGTTTATTTGTTTGCTTGCTTTTTATTTTATACATTCTTTGTAGAATAATGAATGCAGATGAATTGCTATCATGGAATTTAATTGAAGCCTATATCATGTGAAAAATAAGAAAACTTTTCACTATGTTTTGATTTATTTTGTAAACGTTTTGTAAAAATGTGTGTATTAGGTTTCATCTGTTGTTCATTTGTTGTGAAATAACAACATATATCTATTATCAAACAAGGAAATAAAGATTTAACTAAAAGACTAATTAATATAAAGGATTTCCACAGATTTTTTAAATTTTAATTGTTGATGTTTCTATTTCCAGATTTGCACATTCAGTAGCATTTCATCCCAGTGGGACTTGTATTGCTGCAGCCGGCACAGATAACACAGTCAAGGTTTGGGATATCAGAATGAACAAATTATTGCAGCATTACCAAGGTAACTTGTCTTGATGAATGAAAGTTTTAGCAAAATCCAATATTTATGGAGGTTATGAATTTTTGAAGTTCTTATCAATCAAACACAAATTGCAACTCTGTGACTTACTTGCGAGGTCCTCTCCCGTTCGCCTTGTACTTCAAAAATCATAAATTTCCATTTTTCTAAAGAAAATGTTTAATTATACATGCAACCTAGATATATAATTATTGCACATATGTTTTTGCGCAAAACCTGCACGAAACAAATGTATTCCTTCATCAACAACTAAGAAAATTGAAATTCATGAAATTTTATGTACTGACCAAATGGGAGATAAGCTCACAAGTTGCCAATTTGTGCTTGTTTCATTACAACTTCAAAAATTCATAACTTTCTTATTTCTTGTCGGATTTTGCTCAAACTTGCACTAATCTGTTTCTCTCATTTTTAATAATAATAATAATAACGTCTATTTATATAGCGCTTTTCAGAAGTAAACTAATATCAAAGCGCTTTACATATTACGATACTGCTTTTATTCCAAGGAACTAAATACCAGGGTGGACATTTAATGCATTGATCACTTTTAAATTGTTATGGATGCAACCTAGATGCAATCACATGGATTTTGTTCTCACTTTGCATAAAATCAGAATATGCATGCATCATACATGTATAGTAGTTGCTTTGGCATTGTGTGTGTGTGTGGGTGGGGGAGGGGGAGATATTGAGATTATGCAGTGAGTTGTACAGATCCAGTTTAATAACTCTGCACACTTTGTACAGTAGTGAACAAGATTACATGTATATATGTAAAGTTGTTTTGGAAGCAGCTCACATTTGAATAGAGCCATCTTTGTCATACGTCCACCCACATTTACAATGCTTTATCAGCACAAGCTTTAAAAGTTGGTAATCTATCTTATACCAATTTATACATGTATGTGGCGCTGCAAAATTTTGAAAATTTATTTTGAATTTTGGTAGTGTTGATAAAATCCAGTAGAATGAAATGAAAATGTGTTATTATGTATCTATATGTAGTATGTACTACTAAGCAAACTACATAATACAGCATGAAATTTTATTAGATGTCAGGACATTACTCTCTGATATATAAATATAGTCATTTACAGTATGAATTTATAGATGTGATCACAGTACACATAAGTATCATTAGGGAATATGGACACTCTTCTCTACAACTGTACAATTGGGTGATTCTGTGCTTAATAGAAACTGAAAAATTCTAAAATTCAAATCTACTTTAAGTTGGCAACCAAACTCTTAATTTACCATCTTAATTTAGCAAAATCAAGTTTAGCATTCTGTTCGTGTACAAAATTGATTTGGAATAATTGATGCATGAGTCATGCAACCTGCTCATTAGATGCAAGGATGTTTGAGACAGAAGCCTATCAAGTACTTGACATAGCTCTCTTTGACAAGAGGTTGTAGTTCATTGAATGGATTTTTATCAAAAGAATATTTAGGTGACATTCTAAATTTTTAAGGTTTCATTTAATCTTATTGACATCTCTGACGCACTGAATTTAAGAATCCCAAAGTTGAAACCCTTCACTGTTTAAATTAAAGAGAGAACACAAACAGTTTCTAGTTTCTGTAAGGTTTCAGGCTTAGTACAGAAGATTCTCACGGACATTGACTGATTAGATCATGAGAAGGAAATTGATGAGCCTAGTTGATTTCTATTCCTGTGAGAATGAGATGCTTGCTTGCGTATGCTTGAGAAATTGATGCTTTCCAGGAGTCTCTTCCTCCTGGATTTTCCTGGCAATCTCATGATGTTGGGTATGAATGGAAATTGGCACCAAATTGAATGCGTCCTGTATGAAGCTATATTCGAAGCGCAGGAAGCCATTGGATGTAAGCCAAAATTGAGCCAACTGGATAGAATTTATAGTGGGTGTGGGTGTGGTAAAATGCAGTTTGTGATTCTACATGTATGCAGATCTAAACCTTGATTTAATTTTCTTTAATATCTTCTTTCCTTCCTTGCTTGATTTTTTTTTTTTTTAAATGCTGAATGTTTTTGTGTTGTTTCTGTCCTTGGATGTATTTGTGTAATAGCAAGCCTCCTGCATGCTTAAGTCTTAATCAACTTATTATGACTCTGCTCCTATACCAATTTGTTAATGAACCACATGTGAGCATTGTTCAGGTCTTGATTTTTCCAGTCACATCTTGGAAGTTTAAAGAAGGACAAAAATAAAAGAATGAATAATGGAAGACTATCAAATGGGTTTAGTCATTCATCTGAGAAAATTGCCAGCTCAAGTCCAACAATGGATATCATTAAATTAGGTGTTAATACCCCAGGTGTTACAAAGAGGTGGAGTTGCTAATGTTGGGTTATCCAATCTGGATTAGATAGATTATTCAGAATAGATTTATTGTAGGTCTTTAGTCACTTTGGGTGTGGATGAAATGCTTGTGCTTATGATTCAGTGATACCTCTTCTTTCCACACCATCCTTCTCTGTTTATTTAATTTTTTTTTCTCTACCATAATATTTTTTAAATACTTGATAGAAAATAAGCTTAGTGAAACCACTGAATGAAAAGTTGTAACATAATTTAAGACACATAAATACTTGGGGGGGAGGGGGGGGGGGGGTATAATACTAGAATTCCAGAGGTTTTTATCCTGCATAGCCCAATATTCTCCAGCATAACCCATTATACCATGCTTCAAAGCTTTATAATACTTTGTTCGATCTTAGACTTATAAATTATTCAGTATAGAGATAAGTAAATTAGAAAATATTTGTTCACTTCTTTCGTCTACTGGATACTAATATTTTTTTCTTTCTTTTCGTTTTTGAGTATCATTTTTTCACTACTGATTCAATTTTTTCTACTCCTGTAAATATGTTCATCTATAACTTGCATTGCTTTTGTTTGTAAATTGAATTTTCCTTGTTTTTCTATTGTTCAATGTTTCTATCACGGCCTTGCTAAAAAACGGCTTTTAGCTGAATGCGGACACAGTTGTATATTGTTTTTATCCATAATAAATAAAATAAAACAACAACAATAATTTGTACATTTATTTCAAATGAAAGTTATACATTTGTTTAAAGTTATACATACTGTGTGAGTTAATTATCATGTCAATTACTTCCAGGGGCAAAGTGAAAGTGCAATCTATTAATAATTAGGATACTTTCATTGTCATTACTCAAATATTTCAAAACAATACCATTAGTAAATCACTAAGTAGGCATGGTAAGAGGAAATGAAGTGGTGGTATATAATTTACTTCTCCTTTTCCATTGCAGATTATTTTTTCTTTCTTTTTTTCCAGAGGTATGATGTTAAAGTTGCCTTAAACTGAACCTCGTTAATAGCACCAGAAGCTTGGAATTTGCAGGCGATTTTCTACTTTTGCAAGTCAAAAGTAATAATTTGAAATAAAATAAAATGTGCTTATTTTCCCAGCCAGTTGTTAGTTAAAATTGAAAATAAAATTGCAGCTAATCTGTAATCATAATCTTAATTTAGAAGTGAGTGTAAGATGGCACTGGCCAAATCCTACCAGTTTAACAGCACTTTAACAATGCTCTATTTGACTGGCCTTGCACTGTGCTTAAGCTTTCCCTCTTATTAGGTTAATGAATTACTTCCCAGGGAGAGTGAAGTGGCACAGCAGGGTGAAAAGAAGTGGAAATCATTCATTTCAAATCATGAAGAAATCAATCATCAAGTGACAGATGTGGAGGAAGGTGGAATGTCCCAACTCATGAATTCCTACTTTAGAAGTTACTAGGATTTGACAAATAAGAAGATTGACCAAAATCATTTATGAGCAATAGGCCGCTTCGGTAATGTATGCAAATTTTATGCATACCTTTCAAACAAATGTTGTTCTTGACAACCTGAAAGCTTGGCGGAGGCTTGCCAGACATAGCAACAAATAATGTATGCAAACTGGATTCCAAGCATTGAGGCTCATTTATAAAAAGCAGGTTCATGGAATAGCTCGTCACTACATGTTGGTGCTCAGATAATACATTACAGAACTGGTCTATTGCACTAGCCTCCCTGATTTGTGAATCTATTTTCTTTAAAATCACTACTAGATATTTGCTTTCTTTTTTTTCACCAAGTTCTAAGCTAAGATGTAGCTGTTATTCTGTTCGTATGTTACACATGTACATTCTCTTTTATCCTCTTTTTTTTCTTTAAAGTATAACGAACTGTAATCTGTACATATAGCATATCTCTCTCAATTGCCTCTTGTACTTCTTGAAATGCTTGCATCGAAGAAATGGGCTTTGTCTCATAATAGATGAAGGTTGCAAAGGGCAAGCACGCATTTTGGATATTTAAAAAATCTGAGAATAATGTTTGTGAAGGCCCCTCTCTACCAAACTATTCAAAAGCTTATGAGTCTTCAGATACCCGTCCTTCATTAATCTTTATTGGTTTCAAAGATATGAGTATACTAATTTATATATGTGATTCACCTGAAGTTCTGTAAGTTAGAGTTTGCTGGAAGTATATTCAGGGAGAGTTTGTACATTGTGGAAAGTGATTCACCCTCCATTGATTGATTACTCACTTTGGTGAATTGAATTAATTTCAATTGAAAATGTATTAATTGAAAAGCACATTGCAGCTCAAGAGTTGAAAAAATAGAAAGTGAAATACAATATGATATTTACAAGAAGATCACACCCATAAAGTAAAATTAACAGAGAAGTGTACCAAATTTAAAGAGAGAGGTTGGGGGGGGTCTCTTTGAATTCCTGACCCCTTTAAAGTAGATATTCAAAGAAAATCACAAATATGGCAATTAATGTATCACTAGAAACTGGGAAGCTTACAGATGGCAATCGTATAAGTTTTATGTCAACTGCGTATCTGGTGATTATAAAAACAACACAAATAAAAGCTCTTCTCAGCATCTGGAATATCCGAGGATTCGCCAGAAATATAGCGATGTTTTGATGTCGTCACACTCGGGATCGATCCTGCTTAAGCAGACGACGTCCTATAATGAATGAACGTAATTGCAATGCAATTATTTATCAAATTATAAAGAGTTTGGTGTATTTAAACATGACCTTATTTCACACCATTATAAAGGGAAAGTGAAACTGATTCTGATAGCTAAAACCATTTGATTGTAAATACATAGGAGAAGGGTCAATGATCAATGAAATAAACCCCACTTTCAAATTGAAAAGCCCTCCGAATAATAGCAGGATGGTATTCGTTCCCTCTTGAAACGCCGAACATGGCCCGGTGCAAGCAGCTGAAAATACAATGGCGTCTTATTTTGTTTACAAGTGACTGATTCCTTTATTTTTTTAACGCTGCATTTTTCATCAAAATAATACCATACACGAAGTTAAGAGTGAGGCAACAGACTAACATTAAGACTGACGCTAGTGAAGGAAGAGAAATAAGTGAAGAGGAGATGACAAAATAGGCTCTGAAAAATGTGTAAGATGTTATGGGACATCGTCTGCTTAGACAGGACTGGTCCAGGGTGTGTCGTCACATATCTCAGCAGCGTTCGAGGAGCTCTTCAGCTGCTATATCGGGGCTGTATTTTACCGTTTTATAATTGATAATAATCATTACTTCAAATGTTTCCAAGCGTTGAATTTGGATAACCTTGTTTAATTTATGCCATCTATGCAATAATAAGTATTAAGCCAATATTTAAAATCATTAACGTTCTACTTTAAAGACTTTTCAAAGCTAAATTTCTCCCTGTTACTGTTTTTCATTACTAGTTTCATGATCCCTAATCAGTATGAAGAAACCTTTTATTGCATGATGCGTATTGATCAAATTTGGAGAAAATAGTCATTTGCTTTAAAATGAGCATTTTTAGCTCACCTGAGCCTAAGGCTCGAGTGAGCTATTGCGATGGAAATTTGTCCGTCGTCCGTCGTCCGTCGTCCGTTAACTTTTTACATTTTCATCTTCTTCTCCAAAGCCCATGATCGGAATTCAACCAAACTTGGTAGGAATCATCCTTAGGGGTAGGGGACCCAAAGTTGCTAAAATGGTACATGTGGCCCCCAGGGGGGGGGGGCCAGGGGGAGGGCCCCCAATTGTAAAAGCTATGTAAATTTCAAACATCTTCTTCTCTAGAACCAGGCATAGCTCAGACTTGGTATTGTGTATGGAGATACCTCTATAGATGAAGAATGAATGTTGTTCATGAAATTTCTCTGAGTGGCCCTATAGGGGCCCTGTGGGGGTAACATACTGGGGGGGGGGGGCGTTGCCAGGCAAAATGTACATTCTGATCTTCTTCTCCAAAACACATGATCGGAATTCAACCAAACTTGGTAGGAATCATCCTTAGGGGTAGGGGACCCAAACTTGCTAAAATGGTACATGTGGCCCCCAGGGGGGCCCAGGGGGAAGGCCCCCAATTGTAAAAGCTATGTAAATTTCAAACATCTTCTCCAGAACCAGGCATAGCTCAGACTTGGTATTGTGTATGGAGATACCTCTATAGATGAAAAATGGAAGTTGTTCATGAAATTTTTCTGGGTGGCCCTATAGGGGGTCTGTGGGGGTAACATATTGGAGGGGGGGGGGGGGGTGGGGCAAGTTGTCTGACCATCCATAAACTTTTTACATTTTCAGCTTCTTCTCCAAAACCCATGATTGGAATTTAACCGAACTTGGTAGGAAGCTCAGACTTGGTATTGTGTATAGAGATACCTCTATAGATGAAGAATGAAAGTTGTTCATGAAATTTTTCTGGGTGGCCTTATAGGGGCTCCTGCACCAGATGTGAATTGATCCACCTCAGGTGAGCGTCGTGCCCCCTGGGGCTCTTGTTTTTAAATAATGAAATCCAGTTCGATTTAAAAAAAAACATTTTCTGTTGTATAGTCTGTTTCATACTTGACCTCTGTATGACCCATACTTTAATAAGAAGACATATTATGTCACCCCAGCTTCAGTATAATGAAAAGAAAACCCTTAAGACTATATACCTGGGAAAATAAGAATGAAGGAGAATATTAGTGAGGTAAATGAGGTTTATTTTTGACCGCTCCTAGACTGATTGCTGTAATGGACTCTTAGATTTGTCATGCTGATTCTAATTATTCTGTTCGAGTAACAGGAAGGAATCCTCTAATGAGGCCTGTGACTAGGGATATTATTCATCTTATGAGTTGATCAATTCAGCATGAGAAAATGACCATTTGAAGTTAATCTCCAAAATGGCAAATATTTACCTCATCAAACTACTTGGGGTCATTTTCTTTTCTTTCTTTTCCTTCTTTCTTTTCTTTCTTTCTTTTCTTTCTCTTTGTAGTCCTGTTATTATTTGAATTTTTCCCATTTCTTTATTATAGAGTATGACTTCTCAAAAAATTGTTAATTAATATGTATACAGTGTGTAGTTTTCAATTTGCATTTGTACATACTGTGATATTTTCTCTTACCCTTTATGTATGTCTCATCTTGTATCACATACCGGTAGCTCTCTCAGGCTAGGCACTTGTTGTTCTTAAGTTGGATTGAAAAGCATGTTTACATTTTATTAACATTTGGGGCAATTGGGGTGAAATTATTTGGTCAGTGTGCACCAGATCCCTATTTTGAGACCTGATGTACGAGAAAATTGTACCTAAATTTCCACTAACACTGCACTCCCCTAGACCTGTTACAGTATTGTTTAATGAAAACAAACATATATTTGAGGAAACAAGAGGTAAAAAGTGTAGAGTTGTATTTTCATCTTTATATTGGCCATTTTAAAATACAATTTTTGTACATGCACATCTTTTTTAGAAATCGTAATCTGCACCCATACAATATATTCACAACTTAACCAAATTTGTATCAACTTCCTGCTTTACTTGTTAAGTTAAAATAGGATAAGCTTCAGGCTACAAGAAGGGTCAAAACACTCTTTTTAGAAATGTCATTTCATAATTATATTGAGTTGATGCCAAAAGGGAAGTATTAAGGGAGTGTCAAAACCTTAATTAGAACATAGTGGCATTGAAGATTTCTCCTGCCAAATCCTGACATGGATGGCCTCTCCTTATTAGATCACGCAGTGGACCTGAATTTATTTCAAGTCTAAAGTTGATGGATTCTTAATTGGGTTTGAATAAATTTAGATCAGGGAGTGGACCTAGGTTTATTCAAACCCAATTAAGAATCCATCAATTTTAGACTTTATAAAGGGCCTGATAACGTAATAATTGCTCATCATGATGAGGGTTTATTACTGCCACTTACAATTTGACGTAGCATGCTAAAAAGAAGCACTATAATGATTTAGTTCCTATATTTATAAAGCTGTTAAAATATCCAACCTCATGATAGCTTACAGGCTTTATCAACTTCCATGAACTGTCATATCTCCAACCATGGAGAAAATGTTCAAAATGTTAGGGTGAAGAGCCTTTTAATAGTAATACAATGTATAAGAATATTTATGATGACCCCTGCATTTTCCAGAATGCAGAGTTGCAAATACTATTTACACAACAGCCTACACCATGGTGTGATAGGGCAATCTTATGCCTTCAACTTAAGGTTTTCTGGTAACTTGATTGAGTGGAAATGCAGCTGGGAAGTAAATCCAGGACTTGGATTGATGCTTGGAAATTAATTTCTTCCTCCTTCTTTGCTACTGGAAGCAGAGCTAGGAATTGGAGCTTTGGTTGTGTGCAATCTCTTTTGCTCTCTCTTTTGCTCTCTCTTTTGCTCTTTCTCTCTCTCTCTCTCTCTCTTTTTCTCTCACTCAAGCTGCTCTTTCTCTCTCTCTCCCTCTTTTATCCTTAATCTCCTTTAATATCATCCTCTATCCCTGATTCTCTTTCTTCCTACTCATGTTCTTTTTTCGCCTACTCTCTTTCCCTCCTATTCTTCTTTCCCTTTCCAACTAAACACAACACAAAAAGTAAGTTCCCCCTAAAGCAAAATGGCGTAACACTTTAACGAAAAGATTTTAAGCAAAATAACTTGGCAGGAGCGTTCCTACACTTATTGACTAACTTCTGTGTGAAAATGAGATTGATCTGTCGAGTCATGCATGAGTGAGCACACATTAAAGGGAACATTGTCACTTTTCAAAAGTCACAGGAGTCATATTTTATGCCATATTATTAACAGTGAATTTTAGCATTTCTTGCTTAATTTTAAAGTGTGCTCACTCAACCAGCCAGAAAATTACCTCTTTGTGTTTACACAATTGACAACTCATTTTGGTAGCAATATCTGATGTTAATTTTTTCAATAATCCGAATGGATTTTGCCATTTCAAAGTTAAGAAGGTTGAACATCGCTGCTTTCCACTAAAATTGTGCTCACCAAACCGTGCAAAAACATGAAAAGTGTCAGGATAGGTGCGAAGGGGTCAAACGATGGATGATAAACAACTACAGCACTTGAACAAAAACCAGAAACAGAATTCGCCAAAATAACCCCCCAAAATGGCTCGTATGACTTTTGAAAAGTGACGATTTTGCCTTGAATGTGTGCTCACTCTTGCATGACTCGACGGATCAATTTTATTTTCACACAGAACTTAGTCAATATTAGTGTAGGAACACTCTGACCAAGTTATTTTGTTCGAAACCTTTTCGTTAAAAAGTTATGCCATTTTGATTTAGGGGGAACTTACTATGTATGATCTGAATTGTGCACTGTTATGTTAACCCTTTCAGGACAGGAATTCTTTAAGGGCTAAATTGATCACATTTTGTTCTTCAAATTGGCAACAACAATATTTTTCTTTTAGTGCTACATGGTTCTCATAAGGTGTAATCTCTTTGAAAACAATATACATGGTTGGGAATTTTGTCGAAAAGTTGATAATAAACAATGAGTTTGAACCTCTCAATGTGTTGCCAATTTAAGGATTTTAAAACTTTTTCTTGTTTTTAAAATTCCTGGCATCAAAAACATTATGGTCATGCAACACAATTGGACACAGGGTGTGCAGACATTTTCTCTCTTTCTACTCATGCCTCTGGTATATTTTTTAGAGCTCTGAATCAAAAGTTATTGAGCCAAACCACAAAATGTGGTCAATTGTCTTGAAAGGGCTAAATCTGTTTTTTATGCTTATTGTATACTGAAAATGATGAAATTCTCAGTTTTCTATGGGCCTCAACCATTTCAATGACATGTATTATTCTCTCTCTTTCTCTCGCTCTCTCTTTCTCTCTCTCTTCCTATACTTCTACCCTCTTTCTCTCTTTTTCTGTCTATATTTCCTAATATTTATATCTGTACGTAAGTATGACATGTCAGTTTGCCACATGTTCTTGAATTATCAGTAATATTTAATGTAACAATGTATTTTCAGTGCACTTCACCAACTTTATTGCAATCTCCACCCTCTATTCCTCTCTTTCTCTCTCTCTCTCTCTCACTCTCTCACACACACACACACCCACACACCTTCTTATATCACCCTCTTTCTCTCAACTTTTCTGCCTACATGTATATCACTCTCTTTTTCTTTTTCTTTTTTCTTCTATCACCTCTTTATTCCTTTTCCAGACCAGTCTGTTTGTATCAAATGTATCTATCGAATTTTGCAAAGTTTACATATATGCATTTTATGTTGACACTCATTATGCTGAAACTCAGGACATTTAACAATTATACACTTATGATTATTTGGTAGTATTGCTTTACATTTATATTATTAAACAATGGTTCAACTGCACAAGTTATTTTTTGTATCGTATACTGCTATGTATACCTATATCTACATGTAATATTTTTAATTGTATCCCCCGGCAGAATGCTGGAGGATACTTTGGATTCAAGCAGCGTTCCGCGGCCGCCGCCACGTCATATTCTTGTGTGCGCTCTAGCGGTCACATTTCTCAACAGATTTCTTGCAAACTTTGTTTGACGGTGTATCTTGGTAAAATCTGGACACCTATAATTTCTGGTGATGCTGCCCCCAGTGTTCCGTCTTTTATAGGGTAAAAGGCCATATTTTGGGGGATAGTTTGTGTGCGCTCTAGCGGTCACATTTCTCAACGGATTTTGTTCAAATTTTGCATGAAGTTTTGTCTCTTGGTATAATCTAGAAAGCTATAGACTTTGATGATGCTGCCTCCAGTGTTCCGTCTTTCATAAGGTCAAAGGTCATATTTTAGTGGATATCTTGTGTGCCCTATGAGGTCACATTTCTTGACAGATTTCTTTCGAATTTTCTATAGAGATGCATTATACTCTAATCTACACACATTGTAGATTAGGGGAGGTTATTTGTCCCTCCCCCAAATCGCTGCCATTGCTGGGTAATACATTCGGTTGATGGATTTTTATCTCCCAATATGTTTATATATTCTCATTTGTATTTGGATATTGAAATAATAAACCTTTTATTGAATTGAATTGAATTGAATCCCATGTAACTTACTCTATCACTGTAAGAGACACTACAATCTACATGTATTTTTAAGCCCCCATCCCATGTTCCTAATAACTCTACCTGTAATGGTTCTAGTTATAATGAGAAAATAATAATTCACTTTGTTTGAGAAATCAAGATAAGCAATGAAAAAGAGGCACCAAGTCCTATATATTTTTCAAAGATATCCTGTTATTATATGTAGTATATTTTCCTTTAAATTATGCATTGATGAATTATGCACCAACGTAATTTATAAGCAGATATACAAAAAGGGAAATAAAACAATTCTCTATTAAAAGATGAAATTTTTGTTTCCAAATTACTAAAACTATAAAAGAGAAAGTGGAGTTTGATCAAATTGATAATACAGTTGGGGAATGTGAATTTTCTGTCAATGACCAGTTATTTTTTGAAACCTTGATGATGATATTACGTGGAGAATCTATATCATATGGCTCTTTCATCAAGAAACAAAATGGTAATCGGGAACAGGAACTAGAAAGAAATATAGAAGAACTGAAACAAAAATTAGTGATATCGAATGATAAGACTGCTGTATTGTTAGAATTAACACAAAATCGCAACTTGAAACTCTTCGCTTAAAAGTAAATGATGGAATCGCTATGAGATCAAGAATCAAGTGGATGGAGCTTGGAGAAAAGCTATCAAAATTCTTTTTAAACTTAGAAAAACAGAATAAAGTAAATAAAGAAATATGTCAATTGTCAGCAGAGAATGGAGATGTTATTAGTGGACAGAATTGTATATTAAAAGAAATATTTAGATTTTATTCAGACTTGTATGCGAGTAAAGAAACTGAAGAGGTAAGTCTTGACTCATTATTAAACCATCCAGATATTCCTTAGTTAACTCCAGAAATGTCCACAATATTGGAAGGTTCTTTGAGAGAAGAGGAGGTTTATCAAATGCTCAAAAGCATGAAGAATAACAAATCCCCAGGGCAAGATGGTTTCACTGTTGAATTCTATCGATTCTTTTGGCATTCACTGTTGAATTCTATCGATTCATTATCAAATCTTTGAACTACGCTTACTTCACAGGAGAACTGTCGCAGTCACAAAAAATAGGTATAATCACACTAATACCTAAAGGGAACAAACCTCAACATTTACTAAAATATTGGCGTCCTATTTCACTGTTAATTGTTGTGTACAAAATAGCATCTGGATGTATATCAAATCGGCTGAAGCGTGTGCTGCCCTATTTAATACATGAAAATCAAAAGGGATTCTTAAAAGGGCGTTTTATTGGGGAACATATTCGTTTACTTCACGATACGCTACTGTACACAGAACTTAGAGATATACCGGGCATGTTGTTGATTATTGATTTCGAAAAGGCGTTTGATTCTGTATTGCCTAAGTTTCTCTTTAATGTTCTTGATTTCTTTCGCTTCGGGCCATCATTGAAATCTGTTGAGAAATTGATTCGTTTATTTTATGACAATGCTTCTTCTAGTGTTACAGTAAATGGATTCTGTACAGAGAAATTTGTCATAGGACCAGGGTGTCGTCAAGGAGACCCTTTATCGCCCTACCTTTTTCTATTTGTTAGCAAAATACTTGGAATTTTGATTAGGTGCTCCCATTCTATATCTGGTTTGTATTTAAATGGAAAAAAAGGAAAGGAAAAGCAGATGACACTCTTTTGACACTTAACGGTACAAAGGAAGATTTACAGTGTGCACTAAATATTCTAGATGATTTTGAAAAAATGTCAAACCTTAAGATAAACATTACGAAAACTCAAGTGGTATGGATTGGAAAAAAATAGGGCCTGTAAAAAACAATTAATGCCAGAACACAAATTAAATTGGGTATCCGAAGGTTACTCAAGATACCTTGGAATAGACTTTTCGGTTAACTTGTTAGAAATGGGTCAATCATAATTATTGTGAAAAAATTAAAGAAATAAAACGCCAAATTATTTCATGGTCAAAAAGAACCTTAACTGTCTTAGGGAGGATAACTGTAGTTAAAGTTTGTTGGTACTAAAACTAAATTATATGTTAGTATCACTTCCAGAACCTCATTCTCAAATCATGATAGATATAAACCGTTCTTTTTATGCGTTTATCTGGGGTAACAAACCTGATAAAATAAGTAGAGAACAAATGTGTCAACTATACTCGGGAAGGCAGAGTTAGAATGATTAATATTTTTATTCATGCCAAATCTCTAAATATATCTTGGATTAGAAGATTTCTAAGTGATTTTCAGGTAGAAAATGACACTTTCCATATGTTTTTATTAGTTCTTGCCTCAAAGTTATTCTTTTCACTTGTATATGGGATCTATTTAATACAAAAAATTGGCAGACTTGACACCAAATCCATTTTGGAAAGAGGTTCTTTTAGCATGGTCAGACCTGGTGGAACTTTTTATCAATAATATTGCATGTCAACCTCTTTGGAATAACCCCCAAATAAAAATGAATGGTAAAGTAATATATTATAGGTCCTGGAATGTGAAGGGAATACGTTTTGTGATTGACACTTTAGAACTAGACGGATCCTTTCTTTCATATTTTGATTTTCAAAGTCAGTTTGACATACAAACAAACTTTCTCCAATACTATGGTCTATGTAATGCTGTTCGGTCAGGTTTTGAAAAGAGTACACATGTAATTCCAAAGGCCATAGAACCTATAATTCCTGAAGCTTTGCACCTCGTAGTGAAAACAAAATCTGGTTGTTCCCATATTGATCAGTCTTTTTAAAAATACAAAGTCAAAGAATGTAAAAGTCTTGCAAAGTGGAAAAAATCTTAGATATTCAGGATGAACAATGGGGGTCATATTGTTTAATTCCTTTTCAGTCAATAGATACCAATATGAGATGGTTCCAAATCAAGATTTTAAACAGAATACTATATACGAGAGATGCATTGTTGAAATTTGGTGTGGTAACAAATCAAAAAATGCACCTTTTGTAATAACAGTGAAGAAACTATCATACACATGTTTTGCTCTTGTCAGTACTGGAATGTAATATGGTCTAAATTTTAGTACTGGGTACTTCATAATACTGGGGAAAAGGTTATACTTACAAATCAAAAGAAGTTGTTTGCATTTTGTTATATCAATAACAATGCACTAAACTGTATACTGATGGTTGTACGACGAGAAATATTTCATGCCAAATTACAAAATCAATTACCTTCATTTGAGAAAATTATATTAGCTGTAAAATGTTATTAAGAAATTGAAAAATACATATATCAAACGAATCTCAAAGAAAAGAAATTACTGAAGCAATTCTTATTATAGTTATATAGTTGTTGGAAATGTGGGACCAGGGTTTCATTGATATCAAGTGTCTAAAAAAAATAATAAATGCTCTTCATATGTTTTTTTTCTCTGTGTTTTGTAGCACACAGTGGAGCAGTGAATAGCCTGTCTTTTCATCCCAGTGGAAACTATTTGATTACTGCATCCAACGATTCTACACTCAAGATTCTTGATCTTCTGGAAGGTCGTCTCTTCTACACCCTTCATGGCCATCAGGTGGGATCAATGATAGATGTTCCTTCAGAACAAGGAAACAATATTTATCTAACATGTTTAACCAGAGTATCAGACCTTTTTATCAGATGTATAACACAAAGTTTCTTGAGAAAACATTTTAAATACAAATACAGCTTGTAATGGATAAATAGGATTTGATATGTACCCTTTATCTATTCTGATATTTGCACAGGTGTTGTTTGTACATGAATGTACCTGTGTATGGAAGCATTTTGGAGATAGCAGTGTACTTAATCTAGTAGTTTACAAACTGCACTTCTGGGAAGCAGATGAGAATTACAAAGTAAATTAATCCATTTGATATAGAAACAATTTTCCATTTGCTGTTCAATTTCATGATATTACAAGATGCAGTCGAGTCCTAGTACTTAATATAATAACATAATATCCTGTGCTGTATTACAATCAAACTATTGTATTTTTGTTATGTTTTATATATTTTATTAAAGGGACCCGTTACAGCTGTGGCTTTTTCAAGAAATGGAGAGCACTTTGCATCAGGAGGAGGGGATGAACAGGTCAGTAGAGTCATTTGAATTTATTAGAAATATCAATGCAATTCACAATTTGATATGATAATATGACAGAGACAGTAGAATAGGAAGTATTATTTGTATGAAGGGTATTCAGGTGACCAGAAAAATTGGCATGGCTCATGGTTTGTGCAAAAGTACCTGGATACCGTGCAATTCTAAAACAATATCTCATGGTTTGTGTAAAAGCACCCGGATGACTATGCATTTTATTTCCATATCTCATAGTTTGGGGTGCGCGTTACGCCTAAAAAAGTGAATACGGGTTCTAATTACGCAAAGGTTAAGACAGTGGATGTATGCACGCAGCCCTTGTAAGATGCTTGGGTCAGGACAAAATAATGTTTTTCTACCTGTGTTTTATGTTGAAGTCAGTGCAAAAACATAAGGACATTGTAACAGTGAAAATTGAGGAACTAGAGGAACTATCGTACATTTAATAAAAATAATATTGAAAAGCTTTTCTTTCGTGGGACACAAGGTTATATCGCACTCGCTTTGAAAATATTTCACTCGTCTTGCCAACTCGTTAAATATGCTCATCAGTTGTGCGATATACCCATGTATCCCACTCAAGGCCATTCAATATTATAAGTATTTGGATATGTTAAGGGAGACCATTTAGAAGTTGTGGTGCTATGAGTTTGAGGTAAAAATGAAGATGAATACCTCCCGTTAAATGCATAGGTGTATCAACAGTGAAAGAGGTCAAGCATAAAGCCATTGTTGGTAGATTAATAGACAATATAGATCAAAGGGTAAGATGTAATTTGATTCTTGCATGTCTTTAGGCCACTGAATTTTCACAACTTTTTTTCACAAAAATCATTTTAACGTGGAGAAGGTTTACGGTTCACCATGTGTGTTGGTAGGAGGAAAGGGAAAAAAGGAAATTAGAAATGGATAGACGAGAAAGGATGACAAGAGAGAAAAGAAGAAATATTCTTTCGTGACAATGGGTGAAGTCCTGAAAAGGACTGTAAACCAATAGGAAGGTTTACTGGTTCACCAGGTTTATGGATTGGTGAAGGGTGATGGATGATCTGTAAACCAGATGAGATGAGATGAGATGAGATGAGAAGACTTAGTTGATGATCGATGGATGAGTAGCGATGGATTGAGTAGCGAAGGTTTGAGTAGATGAGGATTGAGTAGGAGGTTACTCGACGTTTCGGACAGGTTGACTGTCCGTCATCAGGAGCCGTAAACCTTCTCCACGTTATAAGCTCCACCATGCAAACCTTCAAAGATCATCAAAAATCATTTTGTTTAGACATTTTTATTAGACATAGTACTACTCTCATTGTAGAGTGAATGAATGGGTAAGATATGGTATCCAATAAATGAGACACGAGTTATCCTGTTCCACTAAGGGGTTATAAGGAGTATGGAAATTACTGGCAGTAAACCTTCAGGCATGTGTATAAACATATAAACATACATGTATCAACATTTTGTGAAGTCTATCCACTGATATACCATGTACTGCCACATGCATATCCAGAAGACAAAGGGAGTGGATTACACATTTCTCTTCCTTTTGTCAATTTTGAAAGCCACTCCTCCCAAGCATGGTGCCCACCTCGTTCATTAGATACCATTTTTATTTTGTCCATCCGTTCATTTTCCAATTCAAAGTACTATGGCAAATAGGACAAAAGGGATTAATAGGCTAAAGAGGGATTATGAGCAGAAAACTCTTCCATTTTGATTGGTCGTAGATGTGTGACATCTTTGCAAACGTAGTGTATGTGTTATTCATCAAGTAGAAAATTCCAGAGAGCAAGGACTGCAAGGTACAAATGCGATTAAAAAGCAAGACTGCTCAACCCTAAAAAGACCAGGTTATTTTGGCGCTCTCTCAGCCGGGGGAATCTCTGTAACTTTACCCTGTAAAGTTTCATATCTATATCTCAAACTGTTTTTTAATTATCGCTCATTGATTATTTACATACTTGACAAATCTGCACTGTGTACAATACACATGGAGAAATGATCATTTTGGTCCTGCAAAGCACAGTACTTTTTGACGTTGCGTGGTTCCTGTTGGTCGAAATTTTATAAAGTTGGTATCAAAAGATGCATAAGACTGTAGGCCAGAAATTCATGAAAGCTTGCAGCGCAAAAAGAATTACCGAACATCCAGGCCCTTTTAGGGTTAAAGAAAGAAAAGAGAAAGTAGGAAGATGAAATGAAAGAGCAGTAGACGAACCGTAGGCCATTTTTCCCATATTACTGAAGTGAGTCTTTCCCCTTCAGTGCATATTCCTTAACACCTGTAGCTTTTTTTCCATAACACTCCCTCCTGGCGATATTACCTTGCACAAATTATTTTGCACAAATGCAAAATATCCACAAGTTTTGGTTTCTCTTGAACTGTACAAAGTTTCTTCCTATTTCTCATTCAAAACCAGTAGAAGGGAGTTACTAACTTTGTTTAAGGAGATTTGTTAAGTAATATGCATTTCACACACTCAAATACATGTATTTCAATGCATTCTAAAACTTTATGTGAATTATCTGTCTCAGGTTTTAGTGTGGAAGACCAACTTTGACAAGATCGACTACAACGAGGTCTTACAGAGCCACAGAGCACGGTCCCAGACCCATCCACCACCACATATACATGACATCCACCCCAGATCTCCACAGCACTTGCCCCGTGGTGGGGTATCCCATCAGACCAGTACAGCCATCAATGCCCAGTCAGAGCTCAGAAACACGGTAACTGCCCCACCAGATGTCATGAATCTGGGACCAGCACTCTTTTCACAGAATGGGGTGAGTTATTATAGGGAACGCTGAATAGATACACATTTGCCTCTCAAGCATGTTTTTCAATTCTTGGATATGCTACCTTCAGGTACATGTATGTTACATAAAACATTTCTTTTTTCTTTTATTTTTATGTGCTGTTGAAATATACAGGCTGTCTAAATATTTTTTTAGCTTTCTCAACTCTCCCAGTTATTAATTTACATGTAATATATATTCAGTTAATCTGTGTTTTAAAAAAAAATACTTGAAACCACTGTCTAAATCAGCTTAGGGACATATGTTGGCTGTTTTGATATAAGTGCTTTAGAAAATATGTCGCCCTTGGTTTCTCTGCAAAAAGAGAAATCTTTTTTTTTTTTTTCTTTATTTTTTGGGTTGTTGACTGAAAGTCTTTTCCAGATGAATATGGTTAGCAGCTAATTTAATTGATACATGTAGATTTAGCATCTTTTTTTAAATTCCAGACCTTGACAAACCTTGTGCAATTTTTACACACACACACACACGCAGTAACACCCTGTTATGATTTGCTATTGTAGTCATTGTTTCTCCTCTCTTTCCTTTCTATTTAGGCAGTGAGTTACTGCCCCTTTCATTGGTTATTGTTTTTATTTTATTTAGTTAGATGATAAATGACCTTGTGTAGTGCTTGAGCTTATTACCCACAAATTTCCTGGCCTAAATTTTGGAATTCATCATCGTCAGTCATCTATGCATGGAGCACCAAGAATGATTTTCTCCCTCTTTTATTTTTTTTTTGGTAATCCCAGAAGTCAATGCCCGAAACAGGCAGCGATTCCCAAAGTGATGAGATTAGCCCTGTCTTCTCCTGCCAAACTAGGATTATAGTATCCTGTAACCCCCTCATAACTCCCTTCCTGTTTATGATACATAGCTTCTGCATGCTCATGTTATAACCTTGCTTCTGTTTGCATCTCCCCTCTCATGCCTGTATGACTCAATATGTCATGGCTCATCCATTATCTGCCCCCTCACTCATCTCTCTCTCTCTCTCTCTCTCTCTCTCCCTCCCTCCCTCCCTCCCCCCTTCTCTCTCCCTTTACACTTGATTTCTATTTTGTAATTTGTCTTAATTTACAGGTGTGTTTGTAGCAATATGTGATGAATGCTAGTCTTATTTCGTTTATGCTTTATGCCACACCCTGTACCGCATATTGGTCAGCATGTGCGGCTGCTAATACCAGTATATTTCAGTGTTTTGTTTGATGCATATATTGCTTTGAAGCCAAAGAAACCATTAACAGTGTTACGTTTTAAAGATGTGTTCACTTGTTGACTAACCAGTTACGATATGCTGGCTTCAGTACCAAACAAAGTGAAAGCAGTGCAATTCGAGCTTATATTAGGTTATAAAAATGTTAATAATAATACCCAGCTTCCTGTTTGGTTTTTGAGGCTAGAAACATTATCAAAGTTAAGAATAAGTGCAAGTAGAGGAGTCATTTCTCATTAAATTTTATTACATAGTATAGTAATAAAAAGGAAAACCAGGAAATGATATTTGATGAGTTTTTATCTTCAGGTTGTTTCAACCCTACAAGTTTATGGTGGCAGAAAAAAAGAAATACCTTTGATAATCGTCAGAGGAATCTTGTGGTTTTTATGTATTAGAATATAATGAAATGTAAAATATTGAGAGTTTAATTCTTCCTGGGGGGTGTTTCATAAAGCTGTTCGTAAGTTACACACAACTTTACGCATGACTGGTGATCAGTTCTTGTGCTAAATGATTCAGAATCTGATTAGTATAGCACCCAAGAACATGTTCCAGTCGTTCGTAAAGTCATTCGTAACTTTACGAACAACTATATGAAACACTCCCTGATCAAGTATTTCAGTATATATAATTATATATTTATTTTGTACTTTTATAGTCTAAGGGCATTATTTTGTGGATTTTGTTTAAATACGAAGTTTGTTTTGTGAGGATGTTCACAATCCTAACCTTCTGTGCCCGGAAAGAGAGGGAGAAAGAGAGAGAGAAAGAGAGATAGAGAGAGAGCATACATGCACAAGATAGGGAGTTAAAGTAGAACTTTAATGATTTTAAATATTGGCTTAATACTTATTATTGCATAGATGGCATAAATTAAACAAGGTTATCCAAATTCAACGCTTGGAAACATTTGAAGTAATGATTATTATCAATTATAAAACGGTAAAATACAGCCCCCGATATAGCAGCTGAAGAGCTCCTCGAACGCTGCTGAGATATGTGACGACACACCATGGACCAGTCCTGTCTAAGCAGACGATGTCCCATAACATCTTACACATTTTTCAGAGCCTATTTTGTCATCTCCTCTTCACTTATTTCTCTTCCTTCACTAGCGTCAGTCTTAATGTTAGTCTGTTGCCTCACTCTTAACTTCGTGTATGGTATTATTTTGATGAAAAATGCAGCGTTAAAAAAATAAAGGAATCAGTCACTTGTAAACAAAATAAGACGCCATTGTATTTTCAGCTGCTTGCACCGGGGCATGTTCGGCGTTTCAAGAGGGAACGAATACCATCCTGCTATTATTCGGAGGGCTTTTCAATTTGAAAGTGGGGTTTATTTCATTGATCATTGACCCTTCTCCTGTGTATTTACAATCAAACGGCTTTAGCTATCAGAATCAGTTTCACTTTCCCTTTATAATGGTGTGAAATAAGGTCATGTTTAAATACACCAAACGCTTTATAATTTGATAAATAATTGCATTGCAATTACGTTCATTCATTATAGGACGTCGTCTGCTTAAGCAGGATCGATCCCGAGTGTGACGACATCAAAACATCGCTATATTTCTGGCGAATCCTCGGATATTCCGGATGCTGAGAAGAGCTTTTATTTGTGTTGTTTTTATAATCATCAGATCATACGCAGTTGACATAAAACTTATACGATTGCCATCTGTAAGCTTCCCAGTTTCTAGTGATACATTAATTGCCATATTTGTGATTTTCTTTGAATAGCTACTTTAACGAGAAAGAAGAAAATTACCAATCCATAGAACATACATGTTCTTTTATATGTTTTGTGAAGAAGATGGATGATTATCAAAGGATATGTATCATGTTTATTAAGGTATATGTTTTAAGTAGGCTGTCATCATGAATTGTATTACATATGTATTTGTTTTATGCCATTTTACATTTGCTAACAAACCTCTCTGTGAAAATGTAGAAAAAGTGAGTGGATTAGAATCAATATAAGTCTATTTTGCTTGGGCTGCTATGCTACACGCACATCATTCACTTTATACCAAGTAATGATTGCGAGTGACACTCTCAGTCATGTCCCCCAAGGCATCACACCTATCATAGAATGGTCAAAGGACAACCCTCAGCTGTTTGGAAACGAGTGAACGATTTAGGAGTATGAACTTTAGTAGGTTGAATCCATGTGGAAAACAAAAATTTAACCTTGGCCTCATTGGTGTAGATTGCTCTAGATAGACATTGGTGATTGGTTCTTGGACTTGGATGAAAACCTTGATAGATTCATATGTGTCAGATGCCACACATACATGTTCTTCTTGATTTGGTGATCAGTCAGAGGTGATGAGCGTCATTCATATCTGCCACGTATCTGTGAGGCAACGTCATTTTCAGAATTTTTTATTTTGCAACCGTAGTCATGCTTGAAGCAGCTAGATATTGCTTATTGAAAGAATCGATAGCCATTGTGGTCTTGACTGGTACATGCGCCCAGAATAGATCAATTTGAAAAATGCATATTTGTGTATAATGATCAGCACTAGTTCACTTTTAATGCTAATCTGGAAGTCATACAGAGATGTCTGCTGGAAATCTGGAAACAGTACGATTATAACAATAACATCCAACTAAGATTGGTGAAAGAATTATTGGTTGTCTGGAATATTCAGAATTGGACAGTGCCTACACAAATATGGGGCACTTTTTGAAGGGCCATTTTGTGAAAATTTTGATATCTATGGAAAAAAAAGTGACAATTTTTTTTTCTTTTCATCCCTTCCTGTACAAAAAAACCAACAACTCACAACTGGAAAATAGCTTTCATTTAGATTTCTTTATCAGTTGTCAGATATTTTCTTCCCATGATCGGGCATGGTCATTCTAGGAAATAGGAAAGCATGTAGGTGATGTGCATTAGAGCCCAGATAGAATAGGAAATGTTTTATTGTATTTCAAAGATACTGGTAGAGCAATGAGGTGAGCAATGAGGTTTACAGTGAAAAGGGAAGAAATGGGGGGGGATATGAACATACACCTTTCGATGACAATGCCTCTTCAGTGAAATAAAATTCCAGACAAGTTTACTCATCCTGTCAAAGAGAAAGTGATGGCAATCATAAAACTGTCTTTATATTTGCCTACGAATTCTTGCAGAATGCCTTCACAAATTATAACCTTTTAGAAGTTATGGATCCAATTGTGCTTCCTCTTTCCACTCTCAAGTAGAAAAAAAATCAAGGAGAAGCTCCTTGGAAAAACGAAAACTTGACTCCTCATCTCATGTCCATGAGACATTGACTTGTTGATGTTATGTTGACAAGGATCTGAGTTGTATAAGTAGTGCGTCAGAAGGATACATGTATATGACGCCACTAGCCTTGACCTCCATCCTTTAAGTTTGTATGATAGGGCATTCACACTAGATACACTTTATACTAAATTTGTATAAAGAAAGTAAGAATCATATAAAGAATAATCGTGTAGTGATTAGTGAAAGCCTGCAGGGCTGTACACATCATGGAATGATACTGTCATATATCAAGGAACATCTCATATGAAGGAACATCGTAAAAAGAAACAAGATTTTGCAATATCAGCTTGCACCATGTCAGTAATTGTTATAATGTCAGCTTACATCAGTAGCATTGCTTGAGGTGCAAAATGCGGGCTGCCACTGGTCCTAGATCAAGGGGACATCCAGAAAGAAGAAAAATCAGAGAAGCTGATTGGTGAAAGTTTGAACAAAATTGGACAAGCAATAAGAAAGTTATGAATTTTGGAAACTTGTAATCACTATACATATGGGAATTTCAAATTGGCCGAATAGGTAATGTCACTGTGATGAAGTTGCAGACAACTCCCCCATTTGCTCCAACATACAAAATGTCATTTTTCTCAAAATGTATTTAATTACTCAGTAGGATCTTTTTCTTTCATGAGGACCTGGCTGTAACAATATGCTATGGGTAAAGGCACTTCGGAGAAAACCGCACTTCGGAGAAAACCGCAAATTAATGATATTTTTGTGGACGACAAACTGGATAGTTGACTGCCAGTATGTCCCAATCGACTCACCAAATTGCCAATTTGAGATACGCATAGATTTAGTGATCTTACATTTCAAACATTCATAACTTTCTTATTCCTTTTCCGATTTCTTTCAAACTTTCACCATCCTGCTCTTCTTATTTTTGTGCTTTTAAATAAATAATCTTGTTACCGAGGTTAGATTGCCCTTTAAAGCACTCATGATTAGCCCTGCCAAAATTGTATGGTTTTTGTTTGATGCTGCTCACACATGCAGTGGACCCTGATTATGTATTAATTTTTTTTAAGTGATGATCAAACCTCTCTTTCAATATTCAAGGTTTAATTTAATGACTGGAAAATAATCACAATGTAATCAAATGTTATAAGATAAATTGTGATAGTGTGAATGGGGGGGTAAATTTACCCAAACTATGAGTACTTTTGACAAACTCTGATCTCTTCTTTTATCTTGTCATAGAATCAGATTATTATGATGCCAGCTTCCTGGTGGTCATTTCCCTCTGAGGCTGCTATTCATTAGAAAGCTTCCTTTCAAAGTCAAGGAAAGCAAGTTTTAACAACTAATTGATAGCTTTGATTCATCTTTTTCTCATAACTTGTGAGAAGTACAGTGGAAGTCAATTATAGTTATGTGTATAGCTCATGGGAGGAAAAAAACTGTGGTTTGCTAATCTAGGACATACTTTTATGTGAAGCTGATCTTTCTTGGCCTCTTTCCAAAAGTTTTCTCAAATTAATGGTTATAAAGCTCTTGAATCTGATTCCCATCCAGGTTAAAATGGTCAGATGAGAAGTAATAAATCATATGCTGAAGATGTCACATGATTTCTGCCTTTATTTAGAAAAAAACCACCCCTTTGTGTTATTGGTTTAATACTCTAAGTGCCTGTAAGCGAGATACAACTGAGATGGGTTTCCAGTCAATATTTACATTTTGATTCCAGATTTTATCAAACTTAACTATATGTATTATTTTATTCTAATTTTAAAACATTTTTGCTGCCGGTTTTTATTCTTATTTCACCTCTCTTATTTCACCTCTCTTATTTCAATGGTTTAAGCATACTTTGTTGAACCTGTCTGACACAGGTCAAGATTTTGCAAGTATTCTTATTTCATATTCATATTTGTGGCTTCAAGACAACATTATGGCCACATTTTAAACGCTACCACACACCTTACAATGCTGCTATGAATAGACTTGCAATAGGATTAGATATGGAATTTCAGTCATGTAAATTGTATTTGACCAAGATCCCAAATAGTCATATGAGTATTTATATCAAAAAAAGATTGTCCCTTGCAGTCAAAGAAAATGCCAAAGAAGCTCTATGACAGTGGCCATTCTAGCAAGTGGTATTTAATCAAACGATCAATTCAAACTGCATTTCGCAACTGTTCTAGAACCTTTTCCCCAACTGGAATGCTTTCAGTCTTATGCCACCCTGCAATTTTTATGTTACTATTTATGTGACAAACTGGGACCTCAATAAGAATTTACTTTTGAAAATCCCATATCAAATCCTATTTTGATTTTTTTCAAAACTCAGTGGTAATCAGGTCGTATGAGGTGTTGCGTCAAAAAGATTGTGGCTGTTCCTTCTACCACATGCAAACATGTATGCCTTTCTATTATTCTCAATTCTTTCATTTTTACGTGTATACCTTTCATTATATCTCCTGCTCACAGGCAACGGGGCAGTCCAGCAGCCGAGCTGCTCCGGCTGGACTTCATGAACATGATATTACTTCAACAGAGCAAGAGAGAAGAGGTATGGTAAATGGGATGGGGACATCTCAGCCCTCTCCACCTTCAACCGTACCACTAGAGGTGAAAGAGATCCCACCAGGTCTAGCCCAAACTCTTGAGAATATGGTTGGCCAGCTTGATGTACTCACACAGGTGAGCTTCACACCTTCATCCACAGAGGCAGATCCAAGATTCTGGGGTTTTTTAAGAGGGATATTGGGACACTACTAAAAAATATTTGACAAGCAAAAAAAAAGAATTTTTATGTTCTTAAGGAATGCCAGATTGGGTATAAATAGGGGAGGAAGCATGCACTAGTATCCAATAGTGTTCAACCAGGTTCCAGATGGTAAAAATTAATGAAAACTGTAATTCCCCCCTTAAAGGTGAAGTTATAATGCCTTTCAAACCCTTGCAAAGGTTTCAAGAAAACTTATCAATGATCAGGTAAAATAATCAATGACATTGCCTGTGGAATTGCACAAGTATTGTAATAGCTTCATATGTAATGTAATCATGTGATTCTGACTGTTTCAGGGATGCCATTTTTCAGTCAAAAGTTGGAATTCCTACTTTTTCAACATATTTTTAGCCATAGAAAACCACTTTTTATGTACACAAGGGCCCATTCTAGATGATATTTCCTACTTTATCAATTCTAAGTGGCATCCCTGCTGTTTGCTTTATAATATAAGCTTGACTGGCAGTAAGTAGTGTAGTACACATATTGCAGTGACTTGTACAGTGTATTACATGCATGCCCCAGACAGCTGAAACCCATCCCAGGTACCTGTAATGTGTTTTCAGTTTCTATTTGCAATCATAAATACCTTGATATATAAATGGAGTAATTTGCTTATGAAATTCAATTCTCTCTATCATGTTTGTGTCATTAAAAACTACAGCCATGAATGTGGTAAATAACATTTTTTCTTTCTTATCGAATCCAATGATTTTCTCTTCTTCTCTATTTCCTGTGCAGACTGTGAACATACTTGAACAGAGATTAACAATGACTGAAAATAAGCTACGTGAAGTCCTTGATAACCAGCAGAAGATTACGCTTCAAGTCAGACCAACAGAATGAGATCTCATCTCTGAGAAGGATGCATTCTTATTGGCAAGATGGAGGCATTATCGGTGGGACAAGGTCTTTTCGGTGAGGAAGTGTCTAAAATCTTTACTGTCTTTGGTCGACCAGTGGAACAAACAGAGGACTGCCACATTCAACTTTTGGCACATGTATAATGTACATGTATAACATACTCCAAACAATGTGCCAGTGCAGGCTTTTGATCCATGGCGAGCAAAGAGTTAAAGGGAATCTTGAGTTCTGGGAAAGGTGAAAAATATTTGTGAGCTTTCTCATTGCTTTTATGTCAGTTTGGAAGAACATCATAGTAGAAACATCCCCTGAAAATGGTTGCTCTTCAAAAGCTCGCTCTTCAAAAGCTCTTATATTCGAAATATGACTTGAAAGAGCTGAAATGTTCGGGCCCAACATTCATGCCATTAGTGTGTGTGTTTTTCAGCGAGATTGGGTCAGATTCTTATCTATTTTAATGATTCCAAAACAACACAGTATCAAACAATTCTTATGTAGACATGGTCAACCTTTCCCATTTCCTTTGAGACAGTTTCTTTCACAATGTAATTGCATGACCAGAACTCTACTTTATTTTTAAGGCTGATTTTGTATTGCTTTACAGAGTGTAGAATTAACCTTGGTTAGACAGCCATTAGACATTTATAACTACACAATTTTGATTATTTGGAAATAAATTAGTATGATCTATATTCTCATGTAAATGAAATACTATCTCATTGTGAATGTATCCCTCTGCAAATATCCCCTTCAAAGTACATTTGCCAATTTTGCCAAATCGTTTGTGAGATACATGTAGATTTTCAGAGAGGGTGGCGGGGGGACAGACAGTTTTCGTGAAATATATTTGAAGAGTATAGATATTATTTATATTCTGTCAATATAAATAAATATATAGGTGTCATATGTATTCATTTGTTCTCTTGTATTGAAAGCAATGCAAATGAATTGAAAGTTAAGTGTCTTATAAGTAGCTTATACCTGGAAATACCACATAATTTGTTTTCTGGAGATTCTTTTTTTCAATGTTGATGATCAAACCACATAAATAAATCAATGAATAATATGTTTCCTCAATATCCCTGATCATTATTTCATTCATTTGTGCTCATATATTATCAGTTTAACAGTTTTCTCCCTCAATTAGTATGCTCAGGACTTGCGTGTTATGGGTCAACATTAAAATAACTCCAGAAACAACTCACATTTTGATACACAACTAATTGAGGAAATTTTGTATATTTTTTTCTTTTAATAAATTTTTTTGTCTAAATTGGTAAAATATGTGAAGTCATGAAGCAGACTTATGTTCATAAATTTATGAATATAACATTTGAATGTGATAAAGACAACATATTAAAATCCTTCTTTTTACATTCCATTTGTTAACCATATGATTCTGAAATACAGTGGAAACTCGCTATAATGAACTCTGATATAACAAGGCAATTTTGCTGGTCCCTGGTCTTTATGTTCTTTTGTTTTTATACCCTGATATAAAGAGATTCCTGATATAACAAGGTAATTTTGCTCGTCCCTGGTCTTTATGTTCTTTTGTTTTTATACCCTGATATAGGGAGATTCCTGATATAACAAGGTAATTTTCATGGTTCCAAGGTCCTCGTTATAGTGAGTCTCCACTATATCAACTTACAATGCTCATAATGTACAAATATACTTTCAGATACATGCATTCCTAATTCAATCAATGATTTGTCTTGTGGTGTGCCTTAGGCATAACAATGTTGTTGAACTGTATACACAATTACACTCTAAGAATAGTTTTTTGTGTGTTTGTGTTAAATGTATTTATGGAAAAAATATTTTCTTCTTGTAGATACAGTGTATGTATAATATTGTACATTTTTATACAAAGTTCTTATGTAAATACCATGTATAGTGTACATTCAGATTGAATTTTCTTGTACTAGTACTGTATAAAGAATTCCCGGTATTGTGAAGGTGGGTTTTTTTTTCTTCATTAAATTGAATGTGAGAAAATATTTCAATAAAACAATTTGTAATAATTATGTGATGATTATTCCAATGTCATTTCATTCTGTTCATTAGAAGCTTTACTACAGGTAACCCAAAGATGAATGAGCCGGAATGGAATACATGTACATGTACTTGATTCTTTTTTTTTTGTGGGGGGGATTTTTTATCATTATTATTATTATAGCTAACATTAAGATCTGGAACAGTAATAGAATTTCATTTGAAATAGAATGATTTAAAGTATTTCTGAAATCTTAAACGCATATGATCAGGAAATGAGTTATTTGGTTCAGGAGAATGTAAACTAGCTAATGAAAACATGATAGAAATCACTTTCTGAAAAATGCAACTCAATATCGATTTTGTTTTCTTTATTTGCTCATTACTTCGCTTACATTTTCTACCAATATCATTAGGTAGCTAGATATCATTTATTTGTAGTTTTGAACATTCAGGAAATTTGGCTTGATTTTGTTAATGTTCTTTTACTACCAGAACTACAAACTAATTTTATTTAAGGCATTCATTTTAATTTTGATAGAGACGTGTACATGCTGTCAAATCCTCTGTATAATAGCCACCCATGGCATCCATGTCAAGTGGCCTTTATGGGCAGGTTTGTTTGTATGTTTGTTAGTTGGGTTTTTGTTGGTTCTTTTAGGGTATTGGGGCAATGGATATAGATGGTTGAAATTACAAATAAGTAGTTGAAATTAGAAGCTTTTCTTGACATTTCAGTTTGCAGCAACCAGATAGCCCAGACTTTGTAAAGAAATGAAAAGAAAAATGCAAATACCGCTAATCACTTCCCTGCAGAGTTAATTGATATTGCTTTTCATGGTATGTCTACCATATTTAAAAGGAGGACGGCGGCTGTTAAATTAATTTGATTTGAAGTATAATTCAATTAATTCCATTTTATATAAAAGGAAATATCGTCTGTTGAGAGGCAGAAGGACGTTAACTCTGTGTTAAAGTATAGGAGCTAATGCCCTTCTTGCTCCAAACAGATCTAAGCAAGTGGAAAGCTTTTTTTAAAACAATCCAGTTATTATTTGCCCTGTAGTGAAGGAGAAGAAACATGGGTGGAAGGTTTTAACGAGGATTTAAGATCAAGCCGGAGTTTCTTTGAGGGGGGGGGGGGGGGGAGGTAGGGTGCTAAAAATCAATCATCTCCAAAAGGAAGCACAATCCCGCCCAAATAAGACTCTGCCTATGCAAATACACATATTACATTTCCAATCCCCTTTCTCACTTAGCGGATCGAAAAGGGCATGTGCCCCCCCCCCCCCCACCCTCGGGCAAAATCCATACTGGCATACCTGCACAATTATGATCAATATTTTTTTTCCCCAATGGTCTTAATGGATTTGAGTCCTATTCTCCTCCCCCGGGTGGGGGGGGGGGGGGGGGGGAGGAGAGACCGCCACTGCTCCAAACACACACCATACATTTACACTTCCGGCTCCAATGTTACTTCATCTTTATGATCATGACATAAGAATTAAGAGATCTTTACGCAGAGCTTGATATTTAACCTTTTAATAAAATGGATCTTATCGATTGCTCATTTTCAATAGGCCTAGCAGTCTTCCTGGTTGTCTCCTTATTCCAGTATTCATTTACCATGCAAATATCACTGTTTGCTTATCAAAAAATAAAATTGTATGAATAAGCCTATAAATGCATGTTTGGCAACATTGTATTGAAACAGGAATTCCTAAGAGACGAACATGAAACGACTGAACCTTAAATGTCAGCTCTCATCCGTCTTCATGCTTCCTTTTCAAGACTTCCTTTCCATAAAATAAACCTGCCAAACATCCGTTCCTGAAATTATAAGAGAAAACTCGGTTACGAAGAAAAGGGTCGTCTCCGCTCTTCTTCCTCAGCAACGCTTTCCATTCTAAGTGACACGGTTTCAGTTTCACTGAGACGCAAGAGTAAAATGAATAGATGGATACCTGTATCGACAGTGACAGGCAGCCAACTATTCATCGTTTTCCGCCTTTCTTGTAATATAGATCAATTTTTAAGAACGTATTTGATAATTTCCCCTCGTGTACGGTGGTTGGAAGTGAAGAAAGGGCGATATGACATGCTCGCGGATTTGGAAAACCGGATGCAGGGCACAAATAATATTTTTTATACGATATTTCTCTGAAGAGAGTTATATACGTGTATTTGTTCCTTTTTTGTTTCTTTATTAATATTTTTGCCCAAATTTCCTGAAATAATCAATACGTGATCTTTTTTTGAGTAGCATTATATTAGTCTGCATGAGATGTTTCACTTCCTTTTGCAATGACGCGAAGCCATTCCAAATGAAGGCAAGAAACCAGAAAACCAGTATCATGCGACTTATCTCATTTGAGACGAGATTTTTTTGTAGTTTGGCCAATTTTAATTGTATTCATGTGTTTCATTTACACATTTAGAAAACAAAAGAAAATAGAAAAAAAAATATGATCAATAATTATGTTGTTTGCAAACTTTCAATATTTACTAAGTATTTCAAAAGTTATTTATGTACAATTCAAACGCTTTATTCTTCTTTTGGAAATGTTAAGAAATAATGAAGTGACGATAACGAAAATGAAAGAGATTACTATTAATACATGTAAATGTTATTTTTCCTTCATTAAGGATGAGAGTACTTTCTCAATCTTTTTTTTTTTAGTATAAAGATGAAACAAAAATCACTTTCTTCTTGGATATTTTATAGCATTTTTTTAATGTTTACTACACGCATAAAAACAAAAGATATTTATGTTTTTGTTTTGTCCTCTCGAATACTGCTGGTCAGTTGCTTTAATCCACTGGATGTCATCGATTTAAATGTCATGTTTACCCCTCACTGTGTAATAGCATCCGTTCTCCCACTGACGTTCATACGAGTTACATCCTTATAGACTTATGGATGACAACACATGATGCTGGCATTGTTCACATTAATTACCCGTCATAAGATGGTACCATTAAATAGTGATATAGGCTCATCATATTAGGCAATAGAACTAAGTTCTTTAAAGTGTACTTTCAATGCAATTTGTTCCATTAATAACACCCTTATCTCTGTGATTCAGTTTGCTTTCTGTTTCACTTTCCTCCATAATTTCATTCATTACCTTTTAACGAAATTTCGGAGTGCGTATTATGTACGGAAACTGCATTTCATTATTCATAAGTTCTTTTATGTGATTTTATTTGCATATTTATTTTACGAGAGCATTCACTATAGCTTTTTTTTTCTTTTTCTTCTTTTTTCCCGTTAATTTCTTCTTCTTCTTTCTTTCTTTTTTTTTCCTTCTTCCTCTTTTTCTTCTTCTTTTTCTTCTTCTTCTTCTTTTTCTTCTTCTTCTTCTTCTTCTTCTTCTTCTTCTCCTTCTTCTCCTTCTTCTTCTTCTTCTTCTTCTTCTCCTTCTTCTCCTTCTTCTCCTTCTTCTCCTTCTTCTCCTTCTTCTCCTTCTTCTCCTTCTTCCTCATCTGCGTTTTCTTCTTCTCTTTTACAATTTGCTTTCAAGTCTTCTCTAGTGGTATAGAACTATAAAGCCGCCACACTACGTGATGATGTGTTTTTACATCTGACAACCCACGCAATCTTAATGTCAAATCTTGCTCCCTTTACTCTTTTACTAGTGAACATGTTCAGCATGTTCAGCTAATGAGCAAATATAGTTCCAAAAGATATGACAAATCGTCTATCCAGCGCCGGAAGGGTGTTAACTTATGGTGTTAACTCATACCATTTAAAAACACAGAGTTAACGCCCCTCTGGCTTTAAACAGTTGAAATGGTAGGCCTACTTGTCCATCGCATTGAATTAACCAGGAGTAAAATTAAAATATGGCTTTTATCCCTAAAATACATATACAGTCATTTCATTTGTCTATTCGAAACAGCTATAAATTTGTTAAATATATGATTTTTAAAAAGGCAAACTGAAGTAAAACTGAAGAAAAAAATTGATGAACACCCCCGTTAAGTCATACAGGAAAATGTATTTTCTTCTCACGTTCACTTATTCTTTTTTTTTTTCAGTCTACCTGTTTCGTTCAGCAATCTAATGGAGTGGAGAACATCACTATAATCAACCGCCTATCCAGTCAAAATCATAGCGAGTGTTGTTCAGTATTTTAACGATACAAAAAAAATGTATTCATACAAGTGCTTGTCTATATTCATTTACCTATTTCCAGTATGTTGCTGACCTATCCGCCCATTCATCATGTTTCTGTTGTGTTTTCCCCCCTCATCATTGTTTGATTTTTTATTTTTATTTATTTATTTATTATTTTTTATTTTATTTATTTTTTTTTTTTTGGGGGGGGGGAGCAAGTAGTTGGATATGTCTGCTTATATGTGACGACTTTAACTGCATTTTTTTTCTTCAAATCAATTTAATCATAAATGAAGTTACCTTAATCTGTTCATATCTAAATTACTAATACAATAACTGACCAATGATTAATGATTTTCATTTATTCTTTCCTTTTTAAAAATATTTGAATACACAAGGGAACGTCGCAAAAGACAAGCAGTAATGGTGTAAAAGCAAGGTTAGCTATATAGAAAACGAAATGTGATGATATTGCTATCATTGTCATGGTTTATATCTAATATTGAATGACACGGCTCATCACTTTCATATTAAAACCGTGGAACATTATGTTGGATATGTGTTGCACGATAAGACCTATTTAACGGTTTTTACGGAAACTTTGTGTCGAAATTAAAAATTAAATGGCAAAGTCCTGTAAACCTCTGAACAACAGCCACTGATGATATCGTGTATTTACCATTGTTATCTCTCAACTAAATCAGTGCTATTTTTAAAAACATTGATTATTATGCAGCGTCTGTTATTAATCAGGAAGTAGCTAGATACTTCAAAGAATGCAAATAATTGATATCTCATTTCATGCCTCAACTCGTTTAGGGGGAGTCTGGGTAAACCCGTGGGTGTATTATTGATTCATTATCTTGATAACAGAGACACTATAATAAATATGGAGTAATTATGCTACTGTTGTGAGATGTCTTGAGATAAGTATGATTTAATTCTCATTTATATATTCATTTGGAGGAAAAAAAGCAAGAGGACACCCCCCCCTCCATACACCCCAGTTTTTGTTAAGACACAAAAGGGTAAAACACTACAGCACTGATATACTACAGCACAAGGTCATTGTTGTTCTCCTAGGTTTTAAGTCAGGAGATTCACTGCCAGCAATTACCCCCTAAAAATGAACGCCGAAATTAATATTTCTTTCATGTTTGCATTCTCTATTAATGTTATGGAGATATTTTTTACATGGTATAAGACCCCCCCCCCCCTTTTTTTTTTTTTAAATATGTTATGTCTGACTCTTCTAAAGTATATTTTAAGGATCATTGCTTCCGAGTTTGTTCATCCTGGTAACTTTATACGTAATTGATGAAAACAGGTTATCAATTTGGTTATATTTAGATGCACCAAAATAATACTTCCTTCAAATCCACGATTTGAAATGAATAACAAATATCTCAAAAGGTCATGATCGCGTTATACATATTCCAGGATCTTGAAATGAACAAAATGTTAGAGAGATGGGGGAAATGTTGAATGATTTATATATAAAATTGATGATTTGCTTCCAGTCATATACTCATCTTGGAGGAGTGTATGTTTCCTTTCTCAGGAAATAATAATAATAATAATAATAATAATAATAATACATTTATAAAGTGCAGTAACTATCCAACAATTATATTCTACTGCGCTACATGAGCTCCTGATATGCTTGTTATTAATTGAATAGATATGCTTTGAGTTTTTATTTAAACATATTCACAGATGGTGACTTCCAATGGCAAGTTATTCCAGAGTTTAGGGGCTGCACAAGCAAATGCACGATCACCCAGTGTTACTTTTGTTTTTACGAATGGGATTTGGAGAAGCAGAGTATCTTGGGAACTGCGCAGGTTTCGACTATGCTGATTGACTGAAATTCAGCAATTCTTTGATGTACATAGGAGCTTGACCATGAAAGGGTGTGGCGACCTGGAAGCAAGAGTTTGGCAAGATCTCCACCCTCCCTCTCTCTCTCTCTCTCTCTCTCTCTCTCTCTCTAATTATATGTTGTGCAGACTTTGGCCATCATTGTAATTGTTCCACAATATCGTTGTAATGAAGCTCATTATAATAGCGACGTTAATCCACTCAATTTAGTGGGGTCCGCTCGCTATTCATAAGGACCGCTATTCATTTAACACGCATTATGAATAGTGGTCCTTATGAATATTTACGAATAGCGGTCCTTATGAATAGTTATGAATAGTGGTCCTTATGAATGGAGGTCCTTATGAATAGCGAGGTAATTTGTCTGGTTTGCTCGCTATTTAGAAGGACCGCTATTCATTTAGTCACGCGTTATGGATAGCAGTCCGTATGAATAAGTGGTCCTTATTAATAGCGGTCCTTATGACTATTGAGGTTACCCCATTTCAGTCTACTGAGAATCCGTGAATGATGATTATTAGACATGTCAGATGCTTGTTGATGGCAACGTTTGTTTTGGAAGCTTTGTATGAGGAGCGTGATATGATACTAGTGATGTTCTAATAGTACCATAACAGTTTTAATGTATAGCCCTTTATATATTCTGGACTTTAATTCGGGTTTTCTTTCTCCAGACGGATTAGTCGATGCATTCAGGTTTCCAGACAGACAGACAGGTAATTCGGTGGATCTTAGAATTGATCATACATGATTACAGGTCTCTTGGAACCACCTGATAATGATCTCTGGCTCAACCACTGAATGAGTGCATTCATATACAGAGGAGTAACTACTTTATTGTTTCGTTATTCCCGCTTAAACTAATTGATTTTTCATGAACGTGGAAAGGAAACCTTCTGTTTACAGTGTATTCATTTTACATGTACCGTGAAAAGAACAAAAATTGTTAATACTAGTGAGACAGATTACATCAAGCTCAGACTGAACCTATATTATTCACGAGTTCCAGTCCTGACCACATCCACTCGTTCAGGAGCTGTTTATTGTTTAGTATAATCCGCCATCGATTTTGTGTTTAATCCGACCCAATTGAAGTTCAAAACAGCGCCCATTGCTGCAAACTTATCCTTGAAAGCTTAGTTAATAATCATGAACTTTATAATTATTGTAATTAAAAGAACAAGTTGCTACACCCATGATAACATATCATAACACTTTTTAGTTCGGCAAAAGTTCTGTAATAACTCCTTGGGCAAGTGGTATTATTGGAATTAAACACCTGTCAGAAAGGCCTGTGTTGATGAGTGATCATTTTCATATATTTCTACGTTGATTTTGCTCATGTGAATTGCAAAACATTTTGAATATAACATAATGTGATGAAATAGGCTTCTACAAGAACAACAATATACCCCCCCCCCCCCTCTCTCTCTCTCTCTCTCTCTCTCTCTCTCTCTCTCTCCTTCCCTCTTTCTCTTTCTCTCGTATAATAATAATAATAATAGATACTTATATAGCGCAAAATGCTAAAGCCTCGTATAGTTCCAATTGATTGAAGTCAGATAATTGGTATTAAGTCTATGAGCAATATCCGATCGCCTTTCAAAGTTTTTGTTTTGGACCGTGTACCTAAAAAGTGGTATCGATGATGCATCAGAAACAAAAGACCGATCTTTGTATACAATCTATTCATTGACAGGTTTATTTTGAAAGCGAAGCCAATGTATACGTAATACTCGTATTATCCAATACATACATCTATCGTAATGTTTTTAAAAGCAGACATTTTCATTTTAGCAGAACACAAGTTTATTTCAAAAAGCAAATTTTGAAAGAAAGAAGTTATACCGATTGCTATTTACAGAAGGCCCTTTTAAGTTTATGATTTGACGTATGTTATGGGGATCTCCAATGATAGTACATGTACTATGAACAAACCAATGTGTGAACTGGAATAAGTAGCGAATTCGATCACTAGATTAAGAACGTTATATACGTAAAAATATCTATTTTAAAAGACATCACTATGCCTACTTTTGACTTGGCCGTCAACTATATATTGCTTTAATTGATTCCGACAACCGGATTATATTTGATAAAATGCATCCGGACATAATAACTAAAAGGTCACTATAGAAGATATCAAGGTTAATTGCGTCTTTCCTAACGTTGTTACTTCTTTTAATAGCCTAGAACAGAAGATTAAAACCGTATAAAACAAGATGGGGTAAGTTGAACGATGCTGGTTGTGAACGGTCGAGAATTTTAGCGATTCACCCACGTTAAAAAATAGCTGATAATTTAATGGACCATGCAATTTCAAGATCGGAAGAATATAACGAAATGAGGTTGTAACCATACTTTCATAATCGTAACTATATGGACGTCATCTTTTTCGCTTCCATGAAAATACTACAACGAAAATATTACAGCAGTGAAATAAATTATTGTGTCAGTTAGTGAAAACGCGAACCAAATGAAAATAATTATGCTGTCTGCCTTTCCAGTTAGCAAAGATATTTGTTCATTTGCCATACCGACAAAACTAATATCTGACTCGAATGTTCTGTTTCCCATGCCGTGCTTATCAATATAAAAATCAATTACATGTAATCAGCTCTCAGAAGTCATCACATTCATTGAACTGATAATAGTGGGTGGGGCGTTATTATGTGCCGTTATTATACGGTAGATGAGATTATAACCTGCATGCCTTTAAAATAATTTTAATGTACTGACGCATCAACAAAATAATGAATAGACACTTGTAAAACCGTGAAAAGGGGGGGGGGGGCATTAAAAAAACGCAAGGTCTGATAATTTGGTCGTGGCTTCATTAATCGATATTGAAATACTATACGACAAATTGATATCGACATTTTAAAACATTCTTCTCATATATTTAAGAAATGGAAATCAGAAATTGGTAAGACAAAAACTAACTTTATATCAGAATGCTGATAATATTATAAAAATTAAAAAGCCCTCTTTAATATACCAGTGCAAAAACAAGGGCAAATCTAAAATTTTCAGAGGGTGGGGTAGAAGCAAATTAACATTTCGCTCTCTGACCCGCTTGGAAATTTTATATTTAGCATCTATATTATATACCTTAAATGAATATCAAATTCTAAATTAACAAATAAAAAACCCAAAGAACTTTGTGAATTATGAATCTGCTGTAGTTACATATACCACCCCACATTTTCCCCATATACGCTACACATAATATTATAGTATTTTGAAGTAGTCTAATCAAGCGAATACCTTTTCAAAACGAAATTACATTTCTGTGGGACGTTTTAATCCTATCACATTAGAGGTTTAATATTAATTTGCGGTAATGAAAAAAATAACTAATCGCCGTGGGAAAGTATCAGATGGCCTGGCTGTAAGGATAGACATCCTCGGCGGTAACCCAGTTTTTAATCTAACCTGTCCTTTAATAATACTGCGTGGTAAAAATACTTCCTAATCCGTTGTTTAGGTAACCACTGCGGATGTTATCTAATTAAGGTGCGAACTTGTAATGTCCTCAATTTGATACAATATATGGAATTGACGTGGCAATGACATTGTTTTCGATGCTATTGTCATTTCCGAATCCCACAACCCCCTCTAAACTTCATGCGCCTCAAATCCTTCATTTCACTTTTCTATTTAGAGCGATAAAAGAAATGAAGTCAGTGGCTGCTTGATATGCATAATTTATGTAGGCTATTTCACCTGTTCCAAATTGGAAGTGAGTTTGTATGCTCTGAAACGCATTGATATTATTCGGTAACTTTGATATCAAAAGGCGACGACGAACCTCTGAAAAAATTGTTCAATTTTAGACTTCTTATTTCCTTCCTTATTTTTTTTCAATTTTAAGCGCCAAAAAGTCCCTCTCTTTCCCTTCCCCTGTCATCCCTTGCCTTTCCATTCTTATAATAATGTGGATATTCTTCTTTTCAGCAGCAAAGTTTCGTAGCACAGTTCAGAAACTTGCAATGCAAGTTCAGAAAATGAATTCACCTAAGTGAATGTAGTGATATATCTCATACAAATTTGGCCCAGAAATGTCCAGAAGGGCGGGAAATAAAGTAAGAGATTACATATTTCTTCCACGGTAATATATTTGTCCTCTGTTGAACATGAATGTGCAGCCGCCTTTCAATGACATGCAATGATCATTATACTCTAAGAAGACCGGCCCCCATTCCGCTGGTAAATATAAATGGACCATTCCATTACTGGTTAACAGGGGTCACTTAGTACTGCAGGGACACGAATCGTAATTTACGTTTCACCCTCAATCTTCTCTCTCTCTCTCTTAGGTATTATAGGTATAGGCTTTGGAGTCAAAATAAGAAAAAAAAATAAAAATTACGATGTAACTTTTGGTGAATTTAATTTTAATAAAATAATTATATTCAAAGATGTTCAGGATTATCCTCCACGTATTTTAGTACCCTTTCTGTTTATATTTCTAAATTCACCAAAATTAAGTTCTCTCTCTCCCCCTCTCTCTCTCTCTCTCTCTCTCTCTCTCTCTTCCCCCTCCGTCCTCTTATATGACTCTCACCAGGGAAGTGTTAGAGAGATTACACTTCCCTGCTCTCACTATATTTCCCTGCTCGATATTTTTGAAGGATAAGTGTCCCTTTTTAAAGGAGTATAAGTGTCTCCCCTACAATACGTTTGAACGACTCCGGAAGGCCGATATTGGATTACTCGAATGGTTGCCATGGTTGCAGATTCCGAACCTGCCTGACGTTGCCGTGTCGCCGTTGCTGATTGGTCCGTATCTAATCCTATTTTCAGTGACTTCCGATCATGATCAAATTACTTGTCAATCATACGAGATCAAAAAGTGCGCCGTACGAGCAAGCGAGCAAAGCCTCTCCGTAATGTTGTGCATGAACCGATCGCATTTGGGCTTCATGCATGTTGTGGTACGGTGCTAGTGTGTCTTTCTCTCTTCCCGATCGATCTATGAGAGAAACTGTATGTTGGCTGCAGCGGCACTGGCAGGATAAACTATACAGAGAAGATCCCAAATCAAGTGGTATACCAATGACTGTGGCCTAGCGAAAACTTGTCAACGTGGGAGATATTTATTCAGAGAGGGTCAACTATACAGTACATTCATCCGCAACCCAGCGTCTAATTCATTCGGGATGTTTACACAAGGAGCAGTGTTAAAAACTTCTTCACACCGTAGCCTATACATGTCAGCATACAGTACAGCATAGCATTGCACCCCTTTCAGTGTGCCAATACCAGTCATAATACGAATCCGTGCACCTCTATTTAGGAACACGCGCTCAATGACAAGTGCACAACTGAACGTCTTCGTCCTTTTCTCTTCATCGAGGTATATCTCCTCCTGATTATCTGTTTTGGGAAGCCCGAGATAGCATCACCGTTTTCTTCTGATTGGAGTAAAAATTCCACCCGATTTCTTCGGGGGATACCTAGGAACATAATGCCCGCTCAGACACCTGAGACGTCGTCCTTCGGAATGGAAGACACAGAACTTTTGGGGACCAGTTCCAAATCGGTGCAGGAGCAAGTTTCATCCGGCCAAGTTCTCCTCATGGACTACAGACCCAACTCAGCCTTCAGTCGAGCTCACATAGAAGGTGCCCTGAACATTTGCTTACCAGGAATTCTGCTTCGGAGATTACAGAAAGGGAATCTATCGCTGAAATGTCTGATTCAAGGGGATGAAGGAAAGGACCTTTTCGTGAGAATGGCCAGCAAAGTTCCTCTCATTTTGTATGATGAGAACTCGAGCAACATCAATGCAAATTCTGATGCACCATTCGTCCTGTTGCTGAGGAGACTCAAGGAAGTTGGTTATCGGGTCAGCTACTTACGTGGTGGGTATCCTTTCTTTGATTTTTCTCGTACCATTTTTTGTGGAATCTCATTATTTTGTGTGATTTGTTATTAGAAAACTTTGCCTTTTTAAACTGGATGCCATGGGCATGTGTACATAATACATTGCTATGTAAGTGGATTTGTTGATTAGGCAAAGAATATTTGAAGGTCACTCTATGGAAAAATATGTTCAACAAGTTTTGAATTTATGAACCTAAATGTTTCACTTGTCAGGTATTGGTAATATGATGATGTTGGTGATGATAGTGGCTATTCTTACGACGAGTCGTAAGAATAATTTTCCGGCTATTCTTACAACATGTGCATAGGGTTAGGGTTAGGAAAATGGAGCGTATGTGCATGTCGTAAGAATAGCCGGAAAATTATTCTTACGACGGCGCAGAGTACGAAAATGGAGCGTGTGCGTGTGTCGTAAGAATAGCCGGAAAATTATTCTTACGACTTGGGGATAAGAATAGCCACTGCCATGAACTAATGATGATGATGATGATGATAGAGGTTTTTAACATTTTTTTTTACATGCAGCTGATATTAGGGATGATGTAAATATGTGAATTAAGGATCATAGAAATGATGATTTACCTTGTGGAATGGAGAAAATAGATGGTTGAGTATTTAGTATCCATTGAAATAGAATACTGCTAACTTAGATTGTTGGATGATGAAGCTTGAATTAACACACCTTAATCAGTGTTGATGGATAAATGTTGTTAACAGCTTATTACTTACAAAACAATCAATGAATGCATGATGCTGGACGGTATCATTTCCTTGGGGATAAGAAAATTACTTAATGACATTATACATTGACATATGTGTGACTTTTCTCCCAAGTCTTGAATTCAGATTTGCTGAAAAAAAGTTCTTGCCAGATTGGTGTAATTAAAGACTACAAAGTTGATTATCTTATGAAATGGAGATGCATGTGTGGCGTCTCAGGGCAGTGAAAGTCAAGTACCAAAATAAGAAAGGAGATGAATTTACTTGAAAACCTGACACCAGATAAAATGGGTTTAATATTCAATGTTAAAGGGCAATCCAACCGTGCCCCTTGGTAATAAGTTGATTTGTGTGAAAGCAGAAAAATAAGAAAAGCAGGATATGGAACTTTTGAAAGGAATAAGAAAGTTATGGATATTTGAAAAATGAGATCACTACATCTATGCAAATCTCAAATTGGCAGTTTGGATAGTCGATTGTGACAAATTTGTGGACAACTCTCCAGAATATAAATTTGTGGTTTTCTATGAAACGCCTTGACCCTCAGGGTAGTCCTCAAAATATGTTGGAGATAGCAAATTGTTATAGCTCCTCATTAAAAAAAAAGATCCTGCTAAGTAATACATTTTGAAAAAATGACATTTTAGTCATTTTGTGTGTTTGAGCAAATGGGGGAGTTGTCTGCAACTATATCACAGGGACATAACCTATTCGGCCAATTTGAAATTCCCATATGTATAGTGATTACAATTTTCAAAAATTCATCACTTTCTTATTACTTGTCCAATTTCAATCAAATTTTCACCAGTCTGCTTCTCTGATTTTTCCTGTTTCTTTCAGAGCAACTTGCTATTAAAGGGAGTGGCAAGTCGTAATCCATGGGCCTGACCAGTTGGCCTGACTCGGGGAAATTCGGATACAATCAGGTCCAATCGTGCGCTACCGAAGGAATGTTATTGCCGGATTCCTCGCGCGATCGTTAACTTGAATCTCTCCATACGCAACCGACCAATGAGATTCAAATACTGGAATAAAGAACACGCGATCTTGTTTACTCAAATTTGGGTCAATGTGCGAACTTTTATTAGCTGCGCACGATAAATTGAAGTCGCTTTGAACTTTGATCCAGAGAAAGGAGCAGCCAACTGTAAAAGCGCCCATAGATTGCGACTTGTCGCTCCCTTTAAGGTTGGATTTCCGTTTAATTTACCAAATATGAGATGAAATTAAAAACATTTTGAGTAAGTCACAAAATTTATGTTATAGGCCATTATATATTTTTGCCAGAATTGGTGACAAGCATAAAATATCAACCAAGATTGAAGAGGCCGATGCTGATCATCAGTACATAAACAAATAAAGAGAACCATTATTACTTATTAGTGGATTAGTATTTGATTGACATCACTATACATCAGATTTCAAGTGATTAATATAAGAAATCTGCACTGTCAAACATCAAAAAGACATCTTTAATATGGGATACTACATGTACATAGTTCAAGGCATTAGTTTTACCATAGACTTCGAATGATATGCAAATGTCATTAAAGGATTTCATTGTGATTGATTTAAAAGTAAATTATCACAATATCTGATCAAGGAGTTGTTCTGTTATAACTCCCTCATCTGATATGCTCATAATATTTAACTGTAAGGTTAAAAAAATGCACAGGATGTGTAGATCAACATACCAGTTTAAGTGTACACACTTTCTGCTTTTTTATGCACTGTTAAAAATTGAGTGGGTAGAAAATTATGGAACTGATTTAATAGTTTGATGGAGCATAAAGTTAATTGTCATCTTTACACATTAACTTGGCATAGCAATGATAGCATTTTATAGGTTATCCCCCACGCAGTATTGGTATAACACATACATATCGGAGAGGATGGACTTTAGCTTCGGCTCTTGTGCTTGACATTTGGTCTTAATCTCCAAGGAATTCCATCAACACCGATAGCCGAAGTTCACCCCGTTGAGTTGATATTTCCTGTTGAGCTTGTTGAGATGAAATGAGAACACATTTCCTCCATGATGCAGTCTCCTTGCCATAAGGCTGCTGTTAATCAGAGGAATTCTGGCTCAGCAGGGCTCCTGTGTTTATGGATGATGTTCTTTTGTCTTGGTCTAAAATTTACTTTCACTTTGAATCTTTGTGAAAACACAATATTGCTACATCTTCTACATCTATATCACATTGAACATTTGGCATTGAAAGACAAATTTTGTTTTGCTTTGTTTTGTTTTTTAAAGTAGAACGTTAATGATTTTAAATATTGGCTTAATACTTATTATTGCATAGATGGCATAAATTAAACAAGGTTATCCAAATTCAACGCTTGGAAACATTTGAAGTAATGATTATTATCAATTATAAAACGGTAAAATACAGCCCCCGATATAGCAGCTGAAGAGCTCCTCGAACGCTGCTGAGATATGTGACGACACACCCTGGACCAGTCCTGTCTAAGCAGACGATGTCCCATAACATCTTACACATTTTTCAGAGCCTATTTTGTCATCTCCTCTTCACTTATTTCTCTTCCTTCACTAGGGTCAGTCTTAATGTTAGTCTGTTGCCTCACTCTTAACTTCGTGTATGGTATTATTTTGATGAAAAATGCAGCGTTAAAAAAATAAAGGAATCAGTCACTTGTAAACAAAATAAGACGCCATTGTATTTTCAGCTGCTTGCACCGGGCCATGTTCGGCGTTTCAAGAGGGAACGAATACCATCCTGCTATTATTCGGAGGGCTTTTCAATTTGAAAGTGGGGTTTATTTCATTGATCATTGACCCTTCTCCTATGTATTTACAATCAAACGGTTTTAGCTATCAGAATCAGTTTCACTTTCCCTTTATAATGGTGTGAAATAAGGTCATGTTTAAATACACCAAACTCTTTATAATTTCATAAATAATTGCATTGCAATTACGTTCATTCATTATAGGACGTCGTCTGCTTAAGCAGGATCGATCCCGTGTGTGACGACATCAAAACATCGCTATATTTCTGGCGAATCCTCGGATATTCCAGATGCTGAGAAGAGCTTTTATTTGTGTTGTTTTTATAATCATCAGATACGCAGTTGACATAAAACTTATACGATTGCAATCTGTAAGCTTCCCAGTTTCTAGTGATACATTAATTGCCATATTTGTGATTTTCTTTGAATATCTACTTTAAGTTTTGTTTACGTGCCATATTCTGTTTCCTGTAGGGTCTACATATACCTTTGCTATACAAATCAATCATTTATGAAGATTTACCGGACATTAATTTGGCCATGAACTTCATAGGAATATGAAGTAAAAGCTATATTAAGAGATGGATATGTAACGATTATGTTTTGTATCCCGGTCTTGTGTTGTTAACATGAAGTATCGAAATTAATTAGGTCATACTAAAATCAGAGATGTATGTGAATTGAAATACTAGTATGTTCTCCCTGCAGATTTTGGAATAGGCTTTGAAAAGAACTTGAAAAGTTTCATGTATGTTGGTAGATTTAAAAGCTATTCATAATATTTTCCGAAAAAGAAGCAATTGTATTCACATCATCTATGTTAAAATTAAATGAAACAGCGTTTTTACTATTCTGTTTTTCACTTCTGGCTATGCATTATCCATGAACAACACACAGTACAAGCTGTACGCCGTCATTATATTTCTTTTGCAACACACATAGACACTATTTTTGTGTATGGTTGTGAATTACACTGAACTTGCCCACTCGAATACCAGAAGCCATAATGCCATTGCCATGTGCATGGGCATGCTGGCATCCCGATTATACACATCCCATACTATCTTCTCAATATTTATCTACACCCACTCACTTTGCTCTTTTTATTTCAAACCTTCCCAATTAAACCTCTACAGGGAGATCTCCTTGACTGCATGTCATAAATCTTGTCTTTTGTCAGTTTGATATACAACCATTAGATTTTTTATTTCCTAATTTTAGGAATAAATGTCACTCATTCTGGAAGAATCCAAAGGTCATTGTATACTACCCATGAGCATGTTTAGAGTTGCTTCATAATATACATGTAGCCCCTAAAGCACTGTATTCCTTTTCTCTCTTTCTTTGTAAAGGCAGCCTTTTCACCATGTTTTACCTATATGTAGTTATGAAACTTCCTGCATCTGCATATGTGATGTTTGTACATGTACGTTATGTTTGTGTTCCTCAGATGTGCATGTGAAAGTTAAATGTATAGGTACTCTACCTTCCAACAGAACAGTATACATGTAGGAAGTTATCTAATAATGACTTTACTATGTTTTTTGAACTATTTTGTAGATTCGAAAAGATCAAAAGAGTCACCCTTGCAAAGTTTGTTTGTCATGATCACTCCCCCTCCCCCTTCTCTCTCTCTCCCTCCTTATTTTTTGTTCTCTTTTATTTTTTTTTCTCTGTTCATGAGAAGAGAGAAAATCCCTATTGTTAACCGTTTCCATTGGCTGATGGGTGGTGCAAAAAACAGTCCTATTGAAAAGGCTTCAAGCTGAGCGCAATGTGTAAATACCCCTATTCAGGTGAAATCATTGATTAGTGGGTTGAGTCTGAGCTCTTTCCATTGCTGTCCCTCTTTCAATTCATTCTACATCCACCAATCATCCACCCACACACAGATCCGGAGTCTGGAATAATTGAAAAGGCTCAGCAGAAAAGCATGATAGAAGTTCTTGTGGTTTTTAACTTTATATCTTCTTTATAATCAGTGGGAGAGAAGTCAAAAGATGAAACTCTTTAGTATACATGTATATTGTGTAACTCTGCTTGCTTAAAGGTCATGTTGTTATCATTCTATATACACTGCTGAGTCTGACAAATGCATTGTTTGTATTGTGCATTGGTTTTTTTCTTCCTCGTACATATCACCCACATGTTATAAACTTTTCATTTATAATTTTATATGATGCAAATGAATCAAATGTGGGTCGATATCTCTGCAAATTTGACATCATGTCATGAGGCTTTGTGTGAACTTGCAAATGGTGTATGTAAGTAAGAAGTAAAGTACTTTCGTTTCTTCCACTTATGAATTGCACTGGAAAGCAGTACTTCAGTTTAGGTGTACTGTTTATGCCTTATTAAATGCTAATTAAAGTCTGAAAATACTTGTTCCTTGTCTTTTTTGTATCGACATACATTCTATCTAGATTTTTTGAATATAATTTTATTTTCTGCTTTATTTTTGTTGATTTATAGGTGGCTTTAGTGAATTCTACAGACAGTTCCCACACTCATGCCAAACATCTGAAGACAGCGATTCCGACGAGTGCCCTCTAACAAACTTGGGCTTTGATAGGCTCAAGATTGAGACCACAGGCTTGGTGGAAGCAGAGACCCCATTGGACAACCGATACCCCGCCCAGATCCTGCCCTACCTGTACCTCGGTACGAAACAGGATTGTGAAAACTTTGAACTGCTGTCCAAACTGAGGATACGGTATGTTCTGAACGTTACACCCAACATCCCGAACTGTTTTGAAGACGATGGGATCAAATACATGCAGATACCTATCATGGATCATTGGAGTCAGAATTTGGCAGCTTTCTTTCCTGAAGCCATTGAGTTTATAGGTAGGTATAAACTGGTTAAAGCAAGGAATTGTTCTTCCGAATTGGTATTCTGAATACCAGGGCTTGACACTAACAACAAGGCCCATGCAAACAGACCAGAAAAATTTCAATCCAGATGCCTTGTGGAAAATGTAAGTTTAGAGCCCTGTCTACATGTACACTGATTCCTGGTTACAGGAAACATCTTTGCTAATTAGTTTATAACATGTAGATGGTACAAATTAGATTTAGGCTTTCCATACATGTAGCAGCAGCTATCAATATACAAACTTACATGGTCTTGGACTCTACAGCATTAGATTATGTGCATGATCTGCCCTATTATAACATTAATACACCTCCCTTTCTTACAAAGCTCTCACCATTGGCTCAGCAAAATACCAACAGCATACTTAAATATTATGCTATCACTAATGTTATCTAATTTCAGACATGAATACAAATACTCGAAGTCAAGACCTTGCTCATGCTTGCAAAATTGTGTCCTTTTGTCAGCATTGCATTTTTTCCCTCCAGCTTTTCCAAGACATGCTCTATCGAAACAGGAAATGATATGAGTTACTGTCATAAACAGTGTAAGGAATGTCCCATAGAAAATTAATGACCAAGGGAAAGGATATACATCAAAACTGTTGTCATGGTTACGCGCTCTCAGGTTATCTCTGTTTGAGCTTGTTTTGTCAGGAATCAAAACTAGCTGAATAGCAAGGCCTGTGAGAATGGAAGTACTACATCATATATACCGTTCGTTTGTAACACAGCCTAATGTAAATTACAGAAACCTTGATTCTTTTCCCCGCTTTCCTTATTTTGCTCTCAAATAGAAACCAGGCTTTCTTTACAGGCTCTTAAATAATTGTCTGAAAACTGTCTCTGTACAATTACAAAGAATTGTCTTGTAATGGCATTGAGCTTAATTGCTGTATTGCATTTTGCTCAGCTGTGTCAAGAGTAATGACCCAGAGTCTTGTAGTTTCCATTTGGCATAAGATTATTTCTAAACTGTTATATTATACCATGGTATATTTTTTGAAATAAATTATAGGCCAACAGGAAATAGACTGACTCTCATTTATTTATCATTAAACATGAAGGCCAACATAATAGGCTTATATATAAGCCTACATATCATATTATTTATCTCATGAATAATCATGATCAAACAACATATAACTGGGAGCTGTACAAATTTGGGTACATGAATTCCAGTAAAGTGGCGAGGGGCAATTGAATCACACTTTTCCTAATCAAAGTGAAGATGTTGTTTCTTACCATATACTTTTTTGAATAGCAGATATTTTGAATTGTAGTATGATGACGTAGCTAAATTCACTGAATTCTCTGACATTTCCATCTTGTAGTAGAATACACTTGTTCAGAATGACATAGCTTTCATTCTTGTCAATGGCATTGTTGCGCGTCAATGGAGGCATCCATTCCATTGCTTAAAACAGTGACAGGGCACTGCTTTGTGCCTGCAATGCAAGGAAACCCCACTGGTCAAGGCCATAGGTAGGACTAAGGCAGGACTAAGGCAGCTGTTCTCTACATTTTACTTGTAGTGCATCTAGTCTAGAGCATCAAAGGCAACATTAACATTTGTGGAATTGATTTTTACCATTTTCCACATCAATTGTGGAGTCACAAGGAGATCCACAGTTTTTGTGACATTATATGCACTGTAAACACAGAATAACAGGATTACTTGTAAAGAAAATACCAACCAACTAATAAAGACAATTATGAAATGTGTTCACCTGAAGTTGAAATAATCTTGAACATGAAGACTATTCAAACCCACTACCAATCTGAAGGGGGTCATAAATGCTCTGAAATGGGGTGTATGAAAATGAGCTTGAAGTAGGCCTACATGGGATACACAAACAGCTTTGTGATGTTGAGTGATAAACTTCAAAATCCCCCCAGAAGAGTATCCCCTTTCTCAGTTTGACATTTCTTAGAATGACAAAGGACTAAGACTGAGACAAAGTTTGTTTGCCAATATAGACTGGTATTTATGACAGTGAATGGATTTTAGGACACAAATGTATGTTAAATATGCAACAAAAAAATTGAAATTCTCAGGAAATATGCAAGTATTGTCTATATTGTCAACTTGATGTGTGTTGTCACACTTTAAAAATACAGGATTGCTTGTTGATTATGACTAGATCGGCATTGGGATTACACTGCGTTCATTCAGGACTGCTTTTAGCCATTCACCTACATGTTGTCCTACAGTACATGTAAGCCCATGACTTCCTCCTCTACCTAACCATAACACTAATCTTTTCTCTTTTCCATGGGAGCTTGCTTTGGTTCATTGCTCCTCAATGAAACGCAGCGGTTCCCTCGGGATAAAAGAAACAAAGGAAATCCATTAATAATTTCTCGTTTTGGATGAGGTCAACTGACTTTGTACATTCTATGTGTTTTCATACCCCAAGGCTCCTCTGTAGTAACTCCCATTTTCTTTTCAGCCACATTTTGTTATAACGAGTCACAGGCACAACAATAGCTAGCTTATGATTTCTCTCTTGCCAAAGATTCAGAGTGCATTAAGTTGTGGTTGACTGATTTTTAAGGGGGAACATTTTACATAAGGACAACTTTATTGTGAGGAGGATGAATGGTGTACCCTTTTTAATCATTTGAAAATCCTTGTAGACATGAAGCTAAAGAAAAGAAATAAAGATATTATGTACAACTAATCTCCTTTAAGGGTAAGCCTTTCAAGTTTCAAAGACTATCATGCTTTAGAATTTCTATTGATTTCTTTTTAGGACTTAACAATAAGATGTGATCATCATTGCCTTATTATATAGGTGGGAAGCTAGGTAAAATAGAGCAAAAATGGAAGCCATTTCCTAGTTAGGTAAATTAGAGCACAAATGGAAGCCATTACCCTAGTTTCCCAACTATAACAATAATTTGAATCCGTCAAGTTATTTGTTAACATATTAACAATGTTGATATAGACGTTGATATAGCCTATCCCTTTTTTGTGTAAAGAAATTCCATATTTACTTTCCCTACAACAAATACATGTAGGCCAATATATATTAGAGTCACTAAAGATCAAGGGAATGTTTATAGCTTTGATTTTGGCAAAGGCCCTTTATATTATAATTATAGTTTTGTCTACAATTTTAATTCACTGTCCATGTATACTTTTAAAATGTTACAAAATAGAATTGTTTCAGGAAGCCCCTCTTTTTTTTAGAAGAACTAGTAGTAACAAGTATTTTCATATTGCATTGTACTCAGTAGATTGCAAATATCATTAAGACATTTAAGACTTTTAAAACAGCTTTTTTAACTTTGGGTGTTAATAACCCAACTTTGCAAATACATGTATCAAGCTCTCTGTGACAAGCCCCATTGCATGTTGTGTATGTGTAATGCATGTTGGAGGGCATATTGAATGCATTAATTGGACATGAGATGATTTTATTTAGCACATGGGTGGGGAATGGAAGAATTTTCTGTGCAATAAACAAATTGGCTCAGTGACCGAGTATGACCTTTACAGTGGCACTGGTCATCAATATTCCAGATCAATGATAGCAGATTGACTATCTGTACTATCAGCACCAAGCGAAAAAGGACCACTGATACAATAAATGAAGGGGGACTATTGAGTGAGACGGCAGGTGAATAAGTGAACATACTTTTGTAATATACTTGTACTTGTACATGTAGTTACCAATAGTTGTAGAATTCATTTTGTTCCATAAGCATGACTTGAGAAAAATTCATCAAGTAAATGTAGGTGGGATAAATAGACATACATGTCATGTACTTTGGTTCAGATTATATACAGGATGTTCAGACACGAAAATATTTATACCAAAACGGTGTAGCTATACGATGGATTTATGTGTCTGAATACTGACTAACGAAACGTCGTATAACGAAACTAAGGTCAGAGCATCGTTTTCGAACTAGAACTCGATAACGAATCACCTTTCCGTGTGTGTCTGAACGTATGGCGACCATAGAATGGTATAATTGGGTGGGGCTTAACGTGAGCGTGCACGAAAGGTGACCTTACCTCTCATTTGGGCTAGCGGCGACCATAACAACATGCACAGTGGAAAACAGGTATACAATGTTTTTCTAATCAGTCGAAATATGTGTCTGAACGGTCAGTAGGCTACCGTATACGATGAAAATTTTATACGACGTTTCTTTATCGAGTTTCATTATAAATGTTTTGTGTCTGAACAGGGGGATAGTCACATGACAACACATCATTAAATGAAGATCTACTTGAACTATGATCTGCATGCACTTTCATTTTCCATTTTCTCCCCTATGTTAACGGAATTTTGGACCCATTGGGTGTTCTCAATGAATTCTCCTCTTTCGATTTGAGATTATCAGCATGTAATAAACCGCCAATAATGTGGCTGGAAGAGGGATGAAAGGGCACCATGCTGTATTAAACCTGCTTGTATGTGAACTCTAGATAGGCCTTCACATTCTCATTTTTTGAAGTAAGAAGAAATAAGTTTCATTTTCATCCAACTGCCTATATAGTGGTATACACCAAGATTTGCAAAATATGCTTTAAAGTTATTAAATATTTAAAAAGTATAAATTTGATTCTTTTTATCATTTTTTTATGTCTGAGAATAACCAGTTTCCTATCAAACTTGAAAAGAAGTAGGTGAATTGATGAATGCTGATTTTTGAGAATATAGGTTAGATTCCTTTTTTTCCTGATGTTAAGCATGACAAGTTGAAAAGAAGTGGGTGAATATTAGCTTTTGAGAAATTATACAAGTGCATTATAGTCCAGGTTCAGCTTTCATATGTCAAGAGGTATACTGTATACGCCATATATTTCACGTACAGAACCACGATTTGGGACTAGATAGGGAAATTTGCGAGGGTTTAATTTGCGATTTTCGTCAGATTATAAAATTTTGACCTACTCTATAGGGCACACATAAGTAATTCATGCGCTCGCAATGCATGCCGGTCGTTTTTGTTACTGTAAACAGCCATATATTGAAGTGGAAATTTTCACGAGGACTGACTCGCGAAAATCGCGAAAATAAAACCACCACGAAAATACTTATACAGTATATGGTTCTGGTCTTCTGGAGACCAGATATAAAAGAAATAAGAAACTGCCATTTATACTGCTTGGAATTTGACCTGGTAATCGTGACTGATAAGTGTCCTGAATTTCTCCATTTTGCACAGTTGCCATGAAAGAGATTGACATTAGAAGCTCTATATGACTACAGCGGAAACTTTCAATTGATAACTCGTTTAGCACTTCCTTTTACTAGAGATTTTTTAAGGCCCCGATGGCAGGACTTTCAAATGTTAGATATCGATTGCAATGATGAACAAGCCCTCTTCACCTCCTGAATTTATAATTGTGCCTCAAAATAATGCAGGCCTGAATTACTTAATTGACCCCCCCCCCCCCCCCCCCCCCCCCTCCCCCTTATGTAGTTGTTGGGTTTCATTACAATAAATAAAATTGAGACTGTTAGAATTATATCCCAATTCCTTGTTTACCAGCAAATACATACATGTATAATTTCACATAACAGCGCTAAATATGGCAGGTGTTGTTGCATCAGCAGAGTAATACATTGATCATTTTATTATGTTGGCATAAATATACCATTTTATCACTCCGAAAATATTTCCTATGAAGCCAAATGTTTCATTGGAAACTTTAAAGTCCTTAAAATTACATTTGTGGGCTGAGTTTTATGTGAATTTCCCATTTTAGCTTGATATTATTTGATCTGAAATGAAGTGAATTCATTAGCCATTGAATGGACTATTGAATGAAAAATAGATCAAAAGTAGATGTGAAATGGGATCATTTGATTGCATGATTCTGATTATTTATAGGAGAAATCTGTATTTTTCTTATTTCCACACAGCCGTGGGCCTACACTGTTTTCAATACATTGTGGTATCAGTATCATTTTTCTTAGTTTTAAGAAGTTTTCTTAATTAATATGACAAATTAACAAACTCTATTTTCCCATTCCATGTCATGGGACTCCACTTGTACATGTAGGCCTGTATGGAAGTTTTGTACTAGATACACATGTACAGCCATGCAAGGACAACTTGTTCATACATAGTTATATCCATACTTTAGTTGAGAGGGATATAAGCACAGGACTAAAGAGTTGTAGTTCAGCTACTCCGACCACACTCAGACCCTCTGTGTTTGCTCAGTGTCCAATGAGGAAGCTGGATTTCCTATGTTCTATTGACCTTTGTCCTCAACGATTAGATATAGAGCAGTTGAGAAGCAAGTCCTCCTCAAGGTCAAAGGAGTGACCTCATAGCATAAACTACTCTGTCAAATAGGGGTGTTCCAGAAGAATATGGAAAATAGTGAAAATTATGATATTGAATCATTGTTTAAAAGAATAAGATGTACATGTATTACTACTGTTATTTGAAGGAAACTGAGTTATATATATATATATATATATAATTATTATTATTATATATATTATATTGAATTATTCAATGAAGTATCAATATTGAACACCAACAATAGGCTTTATAAAACTCAATGTCTTAGCTGTGACAGGTTTGTACCTACATGTACATGTAACTGAGGAGTAGATGAGAGGTGTGTTAACCACTAATGATCCCTGTAATTACATCATGACATCCCACCCTCCCATCCAAGCACTCACACAAAATTAAAGGAGACATACGTATATAGAACATGATGCACACACGAGGGGACTACAGCAAGCGGTCGAGGTTACACATTTTTCGGGAAGCTCGAAAACCTGCCAAATTACCGGCCTTCTATTATTCATGGCTTGTACTTATTCAATATTGACGCGGCTGTAGTCTGAGAAAAGAGGCCGGATGCAAGGTGCGTGTGTGTGTGTGTGTGTGTGTGTGGGTGAGGGTTTGTGTGTGTATACACATCTACTTATGTTACATGATAGAAGAAGAAGAAGAGGGTGAATGTGGTAGAAAAAAATAGAAACAGATACCAAGATGGTGAGGACGGGAGTCAGGACATTCATCACGCTTCCAACTTGCTGATTACACACGTCGTCCTAGCGTGCGTGACGAACAGTGAACGAATAGACGGTGGACGAGACTTTGAGAGAGAATGGAAGGCATAGATAGGAGAGAGTGAAGTCTGAGCACATAATTCGCATCCGGTCTGTACCACTAGGGGGATGATGCTGGCCGATGGATGCATGCGCACAGCAGCCATACCTGTTATGTGTGGGGGGAATAGAAATGTAAGGCGAGTATAGATTGCACAAACAAACAGACCAGTGCGGAAATCGCATGGTGCCTGAGTAAACATTGGCCAGCATCCCATGAAAATGAGCCCTTGAGCTTCAACTAGTATGAGAGAAAGAGAAAGAGAAAGAGAAGAAAGATAAGGAGTAAGAGAGAAAGAAGAAATGTGAATAGAGCCAGGAAAATAAGGATGTTCCATTCAGTTTTTTTAAATAAATGGGAAGTGGTCTTAATATATTATTAGTCACACTCATTAAATTGATATATTATTTTAATACTCCAATAAATAAATAGGTCAGTAAGGAACAATCAGAAGAGTGGTTTCTTTCAGAGGTCAAGTTTATTGTGACTGTGATTTTTAAAATTGTTTCCGTGGTGAGATATGATTGTCTTTTGTGAATAATGTGCGTTTAAATACCGGTACACTCATAGAGATGACTCGGAAGAAGTACATTAGTTCAGAACAAAATTGTCACTGATATAAACTTTTCACCTTTTTTATGTATTTTTATTATTTTGAATGGAAGAGAAAAGGGTGATATAATGTATGCTACCATAAATGTATGTCTAGAATATGTTTGATATCACAATGCACTCTGAATTAACTAGACACCTACCACATCAAAATAATTGGTTCTTATTATGTCGGCATACACAGTCTACATGTAACCATCAAGTTGGGTACCTTGCATTTTTTATAAAAAATGTAACTTGATGTTAATATTTCATTTAGTGAGTGGGGTTGGAATCCCCACACATCTTTAACTCGACATGTAAAACTTGCATGTATTATGACCCTGTGTACCACGGTGCAAACGGAAATGTCTGAAACACGTCCATGTTAATACCACAGATGCTATCCTCTTAAGACTTCATTCCACTGTATGTAAATTGAGCGATAAAAGGGTACAGCCCACGTTCTGTAATAATAGTTTGTTTAGATGCTACTGTTATTCAACTCTTCCTTTTTGTCTCCTGCTAACAGCTATTTTTGTCTCCTCCTAACAGCTATTTTTGTCTGTCTCTTGAGATTATATTTAGATGCTACTTTTAACAGCTGGAAAGAAAAATAGTGTTTCATTGCAGGGGGAAAAGTCTCCTGGTATAAACAAGGAGAGTTTGTGATCATATGATTCACAGTAAATAATAAATAAACCCCTTCTTTATGTGCCATTCGGTGATCACTTACATGTAGATCATTTGCATGAAACTAGTATGATAATGAAGATGATTTAGAACAGATGAATATTACTTCATTTGGATAAAAAAGAGCCCAACAGAAAAATATCAGCAACCTATTGCTGATAAAAGTATTTCCATGGACTTATAACTTCCATGGACTTATATATCCTCATCTGTCCCCAAACGCAGATACTTGTAGTTGAGATTTTATTGCAATTGAGAATAGCTTCTAATGTATAATAACAGGTGTGAATTGATAATAGTTGTTAAGATTAGGGATGGTGTTAGGTCTTTATTGATTTTATTTGTCATATTCGCACCAATATAGTCATGTCATATGGTGTGAATTTTAACACAGTCAGATGCCAGAATATTTTATCTATATACCTACATGTATGTTTTTCATAAGAGATAAGACATAGTATGTTAGGCTTCAGCCTATTGACAGAATTTTGATTTTACGTCGGATCATTTTTTTTGGTAAAAGAGTCAGTGGGGCAAATTACTCTCGGCTCTTTCTTATATTTAGCTACTTTCTGCATATTTGATGCTTCATGCATTGTACATATTTGTTGTGCCTCTTTTACAGTATGACTTTATACCATGAGATCAGGCAGGAGTTCCTAACAAAGTGATTATCTGACAATTTAAGATATTAAATAATGCTGAAAAAGGCCACTGCTTCAATGATGATTTTATGTACATTTGTAACAAAAACTCTATATTTCTCTTTAAAAAATATGCATGAACTAATAAGAGTGTGTGTAATTGAATATCTACCCGAGACTCGTGCATATTATTTTTTGACCTACGTGAACTGGATAGATTTGATAAACAGATTCATGTATATGTGAAAAGACCACTTTCCAAATAATATTGAGAGGGAAACAAGGAACTAATGGTAATTTCTTTCTTTTGGTTTATTTATGTGCGTGGCATTTTCATTGCTTCATGCATGCATATTGTTTCATTCGCTGATTGGAGGTTCTGGGAAGACAAAGGTTTATTCCCATCGTTCATGAAATCATGTGTATTACTCTCAAAAACATTTATAGGTGGGTTTCACAGTTTAGTCTGTAGTAGTATATAGATAGAATTATCTCTTCTCTCAGTCCAAATATAGAATTCTCAAGCTGTAGATATACATCTGTTCAGCTACTTAAAATGCAACCTTTGCTAGGGGCACAAGCAGAATGTTACATGTAACCGAAACCTGTATTTAAGTGGCCACTTGATGGCGGAAGCATTCGCATCCTGTCTAAAACTGTACTCCTACATTAGTCATAGGCTTGGCACACATGAAACTTCGGCATCGTCAACCAACGACTCACTCATGCAGGCACACACAGAAAAATGCGCTCTGATCTACACAACCGTAGGAGAGGCAGAACCCTTTTCGAGAGATTATTTTTTCCTCCATTAGAGCAACACTCGTTTCCATTGGTCTGTTTATGGATGTCTGAATGAGACTGTACGCTTCCTGCCCTCTATGTCCCTTGCCTTTGGTTGGAAACCGCACTTTCCCACCGTACATCCGGGTGTTTTTGTTTTTCTCATCATCTCTGGAGAGGGATTTTATACAAAAATGCATGATAGATGTACAACAGACAAAAGGTCCTCAGCAAGAATTCTGCTATGTAGCTTAATGTGGTAGACTTTTTATCCGTGAGATTTGGAGTGAAATACAAGTACATGTTAATATCATCCATAATATGAAGAGAAGTGATGATTTACCGAAAACGGGAGGAAATACATATTTTACAATTTTCACATCATGCAGAATTTTTGTATACACGTATGTTACTTCTTATCCACATCCCTGTACATTACATACAACAGATCTCAAGATGCCTGGCATGAAGAAAGCCAAAAATATGTTTTAAAAAGCCGGTCTCAATAATACCATCATTCACTCCGGCCTCTATGATAGGCCATACATGTATCCTTATCCCCTTTTGGCATACTTGTATTTATATACATAACTAGATTGCTTTTGTGAAAGTTTGTTATGAGTACACTGCAAAAATATTGTAACTGATTCAGATATTATATCAAATCTTCGTCTTGCTTGTTCACATGTTTTTTCTAATTTTTTAGTTGTGGTTGATGGCAAAGTCATTTCCTCTTCTAGTTTCCATTTTTCACCCCACATTAGTTTGATTTACACCAGCCACATCCACATCACCTCTTTGCTCCATGAAGGTCATAGTTACTGTAATTAATTGGCAGTAGCACCATACACTCATAACTTATTATTTATTTATTGTTTGTTTGTTTTTTTTTTTTGGGGGGGGGGAGGGGGAAGAATGCCAAAGCATACAGTATCCCCCCCCCCCACTCACACACACACACACACACACACACACACCACACACCACACACACCCTCAACTAGGAAGAGTAAAATCAATAATTACTTACAAATGCCAAGATTGTCATTCTCCCAAACTCAATATAATTCAATTGACACTTGCTTATGTCTACTGGATATGGTACCTGTACACCTTGTTGATATCATGTTAGCATTTCATTTAGTAGGTTTAACGCCCACTGTTGTCCTTGGTGTGCTATTGTCCATTAATGATGAGCCATTATCCTCTAGACTTGTTATGTGTCCTTGCTATCCCATTACTGCTGCCATGATAAGCTGATCAGAGTCTACTCTCTTAATGACAGTGTTTAAATCTACATCCTCTCACCTTATTACACGTAATCATTCCAAATGACATACTTTCTCATGTTTACGATGTAACACATGCACATATGATGGAAATATCGTTTCCCCTGCAAGTATCAATATTTTTGCAAATTAGTTATGGTTTGGATTCCGAGTAATAAATATGGAAAGTTAAAATGGATGTGCTGTCAATTATAAATTTTGATTACCGGTAACACTTTCATCATGTATTTACCTGATGTGTGAATGACTTTTACTGTGTAATACAGATATTCTGTATGTATGTATATATATACATGTATATATATGTTCCATTGTGTATTTAATATTTCTTGTTTTGTCATAAACTCTTAATCACAGATTTTTTTCCCCCATGAAATTAAACAAAGCCATACTTTCATGATTTTTGTTATGAATTAAGTGGCAGTGCATACTTCATCTGCCTTACAGTGTTAAAAATCTGTTTAGAAATTATGGGGAGGGAGAAGCACACTACCATTTTGTCTCCTTATTAGAAAAGTGCATCTACCAGTAAATGAAAGTCATTTCTGTGCAAATTATTGGAAAATTGAAAGTTGAAATAATTGGAATATTACATGGTTTTTTCTTTAAAAATAGACAAAGAAAAAGGTGAATCATCAATCAAGCAAATCCCCTCTGTAATTTGGCAACCCTGCTTGTTTATGGACACTCTAGGTTTGCCGCCTACATTATTTTTTTTTTTCCACTAAATAAAACTGAAGCCCCCATATATACAGTTCTGTATTAGGGCGCCTTACATTTGTTTGTTATACTTGTGCCAATTACCAGAGTACTGTCTAATCAAGTCTCAATTGAAGAGACTAGATTGATTTTTTTCTTCCTATCCCTTACCTCTCTGAGTAATGTATGTCCATTACATTAGGGCTAAATTGGTTTTACCAGTATTACTGGATGACTTGTTTGAAATTTGGTTCATGAAGCGGTGAACTCCAGCTTTTAGATCGGTAGTATGAAATTATAAGAAATATTGCTTCAAGGAGGAGGAAGATCTTGCCTTTACATTGCAAACTCTTCCGAAATAGTGCATCCTTTTTTCATAATAGTATAGATGCATATAAATGGGAAAGGTGGCCGGAAATTGTTTTCTGTGCCCTGTCATACATGATTGTAGGCAGATATGTTATTAGTAATAAACCCTTGTTTGTTAAAATTTGTTTACATCATAGGTGTGTCCTTGTTTGGTGTTTATTTGTTTAGATTCATATGTTTGATGAATTCTGCCATTTCCTGTTTGAAGTAGTGACCACTATCAAAACCTGTTTCGAAATTAAAATGGTATTCATATAAAATAAACAAATGTGGTAGCAGTCTATGTTTTTCTTTCTGTTATTCTCTCTCTCTCTCTCTCTCTCTTAATTGCTATCCAGATGAGATTGTCTATCCATTAGATATGTATGCATTCTTTTTTCCATTTCATTTGAATATGATTTTCTATAATTTTGGGAACATAATTGTTTTCTAGAAAGTAAATTTGATTTGATATTTTATTCCTAATGGCCATATTGTATTTATTCTCCCAATCTGTCCACAGATGAAGCTCGACGTGCCAAATCTGGTATCCTGGTCCATTGTCTAGCAGGTGTGAGCCGATCAGTGACTGTAACTGTGGCATACCTCATGCAGAAGCTCTGTCTCTCCCTCAACGATGCTTATGACTTTGTCAAGAAGCGCAAGTCTAACATCTCCCCCAACTTCAACTTCATGGGTCAACTGAAAGAGTTTGAGCAGAAGCTTACGACGAGTCCTTGTCGGACTGGTTCATGTCGGTGCGCAGTCGATGGCTGCCATTGTCTCAGCCCCGACCCCACCTCATGGATGTCAACATCGTCCTCGTCCTCATCAGCATCATCATCAACCTCATCGTCCAGTGAGCTTACAACTCCAGCCAGCAGTGTCAGCGCCAGCACGTGTTCAACAGACAGTCGGGGAGGGGAGTTTGATTTTCATTTAGATACCTGATCACAGTGTTGTAGGCCTGTTTGGATGAGGCTGTTAGCAGACTGTAGAATTGTGTTCATCCATTTAGTTCTGGAAGTTTCTAGAAGTGGAAAATATGGGGAAGTGTGATTTTGAACGTCACAGATAGAAAGAAGCAATAAAGGTATACATGAATGGATAGGAATAGCCTTCTCCTATGTATACAAGATATGAGTTGTTAATTGCTTTCAGGGTGCTACATGCCATTACATGTGTGAAATTGATGAAATAATGTGAACTTGGCATGTGGATGCAAGTGAAGATAATTGTTTTAGGAAACTTAGAATTATTCGTCATGAAGAATTAATGCTCCTTTTGAAGTTACGCTCAAAACTTTATTTTCCGCCTGTATGACTGGTGATCTACATAATTGTTTCCCACCTCAAATCTGTTTTAGCACACAATACAAGAATATAGGAAGATATGAGAGGCTGTAGAAGTGGTACCGGTAGTCCTCTGTTGGCATAGCAAGGCATGATTGCCTTATAGATAATCTCAGCCATTATGGTGGTTTCTAATATTCATACAGTGTGGCTAGAATGATTAATTAAGCAGAATTACTAATTCCTAGGATTTCAGCATCCCACCCTAAGAAATGTGCTTCTACGGTTAGGAAGGAAGTTTGAAAGGAAAGTAAACCCTGTATATTTAACGATATCCAACCATACCTTATAACCTGTCTGAGTTTTAAAAAATACAAGTCGGGTAGGTAGCTCTAGGGGAAGTCTTTTCTTCCTGCTATTTCATTCAGTTTTTAGTTTGTAGTCCTGATAGGACTCCCTTCCAAATTAGCTGTGCTTTCACACAGTATGATGCTTCCTCTGAGGAGCATGCCTGTGAAATAAAGTAATGTAATTTTTGCTGGCATTGCATTCACATATTCTACCAATGGTTCTATAATGGCTGACATTATCTCTAAGATTATGTAGCACTCGACAAGTATAATCTATTTGTTTGTTGTTCAGTTATTTTTGTACTCTAATGAGAACTCCACAAAAATGTTACTTAACAAATTTTTGTTGTATGATAAACAAATTTGAAATACCTCTTGCCATTTAATGTTTTCTCGTTCAATCAGGTACTAGTATGAACATGCTTTGGTTTGTTATACTGTGAATATGTTATAAATTATAACGGTATTACTAAGGATTGATGATGGGAGTCATTTCTATTGTAAATAATTCAAAGGACAAATCATGCTGTTGTACAGAATGATGTAACAGGTTATTATGAAATTGAAATCAATTCTTTACATTGCAGGAAGGTGGAAAACAACTCAAGAATTTCAGTCTTGTTTTGATTCTGAAATAAGCATTTAGGAGAAGCCAAATGACCACACATATTAGAATGCATCATTTGGGCAGAGGAATGTTTTTTTTAATTCTCTTTTTGCTTTTACTGTTATTTTGTTTTCATTACTTATTCAGGGTTCTATGCTAATCTTTTGTTCAAGGGGAGGGGGTCTAAATTGAGATTTTTGAGGATATGCATGCCCCCTGTTTAAATTTTGAAATTTTAGGGGTCCATGGTTTAAATAGACTATTTTAAGTCATATTAATGCTTACCTAGTTACAAAATATTATATTAACATGTTACAAAGTATTGTATTGCAATAGGAAGAATGCAAATTAGGTATATTAGTTGTTGCTAGGTCGGACAAGCATGATGGCTTGCCCAACCTAACAACATGTAATGCAATTGCATTCTGACCATTAACATGTAATTATTTGTAACAGTTGAATGAAGTAAATTGTCACTAGGCACTTGACAAAGATGTAGGCATTAAATTTGAATGCATTACGAGTGCCATGTGCACAAAATCTGTTAGTTTCAAGACCTGACTTATTCTAAAAGAATGCTTTTGGAACATTTTTGAGAGGAAATTTCTTACTTCTCAGTACACCAGTTGACCATTTTTCTTATTAAGATAAGACATAAACATTTTATAAATATATTGTCAAAATAACATTCATCGTAAACATGATAAGTAAGTAGAACAAACACTTCAACTGATTCAGCTATATGTAATGTCATACATCTGAGGCTGGTATATCAGAAAAGAGGTATTATAATCTGTAAATGGCTCCGTGAAATCAAAAAAGTATTCTTTTATTTGTGCATAAAACCCTTTGCTTGGATTTAAAGTGTACCAATCACCAACAAATAGTTTGCTTTGTATAATAGAGATTCAATGTTGTTATACTAAATTAAAAATATAAGCTTCAGATGTTGATTCTATAAAGAGATATTGCAAGTTGAAACACCTTCACTCTCAATATACATTACAGCAACTTGTGAGGAGACTAGACGACACACTCGTACGCGCCCGCATAGAATTTGGGCCCACAACGGAACCGAACTCGGCCGCGCGAGGGGGTTTTATGTGATCCTATATTTTCCTCATACTCCTTTACTGTTAACCCTTAGAAGCCCAGGTAAATGTTTTGAGGTTAATTTGATACATTCTAGATTTACAATTTAAGAGGTTATGCCCCCAATGTTGGATAATTCAGTTTGAAAATGCATTTTTTTAAATAACAACTATCAAACTGAGGATTTCCTGAAATGATACGTGAGAAGAAGGCCTGGTGGAGTGTTGGTGAAATTGTTAAAGCCAGAATTAGCGGCGATCATTCCAATTGTGGGTGTAGAGGATTCAAAGATTCGAGCAAGAGAGGAAACTTTGCATATTCATTGTTTGATATCAGGGTGTGAAAAGAGATACAAGCTATTTTGTATGTTTAGATAGGACTGTAGAAATGTCTTGATACTGTGTCAATGTACAGAATATATTTATTGGATAGGATTTTTGTATTAAGCTCATATCTAGAATCCCTATGTGCCTCAATCAAATTTTATTACAATATAAAGCGAGGGAATAGCAAAAGGGTAAAATTTAACTTATATTAGAGTAAAGAGAAGAGATTTAGAGATGAGGAAATGACAAATAGTATTCTTATGAAATATTATTCCAGGGAAATGAGGGAAATCAATTAAATTTTAGAAAACTATGACAAAAGAGTGTGTAGGAAATACACCAGTTTACAAATGTATTCCAATAGATGCATTACACAAAAGATTTCTGAATGTTGTACAAGGCTTGTCCAACATAGCAACCACATATATGCAAGATGGATTCCAACCTTAGATATTCTGTCATACTTTAATGATGGATTACATCATTAAAGTTTTTTTTTATAAGAAACATCCATATATTTGAATACGTAAGTAAATGGATGTATTCAGGGGTTAACCGTTGTAGCATACCAATCTACAGATCAGATCAACACCAGTACTTTGCTGGTGGTTGCATAGGTAATTAACAAATAAAGATACAACCAGAGTAATTTTTTAATTCATATTTTTGTAAATTTGTACATTTCTCACTCAACATTTCATGTAAAAGTTATTTTATCTATTATGCAACAAGTACAAAAGAGAAGAAGAATGTATTCTTATGAATTCATACTTCATACATGGTCTAATTAGGCTCTTGATATAATAATCTACTTAACATTGTGACTGAAGTTTATATTTTGACTATGCATTACGAACCTAAGTGAAACTAGATGTGTACTATAAAAAGTATTCAGGGTTTAAAGATGAGATGAGGTGAAGCAGATAGTAAAGTTTTCATTGTTTGGTATATATACTCTAGTATAACCAAGATAACCACAATTTTTGTTTTATTTACGATGATGCAATGCAGGTTGGTAAGGCGTTGCACAGTGCAAAGATACCTGGGCAAGAAGTGGCATATTGTTTTGCCTAGTCTGTTCTGTAAGCCCTTTTTATGAACTGTGCAATGTCTTTAAATAGAGTTGCTTCATGTTCTATCATTCATTGTGGGGTACAAGTAGGTCTCCCATGAAAAAAAAATCTTATCGGAAATTTTTGATTTATGTAAAGATATTGGAAATATGATTTGCTATGCACAAATTCATGTCAAAACTGATAAATATTGCCAAATTATTTTAACTGAGCTTTTACAGAGTGGGGTGGATCAAGGAGAGAGTTTCCTTGAACAAAGAGCAATCAATCAGAAGATCAAATGATGTAGAATTCTCCCACCATTAGCAAGTAGATATACCCTATTAGAGCTAAAAGTGAAATTTGATGCTGATAGGTTTATGTGTTTCGTTTTAAATTTTGAAATGTTTCTCATCACTTTGCTCGTTTGTGCAGTGAAATGAAAATACTGAGCAATATTCCAGGAGATATTATTTTATTAGATCTCTTTTTTTTGTGTTCAGTTAGTAGGAGGATGTATAATTTCATAGCATTCCACCACAGTCCTGTGTGTAATTTTTTTTGTTCATTATGATTTGACTCGAATCACTTATGTGACATATGATTTAGGTATGAAAATGGGGAAAAGGAATATTTGCACACAGAAACTATTCCAGTCGTATAATTCCAAGTGTAAAAAAAGGAAATGAGCTAAATAAACAAGGTAACAAAGCAATTTAAACAAAATAAGAAACTAAAAGATCAAGAAAACGTCTTTTTAAACCCAACACTGGTGTTGAGTATCAAGTGATTTAAAAATACATTAACAATTCATTTCTCTCTGTTAAACCATTGTAAATTCTTATACAACAGTAGTCATCTTGTATATACTTAGAGTATATATTTTTTAAAAGCAAAGTTAATCTGTATTATGTGTAAGATATATTTTGTGTGATCTTTTTTTAAAGATTAAGTGGTGTAAATGTTTATGTTGTATTGATTGGTATAATACAATATACCAGAGTACGATTATGTGTATGTCATGGGACAAACGAGGAGACTTCCACAAAATGTGGGTCTTTATTTGAAAAAAAAAATCATGAGTATAGTTGTGATAATTTTTTAGTCGTGATACCTCAGTCTGTTACTCCTATTATTCATTGGAGAGTGAAAGTAAGAGGGTTGGGTAGAACTAACACTCACTTCAACTTAAGCAGCTCAGTAAATTAATGTTGTCTATGTGTTAGCTGTCACTCAAACGCTTTATACGAACAAACTTGATACAAGACAAAGTACTAGTAGTGATTTGTACTTGTCAGTCCATATGATTTTGAGGGATGCAAAATCCAGAAAAAAAAAACATATGTGTAAAAAGAAATTATTTTGTATAAACAAGACTCAGCGTGTGAAGCTATCAAGGTTAAGTGCTTCAAAGTGGTGTACACTTTGAAAGCAGTCTGATTCCTGTCTATTCTATTTTGTACAGTCTAAGAAATCATGCAGGAAGACAGAGGAAAGTGGTGAAATGTAATTAAAATATGAGAAAATCTAATGATTATTTTGTGATTTTGTTTTATTTCTCTGAGGTGCAACTAAGGGGAGATGGGAGGAGGAGTCTTTGTATAGGTGTGATGGGATTGCGTGTCATGTTACTTCAGGAGATATACTATGGAAAGAGGTGTGATGAGAGTAGTATAACAATGGCTCATGAAAGATGTATTGAAAAGTATTATTCAACTTGGGGGGGAGGCTTTGACAAAATATAAAAAAAAGGAATAGGTGAAAAGGAAGGTGAGAATATAATGATAGGACCCCTTCCCACATTCACCCTCGCTTTGCCGTCTTACTCCTTCCAGAGACCAGTCCCCCCCCCCCCCCCAAAAAAAAAGTGCCCCCACAACTCTTGACCCATGCTATGCTACTGTACTATAATGTACATTGATCATGTTGATGACATTGATTCCGTGTATACTGTGTTGTGATGGTAGTTTTACATGGACAATAGTGATTGAGATGGTCTCCCCCAATCTCCTTAGTAAATCCATACGAAACAGTTCAACCCTGACATATAAGATGGTTATCCACAGGGGAGTAGCATGGGACCACTAAAGCCAGGGGGCAGAAATATTAGGTAAATGAAATGCAATTCTTAATGAAAGTCTACCATGCGAGGGGAAGTTATGGGAGAGATCGTATTCTTTCTAACTCCCCCTCCCCCCCCCCCCCCTCTCTCTCTCTTCGTTTTGTTTGTTTGTTTGTTTGTGGTTTTTTTTTTTTTTTTTTTTTTTTGGGGGGGGGGGGGGGTGGCATTCATTCGATGGGGGAACGTACTGCTATGCCCCCGTATCTATGCCACTGGGCATACAGACTTTTGAAGTAGTTATACTTTGAGCGAGGGTTATAGGGAACGAAGGAAATACATATATCTCAAGTCAGCCAGATGTCGAGAAAACATTTATTGAATGTCCGATGGTCCATTAAACAAAAATGTCAAAATTCTCCGATTAAAAAACAAACAAAAACAAATATGAGATTATCACAGTCATCACAATCACACTTCTCAGAGTTAGATATATATAGATATAACAATCATAATTATAATAGCTATATTAGTGATACATTTTAATGAATGTATTGCTTAAGATTCAGACAAAGAGCATATTTGTTTAACCAGCAGTGGATATTACCCAATTGGGTATTGGTGGTGTTTTTTTGGTGTTTTTTTGTTTGTTTTGTTTTGTTTTGTTTTTTGTTTTGTTTTTGTTTTTTTTTTTGGGGGGGGGGGGGTTTTGGGGGTTTTTTGGGGGGGTAAAGTATTTTGTATTCACTTCTTTTCAGTGAAATCAATAGTCTGTACAAAAATAGAAAAATTACAATCACGAATAAAGTATAAACAGAAACTTTTACAATTTAAAAGAAAATCTTTTAAAATGTATACATTCAAGGAAGAACAAAGAAGTTATATATACATGCATGTAATTCACTTAAATTCTCAGCTTACTTGAACATACAGATATACATGTACAACTAAAATACATGTTTACTTTTAATATAACGGTTCCTTTTCTTTCTTTTTTTTTCTCACTGAAGGAAAAATTCATAAAAAAGATCAAAAGGAGAGAAAAGAAAGAAAGGGGAAAGATTAAAGAGAGAGAAGAAAAAGATAAACGCATCGCACATCCCAACACTCAACCCTTCAGCCACCTACCCCCCCCCCCCCCCCCCCCCCCTTTCCCCCTCCCCAGTCTCTGAGCGTCCCACTCCGCACTCCGTGACTTGCAAGAAGTGTGAGAATCTGTAGACGACCAATGACATGACAAAAGCAATGTCTCTTGGGAAGGAAGTACAATCCATTTATAGTTCTTAATTAGCATATTATTGTTCATTGCACTTTGCATCGAAAGACTCCTCCTTTCAGCCGAAACGCTTCCCATTGATTTAAGTGTAATGATAGGGTGTTACGATCTAGTGTTATCTATATCTATCTATATTTTATTAACAATATTACATGATAATAATAAAAACACTTTCCCCACATCGCCCAAATCTATTGTGGTTTAGATTGAATACCCCCCCCCCCCCCCCCCATTTTTTATGAGTAGGTCTACCATCGCTGTGGCTATGAGCAATGTCAATAGCATTTGGGGTATGTTGGTTTTTTCGAATTCAGGTTTATATTAAATTTCTTCTTTTTTAGATGAAGAAAAGAAGTGTTATCATGAATTATCATCTGTTGCAAATAGAAATTGTAAACAATGAAGCATAATCAGGTTTATTAAACAATCTCTTCTGCGATCTTGTAGAGGTAGACCGTAGACATAAAAAGTAGGACTATTTTGCATATGTCATGTTTTCGCTTGGACAACGGGATCAAAATGTAATTTGTATAGGATTTGTATTCAGGACATGTTTTTACATTAGATGGATTTCATGATTTCAATGGGGTAAACATTCGCCTCATTTTATTTCGATGGCTTTGCCCTGAATCAAGTTTGATAAACAAGTACAGTACAGATTCTAGATGGAAAACATCGCAGCAAATACCAATCTAATCTACATAAGCTGCCTCGAATTCGAACAAATTGCAAGGCTATACATTGTATAACAAAGCGAGTCTCTTGATAATATGGCGCACACTCTTGACAAAATAACAAGTTTCTGTTATTTTCTTTCTTTTCAGCAACGATGGGAATGAAAAGAAGAAGAAAATCCTGAAGACATTTCTGCCTTCGCTGCCCTAGATTTTTTCAACTTTATAACGTTGCAGTGACATTTCCTGAGTTATTGATCTCGTAAAAAAAACCCTCTCTCTCTCTCTCTCTCTCTCTCTCTCTGTCTCTGTCTCTCTCTCTCTCTTTCTCGATTACTATGTTTTTTCTCAGTCCCTCTCATTTTGTAATATGCGGCATCTTTTTATTTCACTTATTTGTTTTTACCCTGGTTTACATTCGCAATATTTACGATGTCGCTATTAGTGCCTCATCTGCAGATTTCACATAATTCTACAGGCCTTCGTGAATTCGACTGCTCAAGGCATGTATAGAAATGCTTTTAAGCCTTTATGAACTCTTGGAATACGATCATCCTTTCTATTAATATGGGCAAACTAAAGATGGAAGATGAACCCGGCGATTGAATTTTTAGTTAGAGTTATAAATCCACTTTGGCTGAAGTTTACACTAGTATCCATATGCGTATAGACAGTTGTGCCCTTATATGAAAAAAAAACACGCGGCATAATAATGTTGCATAATTACAGAAAAAATAATTTGCTTTCCAGTGATATCACACACATATAATTCTATCGCCTTGAATGACTAAGCACCAGTGTTGGGAAACATTCTTAAATAAACAAGGGAAATGCCCAGGGCAGCCTCGCCTACATTGCGCAATTATCGGGGCAAAATTTTCACTTGGTGAAAAATGAAAGGTGGGGGCATTTAAGGGATGATGCCCCTGACCCCCCCCCCCCCCCCGGGGACCAGGTACCCCATTTTTATAACTTAAAGCCCCTTCAACTACGATTTATTGGACGGTGAAGTTCATTTGAAATCAAGATGTGTGTTTTAAAGAAGCAGAATATGTGTACATGAAATAATTGCCATTGGGACACTTTTTGGGGTACTGCCCCTCCATCAGAACCCTTGAAGATAATGATCTACTATACTTTAACAACTTCAAGATTCCTTCCCCTAAGAATGATTCATACCTAGTTTGGTTACAATCTACATGGAGCAATATATTTTACAGAAGAAGGAAAAAGGGCAATTTGGTGTCACAGGCTCGGGGGGGGGGGGGGGTAGTTACCCTATTTGCATTGATTGCTTACAATCTTGCAACAGGGCTTAAAGAATAAGAAGCAAAAAATGAATCTAATTACTGCCATTATTGGTGTTCTTTTGGTGGTGTCCCCAAGACTTTACCCCCCCCCCCCCCCCTCCCTATTGTAGGTACTCCATCTGTATTCTCCTTGCCTAAGAATGATCCCTGCCAATTTTGGTTGAAATCCACCACCAGCAAAGTTTAGAGAAGAATTAAAGTGTATGTGTACAATACATGTACATACTACGTACATGTATGTAGATATAAAACTAAATTTTACCAAAAGACTTAAACGAGTTAAAACTGTCAGTAGGTGACTTTTAATGTGATGAAAAAGATTTGGGTATTTATATGAAGGAGGATGACATAAAGACAATCCATGCCAAGAATGATATCAAGTTTCAAAGAATTTGAACAATTACTTTTGAAATAAATGTTAAGTGTTTTTAACCCGATTGAACTCATTTGACCTTAATTGACCTATGACCTTGACTTTTGACCTGGAATTTATTCCACATTATTTGTGATACTCTACAACCCTTGTGTGCATGTTGAAAATATGCTTTTGAAATGAAAGCATTTCCAAAATTCTTGACGACGCCGCCGCCGCCGCCGCCGTCGAAGAAGCGGCGCCTATGTCTCGCTTTTTGCTTACGCGGGCGAGACAAAAAATACCCTCGTGACAATTTTTTGTCAGAAATATTGAAGGCAAAGAAAGAGCGTGGTTTGTTGAGAGTTAGTATTTTGTGCGTCCTGGACACAAAATATATTTTATCATCAAACTAATTGAAGGACTGTCACTGCCATGAACTACATCAAAAGTTGCCAGAAAATAGATTTTTCAAAGGGTTCCAAGGTGCCAGATTTCTTGGACTGTTTTTTAAGCGGAGGTGTAAAAAAAAAAAATAAAGATTTTTGCATGAATTCTAAAGCTTGTTTTGAAATTCCAAATGTCTGATAGGAAAGCCAATTTATCTGAGTGACTAACATTTGCAAGTGAAAGTATTAGGCAAGATCAAGTTGTTCTGATAATTGAAAAGCGAAAGAGTAATGAGAATTACTCCCACTCTGAGATATTGAGCATTTCACTGATTCTTATTCAAATGAGTAACCATGACAACCAAATTTTATCAATTTTCAGTACACCTGAGATACCCTCCACAATAAATCATAAAGTAGTCCATCGCTTCTAATCACTTATTTTTACAGGCCTTCCAACTTTAATTTTTCTTAAATGTCCGTCCGTGACGTGAACTGATCACGCTTTTTGATCTTTTGGGGTTTGTGTATGGGCCTACGTAAATTAAATCATGGTGATAAAATTTTGAGGGCGCATGATTAAATTTCCCCTTCCATAATTATTTAAAGGAAAATTGTATCTCATTTTTTTCTGAATCGTAAGAATCAAGAAGAAAAAATAAATAAAAACAGGGTGAACATTGGGGAGGGGACATTTTTTGTAAGAAATATTGAAGCCAAACGCTTCCGAAAAATGTAAGAACCTTTTTCTTTTTCTATCAGAGATTTTTGAGACTCGTGCCTGACTAGTGCCGCACATTAGAAGACAGCCTATATAGAAGCATGCATGGGCAGCGTTCATCAAACAAGATCGCCGACATATCATTGAAACGCGTGTATTACATCAATGGGATGTCGGCGAATTTGTACTATGACGGTTTGACGAAACGATGCCCTGAATCATAACGATAAATCCTTAATTATATATGCATTTCATTATCTTCTTTTCGAATGCCTTTGGTAGTAAATAAATCAACTTAAGATTTACCAATTTTGAAGTGGCTTCCTTTGTAAGGAGGACAAGACAAATGAGATAAAAAAATTATCGAGATATTTTTTTATTCATGTAAATATGGTACCCAAAACGATTGAAAATTAGTGTCTCTTTTGCATGCATGGAGACCTTGCAAGTCCCAAAAGCATAATGCCTTAACAATTATGCAAACTTAGCACATGTACTGTCATTTTACATGAATCTGTCCAGTGATGCCCAGTTATTTAAGACGAAAAAGATGAGTAAGACATAATTGGAGAGGGAAAACTCCCTTCTTTATATACCATTCAATCCTTAGAAGAGGTAAAGGTAATGGTAATACACTTTCCAATAGGAAGCCACTAACGTTTCGTATATATTTTTTGATAGGTGAAATAGGTGAAAATATTTATTGGTTATTGTATCATATATGTATTTACGTATATAGACAATAAATCATGAGTATACAGTTAACATAGCTTGACTAAACATGCTAAAACGTGTGCTAAACGTGTATCAAAAGTGATAATACAGAAAGGTTACAGCCTAAGCATAGCTTGATTTGCTTGCAGCCCCAAACATTTAATTTATAACAATGTAGTAAAAAGGGGGTTGATTTGCAGGAGGGAAGGGGGGGGGGGGAATAACAGGGATAGAAAGGGTGAGTTCAGTTGGGGACTTCTAGCTATCAAAGTAAATGTTTAAGACCGATTTGATGCAATTGATATTGCATTTAGCAGACGCAGGGCTTATTGGTCAAAAAAGGATCAGTATTTTAGCTATGGCAATTACTTTATGATATTGAAGAACTAAGACAAAGTACGAGTGTAAAGTAAGGATATTATATAACACAATATATAGAGAGTTATGCAATTAATACGGTAGTCAGTATTTGCTTAGCAACATTGATTTCACAGATGTTTTGAAAGAATATACGGACTGCAGAGATCTCTTTGAACAATCACTGGATGAAAGAATCTAATCAGTCTGTAATTATGATAATAATTAGATGGGTGAATGCATGCAGCTCAGACTGACAATTCTTTAAAAATCGTATAAAGTATCGATGGAAATTTATGGATGGGGAAAATTGATGGAGGTATTGACGTACTGTAGCTAGAGTACCTTTATATAAAGGTACTCTAACTGTAGCTACGTCATTGGCCCAGTACGCCTGGAACATGGGAAGGTACAAGTGAATCATAATCATTATGGAAAAGTCTCCCCGAGCATGTGTTGCCACCATAATTACACTAGTATAGTCATGATAGCAAGACTATACTTTCAAACCGTTCCAAGTCATAGTTCTAATAGTCATCATGCTAATGGGAATGCATGACAATCTTGTCTGTATTGTTATCATGGTTATTATTGTCATTATTATTATCATCATCACTATTATTATTATTATTGACTGGGATATTATATGATTAGAGGTATAATAATTATACGCATCGATGAACTCACATAGATTTATGTTAATTTTGTGATAATACCGCAGACAGACTTTATTACGACTGGCGACATTCGACTTTCCGAAAGGGTAAATTTGTGTTTACACATGGGTGGAACGGTTTGATAAATAAATCAACCATATAACCATCATACAAACAACACACCATAAATACCAAACCCGCGAAATCCTTCAAATAAGAAAACAAACGAACACTCAAATCCAAACCAGCGCCAAAATTCCCATGATTACACAATCGACTTAATTTCATTTTGCTTTTAAAATTGAAATAATGAATGTGCATGCATCATTGAAAAAAGTATGTCACACACCAGAGGCAGTGATTTCTTTTCGTCAACGGGTATCTCCCTTTGGAGAAAATTTTGCAGTATAATGGAGAAACTATTGCATTGTGGAGTCTTTTTAAACCCCAGCATATTAATGATAATTATACGATTTGTAGGAGACTGAACCTCAACTTATATATGTACCGAGAGCTTTCGAAGTATATATAAGTGCCTCGTTTCGTTTAATCATTATATCAATCATGCAAAATAGAGTAGCGAACAAGCACTTTAAATCATATAGAGATTTCAGACAAAATGAACTTAGGAGTGATAGATGAGAAATTCTACTTGAAATGTTAAATTCCAACATTGTAGATTCATATGTTGTACTTGTTGACGGTCATTTAATTAACTAGCAAACCAGTCATATTGGACACCGCGGATACCATAGTGATAAAGCTTAGAAAATCGAAAGTTGCTGTGATTTATATATCGAACAAATCAATAAAAACACATATTCACTATTATTTTGATAGTAATGTCAACGTCATGGACGTATACATGTAGTTCACTTTACGGAACCCAAATTGATTTTAAGTGATTCCTTTGTAAAACGTTTTTACGTGGCTGCACAAATTATTTTAACAGTGACAATACTGTCAGCCTGAAAATAGTATGGTGAAAGAATCAAAACATATTTTTCGTAAAAAACAGCCGTACGTTTTCTTCTGAGTGGGCGGAGTACTCACATTTTCTTTATCAAACTAATCAAAGTCAGACTATTTTTTTTTAACGATTATTTGGTGAAAATAAAAAAAGATGAAGGTAGTATTCACACATTTCATCACATTTAAATATAAAGACGTAACTTTAAGCAATAATATTCTATTTCAGGCAGTGAGGTATGGGATATTTGTTACTTTCATTGAGACAATGTTAAAATTCGAGTCTATAACAACAGTGACCATCATCATCTACTTGTACTTTACGTATTGCAGTAGAATGTTTTCATTGACATGCACCCACACCTCCTGCTACTCCCTCTCAACATATTTCTACAATATAATGTTGAATGACAATATTTATGAACGATATTTCAAACATTCAGTGTACAAACAAATGCAAATTCTGCATTATGTTATGTTCCTCGACGAATGCAGACCTACCTGCTCCAAGCTAAATTATGTTCCCTTGACTTTTCTTTTTCTTTTTCATCATCATCATCATCATGTCCTGTGTGCCTGCAGTTCTTCTTTTAAATAAAATAATATCCTTTATTCATGTAGGCCTATATTCCCCAACGTTCTCCCCGCCAACAGAAATTTCACAATGAAATTCGCCTTCATACTCTGACGTCATATGACGTCAGCCGTTATTCATCTCACTACACAGATTCGTGTGTATTTCATCTTGCCACAATTATTTCGCCTCTCAGAGCAGGTAGCAAGGGCAGTAATGTATAGTTTTTAGAAGAAAACTATACACTCAAGACGGTAACAGTGAAATAAAGTAATAGGATTTTTTTTTCTGCTCAAATGAATAACTGAAAATTATCATTGCCGTGTTTAAATCAATCTATTCCAAAGGATTATGTTAAAGTCATCTCGTAAAACAGATACTATATTGCGATACTCAATGTTAAAAATGTATTTTGCATGGTTCGATATCCCTGATCGTCTTGGTTATTCGGTTTTAAAACTATGAATGTGATTAATATTTCGATTACTGACACAACCCTTATAATTACATGCCCCTTTTCTTTTCTGCTCCTTTTCCATCTTGTCTTCTTTCTGTATGAAATATTGTACACATTACTCGATACAGCTACTTGTCTTAATTCTTGACTTTGTCATCATTATTTTGTTTTTATTCCCATTTTTCTTAGAGTAGGTTGATATGTCTTAAGCCAATGTTATAGTTTTTAATCAAGCGAAACAGACAGTGTAATTAATTGGATTTTTACAGAATGGAAGCCAGTGTAAATCGAAAATGAGGGAAGGCGGATTCTTTATTATTATTAATATTAAGTCTTATTTATACAGGGTAGCCCATCAGTGGCATGCACTGTTCTTCTCCCAGGGGGCCCCTGTTGGAAGAAGAAGAAGTTACGCCAAGTTGCTGCGGAGTTGATGATGAATTGTCAACTTGAAATTAAGGTCTGTGCAACAGTCATTCCAGGGTAGAGGGGAGCGTCACGGGTAATTATAGCCAGCAGTGACGGAAACAAGAAGCCATCATCATCTGTGGGCGTAGCCAACAAATTATGGAGCTGGCAAACGCCCCTCTTATTTTCAGGAACACAGAAAATAAACCTATACATGTATTTTCTTTTGAAAGGAAATTATCTTTACCCTTGCATTTTACATGCATGATATCGCAGGATAATGAAATGATTAAATATTGGAGTTGTGAGGGGTACGTCTCCAGGGCCCCCTTGTGCCTGCGGCGCCAGATGCAGGTACATTTCACCCCTCCCCTCGTTAACAATTCGGGATACGCCACTGATCATTATCATACAACAGTCAGTTTTGCCTGTGGTCCCCACATTTTCTAAATTGTCAGCATTTATCTATCTTTAATTTTGTTTTTCATTTATTTTATTATTTCTTTAGGCTTATTTTTCATTTTTTATTTTTTTAAATTTTATTTGTTTATTATTATTATTATTTATTTTATTTTTATTATTTATTTATTTTATTTTTTATTTATTTTTTTATTTTTTATTTATTTATTTATTTATTTATTTTTTTTTTTTGGGGGGGGGGGTGGTATTTCTTCTGCTAGATGTAAAAAAACAGATAACAATATTTCCACACTCAAGTGAGCATCAACCAAACATCAATATTAGTCGCATCCATCGTTAGTTTAGGAGTTAAGCTTTGTGACTTACATTGTATGTGAGTCGCGCATTAAAGGGAAATCCAACCCTAATAGTAAGTTGTTTTGAAAGAAAGAGAAAAATCAGAGAAGCAGATTGATGAAAGTTATGAAATTTTGAAAGTTGTAATCACTATACATACGGGAATATCAAATTGGCCGAATAGGTAATGTCACTGTGACGTAGCTGTGGACAACTCCCCCATTCGCTCCAACACACAAAATGACTAAAATGTCACTTTTTTTTCAAAATGTATTACTCAGTAGGATCTTTTTTTCATGAGGACCTATATATAACAATATGCTGTCTCCAATATATTTTGAGTACTGCCCGAGGGTAAAAGCGCCTCGAAGAAAACCGAAAATTAATGATATTTTTGTGCACGACAAACGGAAGAGTTGTCCACAAAAATGTCACAATCGACTCACCAAATTGCCATTTGAAATTCGCATAGATGTAGTGATCTCATTTTGCAAACATCCATAACTTCCTTAGCCCTTGTCCGATTACTTTCAAACTTTCACCATCCTGTTTTTCTTATTTTTCTGCTTTCACACAAATCATCTGCCCCTTACCCCGGAATCAACGTCCCTTCGCATACTGAAGAAACTCAGGAGAAACGTATGTTGTATATGAAAAAAAAGTCATGTTGTAATTCTCATCTGACCAAAACACGATACCTGAATTCAGCAGACTTTAGTAATATTAATTATGATACCTACCTCCATTGTACTTACATGGTTCAAAATTGTAAGATATCAGAAAAGGGCAGAGGCAAAAGAATAGGAAGGTTAAAAATTATACTCTGATTTTGAAAAATATACTTCATTGTTATCAAACAGAAAACGTCACAACTGACACAAACACACTGAATATGAAGCTAATTTTATGAGCAGTTCTCAGCCTCAATTAAGTATACGTCCTGCTTTTTCTGAAAGGTGAAATTACATGGTCAAGGTGTCAACTCCCTAAGAATCATACTTTTACCTGTTTAAAGATAAAGCTGAGTTCTGGTCATGAGATTGAATTGTGAAAGAAACTGTCTCAAAGCAAATGAAAAAGGTTCATTATATAGCACATGAGAATTGGTGTATGCTGTAAGGTCTTGAAATCACCAAAATGATAAAAATTGACCCAATCTTGCTGAGAGTCACATGCACTGCACTCAGAAATGTGTATATGGGACTTAAACAAAATGTCCGGCCCGAACATTTCAGCTGTTCCTTGTCATATTTTGAATGTTAGGGCATCTGAAGAGCAATCCTTTTCAGGGGACATGATCTACTATGATAATCTTCCAAACTAACGTATGTGAAAGCTTACAAATTATTTTTTTACCTTTCCCAGAACGCAACCTTCCGACATTAGCATGGACACTTTACAGGAAATTAAGAAAAATTCGTAACCTTACATAGAAGTGGCCCTTTTAAACTAGTTTCTTTTTTCACACGTCAAGCACCGTTCTAACACTGAAAGGGAAATTCTTAGAATCATAAAGTCTGAAGCTTCATAAACGTGCTCTTCCTATAGAAAGTGGCAAGTGCCTCTTCTAGACTGAAGGGTGATTTGAGATAGGCATGAATAGAAGTTAATGTCTGTTTCATTATCCTTAAGTTGCATATTGAATATGCATGGATCTCGGTAACGAAAGGGTTTATAAGAAAATTGAAGAACACTATCACGTGTTGTAATAGCATTTAAATAATATTTTTTTCACTACAAACTTTGGGATTGTGTTCCCGGATAGTGTAAATTTTATTTTGTTACTGTCATTCATTTTTGAAAGCTTTCAACGGGCGCTTTATCGATCTATTTACAACTTGTTACCTGTGGAATATCTACATGCTTTTCAGTTATAGTCATGAAATATTCTATTGTATATATTATCTGAATATTATGTAATATGTGAAGAAGAATAACATGAAACATGAACTTTGTTAGGACACTCATTTTGAAAGACCACTTCATACGAATTAGTGCACTGCCTGGACCGGGTTTTTTCTGTGTGGGATATGCGTGTATATATATGTGAGTGGAACCAAACCAAATATAAAAAATGGATAAAATCTAGACTACATAAATTATGAATATGGAAGAGCTCTTCCTAGTGTAGTGTTAAGTGGGCAACTTTTGGCGTTTGAAAAAACCAACAACAACACCATTATTAGAAAAGGGTAACCCCGTTAATCTTTTACTGGTTTAAAAGGCACATCTTTGGGAGTTTTAAATGTGGGGGCATTAACTTATACCCCATCCAAGCTATATACATGAATCATTTTACATTGAGTCAGTCTGGGGTGTTGCAAGAAAGTTGCGATTGATTGCAAGTTGCAACTGATCGATACTGACCAATCAAAATCATTGTTGCAAGCGCATCTGAATGGTTGTTCTAATTTGCTTTACAATTTGCAATCGATTGCAACTTTCTTGCAACACCCCATTAGTCCTCAAAAGACGTGTATCACAACAGCGAATTACATGATAAAATAAAGGGGGCTTGGGTAAATTAGGCATCAGTATAATATTTCTTTTTTTTAACGCCCTCGTCCCCCCTCCTCCCCGACCAACCCTCTATCCCATCCCTCCTTCCCCTCTCTCTCTCTCTCTCTCCCCCTCTCTCTCTCTCTCTTCTTTCTTCCTTTTTTTTCTTCTTCTTCCTTTTGTTCTTCCCGTTATTCTTCCTCCTTTCCTTCTTCTTTATCTTCTATCTTCCATCTCTTTATCATGCGGCTTTCTCTATCCCATCCTGTTGCTTCTATACTCATCTTGAGCTGGTACACTTTTTTTCAAGTAGGCCTAATTGTCCTTGTTCCACTTCTCTGATTTTCTTATTGTGTTTCTATTTCCTTCTCTCCAACTTGTCCATCTCATAAATATACCTGTGAGCCATTGTTAGCTCTCAGCGAAACCTTGAATTCGTTTAGCTTTCACCGTTGCTATGGCAACGTTCTGTTAAAGCGGACGTAAGTCAGACGAAGGATTGGAAAGGAAACCATTTTCTCGCGCGCAAAAAAGGGGGAAATAAAATAAAATGGAAGGATAGCCCAATATCGTTCACAGCTTCGAGTAACCACATTTGAGGTGAAAATACATGTACGTTAAACCAGAAATGATTGGTCCTAAGGCAAACAAACCTGGTAGATCATTGATATGCATTCTTTTTTCCTTCGTTCACCAACTTGTATATCTCTATAGTCGTAAAATATATCAGAAACACGTGTCGCTTACCAACCACCATTCGATTATAAAAGTGCATTGGGTAAGAAATATTTTAATGACATGATGAACTTCTGAACACAATTGCATATATTGAAAGCACTTTCAAGCATATCATCTGTACATTCACTGCAGCCACAATGTCCCTCTAAATCTATTGTAGAAAATGTGTCGTTTTAACATTTTGTCAAAAACTGTCTTGTTCAGAAAAGGGGATGCAAAAAAGGCTATATAATTTTGAAAGCAAGTCAATAGAACACTCCTCTGAAGACATTCATATTGCATCGGCTGGTGGAGGGAGGGAGGACATAATAGGCTTTTACCGGGGGATGCCCATGCTGATACCCCTCCCCTCCCCCATGCCGTATATTATGTACCAAGTAATCACTTCCAAAAGCGCTTGTATTGTCACATAATCTTGACACACTTGAAAAAAAACATTACTATTATATCGCTAACCCTAAAATCAAAAGACACCAAAGCTTATTTTTTGATATTTTCAAAATTCGTTTTTCACCGATTTTGTAAAAGTGAACGATGGTTCACAAAATAATTGTTGTTTGCTTGCAATGTAATGTTAGTTTTTCTCAAAGTTGTTGACAAGTGTAACAGTGTCATAGCTAAAAGATTGTCTCATCGGGTTACCTCTTATTTTTGTGTCCATATTTACTGTATTAAGTTTGCACATTTAGAAAACAACCATCGGCATGCTTTTTAAACTGTTTGCGACCATAATAGAATGAAACACCACACCCAAGTTTCTCAAGATGATACTTTAAAGAATATACTCTAACTGTGCCAAACAGCAATTCGAAGAAAATTCAATTGATCGGTTGGGCGCTACAATAAACTCAGGCCATTTCATTACTGTGAATTGAGAGGAGATAGAGGAGTATCATTACTGAAGCTAGCGGCTATGTCGGATACTTGTTTTAATTTTCTCAAAAGGTCATGCCATCATAAAAAGAAGAACAGATATACGGTCTGGGTAAAGAAATTTATTCAAACCGATGCCTGAATACCTGGATGTAAAGATGTTATTTGTCTACATTACCCTTCATATCATATTATATTTTTGTAAATGTCATCATCATCATGTTTTCCACCTTAAAATTATTGATTTTGATCTCGTCCTCTCTTATTTTTGTTATTACTACTTTTCCTAGGCGTCTCCTTTTCTCATGCTAACTCTCTCTCTCTCTCTCTCACATACCCTTATTCTCTTTCTTCCTCTCTCTCTCTCTCTATCTCTCTCTCTCTTTCTACCTCCCTCTTTACACATCGCAATATTGTAATGATTTAAACAGATTTGACCAAAATGACTAACCCTTGTACATTCAAGAAAAACAACAACAAACAAACAAAAACACAGCAATTAAAAGCATTCAAGTCAGCAGCTCACAGGTTGTGGAATGGACTCCTCAAGGTAGTGAAAGATTATGAAACAGTAAATAACTTTAAAGGGGAATGAAAGGTAACAAACATTAACCTACAATCATGTAGATAATTGTCAGCCTTTTACAAATATCTTGAAATTACTCATGTTTGATTATTGAAGAAAGATAACAGTGTCTCAAAAAGTTGCAGTTTCCTTGTTAGACATTATCCCATGGGGGCTGCCATTTTCTTTACAAAGTAATGTCAGAGCAGTTATATTTATGAGATACCCACTGACCTATACACTAGCTATAATAACACTCATGATCACCTGTGGAATGCATGACACTGGATTTTCCCATAATACATGTAAAGCATTTTTGTAGTCATGTACATTCAATGAAGATACTATTTGTATCAAGATATTTGGTTCAGCTGTTTCTTTTGTTAAGCAGGATTTAACATGCACAAGTTGTTTGGTCAGACAAAGGTTTGTCAATTCTACAAAAAAGTGACAAAGACCTACAACTGCTCTTAGATATCACCTGTGCGAGACAATGGGGGTACCAAGATGGCTGCCATTTTGCATTGTGGCTTTAGTTGTACAATAGCTATTCAATATGCAACATCATATCCATTATATACAGGTAAATGGACATGTACTCATATGACATCACAGTTTTTCAAAATGGCAGCCCCCATGGATAATATCTGGCAAGGAATCTGCAAAATTTAGAGAGATTGTTCTCCTTATTAAGTAATCAAATAGGAGTATTTTCAAGATATTTCGAATAGGCTACCAATTTTCCACTTGATTATCAGCTAATGTTCGTTGAGTTTCATTCTCCTTTAAGAGAAAACTAAAAACACACCTTAATATGACAAATATTTTTTCTTGAACATTGTCTTGTAAGCATTATTAGTGTATTTTTATATTATTTGATTGTAAGCGCCTTATAGTGTCTATATTATTATTATCTATATCTGCTGGCACAGGCGTAGCCAGGATTTTTCAATAGGGAGGGGGCAGACGTGAAGGATCCATTCAAGGGGTGTCGATCCGTGTTCACGATTGGGGGGGGGGGGGGGGGGGGGGGGAGGGAGCAAAGCCAATGACGTATCTAGGGCTTATACACTCTTAGAAATGTTGGGTAAATGCCACTGGGTAAATGAAGATTGGGCATAGGTTGGTTAAATCTTGCTCAACTTTTACATGCGTTTACCCAACATTGGTCAAAAATAACAATGAAATTGGTAAAGTTTACCAAAAAGTTGGTCGGACTCATAAGGACCCTCATGTTGGGTAAAATTTGGGTAAAATTTTGCCCAATATTTCTAAGAGTGTAGGGCCTGAAGTTACCCCCCCCCCCCCCCTCCCCTCCGAGTGCCCAAACTTATCTACGTTAGCTAGGGTGCAAGGCGACCGAGCGGCAAAATTTTCAATTCTTAACCCTAAAAAACGCAATTTCATGTGCCTTTTACCCAGGCAAGTTTGCATTTGACCACCGCAATTGAGCGGCAGAGAAGCTCGAATTTTATACATTGATAAACGGTTTCCTATTCACTCACTTCTACAATCGGGAGCAAAACTAACGAAAACCCTATATAGGCTTGAGAAAGAGTCGAAGAATTCAGCAAGGCTACCTAAAGTTGAGATTTCTTTCAAAAGTTGAACCTTTGCAAATGCTGTTTGATACACTTTATCCTATATTGGGGGCGCAATATTTAGCAGGGGTCATATATAAAACTTGATACATGATATAGCTAACAAAGCAATTACATCTTTATTTTTTTTCAAAATTTGAAACCTTTAAGGCTATTTAAGAACTATATAGGCCTACTGGGGGCGCGAAAGATCTTGAAAGAAAATAACTATATGCGAGGGAGCAAAGCGACCGACCTTTGGAAAATTTTCGCATTTCAAACCTTCAAAAACTAGATTTCTAGTGCATTTACCCTGCGGATTCTTCATTTCCCCTTTTTTTTCTTTCTCTCCTTTGCGTTTTTTACGCCCCCTCCAAGTGCCGCCCAGGGCACGTGCCCCCTGCCCCCTAGATACGCCACTGACCGAAGCGACCGAGCGGGGGAGGGTGTGGGAGGGGGTTATCCCCCTCCCACGCCAGGGACATTTTCAAAAATCTGTCTATAAAACTTGCATTTTAGAGCATCCCAAAATGTCTTTTTGAATGAAAAGAAGGAATGCACGGATCTACACCAATGGACGGAACCCCTCAATTGAGAATAATTAATGCGAGCGAACGAATTTTCTTCGATATTTTCGCATAGAAATTATTGCATTTGATTTCTTATTTCCTTACTTCTAATCATTAAAGAATGTGATGGTATTTCAAGATCAAACATAATGAGTTGGGATAGTTATTAGTGTTAAGTTAATCAGGCGCGTAGCCAGGGGGCGATGGGGCGGTCGCCCCCCCCCCCAAAAAAAAAAACAAAAAAAAAACGCGAGAGCGAAAAAGCGGGGGGAAGTGAGGGGGCAAAAGCCTAAAAAGTTGCTACGAGCCGTTATCTTTCTATCCAAATTTGCTAAAACGGCTTTATCTTTCTCTCAAATTTGCCAGAATGTCAATGAATGGGAAACTCCCCCCCCCCCCCCCTCCCTGCGCGCCCACTGCTGTTAAATACAGTGCTGTATTGCGTCCAAATAATTTAAAAGCAGTCAGGCAATCGAACTAACTTTTCGCCTGAAAAAGGTGCAACACGAGCCGTCATCTTTCTTTCATGAACGTCAACGGAAGAAACTCCCCCTCGATCCCTGTGCCCCCCCCCCCCCCCCCCCGTTGTTACATATAGTGCAGTATTGCACCCAAATAATTGAAAAGCAGTCAGGCGTCGAACTAACTTTCCGCCTAAAAAAAAGGTGCTACGAGCCGTTATCTTTCTCTCCAATTTGCTCAAATGTCAAAGATTTCGCGCTTCGCGCGGGAAGGGGGGAACCCCCCTCCTTGCACCCACCTGCACCCACCGAGCCCCCTAAAATGAAATCCTGGCTACGCGGCTGAAGGTAATGTATCATAATTCTCTTTTATTTCATTCAAATTTATTGGGGGGCGATAATACAGGCCATCAATCCCCCCCCCCCCCCCCCCCCCCCCCCCCAGGATAGACACCCATGATCAAACCGCATAGCCAGGATTTCATTTTAGGGGGCGGTTGTGAGCACGCGAAGAGTGCGAAATTGGTGGTGAGCACGCAAAGCGTGCTCCCCAGGGGGTTGATGCAGGGAGGGGGAAGTTTTCCCCCTCCCGCGCAAAGCGCGAAAGCTCTGACATTTTATCGCAAATTTGAGAGAAACGGCTTGTAGCACCTCTTTTTAGGCGGAAAGTTATTTCGACTCCGGATTGCTCATCAGTTATTTGGACGAAATACTGCGCTATAACAGGGTTGGGTGCAGGGGGGGGGGGGGGTGGAGTTTCCCCCCTTCTCGCGTGAAGCGCGAAAGATCTGAAGTTTTAGCAAATTTGAGAGAAAGATAACGGCTTGTAGCAAACAATTTTTTAGGCAGAAAGTTATAGTTGGACGCTTTTCACTTACTTGGACGCAATATTGCACAGAATGTAACAGGGGTGGGTGTAGGAAGGGGGGTTTCCCCCTTCCCGAGCGAAGGGCGAAAGCTCTGACGTTTTAGCACCCTTTTTTTTAGGCGGAATGTTAGTTCGATGCCCTGGCTGCTTTCAGCCATACTGCACTGTATGTAACAGGGGTGGGTGCATGAAGGGGTGTTTCCCTCCCTCCCGCGCGAAGCGCGAAAGCTCTTACGTTTTACAGCAATTTGAAAGAATGATAACGGATCGAAACACTTTTTTTTAGGCAGAAAGTTAGTTCGGCGCCCTAGCTGCTTTTCAGTTATTTGGACGCAGTACTGCACTGTATATAACAGGGGTTGGTGCAGGGAGGGGGGGGGGGGGAGTTTCCCCTTCCCGGGCGAAGCGCGAAAACTTTGACGTTTTAGCAAATTTTGAGAGAAAGATAACGACTTGTAGCGCTTTTTTAGGCCCTTTTCTCTCACTTCCCCCGCTTTTTCGCTCTCGCGCTTTTTTTATAGTGGCTGAATGGGGGGGGGGGGGCATGCCAGTTTCTGCTGGTTACTTTGTCTGAGAAGTCTAGGTAGAATTATTCACATTATACTTCTGCATTCCAAATTCAAGATTCAATCAACATTAATTTTGTTTCCTTATCTTACAATATTATTGTATACAATAAAAGGAGATAATTGTCCCCGAAAAGCATGTATACACAAATTTTAAAACATGTAAACAAGCCGTTTATCAAAAACTAGCTGTATATATTGTACTTTCATTGGATGAGTTTAATTCAGTGTCAAGATCCTCACTACTTTCAAGAGTAAGGATGGTATAAGTCCAAATACATTCGATACGGATGCTTTGATAAAGTTATTCAGACACTGTGAGGTGGGGTAAGGGAGGGGTGCATTCTGTTTTTTTAAAGGTTCATAGTTCCGAAAATGACAAAATCCTCATACCATGTGGTTCATAATTCCGAATATTTGTTCCATTATTCCGAATGTTCATAATTCCGAAGGTTTAATTCTAAAAAATTATGTAGGGTTCTATTACATTTTCGGAATTATGAACCCTGTTTCATTTTCGGAATTATGAACCTTGTTTTGTTTTCGGCATTATGAACCCTATTTCATTTTCTGAATTACGAATCTTCGAAATTATCATGATTATAAACCACCGGAATTTTGAACCTTCGGAAAACGTCATGTAACTGTGAGGTAATGGGGCGGGGCGGAATGAATGTACCAATAAGCATGATAAGACGTTTACCGCATGTTGACATTTTTTAGTAAAAAGAGAACCCCCCTAACAGTAATATAGACTGTTAAACGCCCACTTGGAAATTGAATTATCATCCGCATGTCCGCGATTTCGAATGCATATGTGCCGGTGAATTCGAGAGTTTCTGTACTCACAATTCAGTGCCGTCACCAGCTTTTTTCAAGGGGGGGGGGGTGCCTTTTGGAAAAAAAGACAAAACTTACCAACTAAGAGGGGGCACACAAATGAAGGTTTGTCAAAAGGTAGACCCGTATTTTTTGGCTTCTCGAAAAGTCGCTCGGGGGGGGGGGGGCGACAATTCGCTTAGTAGTGGGGGGTATGGGGGTCCAGTTTCCCTCCATAATTCCCTGACAAGCAACAACAATTTTTTTTTTGTGGTCTGGAGGGGGGTGCGTTCGCACCCTCCGCACCCCCCTGGCGGCGACCATGCAATTAAAATTTAAAAATTTCACTCAATTCCGTCTATTAAAGATTTGCTCATTATCCTTTATCATGTTTACAGGCCCTACATAAAATAAAATTCCTATTACTCATCACACCCATGTCCAATCATTTCCTTCGTATGGGCGAACTGTAAATTTATTTTTGTTCATCATTATAATGCCTATAGCCCCCCCCCCCCCTCTTCTCTTCTCTCTCTCTCTCTCTCTCTCTCTCCCTCCCTCCCTCTCCCACCTCTTTCTCTCTAAGCAGTTCATGATAAGGAGACGCTATTTAAGATTTCCTCTTTATCCTTTATCAATCTCTATACATGTCTTGAGCTGTTTGAATGAAGTACATGTCACGTGAACGTATATTGCCTTAGCAAACTCGAAACTCGAAATTTAAGTACTATGCCTACCATTTGAATATAATAGGATCTGAAAGAGGAAGTGTCGAACAAATCATGTTTTCTGATGATTAGCTGTGTGGGACAATCTGAGTACTGAGCAATAACATCAGTGAAATAATAATACCATCATCTGATATAATTATGTACTTATTTCATAAGTGTGGTTACGGAAGGTAAGGGGGGCAGGGCAGGCATCATGAATAAGGTGATAATCCCTCTAACACCCCCCCCCCTTCATTCCCATGATTCGATTACCCTGTTATCTCGCATTGAATCCAAATATTAAGACCGGTGCTCCCCCCCCCCCCCCCCATGACACCAGAGCCACCTCAATGGCTGGACCCAAACTCACGACCGCCATATTAAGCATTATCATGATTTTTCACGTCAGCCATTCCTTCTGGTATCGGCTATTAAATATTTATCAACATACAATCACTAATATCATGATCATGCAGTATTATATAGCTTGTCATCAAGTAATCATCATCAGCAGCAGCATTATCCTCACCATTACAGCAATATTATCAAATTATTATGATCGTAGTATATACCATCCTAATTTCATGAGGATACCAAAAAAGAAAAAAGAATACGAAATAGCAATATTTTGATATTTTCTTGACATCATTCACCTTATTATGGAAAATTATCCATTTAATAAATTAAAATGGAAGGGCACCTGAGAACAATCATGGATGATAAAAAATGAAATTAAAGCAAATAATCAAAATAATCCCTGTGGATTACTTGGTCTGAAAATGTAATCATCAATATGGATTTGAAAGTGATGTAAAAGGACGTATAGGAAATCGAAGGGCACTTTCTGTAACTTTGGTTGGTCCTTAGGACTCCACCACCCCTGCAATTGAGGAGAATGTTCAATAAATATATAGCAAACATGTACTCACATATCATTCTCCAAACAAAATTGGATATCATTATATTGTCACATAATCATGTAAAAAGAAATTATGGGGGTCAAAGTTGAAAATAAAGAAAATTATTCATGACTGGGTGGGGGGGGGGGGGGGGTGCATTTTCAAGCGAAAGTCTGAAGACAAGAAAGAAGAACTTCCATGTAGGAAGGATCCGGTTTACTAACATCCGGATTCCAAGCACGCGATTCGGTTTTGTGGTTGGTAGGAGGGGTATATATCGTGCGAACATTATTATGAGTGCAAGGTCACTTTGTATCACTCTCGTGTGGTGTTTCTATTCCTTTTCCTCCATATCATTATATTCCATCCTTCCTTTCTTTTTAATTCTAAGTACATTAAACAAAATATTGCATTGATGCAGATAAACTGCCCCCCCCCCCCTCCTAATAACCGCAAAGAAGAATACTTCCTATTTTGGGCCTATGATGAACCCGACATTCCTCTTTTTCTGGAAAATTCTGTGTAAAACTTTTTTTCAAAAATCCACTGTATAATCCTATTTTTTCTGAAGAGATTCCTAATTTTAGCTGGGGAAGGTTAACAGATAACTGTATGTAATCCTATCATATAGAGAGGGGAATGGAATGAAATATATACATGTACTGTATATATCGAAATATTTTTATGCCACCTTCGTCAACATGGTCAAAGAAGGAGAAGGACAACAAGAAGAAGAAGAAACAAGAAGAAGAAACAAGAGGAAGCAAGAAGAGGAACAAGAAGAAGAAACAAGAAGAAACAAGAATAAGAAAAAAAAAAGTAGAAGAAGAGAAGAAGAAGAAGAAGAAGAAGAAGAAAAAGAAGAAGAAGAAGAAAAAGAAAAAGAAAAAGAAAAGGAAGAAAAAGAAAAAGAAAAAGAAGGAAAGAAGAAAAAGAAAAAGAAGAAAAAGAAGAAGAAGAAGAAGAAGAAGAAAGTATTCCACTAACAGATCATTTTCGCCATCAGTTCAAGAATAGATGTAGTATAAAATATTGTCGGACGGTTTGCGTAAATAATTTTCGGCCTCTTCTCTTCTTCTCAAACTGTATCGACTAAGCTCATACATAATACGGTTAAAATTCTGTTTCACCGTCAGTGCGCCACTGCGCCTCGTATCGAAGACCCGTTTCTGAGATGACGCCAATCTGTCCTCGGCGCGTACCCGTTTCTCTCATTTACCCTGTATTTCTCCGAATCGAGCAGGTATCCCGATGAATTCAATCTCCATTGCTTGCTTGTTCTATCGATCGGAGATGAACGAGAAGCGAGCCAGTCAGAGATATATCGGAACTGGTTTAAAGGCACAAAAACTTGCCGGTCACATAATAGACTAAACACTATATTTAGCAGTGGTGTATAGCTACGAGGGGCACGTGCCACCCCCCCCCCCCCGCCCCGTAAGTATTGAAATAAGGAAGAGAAATAAAAAGAAGAAGAAAGGGAAAATAGTTTAAAAAAAGAAGGAACCTATAAAGACAGCAGGACCCTTCCCACATTATGCCCCCGCCCTTTATTCGGTAGCCTCGTTGATCCACATTTTATTCAGTCAGAAAGGTCATTACCCCTCTCATGATGCCGTTGCCCCCTCAATGCCTGGACCCCTATACACTAATGGCTGTTTGGCCATGTACTATAAAGTGATCCTGCCACGAATATTAATACAAATACACAGAAAATGAAGCAAGGATGAGATCACCAAATTAATGTTGAATTGTCATCTTGAAATTAAATTCAACTAGCCTTTAAAAAACATATTTTCATCTCTTTGTATCACTTTTCTTCCTTTTTCCAAAGGCCGAGTGTGCGGATTTGTTATCAACGAAAGTAATGTACAAAAACATAACTATGACAACGTCACTCACAGAATCTGGTATGATGTGATTGAAAGTAAAATATCCAGTCACTTTAGCAACCAATAAAGAAGGTCTAAAATGGCCGTATATCCATAGATACAGAAACATATAGACCGACCGAGAAGGAAACTGATTTTATTTTCTTTATTCCTTTTACTCTCTTTGGTAAACAGGGGCCGCGGAACCAGGCCCAGGGGGACTAGGGAGGGGGGGAGGGGGGGGGGGGGGGGGGGGGGTGTGTGCAGTCCCCTTCGCATGCTTAGCTCCGCCCTCACCCTCTTCACTTTAAAACACTTTCCGCGGCCAGTGGACTATACAGTCATAAAGATAATCTGAGTCAGATAGAAAAATATAAGACTTGATTGGACCGGACAATAATGACGGCATATTGAAAATGTGCTGCAGCTGTGCTAAATTGTCAATCTTTTGAAAGTCACAAAATAATCAATGCATATATATAGCCGGAATTTACAGAGATCAGAAAAGAAATCACTTGAGTAGGATATAGTATATATGAGAATGAAAGAGAAATTAAATAATTTCACTCAATGCCTTCTATTCAGGATTTCCCATATTTGTATACAACAAAATTAATATTTCCAATGCATGTCAATCATTTCCTTTGTACATGTATAGTAACAGAAATGGGCAAACTGAATTTCTTTCTGATCGTCATAATGCCTATACAGAGCGCTCTCTTTCTTTCTTCTTTGTCACCCCCCCCCCCCCCCCCCCATTTTTCTCTCTTTCCGATGTGTATATCAATAGAGGGGAATGAATAACAACAAATGAATGAAACCAGAATACTTGGTAACTTGAATAAAAACTTTTCGTGGATATTACCATGCAAATTCTGCGTTCTCTTTCGAATATAACTTTATATTTCTGAATTTGAGCTTCATTAATGTGAGTGAGTTGTACACTAATTTTTATTCGTTAGATGTTCACGAAAAAGTAAACAATGTAACAATAACCTCGTGTTGACATAATAAGCCTCTTCTTTTACGTCTACCATACAAAATGAAAGCAGTTCATTTTTTAGTCAACATCAACATAGTTGAGATCGACAGTAATGACTAGAGGAAAAGAAAGGATTTTAATCATCTCTATATTGGAACAGAAGACAATAGAGAGACATAACTTTGCAAAGCTATATTCAGTCCACAGCGGTTAGGGGGAGGGGTGTCTGAACGTGATATTGTCAGCTCGTCTCCTATATTTCAATCTTAAAATCTCAATCGGAAGAGAGAGGAAAGGGGGATATAAGTAATTCCAATATTCAAATATTCATTCTCCTATAGCCATTTCGGCCTCCAAATAGATATAGAAAAATCAATAAAACATCGTCCGCCCGAAAGCGACGGTATTTGCGTGATGGATCGGCCCTGCTCAACCTGAAGGACTCACGTGGAATAACGGGAAAATGAAAATATCTACCCCTATATCAATGTTTCTGTTTGGGGTGAACGATATGAAATGTAGATTAGGTTAACTGATTCGCTTCCCTGCATGGTCGAAGCCCTGATATAATGAAATAATATGGAGGACAAGTACAAGGTATATTTGGGACGGGGAGAGGGTGGTGGATGACCTTTCAGAGTCAGTGGGTATTGCAACGGGAAAAACAAATAAATTCAGTATTATTTGAGAAAGAGCCAAACTCTATTCGCTTGTTTTTTGCCACCAGGTGTGTATTATTGGATCATAAACGTACTCAAGGCTGAGAAAAAAAATTAGAAAACTTTGTTCTGGACCTCACGCGAGTATGTATATTATACATGTACATTGAAATATATGAGACCACACCGTCACTCCATGCACACAAGTAACATGTCGAGCATGGTTTAAAAAATGGTTTAGAGTTTAAATTAATCAGTTAATACAGTAGTAGCCCAAAAAGTTCAGAGAAAAAAGAAATCAAAATGAAATAAGGATTTTCTTTTTGTTCAATCTTTCAACTTTCGTTACCGTACTACATTTATTATCAGGCAATATTTTCTCAATATTTTCGACAAGTTAGCCAAATACTTTCCAAAGGAGGGTCAAAACAAAAGGGGGGGGGGGGGGTCGTCACATTTTCAAATTTCCCACTGGGGTAAAGACCGGTCATCAGATTATCAAATTTGCCACCTTAATATCAATTTTTTTCCAACATGCAAATAAAACAAATCAAACAAAAGTAAACCAATTAAAGATGTTCCAATTTTCAGAAATTAAAAATAACCTAAACAAATAAAACAAGTTAAATATATTCGATAGAAAGTCACGTCAAGTTGTGATGCAGTCAAGATTTCAGTTACTACATGCAGTAGCTTTTGTGATTGGGATTCTTCTTCCGGAACAGTGGACCTTCCATATAACTTAAACAGCGCCCCATTATGAGATCTGTGAAGGAAAGCTCGATTCATTAATTGGAGCTTTGATTACTCATTTTGAGTATCTTGGTCCAAGTACATGCTGTTCTCATTTATGCTGTTCTCATTCATGCGGTATACTGACGTGTTTCTATCGTTGTGTAACTTTCCATAACCCCAAATCCATTTTTTTCTTGACCTTTTTTCTGCTCGGTGATATTTGATACAGTATTCGATGACCTTTTTATTCTTGACGTTCTTCTCCGTCTCCCCCCCCCCCCCCCCCCTCGCTTATATGAAAACTGGTTCGACCACCCCTCCACTTTCATCCATTTAAAAATGGTATAGGGACCCCCCTACATACCAGTGCCTTTCTTCTTGGTCTTTTTTTTTTGTCGTGAATGTATTTCTGCCTACCTGGTACATGTATTTTCTGTATACTGTACCACTGCTATACATGTATCAAGTTATAAACTGATTCAGAGATGTCCGAAATGGGTAAAAAGATCAAAATATCTAGTTTTGTATTGAGATGTGTCCTCTTCAGGTGTAATGCTTTTGGTGACTGCAATATAATTGTCAAAGCAAAGCATGGAAAATCACTGAACATGCAAGTACCATCGATCTCCACCTTACGTGGATATGCGAGCAGTTGATGCGCCCGCACATCCAGAATTAGGAGCCCTACACTCAAACACATGCGGGGAACAGCGTGGGACATAGCGTGAGACATCGTCTGCTGTGAACGATTCCAGTGTACTCCCATTCGAAAGATACGTGATTTGATTTTTTATATCTATAAAAGATATTATGCTAATTGTCACATTTTATAGCCTCTACAAATTGTAAGGGTACACTTGTTTTGCCTGATTTTTCAGTTAATTCGTGGAAAATACCTCACTAGTGCTGAATTATTTGATTCTAAAAATGCATAAAGTTGTATTGAAATAGTACTGCAGGGTTTTTTTTTCTGCGAGCCCAAACACGGGGACGCGTCGCGCCGGGTCGCATCGAACGTTGAGGGGCGTTGCTTTATCCACTGGTACAGAGCCCTCCATACACCGGCTCATGCACTGGTAGAGATCGACACTTCTTTTTGTTGCCTGCTGAAACGTTCGACACAAGATGGCGCTAGACCGATTACATCAGAGCTACACATACAGACATGAAAGCTACATTGATTTGACAAAGTGAAGGGGAATTAAATACATGTACAGTGTATACTCAATTTGTATACAATACATTGTATACTGTTTCTGATAACCACTACATATAATATATCACAAGCAGTAAAATCAATGTATTTTGTGTTACGATATCATTCTTCCTTTCTCTCTTTCCTATTCCCCACCCCAACTCCATTCTGTTGTCTCCATCTCCATTTACTGATATCTCTCTTCTCTATCTTTCTCTTTATGTCTTCCATTACCAGTATTCAGTGTAGTGGAAACTTGCTATAAAGAAATCAGGTAATATTGCTCGTCCCAGACCTTAACGTTCTTTTGTGTTTCTTACCGATATAAGGAGATTCCCGATTTTTTTCATGGTCCCAAGTCCTCATTATAGTGAGTTTCTGCTGTACATGTATTTTTCTCTTCTGCCAAGGTACCCAGTGAAATCTGAGGCACATATTTCCCACTGCTTTTTTAAAGGACCAAAATGGCAAATCAACCAACAAACCCCTTTCCCATTTAGCAAGAGCATGTATACAATTAGATTAAGATACATATCTGCTCCTCCTAGGTAGATCCTGGAAGAGGAAATACATGTACATAATTCGCTTGGGTAGATGCGGTTTAAAAGTTGTGGGATAGCTGTGCTAAAAAAAATGCATACACTTATAGTCTGGGAGGCTGTCCTGAAATAGTCACCCCATTTTACCTATAAGATTTGACCCCTTAAAAGTTGCTTAGACCATCTAATGGGGTGTTGCAAGAAAGTTGCGATTGATTGCAAGTTGCAACTGATCGGTACTGACCAATCAAAATCATTGTTGCAAGCGCATCTTCTTGAATGGGCAGACCCTGAACCATTCAGAATGGTTGTTCTAATTTGCTTTACAATTTGCAATTGATTGCAACTTTCTTGCAACACCCCAAAGTCATTAAAGGAGAATTAAGCCCTGATTACAAATTTACTTATATTGGAAGGTGTAATATATTCCTACTTATTGGCCTAAATATTTTCTAATAAGATATCAGAAAAGGGTATGAATAAAATATTGCAACACCCGGTATCGTCTCCTACTCATTTTCTTGCCGATTTGGAGTTGTACATGAACCATTGAGAAATGTTCCAGTCAGGAAGATATTTTGAATCCAAATCCTAAATTGATTTTCTTCATTACCTAAAATCCCATATGTGACGGAAAATATAAAGTGGGTGTTTACATGTATTATAAAAATTAAATCTTTATAATGATACTTTTAAATTGTCTGGTTTTGCTTAACAAAAATCTATTTTCTTGGGTTTGCCAAACAGAGCAGAACATAATATATGCAGCATGCATTCTGACTTTTCAAGTCCATTATCCGAAAGCAGGTGAATGCATAGTTTGCCACTATAGATGCTCAGGGAAGAAGCATCCATAAAATTTGAATTAATTTGCTCTGTCCCATACGTCCAGTATCGAGAAAATAGATTTCTATTAAGCGAATATCGATTTTCAACAGAAATATATAAGGAAATCTTCAGTTTAAAAATAAATTGACATATCTATTCTATATTTTTAATCTCAAATGGGTTTTTTATTTTGAAAAAGGCAATTGAGCATTTGGATTAAGAAAATCTTCTTGTACACATAAACAAAATGGCAGCTCCCATGTGCTGCTAGCAGACGATACATATTGCTAGCAGATGGTAAATTTTGCTCAGAAAAATTTGATTCGTATCGATCTCGTATATTTTGACGCTAAGCCATATAGTCTAACAAGTAGGAATAAATAACACCTTTGAACACTATCGTCTTTATTTTTTAGCGTAATTCTCCTTTAACAAAAAGATGGTCAGCCTGACCATAGCTGTCGGGTTTAGCCCCCAAAGCCCCCCAAAGAAGCCTCAAAGTCGGGTCGATTTTAGCTACTTTTGAGAAAGCAATACATTTTTCACAATTTAATAACTTATTAATCAAGACAAATTAACACCCAAATTACACTGCAAGAAGTTTACTATACTCAAAATTATTTTATGAAAGTTCGAATTGAATTGAAAAAAAAAAAAAAAATTTTTTTTTAGTTATCATAGTCAGAAGGTAAGAAAATGTTTTTTTCTTTACATGAAGAGGATGGGGGGGGGGGGGGCAAAGCATTGTCAAAGGCCACTTTGGGGTTTTCATTCCCGAGGGTCTGACACCCCCTTCCCAATGGACAATTTTGTCAGTTTTTATATTTTTGGAATGTACATCCATAGCTCTTCCTTCTGACAAAATTTGGTCCCTGGGCTTCAAGGGGAAAAATTTACCCCAATTTTTAGGGGCTGTCCGACACCGAATCCCAACGGAAATTTTTGTCAGTTTTGTGCGTTTTGTAATGTCCAGTCATACTGCTTCCTACCGACAAAGTTTGGTGCATGGGGGAGATGGGGTGAAATCAGCCCAACTTTGGGGTCTCTTTTGGGGGCTTTGGGGGCTAAACCCGGCGGCTACGTTCAGGCTGACCACCTTTTTGTCAATGACTTAGATGGTCTAAGTAAGTTTAAGGGGTCAAAAATTATGGGTAAACTGGGGTGGCTATTTCGGGACAGGCTCCCGGCCGATTATGTATTCAAACATAGGAGTTAAATATCCTTAGTTGGGAGCCTAAAGGACTTTGTCTCTATAAATTGATAGGGCGTGCTTCTGGCCCTCAACAGAAGATACAAGTACTTCACTGCATGTTTGTTTTTCTTCCATTGGGCCATCTCTTTCTCTCTTTCTCTCTCTCTCTCTCTCTCTCTCTCTCAAGATTGGGTCATGGTGTGCCACATCCATGGGTGTTATCCCCCCTTCCCTTTTTTTATTTTCATGGCTACTGGTAGACTTATGGTGTCAGGATATGAAGTATGAGAAGTATTAAAATTAACTAGATGAATATTCGACCGCGCGCGGTCGGAATTTATGCCTCCGCCATCACCAGATTGGAAATGTATGGCATACATGTACACTCTAAAAAGTATTGGTCCAACAAAATGACATATCTTTTCAATTAAAATGCACAGGAGACAGAAAAATTTATTTCATTTCATTTTCATATAAAACTAGAAAGGCCGTCAAAGGCGGCAGACCCACGCCTTAACCCAATAGGTTTTGTTTTGTTGCGATTATTTTTGTAAGCAGTAGCCATTCAAAGGGGATAACAAGAGGCACATCTCCCCCCCCCCCCCCCCCCCAATAAATTTTGCCATATCCAGGTCATAGCTTTGTGTGTCCCCACCCTTGAAAAAATTCTTCTGAAAAAGATATTTTATTATTGAAACATCCCTCCCCTAAAAGTAATTGATTAGACATGTCAGAGAGCGTGGCGTGGTGAGAAAAAAAATGTTAGCAATTTGTATTCAGTGTTCAGTCCAAGGCCGTACGCAGAAATTTTTTTCCTGGGGGGGCAAGATGATCGCTTTCAAAGGAACCCATAACTTGAAGTCTAAAACCCGATTTAAAAAAAGTATGATTTTGAAATTTCTGGGGGGGGGGGGCAACTGCCCCCCCCCCCCCCAGACGGCCTTGGTTCAGTCATGTCAGTGTTAGTAAATGTATTCATGTTCTATCTTTACATTGCAATTCGGGTTGTTGTTTTTTTTTTCATCGGGCTTGGATAAAATAAATATGACGACAAAAGAAGTTGGATCTCGACTTGAAAATGACGTGCATGCGAGGCACAGAGCTTACTCACTCAGTACTACAGTCAGCCGGCCCCAGGCACTTCGCAACAGTGCTGTGTATAGTTATGTACGTACACTACAGCTACTCAGCCACTCACTTAGATCAACACACGCGAACACTCGCGAGTGCGATAGACTCACTCACGTCGAACAAACGCACCAGATTTTCACCGAAAACAATTAAAATCACGTACTACACGTCCACCAGGATAAAATAAATCACAAAAACTTCCACAACAAAGTGGAAAGAACCGGGGAAAATAAACAGAAATGCACAGAAGATAAGAAATAGGAGAAATTAGACGTGCTAGGCTATACGTATACCGTATACCTAGCCGCTTTCGATTTCGCAACGAGAGTACAGTTCAAGCGCAAAAAATCCCTTGTTGCTGGGATACGTTGGCTTTGAATATTCATTGCAGGCTCGTGCGGATTTGAAGTGAAATAGCAAATAATGGGTCTAAAAGTCTTCTAAAATTCATAAACCTGAAATAGATTTTTGGTGAGACGAAGTAATGAGTGTTTTGATTGACCAAAATATTTCTGCATCGGCAGGCGAAGTTTGGGGTCATCAAACTTTCTAGTTTCTATCCTGTCACTCTCTGAACTGAAGTTCCTATACTTTACTACAGGGTCAAAAGTTCAAGGTCACAGAGAATTTGCAGGGGTCAACCAATCATCACCAAAATCTAATCGATTCTTTCCTGTCACTTTCTGAACATTCCCTGAAAATTTGGTGCAAATCCGTTCACCCGTTCTCTTGTTATCTTGTACACAAACAAACAAACAAAAAAAACAAAAAACAAACATACGGAGCCCTTTACATAACCCTGCCGATTTCATCGGCGTGGGTAATAAATTGACCTCTGTGACCTCTGACCTTTGACCTACTTACCCCAAAATCTAATCAGTTCATCTTTCTATGGGTATGCATACTGGTACCAAGTTTGAAGTTCTCACCTCAGATAGTTCTTGAGATATCGCGGTAACGGTGCTAAAAACCACTAATTCCATGTAATTTGATGTAAATTGACCTCTGTGACCTTTGAACTTTGACCTTCCTACCCCAAAATCTAATCAGTTCCTCTTTCTATGGGGATACATACTGGTACCAAGTTTGAAGTTCTCACCTCAAACAGTTCTTGAGATATCCCGGTAACGGTGCTAAAAACCAAGAATTTTTATGTAATTTCATGTAAATTGACCTCTGTGACCTCTAACCTTTGACCTCCTTACCCAAAAATCTAATCAGTTCATCTTTCTATGGGTATGCATACTGGTACCAAGTTTGAAGTTCTCACCTCAGATAGTTCTTGAGATATCGCGGTAACGGTGCTAAAAACCACTAATTCCATGTAATTTGATGTAAATTGACCTCTGTGACCTTTGAACTTTGACCTTCCTACCCCAAAATCTAATCAGTTCATCTTCGTATAGGGAAACATACTAGTACCAAGTTTGAGGTTCCTACCTCAAATGATTCTTCAGATATCGCGGTAACGAGAAGTGGGACGGACGGACGGACGCACGGACGGACGCACGGACGCACGGACGGACGGACGGACAACCCGAAAACATAATGCCTCCGGCACCCACCTTCGGTGGGCGGAGGCATAAAAATACTAGACTTCCGGAAAAGACGGCAGAATAAAACCTCACTGAATCATTTGTAACTTCTACTGAATAATCATTGTCCAAGACAATGCTGCAAACAATTTGGTCATGAATGTATAGTAGCAAAGGAATCTAGGACAATAGGACAACTACCCCCTGGAAAACTATCCCCTAGGACAACTACTACCCCCCCCCCCCCCCCGAATGTGAGGGGTAGAGGGGTAGTTGTCCAGGGGGTAGTCATCTGGATACGTTGGCAAAGTAATGAGGTAGAATGAAATGGGGCTACTTCTGGCAAAGTACCTTTCTTGCTTTTTACTGGTCCAAACTACAGTTTGTGAATGATTTAATGAACGATTAACAATTCAGAATTAGTTTAATCAAATTTCTCTCTCAATACAGTTGACTCCAGAACTCAAATTGAGCTTAAAATGTAAATTTGCTGTAATGATCTAATGGAAGACATATGCTTCAATTAATTCAGGTAAATGTAGGCTAGTTAGTAATGTCCTGTAACTTGTTTAGTCCTACATTACACAGACAGAGTGCTAACACAGAGTAAACACTTGACACTTTGAGCAATAAATAGATCTTACAAATTATTTTTCCTGGACAAGACTGCTGATTGCTTCTTTATTCAAATATGACATTCCATCTCCACAAAGCCTTCGCAATAGTTCTGTTTATTGAGCAACTCTAAACAATCATACTGTTCTTCATTGTCCAAAGTCACCAGAAGTCCTGTCCAAGAATGCTAGATCCTTCTCTGTACATGAGATGTTGTTTAGGATTGAACCTTGGGGTGGCGGATGTTGTGTTTCTTGGCAAACCTCATGTTCTTCAGGTACTTGGCATCCATCTGGGGTAGGGAGAATAAATGGGATAAACAGTGTATTTTGTAATTATTTCAAATTCATTGATTAACAATAAAAGACAAAATCATACTTGTAACTTGGCATTATAAAACCTTAATAAATTCTTTTGAAAAAAATATTTATAAAATGATGGGCTTTTCTGATAAGTCTCCATGAAATAAAACAAGACTCCTACCTCAAATTCATGAGTGATTGAAGTAAGTAGTGGAAATTCTTCCAGGGAAATTCCCTATTAAATAATTCAACAATTGTGGATAAACTTTACATGAACAGAGACAGAGGGTAAGATGTGTTTGTCTTTATTTGAATATCTTTTTTTTCAAAAGTATATTTAAAGATAAAGTTGAGTTCTAGTCATGACATTGAATTGTGAAAGAAACTAGGGTCTGAGCCAAAAGTAGTCAACATAAACCCTAAATTTTCAATTTAAGATTTGTGTCTGCCCTTGTATATCACATGAAAGCTGAGAATCTGTAGTTTATGAAAATGTACATGTCTCTTCATGATTGCGTTCCGTTTTTTTTTAAATAACCTTTAAAATGGAAAAGAGCGCCCTCATAGCGCGACGGGACGGAATTACTAGAAAAAGCAATTTAAAAAAAAGTGAAAGGGCATTTGAAAAATAAAGTTTGGAGTTGGAATACTATATGCAATACTATTCAATGCCCAATGCCAGTTCTGGCAATATTCTGTTATAATTGGGTTAAAATTTCAACTTTTTGGTGCAAAATTGTATTTTGGGGCACTTTGACACCCCTTTTTATTTTTTTTGTAGGATAAAGTAGAGTTTATAGACTGAGGTCTTATAAAGTATCAATGAACTATCGTACCATCACTTCTGTACCATTAAAATTGATTCCCTTATATTTCGAGAAGAATTGTGATGTGTTCTTTTTTTTTCCGTCCCGTCGCATTTAGTGGGTATTTAAGGGATTTTAGGCGCGACGGGACGGAATTTTGCATGGAAAGTACAGTCCCATGTATGTCATTTGATGTAAGTATACTTTTTTTAACCCGAGCAAGTTTTTATTCATTTAATTTGAATAAACAATAGAGAATAAAAGTTTTCTTACTCGAACAATGTAGTTCTACCACATTTTTTTAGAGAAAAGAACTATTTCATGATATCAAAAAAATTTCTTTTCAAAATCCCCATTTGTTTTGTACATGGTGCAAAAGTGTCCATCCTCTCTAGTGATTTTATCTCTACAGTTTGAATTAACAATAAATCTTGCCACTTCCCTGTGCCTTAACATTGTAGTTCTACCATAGTTTAAAAGAAAAAAGTACAGTTGGACAATATTTTTTAAAAAAATTTGAAATCCCCATTCATTTTGTACATGGTGCAAAAGTTTCCGTCCCGTCGCATTCCGTCCCGTCGCGCGACACCCATTCATCAATCTTCAAATTTAAAAAAATTGATTGGGCCAAAATCTTAGCTTCATGGTTGAATGTCATGTGCTCTATCATACTAATAAAAAATCAGGATACGTAGCTAGTCTTCAATTTTAACTTCGATAGAATTTTACTTTGAATCTGTCTTACAAAATTTCACCATTCTATCGTTCCGTCCCGTCGCGCGAACAAAAAATGTTGTTACCATGGAAACGGAATTACGATCATTCTTGTGTTTGTAGTGGAATTGTTCTTCAGTGTAAACTTATTACATAAGTAAAGGTATGCAACAGGTAGCATTTCTTATTTTCTTGTAAGGAGAAAAAATCCTATTGAATTCCGTCCCGTCGCGTTGACAGGACTTTTGGCTCAGACCCACTACTTCAAAGCAATAGAATTTGCAACATTACCGAATCGGTCTATTGGGAAAGGTTGATTATATAGCACATAAGAATTGGTGTATGCTGTAAGGTTTTGGAATCACCAAAATGATAAGAATTGACTCAATCCTGCTGAGAGTCGCATGCACTGCACACATAAATGTGTATATGGGACTACACACAATGTTCAGCCCGAACATTTCAGCCATTTCATGTCATATTTTGTCATATTTTGAATGTGAGAGCATTTGAACAGCAATCCTTTTCTACTATGAAAATCTTCCAAACTAACATAAAAAGAATGATAAAGCTCACAAATTATTTTATACCTTTCCCAGAACTCAAGCTTCCCTTTAAAAAGGTTGAGTTCTGGGAAAGATAAACATAATTTGTGAGCTTTCTCATTTTTTATGTCAGTTTGGAAGAACATTATAGCAGAAAATGTCCCCTGAAAAGAACTGCTCTTCAAATACCCTCATACATGTATTCAAAATATGACAAGAAACGCATGAAATGTTCGGCCCAAAATTCCATGCCACAAGTGTGTGCATAGTGACCCATAGACACATCTCTGTATGCAGTGTGCATGTGTCTCTCAGTGGGATTGTGTCAATTTCTTCTTATTTTGGTGATTCCAAAACATCACAATATTCTCCAATTCCTATGAAGACATGATCAACCTTTCCAAATTGCTTTGAGACAGTTTCTTTCACAATGTAATCTCATGACCAGCACTCAACCTTCTCTTTAAAGACTCTTGATTTTGATCTTGAAACTTCCTACAGTGCATCAAAAAAAGTGAACAGTTGAAAAAAGTCTCCCAAATTGAATATTTTCAGGCAATTGTCATGCTATTGAATAGCTTTAGGTCTCCTCTATGACATGACACACAAAATATCATGTTCAGAAAAAAAAAGTTATGTTTGAGTGAGCAAATGCACAATCGCCTTGATTAAGGCTAGCATGCGGTGTGAAAAGTTTATGTAAAAATAAAAGGTTCCAGGATCTCATAATTTCGCTCCCTAGGCCCTGTAAAGGATATAGTGTTTTTGATGGGCTCAAGATTGATACATTGTATTAATAGTTCTTGTTGCTCTGCTCGACATCATTGTAAGTTTCATCATCCTCTAAAGGTTGAAGTTGTGTGAGTATGAGATAAATCACAAAAGAATTATAATTGTTAAACTTGTGTGGATATGAAAAGGGTTATAATTTGATTTTAAGTAAGTAAAAACAACAATTTGGGAACACTTTTTGAAAAAAAAATCACATAAATTTCTCCCTCTGCGACAAAAGCAAGATTTTCATTTCTTACAAAGGATTTATAGAACTTGTGACTTTGAAATTTCATAGGCAGTATCTACAGGATGTCTCCCAAACCTGTGCAAATTTTCTCAGAATTGTAAGTCTGAAAAAGGGAAGAAGCACCTTTAACATAACCCATCGGATTTCATTGTGATATAAATAAGACAACATTTTCAGTAGACTCAAGCCCCAGTTATCTTAGGCCTTATATTCAAAAGGTTAGGAAGATATTTATGCACAATACATATTCTCAAAAACTTGATAGCTGTAATAAAATTCTCCTTGGCTTACCCCCCTCAGTGATGTGTATCGTTGCTTCTTGGGTTTTTTGATCCCATTACGATGAGCCTTGAAACCTAGTGAGGAAAGTAGAAAACGTTGACTTTATCACTTAAGAAATTATCACAAACATAAACAGAGCATTATTGTAACCAATAATTTGACTGTATACTAGCATTGTAAATCTACCAAATGAGAGTTTCTGTAGTAGAGTAGAATCTTGTTGTAACTTAAAGAACAATCTCATCAAGGAAATTTGACCTGTCCAACTTTTTTTTGGGAGGGGTGGGGGCTCAGATATCACATATAAACAAGGTTTAAAAACAAAAAGGAAGCTTCCTTATAGTCTGGGAGCCTGTCCTGAAATAGTCACCCCATTTTACATATGAGATTTGACCCCTTAAAATTACTTCGACCATCCAGGTCATTCACAAAAAGCTTGTCAGCCGGGTTTGGCCCCCAGAACCCCCATACCTTTTCTTCTGACAAAATTTGGTCCATGTGAAAGGGGAAAAATTTGACCCAATTTTTAGGGGCTGTCTGACAACCCATCCCGACAGGAAATTTTGTAAGTTTTTGTGTTTTGGTACCTTATAATCATACAACTTTCTTTTCACAAAGTTTGGCGCAGGTGTTAGATGGGTTGAAATCGACCCGACTTGGGGGGGCCTTTTGGGGGGCTCTGGGGGCCAAACTCGGCGGCTTCGTTCAGGATGACAAGCATTTTGTGAATGACATGAATGGTCTAAGTAATTTTAAAGGGTCTAAGTAACTTTGAGGGGTCAAATCTCATATATGTAAAATGGGATGAATATTTCGGGACAGGCTCCTGGCCTATTAGACTCAAGCAGTGACGAGCTCTTTCTAAAAAAAGGCATATCCTTTTTCATATGTACATGTGGCTTTGCCATTTATTTTTTAAATAAGACATCTCAATTTGGCTATTTGCAATTTCCTGCTAATTTCAGTTCTCCTTATGGTTCATTAAAAAAAAGAAGTTTCAATGTGTCCTAGTAATCAAATTTTTAATAAACTAAACAAATGTTCATTTCAATAATTCTACTCACTCTGATTATGAGAGGTGTGATTCTTTGATTTGGCCATCACTCCACTTGTATGCTGCTCAGTTCAAATTACAACTGGCACTAGATAGTGGGAAAAAAAGAAAGAAGAAAAAAAAAATTGTTTGATTAGTATAACTTGGTATTGCAAATCATATTTTCAGCACCTTTCAAAATAGTCTTTTCCAATTCTATGACAGTGGAGTACCAATAACTACACTGATTCAGAATAAAATATTATTAGCTGTATTATCTCAGGAGGTTACAACAAAAGTTACAACAAAAGTTACAACACAATTTTCAGAATACCACCCCAGGAAGTCTTCCAGGTTACACATGACAGACACACTATGATCGTCTTGTCCATCGACAGTATGGCTAGGCCTAGAGTGCCCAAGTCTGCACAGTGCCCTTGTCTGCGCAAATGCGTAACTGCGCGATTTGGATAAAACAAAACATGCAACGAAAACTAAATTTTAATCTTTATCATAGCGATAGCCGATAGGTATTCAAGCAAAGAACAAGTCCAAATATTGTAAGATCTTATGTTGTCTTTCATGTCACAACTCCCGATCTGCGTGTAAAATGAATGAGCGTGCAGACATGGGCAAACCACTGTTTTTTCAATGTTGAAATGACATGGCCACCGTTTTTAGTGGAAATGGCACTCACTGTTCTTGCTTAATTTTGATGAGATTTTTTTGCAAACTCACTCTTTAGAATATCAGGAATAATATAAAATTATGCATTACTGGAACATTAAACAAATTGATGTTCATTTTCAGGTCAAAATCTTAGGTGCACAAACTTAACAGTTAGGGCTCCCCATCATACATTTCTAACGCGACGTAGCTGTACGAGCTCCTTGGCTTATCAATCTGGTACTGGCCTACAGAGCTGTACATGGGTTCCATATACTGTGTGTGGAGGAAGCTATCAACAAAAAAAAACGAGATCTAAATATTACCATTTCTCACATACTGTGAGCCACGCAAACCACCCTCAGAGTTTGCTAAAGGGGTTACCTTCCAGGATCAACTAAGATTGTAATATTTGAATGAATAAAAAAGAAAAACAAAAAAAACCAGGTTTTTTTTACCTCGCATGTGTAACGTGTATATGGTAGGTCCACTACATATCGACCACCCTTTTTTAAACCGACCGCCTTCTTGCCATAGACTCATCGCGTATATAAGAAATATGCATGGGACTAATGCACCTATCAATTGTAAGACGCACCCCTCGACCCCCGGGAAAGGTGCGTCATGGTTGGGTAATTTACCAACAAATGAATGACGCAGGGTATGGTCATGGAAGCATTTGGTCAGTCACAGCATGGAGAATGGGGTGCGTCATAGTCGGTCATTTTACATGGGTGCGTCATAATGCCTCGCTATGTTTACAAACGGGTCTGTCCGCGCAATACTCACCGCGTACCGGGCTTTTAAACATGCAAACTCCTTGAATATAAAAAAAAATATATTGACATGGAATCTATACTTTCGCACCGGGCGCCCAAAATCGAGTTTGATGACATCAAATAAAATGGAAACCCCCAAATAATAATAATTGATCTCAAATCCTCTCTCATGCTGTCTTCTGTCTGGGTTCTCAAAAAAGGGAAGAAATAAGGTATTTTTCGTTACTTTGTTTATTTTTACCCCGTTCGTTCCAGCACTGCGTTGGAGAATGGGGTGCGTCATAGTCGGTCATTTTACATGGGTGCGTCATAATGCCTCGCTATGTTTACAAACGGGTCTGTCCGCGCAATACTCACCGCGTACCGGGCTTTTAAACATGCAAACTCCTTGAATATAAAAAAAAATATATTGACATGGAATCTATACTTTCGCACCGGGCGCCCAAAATCGAGTTTGATGACATCAAATAAAATGGAAACCCCCAAATAATAATAATTGATCTCAAATCCTCTCTCATGCTGTCTTCTGTCTGGGTTCTCAAAAAAGGGAAGAAATAAGGTATTTTTCGTTACTTTGTTTATTTTTACCCCGTTCGTTCCAGCACTGCGTTGGCTGGTTCGGTTCTTGCCGCGATGATCGCGATCGGTAGCATTTGTGCTAGGCTGGATTGAGACATGAATATTCATGTGTTGACGTCACAAGAATGTCAGCGATTGCACTGTGTGACTTCTGCACATTTTCATATGTCATCGCCGATAATCTTATCTCGAGCTCGGCCTCAATAGCGTGCAGGATGATAACGTGTGTTTGTGTCTTCAGCTAGCGTTCATGCATGCGTGTCGATATCAACAATGCATGCAATACTATACTAGCGCCGCGCCGATGCATAGCGTGCCACGTGCGCGCGGAGCTTTACCATGACGGGGTGCGTCACAATGGTAAGTCAAAGTCTAGAACTGGTGCGTCATATTTTTTCGTCCAGGCACAGTCATTGTAAGAAAAGGTCCGTCATAGTCGAGACACACAGGTGCGTCATGGTATAGGAAAATCCGACTCACATCTGACAAGTGACGCACCATTCCCGGGGGTCGAGGGGTGCATCTTACAATTGATAAGTGCATAAGCGCAATGCGCAACCCAATCGAACCAGACTCACTTGCTCAAGAAAAATGAGGAGGAAACAGGTAAGAAATTGATAAAATTCATAAAATATACGGTTATAATGTTATTATATTCGATTACTTTATAAAAAAATCCTTGTGGTTTTTAGAACACATTTCCATCGATTTTCGGAGGATAAATGTTCCGTAGCCGACAGTATCTACTAATATAATGATGATGTCATACGGCTTTCTGTATGTCGCCAGCTACGTTCATATGTCATACATAATCTGTATGCATATAAGCGGCAGTTTTCGGGAAAAATATGATGATGAAGAAAACAAATCCCGTTATTGTTGCATCCAGTGGATTCACTTTGCGTGCATAATCAGTAGAGGGCGGGTGGTCGGTTCATAAAAAGGGCTTATTTAGCGCACAGAAAAAAACATGCGTTTGTTTACGTCGCGCGCGCCACACTGGTAGGACCCAACCCGTCATCATTGTGGAATGACGTGAATCTGCAGGATTTTTCGTCCAAGATAGATCAATTGTAGGTAAATTTGACAAATAGTTTTGTAGATATCGTGATATTAAAATTAGGCTGTCGATAAGGGGTAGGTCCAACCATATATGGGACTACACAAATCTAATCCCATATATACAAGTTACATGTTGAGGTTTACAATCTTAGCTGATCCTGGAAGGTAACTCATTTAGCAAACTCAGAGGATGGTTTGCATGGCTCACAGTAGGCCTAGATGGAAAATGGTGATATTTAGATATAGTTTTTGGCAAACCCACAAAATAGGGGCCGGTCGGCGTGCGCGTGCCATGTTTTACAGTGTGGAGATCGGCGCTCGGCAGAGACAGCCAAAAATGAACACATGTAACAAATTCATAATCAAGTTCAAAACAACTTCCAAATATATTTTAAATCAAGTAATTAATGCTGTGATATATCATATTGTCCTCTTGGCTTTCAGATTTGTAGTTGTTTGATGAAAATCATAACGATTTTGGCCAGAAATGGAGTCAAACTCGCAAATGTTTCATCGCTGAATCTGGTGCAAGATCGCCGCCGCCGCCGCTGCCGCTGGGCTACATTTGCTTGCACACAAATGAATACAGCACGCGCAGACCAGCCCCTATTCTCCGGGTTTGCCTAGTTTTTTTTTGTTGATAGCTTCCTCCACACACAGTATATGGATCCCATGTACAACTCCGTAGGCCAGTACCAAATTGATAAGCCAAGGAGCTCGTACAGCTATAGACCGAAAATTCTGTCTCTCGTTCGTTAGCTCTTCACTTAGAGACAGAAACGCTCCATTCACTCGCCTGTGCAAACCGAATACACATTGACTTACACACTATACAGTTTGAATGCAGCGTAAGATTTTCAAACCGAGAACAACTTGGACCCTGAATTACCTGAAAAAGGAGCATTAAAAGGAATAAAACAATGAAATTGGTAAGTTGAACATGTTCGTTATTAAGCATAGAGCCTAGGCCTAATCTATTTAATTTACTCAAATATTTTTAAAACTCCTAATATCCTCATTTTAACAACGACATGCCTACTGTCTCTCGGCAGACAGTGAGTTTGCACAGGCGAGTGAATGGAGCGTTTCTGTCTCTAAGTGAAGGGCCGACCCTATCCAAATAAGAGGCTAACGAACGAGAGACAGAAAATTTCGGTCTAGTACAGCTACGGACACCCTACCTACTAGTATGGCTAGAGTGCCCAAGTCTGCGCAGTGCCCATGTCTGCGCACACGCGTAACTGCGCGATTCTAAGGTGCGCGGCCCTGTATTCGGTCATATTCCAGAATTCGGTCACGCAGCTCTTTGAACAGCTGTGAAGAACTCATGAATAATTTTTGAGGCTCGAAACCTATACATAACAGACACATGAACAAGGTACCTCTAATGTTGAAAGCAATTCAGGTCGGACGCCCTGGAAAAGATCTCCAAATACCCTCGAAACTGGTCAGTGTTACCCAAGTTTCCGCACTTCCGGGTTCCGTTAGCGCGTGAGTTAACACGCATAGCCATATGTAGACGCCTATGGTGAAATAACTATGTGTGCATGTGCAATGAATTTAGTATGTGTGTGAAGAGGAGCTTCCGGGTCTTCCATCTATCGCAGCGAATTTGCAAATGGCGATCTCAGCGATGAGCAAGAGAATATATACCTCACCCCTGCCAGTGAGATGGCGCTCTTCCAGTATTCGGTCAGGCAACATTGAGTGCCTTGCGCCAACGCGCTTTGTGTGCAACTTGTCGCTTTGCGCTTCGCCGACGCGCTTTGCTCTTTTTAGAAATACATTTTGTGCATTATTTCTGACCCTAGAGCTTCGATTTGTGGATTTTAATGGATAAAAATTCTCATACATTTAAGTATGAATATATAGAAGCCACAGAAAATGCCTAAAAACGCAGAAATGTGACAAAAATGGTTATATAACTATCCCGAGATGCAGCGCACTATCGCGTGACCGAATTGTGGACGGCGCCGACCGAATACTGGGCGGAAAACTTCTCCTTCTTCTGTCGGCGATATTTTTTGGGGTAGGCTTTTTGTTTTAAATTATTTTGATAATTATTTAAAGGACAATTTTGCGGTTCTTTTGATGGTAGATTGTCAATTTAAAGAGATAGGTATTCATATTAGCGGCGATTTCGTATTAAGTGACCGAATACCGGCGCGCGCACCCTAATAAAACAAAACACGCAACGAACACAAACTTTTCATCTTTATTTATCATAGCGATAGGGATTCATGCAAAAAACTAGTCAAAATAATGAAAAACGGTCTTATTTCAGACATTTTATTCACAAGCCTTAAAATGTTGTCTTTCACGTCAAAACTCCCGAACTGCGTGTAAAATGAATGAATGAGTGCGCAGACATGGGCACCATTGTTTTTTTCAATGTTGAAATGACACGACCACCGTCATGACCGTTTCTTGTGAAAATGGCATTGTTCTTGCTCTAATTTTGATGAGATTTTTTTGCAGACTTACTCTTTAGAATATCAGGAATAATATAAAATTAAGCTTTAGAGGAATATTAAAGAAATTCTTGTTCATTTTCAGATCAAAACCTTAGATGCGCAGACATGGGGGCTCCCCATCATACTAGGGTGCGCGGCCCGGTATTCGGTCATATTCCAGAATTCAGTCACGCAGCTCTTTGAACAGCTGTGAAGAACTCATGAATAATTTTTGAGGCTCGAAACCTATACATAACAGACACATGAACAAGGTACCTCTAATGTTGAAAGCAATTCAGGTCGGACGCCCTGGAAAAGATCTCCAAATACCCTCGAAACTGGTCAGTGTTACCCAAGTTTCCGCACTTCCGGGTTCCGTTAGCGCGTGAGTTAACACGCATAGCCATATGTAGACGCCTATGGTGAAATAACTATGTGTGCAGGTGCAATGAATTTAGTATGTGTGTGAAGAGGAGCTTCCGGGTCTTCCATCTATCGCAGCGAATTTGCAAATGGCGATCTCAGCGATGAACAAGAGAATATATACCTCACCCCTGCCAGTGAGATGGCGCTCTTCCAGTATTCGGTCAGGCAACATTGAGTGCCTTGCGCCAACGCGCTTTGTGTGCAACTTGTCGCTTTGCGCTTCGCCGACGCGCTTTGCTCTTTTTAGAAATACATTTTGTGCATTATTTCTGACCCTAGAGCTTCGATTTGTGGATTTTAATGGATAAAAATTCTCATACATTTAAGTATGAATATATAGAAGCCACAGAAAATGCCTAAAAATGCAGAAATGTGACAAAAATGGTTATATAACTCTCCCGAGATGCAGACGGCGCTGTGGACGGCGCCGACCGAATACTGGGCGGAAAACTTCTCCTTCTTCTGTCGGCGATATTTTTTGGGGTAAGTTTCCATGTTTTAAATTATTTTGATAATTATTTAAAGGACAATTTTGCGGTTCTTTTGATGGTAGATTGTCAATTTAAAGAGATAGGTATTCATATTAGTGGCGACTTCTTTTTAAGTGACCGAATACCGGCGCGCGCACCCTAGGCCTAGGCCTACCTAGTTCAGTTCAGTTTCACTTCCACCAACAATGACATTATCAATCATCATCATGACGTCCACAACTTCAGCATAATTTTATTGTATTAAACTAACCCTGTTTTCACGAGTTATGTGTGATAAATTAGATGTTTAAGATAATTTCCATGTATAATTCGTGACAGTGTGTCCTTTTAAGCAATTTTTATAGACGTGCCTATCTAACGTTAGACCGTATCATGCCTATCACTGTCACCAACACTGAGTTCATGAACTGGGCAATTTGATAGCGGTTGCCGCTGCGATTTCCAGCGAATGGGACCACAATCAATCTGCGTCACAGCAGCATCTGCTTCCAAATTACCGATTCTTTTAACATTCTGCACATCTAATATATAGAATAATGAAATCATAGCAGTAATAAAAACTTATGCAATTATTCAAAATCAATAAATTATCGTTAAGAAAAGTAACTATGTAGATTAAATGGGATTTTATCAGCATTGTAGATTGGACTTACACTTCTAGAATTTTGGATCTGCAAAGGATTCTAACGTTGAGGGCGACATATAAAGGAAAGAGTCAAAAACTGAAATTAGAGGCAGGTTTATGTTGACAAGTTCGAGCCCTCACACTATACATGTACCATAATACCTAGCACAATGTACCATCGTAGAGATCGACGACCATACTTGTAAGCACTGTGCAGGGCTAGTCGTTGGAAGTGGGGAGGGGGGATGAACATTTTGAAATTTGCTTGCAGTCTCTATCTTGTGGACCAGACCAATACTTTGGGTGCCTGTTCCGAAATAGTCACCCCATTTTACATATGAGATTTGACCCCTTAAAGGGGACTTTGAGTATAGTCATTATTGAAATGATCATTTGACACAAAATTGTACCCCAAAGAAAGTTATAATACCGGTACTCAATATTGTAGTACATTGTACTATGAAAATTTGACCTGAATTGACTGAGACACTTTTGAGTAAGGTTTTAATGCCAACTTTGTTTCTCTACATCCAGAGCATTTTGGGCGGTTTTCAGGGGCGCGTTACACCCTCTTTCCAATGGAATCTTTTGTCAGTTTTCATATTTTTGTAATGTAAATTGTACACCCATACCTCTTCCTTCTGACAAAATTTGGTCCATATGAGCCTTAAGGGGAAAAATTTGCCCCAATTTGTAGGGGCCGTATATGACAACCCAGCCCAATGGAAAATTTTGTTAGTTGTTGTTTTTAGGGTAATGTAGGCCCTATAGTCCTTCTGATAAAATTTGGTGCATATGTTATATGGGTTGAAATCCACCCGATTTGGGGGCCCTTTTTTTGGGGGGGGGGGGGCTCTGGGTTCAATGACCCGGCGGCTTCGTTCAGGCTGACAAACATTTTGTGAATGACACGGATGGGTCATTATAACTGGGGGCAAAATCTCGTAAGTAATATAGGGTGACTATATTGGGACAGCTAGGAGTGGCCTACAAAAACAAGACACCAACACTTCGAGACCTAAAAGGAGAGAGTTGTTCTCGACCCCATATAGAATGCATACACCCAGGGTGGCATGACAGGGTTCCCCTCCAACCCAGAGAAGATATTAATTTTGAAATTTAATTATTCGTGTATAATAATCGATGCACAAAATACATTTTTTACCTTTGGAAAAAAAGATCTGTAGGACAATTTACACTTCTCCACTTTAGAGTCTCTACCTTCCCTTTTGAAATCTCAAAGCTTTCTTATATAGCTTACTTGACTCCCCACATCCTCATATAGCAACGTCTTAGCAACGCCATGCAGTGATTACCAACGTATCCATAGGTATATGCATAGAGTCTATTATAGGATCTCTATGGGTTTATGGCACTCATGGAACCATCACTATACATAGGAGGATAGGGCTGTTCGGCGGCGGTCGCGAAGAAGTGAAGAAGTGAAAATAACCAAATATAATAGGCAAACTTTCGAGAAAATACTTCCTTCCACATCATTAGGATGATACTGATAGAAAAGCTGAATTCATGCTAAATTCGTCAATAGGATCTTTATCACCTTGATCAACTGAAATTTTCAGGCTATTTTTGTCCGGCGATCTTGCTCCTTCAAAACACACATAGTTATGTGCTGAGATTTAATACTATGACTATGGGAGGCAATTCTCTGTGGCATGAAGCTGTTGTTGATTAGTCATTTCGTCTCATATGCATGGCATTCAGTCAATTTTGACTATTATCACCAACAATTTTTTTTTCTCGTTATATTAATCTTATAAAAATATAAAATTGACTCCTCTCTTTTTTGTAGTTATGTTTTTTTTAATTATATATCTTTTTCAAAAGATAAAATGGTATCATGCCAGGTTACCGAATACCGAGTTATGTCGGTATGGAGTGCGAGGTTATCTATCATAACTTCGCATTGTGTGAGTGATTATGGTCTGCCCTCTGTCTTCTTTGAAATATAGCATCAACAATTATGTCTGAGGGCAGTGCAGGTACCCTATATTCTATAAAGTTTATGAAGTATATCAAAAGTACATACCTTACATATAACAATACAAAATTAATCAGCAAGTGGTCAAGTTGTCCCTGAAAAGTGGAGGTGGTTGCATAGTCCGAGCCCCCCCCCCCCCCCCCCCCCCGGCCAACGCGCCGTAAAACTTGTTGCTGTACACCAATGCTTGCAGGCAAATTGGGGCCTTAAGTCGGATGGTATAAATTTTGGGTATTAGTTCAGCGGACAAACTCTATAAAGGGTTCACTCTGTAAATATTTCTTGAAAATGCATGTAGAATTTATCCACAACCGATTTCAAGTTTCATAGTTATTCACTTGCTTGGGAAAAATCCATCGCTCTTAAATCGCCGTCATTCTACGCGTCACCATACAGTCCATACCCAAAATACTAGTCGATAAATTCGGTTCATTAGCATATACATGTACAGTTTCGGCGTCAGCACGCTATCCCTATATATGCATTTGGCGCCATAAGCATTGTGTTGTACGCTTCGCCAATACCTCACGTGTTGTAGCTGCCGCTCATCTGCACTCTACACCCCCACAAATTTGGCAATATTTCTTGATTTTGAGTACTAAAAGGGAAAGAAACATCACGTAATTAATCCGAACTGTTTACTGCAGTGATTGTAAGTACGACTACGAGAAACTCTTGAGATATATCATCATGGGTAAGAATAAAAAGGACCCGAATAAGCCCCGTGGTCGCATGTCGGCCTATGCTTACTTTGTGCAGGATCGGCGTAGTAAATCTGAAGGGCAAGTGAATTTCACCGCTTTCTCTAAGGACTGTGCTGATAGATGGAAGAATATGACAGATGGAGACAAGCGGCCCTACAACGACAAATCTGCAGCTGATAAGCTACGATATGACCGGGAGATGTCGGGCTACGTCCCTCCAATGAAGGAAAAGCATGCGAAGGGTCGACGTCGAGCCAAGAAAGATCCAGATGCTCCAAAGAGGAATCTGTCAGCTTTCTTCCTCTTCAGTCGTGACGAGCGAGGTGCCATCAAGCAGGCCCATAAAGATTGGTCAGTGGGAAAGATTGCACAGCAGCTTGCTGCCATTTGGAAGACGGTTTCCCCAGCAACCAAGGCAAAGTATGATGCTGAAGCTGCCCGTGACAAGGAGCGCTACATGAGAGAGATGGCCCACTTCAAGGATTCAAAGCCAAAGCAGAAGAAGCAGCAGAGGAAGGAATCATCCAGCTCAAGTTCTTCAGACGACTCCAGCTCAGATGACTCTAGCTCTGATTCTGACAGCGATGAGGAGTAAAGAGTGCACTAAACTCTTTGTAGTCTAGATCTGCCATCTTAAAAGTGCACCCACAACCTTTACAAAGACCATCCAACCTGTTGACATTGGTAGTACAAATTGCCATGATTGTTGATGAAGCTGTCTGATTTCCAGATCAAAATTTTCACCATGTTTGTCACATTCAATTTGTATCAATCACTAATATCAGCAAGAATAATGGAAATGGTGGACCTTTGATAGAGATATTGCATTTCTGATTTGACAAAGTGTATTCTCATTCTGTGTTTACTTCTAGAAGATCTAGACTATCATGACTATTTTAATGAATTGTTGAATGAAGATGATATTGCCCAGGCCATCCTACTTGAAGTTATTACTAGGCTAAATAAAATTTTGCCTATGGATCTAGATCTTCATTCAACATTTCATGAGCAAAGGTAGGCAAGCAATGATCCAGTTCAAATACATGTATTTGTTACCATTTGTCCATTATCATTCTGTTAAAACTTTCATCCAGCTTGATTTTTTTTTATACTGAAGTGAACGGAACATTTATAAGCAACCTCAAAAATATTACTGTTAAACATATATGTAGACTTCTAAACCTGACAAATCAAAAATTCTACTTTTTTCATTTACATTCAGCAGTTGTTGGGGTGCTGAGTTGACACAGGATATAAGAATACTTTGATCATATGGCTTGTCATGTCTATGTCTCTGAAGTCTGGACACTTGGCACAAGTCCCTGTGTTAATGTAAGTAATGATAGAATGAATTGTGTACAAAGTTCTGTAAATAGTAGTATTGTGTGAACTATACTTGGCGTAAAGTGACAGGAACCATGCAAAAAGTTCTTACTGGTAAATTAAGCCGAGGTTTTTAGTCAAGTTTTGTATTAATGCTATTGTATGACGTACTTTACTCCTGTGAAATAACATTTACCAATGTAGTTAAAAATAGAGAATGTATAAAATTGCATCTTTTTATTATTTTTTAAAACAATGCTGATACACACCTTTTACATGTATTTGCCAATAATTTCATCTTCACTCAACTTTTTTGCCTTTGTTTCAAGCTATGTTAAAAAGAAATATCTAGTGGTGTCCGAAACGTTAAATATATGCTGTCAGATTGTGACTACGGGTAATAGACAATATTACATTTATGTTGACTGGAAAGTGACTTGTCATTGGAGTACCACATTTCAAACACTGTTTCAACAGCAAAAGAAAATATAACATTTTAATTTCAGCTTATGTGTCAGTTTACGGCAAATGATCAATTTCATCTGCTTAATCAGTGAACTGTTATCTGGTAGCTTGTTGCGATTTGGCACCAACCCAAAATAAGGTCTTCCACATTTTGACCGATAATCAGTCATGATTGTAATACAGCCATGCTAAATGGCCTGATGTATTTATTTGTTATTTTTTTTCATCAGCATATGATTATGGGAGCAGCACCACAAGCTGCATGTGAGTTTATGTGTGTACAAGTAACATATGATCCAAAATGGAGAGAAAATGTGCCTAAGTCACTTGCTTACATATGTTTGAACTAATGAAGCTTGAATGAACTGTTCTGCAGAGGTGTATATTTTGCTGGAAATTGATGTGATTTTTATGGTGTTCTTCAATTTGAATTGTTATATGCCAGAAAATGTCTGTTTTCAAGTTAATCATCAAAACATAGGTCTTTTAAAAGTACATTATGTGTTCATTCCAGTTTGAGAATTAATGTTATGAAAAAAAATGTTCTGAAAAGGTGTTTTACATCAGTTTTAAAAACATTTCAACCTTAAATCTAGCTTGTATCATAAAATGGTTAAGAGTAATATTGTACCTGTTTAAGATCAATGTGTATGATTTTCATTTAGTATACTTACATGTACAATGCCATCAATGGTGATTTAATTTTTTTCTTAAGCATCCTTGGTTTTTCCCTTATCCATGTTTTTTTTTTCAAGAGGTACATACCTTCAGTGTCAATCTGTCAGTCATTGTATGTTATATTTTTTCTGCATCATAAATAAACAATGTTTTTAATTCAGAGAAGAATTATGAATACCCACAAATCATTAATCAGTTCTGAAAAGGTCTGGTATAACAGTTGTGCAAGAGTGTACACAGGATATGAGGGTGCTACAAATCCACTTACAAGTTATAATATTGAGCATGTTGTCTCAAGACTCATGAATATGTTAATATTATTTGGTGGCCACCCAAAAATGGTTAAGGATGTATAGGATGTGTGAGGATTCAAAGAGAGTATGGTGAGTGGGAAGGAAATTGAGTGTTTGAGTAAGAGAGAGAGAGAGAGAGATACAGACAGAAAGGGAAAGAGACAGAGAGGAGTGAAATTCAGTGAATGAATATAACTGCATAATTTGAATCTATTGAGACTACATAAAATAGTTTGACTTATGCAAAATTTGACTTGGGAAATGTAAATAACACGTTTTGCATAATTTGGTCAAAAAATTGATTCGACTTGAGTTCCACTTATGCAACTTCGAGTTATGTTCTTTTGTCCTGTATGCTAATTTTCCAATATGCAGGGTTCCACACTAACTTGTGTCCAAGGGCAAATTCCCTTTTAAAATTCACAGCAACACTTGAATTTCAACAAATATTCCATTATGAGAAAAGGAATGTCCCCCCCCCCCCCCCCACCGCCTTTTTTTTCCTTCTTCTTAGCATTGCCCTTTACATGACCACTGGTGTTGTGCCCTGCCATATGAGGGTGAGCAACTGAGCATTATGTGTGGGATTACACTTGTTGATAAATAGTTGACACAAACTTGACTCATAATTTTGTCAGTTCTAAATGAATATGTAATGTTTGCATGTTGTAAGGTTGAAGGGTATAACCTTTAGGCTTACTTCAAATATGATCAAACACTAGCCTATTCAAATAGATTCTTGAAACAATATTATTTGAGAAGCTTGGTATTGGTTTTAATGAAGTATTGATGACTGGTATTAAAAGACAATGTTGAATTGCAGATGTGATACATTGCATTGTTCTGAATTAATTCAGGCACATTCACACATTGATTGGTCTTTGCTAGAAAGTGAAAATCTGTTCAAATTTCTTAATTGGAAGAGACATTAAAAATTTGCTTCAGAAAATTTATCAGGCTCAACTAGAGAAGTCCAATGCAATAAGAGTTTTGAGTTACCATCATCAAGTTTCAATTTGTTTTGATACCTACCTACATGTACATGTAAAATTAGGCTTAGACATTGTACACATTTCTCAGCCATATATGTATAGTTAGCTCAAATTCATTTGCAGATCCAGGATACTGGGGGGGGGGGGGGGGGCACAATGTCCAATTAACTGATAAACAAACCCCTCTCCCAACCTCAAAGTAATTATTAGCTGGGGCACATGCCTATTAAAGTGTAGTAGACTTTCTTTGTGCCCCCCCCCCCCCCCCCCTCCCCCAGGATGGATCCCCCACTGTAAGATTTGAAAGAAATAATAAGTTTTATGGTAGGTGTAAAATAGGGCCTATTATGGTTGCTTCACTGTGGAATCCTCAGTGTATCTCTTCTCTGCATATAGCCTACCTGTACACTTCACTAATGAAATTCTTGACATTTTTCCTCCATCAAAGTTCACGCCCTAAACTGATTTTCAAAGTCAAAGCCGTCGATGTCCCCCAAAACAAGTGAACAAAGGCTAAAAGGTTGCTAGGGCCATTTGTAAAACCCCTACTTTATCATTTTCCCGCCATCTGCTTGCGATCGATGCCTCACCATTGTGTGCCGTACGCACTGCGGTTTGCACACACTCCTTTCTATGACGAAAAGGCTTTATGTGAAGAACCATTGTACATGAACGCGATTGCAGTTGGGGGCGGACGCATTGTTGTACGACATGACTTTGTACGCTGTAAAATCATAGTCTAGCTGGGCAACCCGGTTTCAAATCGACGTAAGACGAATTATCTTTGTTCACTCTCTTTCTTTCTTTCTCGTTAATCCCCTCTCTTGTTTTCATTGATAGCACATACAGGATTGCTCATTAGATTGGATAGGTAAACTAGGCATCGTAGGTACACCATGTATGCATTCAAACCGAGCTTTCACATGTCCGTGAGTGTGACTTTTATGCGGACTATTTTCACGTGGCACTAAGTTTTTCATGACATAAGGGGTGCGTGAGACGGGGAACGTGGTTGACCCCCTGTTCGCCGAGTTCATTGTCCGGGCAGTTTATTTACTGTGTGTCCCTGAATTATAGATGTACAGATGCGGGGATGATCAGGAGTGTCAGCTATCAATTTTCATTCCAGAGTTCGAAACACATGCATTTTTATTTTTTGGAAGAGAGGTTGAGATGGATTATAATTACATGAAAGGGATCATCGAGCCCAACCACTACTACCAAACCAACCAAAACAAACAAACATAAAATGACAACAAGGAAAAAAAAAAGCAAACAAACAAACACACACACATTATGTACTCTGCGTGTAGATGAATATTACAGAGTACTTGAGATAAGTGTTTGAGTCAGATGCAAGTTATAGACACGTTTACTATAAATGTATTTCAATTATGCATGTTTCTCTCCAGAATCCTTAGTTACCAACTATTTAGTGCACCTTCTATGTATAATGGCATCTCTATGGACGGTAATCATTTTACATACACATTAGTTGTTGCTATGTCGGGCAAGCCTCTGACAAGCATTGAGTCGTCAAGAGAAACTATTGTTCAAGAAGTATGCATATGGTAAACAGGCCTATTATCGTTCCTATCGTTGTTACCAAACACTCATTGTTGAAGAGCACCACTCCCCTTTTTAAAAACAAATCTCCCTCTCAATTTCTCTCTTCCGTCTCTCCTTATCTTTCTAAGTTCCCCTCTCTTCTTTTTAGACCTAATATTTTGCATCAGTTTATATCTCTTATTTCTCTGTCTGTCCGTCTAATCTCTCTCTCTCTCTATCTCTCTCTCTCTTCTCTCTCCTTTATCTTTCTTTCTAAGTTCCCCTCTCTTCTCTTTAGGCCTAATATTGTGTATTAGTTAATATCTCTTCTTTCTCTGTCTGTCCGTCTGTCTGTCTCTCTCTCTCTCTCTCTGTCTCTCTCCTTTATCTTTCTTTCTAAACTCCCCTCTCTTCTCTTTAGGCCTAATATTTTGTATTAGTTTATATATATCTATTCTTTCTCTGTCCGCCTGTCTGTCTATTTCTCTCCCCCTCTCTCACTCTCTCTATATCTTTCCCATCTACCTCTCTCTTCTTTTCATTTCTCCCTCTATTTATATTTCTCATTTCGCAAAGTTGCTCAACTCAATTGGTGTATACCATAGTGGACCTTTTCAACTAGTATTGTTAAGGCTTATTAATTTACGTATATGAAGTACCATCGGTTATACCATAATATTTCAATCGTTGACTTGTTTTCAATAATATACAAGAATATGAAAATAACCATCATTATCTCGGTCAAGTTTGGCTAAGATAAGAGCGTGAAAAAATAATACTTATGTAGCTCAGTTTATCTAATGTCATGATTTTTTTTTTCTTCAATCGTGTGTTGACCTAATTGAATATAATTAGCATCTTTAAAACGGATGAACAATAATTCGGAAAGTCAGCGTGTGTAAATGGGATGAAGTTCATAGTCTACGGGCTTTCCAACCTTTCTTATTTTCAAAATAATACCAAACATGGAACAGAATATTAATTCTCGCAGCACCAGGCTTAGATTATGAAATGCTGCCAACTACGTGGAAATTTGAACAGTTACCGGTCTCTCTCTTTCTTTCTTTCTCTCTCTCTCTCTCTCTAAATGATAGAAATTAAGTTATTTTTCTCTCTTTCTTTCATTATTATTATTTTTTTTTGGGGGGGGGGGGGGAGGGGATGATATTGAAGACCCCCTTGCAAGAATATTATACCAATGATTACAATTTCTCTATTATGAGAATAACTTTTCATCCAGCGGGTGAAAAAAAAAATATATGAAAAGTCTGTTTGGAGCCAGAAGGGCGTTAACTCATATACTTTAATACAGAGTTGCTCCAAACAGACTATTATACACTGGTGAAAAGATCCCCCGGTGTGATCCTTGTATAGTAGCTTCATAATAGCAAGTTTTTTATTATTTTAAATTCTTTCAGTTTAAAGTTTTTAAACCAATCCTTATGATTATTTAAATCATCATATTGAAACAAATACTTATGATTCAAACATACAGATTAAAAATCATTTCAAAGCAAAATGAGCATACATTAAATAATATCAAAACAAATTCCAGAGCCCCATCAAGTTACGCGATGAAAATACACCATAGGAACGAAAAAGGGGCAATGATGTGGCAAGTTATATTTTTGGGCTTTATATGCTTTACACACATATCATTTCTATTTCACAATCTTCATTTCTTGAAACATCGATCTAAATGATACATCTCATTGCAGGCTGTAAACCCTCGAAATACAAGTTAGATTCATTTTACAAGCTCACAAATTTTAGCATTTTATCTTTTCTGGCTTTACAAAGAGATTTTCAATATGTGACAAAGTATAACGCCATCAGTGGCGGACCCCCCCCCCCCCCCCCTCCCCCCCCCCAAAAAAAAGGTCTTCAGCGTTTTGGGGTCTCTTCTTTATTCAAAAAATCTCTGGCAAGCAAAAAAGAAGAAGAAGGTCCTCAGCATTTTCGGGCCCCTTTTTGGTCCCAGGGGAGGGGGCCGCCCCCCGGATCCGCCACTGAACACCATGACATTGTATTGGTATCAGCAGTTGATTCGGAACACAATGAGTTTTTGCATTGCACCTGCCATTCCACACCATCTTTTGACACTGCATGTTGTCTGAATAAGTTGTGGAATGGTATAGGTGCGATGCACAATGGTATTTGCGTGTTCTGAAGTACTTACTAATAGACACAGATTTGATGGCCTTGATTTGCAAAAAAGGTGAAATCTAATTTTTTTTTAAATTCAAAGCAATTTTTTCCGAAAATTGCTTTAAGAAATTACTCCAAACTAAACCTTAATTCTTTAACTTCACAATTCGCAAGCTTCAGTTTGAGTACTTCGTAACACGCTATTGTGTAAAGCACATGTTACGTACATTATGGTACGTAATATTGATATAATCTGTCATTAATCACAAAATGATATGGGATAAGGAATACACAGAAGGAAACGCAACCCAAAACAAAGTTTGGTGCAGATACGTCTAAAAACAAAAATATAATGAATTATACAAAATAACAAGAAAAAGTATATTGTATTATGAGTTTATAACATATCATGGCAAATTAATATGTTGCATTCGTCGGATAAAGTACAGTAAAATTGCATCTCTTTGGTTAGTATTAATATTGTAATAGTCCATTTGGATATGGAATTCCATAAAATGAAAATGATATAGCATGATGAATTACTGTGTACACTATTTTGTGTATGTTTGTGTGTGGATTCAGGGTTCTTGGACCAGCCGGGGGGGGGGGGGGGGGGGGGTGGCTAGATGAAAGAAAGTTCTCTTATTGGGGGCCCGGGGTGGAACACGGGGGTAACCTAGTCATAAGGACCGCTATTCATAAGACCACTTATTCGTAAGGACCGCTACCGCGTGACTAAATGATTAGCGGTTTTGTATGAATAGCGGTCCTTCTAAATAGCGAGTAAACCATATATAAATTACCTCGCTATTCATAAGGACCTCCGTTCATAAGGACCACTATATTCATACCTCTATTCATAAGGACTCCTATCCATAACACCTGTTAAATGAATAGCGGTTTTCTATGAATAGCGGTCCTTATGAATAGCGAGCGGACCCGGGAACGCGTTAGAGGTGTTTCCCAGGTGTGAACTATTATAGCATATACATCGTTTAATATACGGGAAGTTTGTGGGAAGGTTTAAATAGTAAGCGCTTAAATAATAAAAAAAAAGATGTCGGTTCACTGTATATTGAGCGATCATCTTGGAAACAGGATTCAGAGTTCAAGGCTCAAGTGTAAGTCAGTGAGATGAGTGTGATCAGTTCGCGTCACGGACGGACATTTCAAAATTTTCCAAGTTGGGAGGTCTGTAATAAATAATTGATTAGATGGGATTGGATTGCTTTAGGATTTATTTTGGAGGATATCACTAGGTGTACTGAAAAATGATAAAATTTGGTTGTCATGGTTACTTATTTAAATGAGAATCAATAAATATGATCAATTTCTTAGAGTGGGAGATAGAAATTTTGTGTTGACTTCTCATTACTCTTTTTCTATTAATATCAGAACAACATGATGTTGTCTAATATGTTAGTCAAATAAATTGGCTTCCCTATCAGACATTTGGAATTTCAAAACAAGCTTTAGATTCCATAAGAGATGTGAAATATGTGCATCATAGATGGAAATTTGCTAAAAGTGTCATTTTTTTTACAATACCCCTGCTTAAAAATAGTTTGGTCCAAGAACTCTGGCACCTTGGAACCCTTTGAAGAACCAAATTTCTAGTAACTTTTGATGTATTTCATGGCGGTGATATTAATTTTGTGATAAAATATATTATCATGTGTCACGGACGGACAAACTTCTCACTTTAACCGATCATGCTCAGATAGAGCCCTTGGGTAAGGCATTCATTACCAGTTCCTTTATCATGCAGGAGCCGTAGGTCCCCTTAAAAAATAGGTCTATTTACTTTAAAGGAGTAAGCTTATTCATTTTAAATATGAACGGTAATTATTATGGTAAGTAACAAAATAGCAAAGGTTTAATTACGCTTTCATCAGTCCCAATCGCATTAACATTAACTCCATATTTAGAAATACATTCTAATTTAAAAGGCATCGTTATACACTGAAAAACTCCGGGTAAAATTTCAACACAAAGAGTGTTAAACTTTACCAGAGTTCCGGGTTGACCGGTAGCCAACACAAATCTGATAATTTTTTACCCCGCTGCCTGGCCATTTCCAGCACATCTTCTCTAATCAATTCCCAAATTCCTGGTGAAATAATGCGATTATACACGGAAAGATTTCACCAGGCGTTTTCTGTGTGTAAAGAGAAGGCACCTATTTTAAAATCAACTAAAACGATGTTCTGTGATAACTCTCAATTTCGTGTGACTATGCTCTTTTTGTTGTCAAAGAAAGCTTAATTCAGACTGTATTTAGGGTCTTAAAAACAATTGAAAAACGTAACTAGAAAAAGCATTGAAAAAAAAATAAGAAGATTCATTTCAACTCAAATTAACATTTGCTTCCATTGATTTTGACAACATTCAACATCTGTTCAAATAGTATTATTCACATGTATATAAAGTAGTATGAATATAATCAAGAACTTGCAGTACAAAGACAGAAGGCGCGATCCCAATAAGCAGACGCTTGATGACAAAGACTCAATAAACATATTTTACTTTAACGGGGAATACCACTGATTCATCTTCTAAAATTCCAACTAAATTCACAGCAATGGCTTATTATAAGAGGCGTTTTTTCAATAAACACTTTCATAATGCGTGATGAACCTTTCCCAATTTAAGACAATATTTCTTGGCAAGTGATTTCTATATTTCTCTCCCCCTCTTTCTTTCACCCTTTCTCTCTTCATCAGGAAGCTTATGGCTTTGTACACCATCGAGAATACCAGCAGGCATGGCAGTTCCAGTGCGTTCCCTCTGTTTGCCCCAGAACCATACCCATCCTGCCCATATGATAGCCCCGAAAATGGTAAAAATAAATGAGACGATGTACAAGAAGAGGCTCATTGCGGACTGCAACCCATTATAACCAAGGGTTAACTCATTCCGGGAATGAACATGTTTGATAGGTTGAACTGCTTTTGCATGTGCCACAAGTTTGTTCCAATCGTCTTCATCCATCTGTACGGTGGTCTCCAACTTCCCACAGAGAATTACTAGTGAAGAGCAATCCACAGCCATTGGTTGATTCTCCCGAAAGCTCACCAGAGCAGCATTCTTCGAGAAGGGCCAAGAAAAGTCATGTGCTATCACGACCACATTTTCCTTCCCTAACATGAAAAAAATATAGTGGTGTATTGAAGAGATGATAATTGATATATAATTCTGGAGGATGGGATGGTGGTGTTGTGGCGGGTGTGGCGACTCAGGCCTTACTATGTCTTACAACTCTCTCTCTCTCTCTCTCTCTCTCTCTTTCTCATTCTTTTAGCAACCAATGGAACCCTTACCATTCGTCATTTCGTCATTGCTTGGCATTGCGGGAAACAGTCGTATTTAAAACTTTCTGATACCCCTTGTGTACTCTCTTCGAAACATTCTTGACTTAAACAAAATAACTAAGTTGATTAGTTTGAACCTGTATGTACCCGGTACCCTCCCCCAATGAATATCAATAACAGCGTGTGTAACGTATACGTTACGCTGGTATGTTTGTCGGCCTCCATCTCCTTCGCCCCCGCCCCGCCCCTCTCACCCCCTCCCCCCCCCCCCCCCCGCCCAGGAGATTTTGCCACCTTTATCAATATTTGGATACGCCACTGATTAATCGCCTAGAATACTTCTAAGAAGAATGAAATCATCAGAAAAGAATGTAATATTAAGAAAGTGAAAAGAAACTGATTTAGCAGGCGAAAACAACAACAACAATAATAACAACAACAACAATAATAATAACAATAATTATAATAACATAGAAGCCTCGTCAGCATTAACACCGTTCGTCACGAGGGCCCTGCAATTACTATAACCCAAGCAATTACCATGCAGGTACCCATGCATTTACACAATATTGGTCAAGAGGGACGCGCGTTGGGTAAAACATCTTGTCCAAGTAACTATAAGGATGTAAGCATCTAGTCAGGATCGAACCAAGAACCTCTCATAATTATGAGAGTCAAAAACCTTCTCAATATACCACAGTGATCCCACTTATACGTCTTGCAGAACTGATGATAATAATCAAGTCTTACCGAAATATTTCTTAGCTCTGGTCAAGAACTTATCGTAGAGCGCATCCAAGACATCCGTTATAGCAAGGCGTCTGTTCCTGATGGAGTGACAGATAATCAATCCATCCAGGCCTTCTCTCTCCACGGCATAACTGTCGAGATCATTGTAAGGCAAAGGCACCATTTTGACGGTGATCATCGGCAGACTCGAATTCAACTTGGTCAATAGTGCTTTGATGTTATACTCGTACGCAGAGGTGCATACTCCAATAGTAATGGCCATCTTGGATGATGTGGTTTACCTCCACACATAAGTCCTAGCTGTTAAAGTGTGTAAGAATGAAGATTTCTGGCGTTTGATTAAAAGAACCTCATAAGAATTGAGTTTTATTGATACTTGCACTCAACATTAAAATGCATTAACAACGCCTAAAACCCACGTATTTTTATGATAGTGAAAGTGGCAACAAAAATAACCATATTACATTTGAGAAACCAATACAACTTTTACCATAATGTTTGCACTAAAAAAAGAAAGTTTGCCATATAAATCAGAATTTCATGGCACTGGAAATCTATCAACATAACGTATAAATCCGTGTGCATATAATCCGTTTGACAGATAATCTGAATTTCTCCTTGATTTTTTAAATATCTGCCAAATGTGCTTTTCATACTGTGTTTACCGGGAAAAAAGATATGGTGCCATAACAATTGTAGGTTGATGATCCTGTAAATCTTATGAAGCATAACTTAAGTCATCATCATCATCATCATCATCATCATCATGGCTCCTCCTCATCGCCACATAAAACACGTTTCATTTGATATTTTCATTTGCCAAAATAGAGGGTAATACAACACCGATAAACTTACGGAACGTCACCTATACAGGCAGAACAATTATAATCGCTACTGAAGAAAGACTGAACACCGTTTACATGTATGTGATTTAAATGTACCAGCCCAAACAATATAATGTGCAAAGGAATTGTAACGGAAACAAGACCTTCAAAGTTCAGCGGGGAATACCCGATCATTATCATAGTCGAGTCTACAATAGTCTGGAAATAAAGATTTATTTGATTGTCCCTTTTTTAATCTAGAAAAAAATAATAGACACATCCAGTGTTAAAGTTAAAGGTCATAATAAACGTTGATAAACAAAACATTATGAAAGTACACTCAGACTGGATTTGCTGATCATGCTACTATTTCTGCTCCATTATAATTATAAGCATTGATTCGATAGGGGTAAAGACAACCAACGGATAGCCCGACCCTGGATAACTCGACCACCTACCCTGGACAGCTCGACCCGGTCGAGTTATCCAGGGTAGGGTGCCGTGCCAGAAAACTCGACCCACTCTTTGTTCTTCATGATTTTAGGATCTTTATAAATTCACTTATTTTACCCTGAATCGCTATTAAAACCTTAGATTATGAAAAAAACGAATATATTCATGGACTATCGAGGATTTTTGAGGGTTTCAATTGGTCATGTATAAATGAACTAGTTCTCACTTGCAATGACGTATGTGACGATGACCAGCAGTACTGTCAGACTGAAGATAAGTTGATGTTATGCCGAAAACCTAATTTCATGTATGTAAATAAATGTTGTTATCTCCTTTAATAAAAGACCTGACCATTTTCTCCCGAATGGAGTTATAATCTCTATCAAAATATAAAATGATAAATATTGTGCATTATAATGAACTTGTAGTGCACGTCTATGACTGCCAAGCGTCGAGTGACCCGCTGTCGGGTCAAATTTATGGGCTAGGTTAGTCCAAATATAGTCTCTTATTGTAATGCAATGTCTTGAAACTTATCTTTTCTAAAAAAAATATCTAGAATGAATAAAAATAACATCACTGAGATACCATTAAATTTTGATTGACCCCTTCTCGGAAAAAGTGTTTTGTACCACGAAAAATAACATAAAAAACAAATATACCGATCACTGCCACGCTGATGAAAGAATTTGAAAACTTTTTGCATAGTATGATCAGATTTGATGCTCATGGCAATATTTTTATAGCAAGGAGATCTAGGCCTATAAATCCCAAAGGGTAAATGGACATGTATAAGAGAGTTAATTTACATTACTACAGAGAAGTTTTCGGCATAAAATCAGCTTCATTTTATATCTCTTACCATGCACTGTGGGGTCTTGACAAGTGAAACGAGTATGACTCCTCAAAACTCACAAAAAGCCTATCATTCTCCCATTTTCCGTCATGAATATATTCATTTATTCATAATCTAAGGCTTTAATAGCGATTCAGAGTAAAATAAGTGATTTTAGTTCCTAAAATCATGAGGGGGAAAAAAGTGGTTCGAGTTGTCAGGAGAGGCACCCTAACCTGGATAACTCGACCGGGTCGAGCTGTCCAGGGTAGGTGGTCGGCGTAAGGTAGAGATCGATGTGGTCGTCAGGTCGGGTTATCCAGGGTCGGGCTGTTCTTTGGTCGGGCTATATCCAGGAACCGCTCTCTGAATAAAAAAATATAATTTGATTTTAAATAAACTTTACCATACCGTACCGTCTCTTGTAAATCCCAAGTTCATTTTAAAAGGAAAATACCATGTTGTCACGGTGATTGCTGACATGGTTTTGTTGTACTGTTATTACTATTCTTATTGTTTGTAAATAATGTATATGAGTTATTTAAGAAAATATATGAGATGTACATTTCAATTAATTTGCTGACTATAGATTTATGTAATTAACTTTACGGGGCTAACCTCGATTAGCATATGCTATTTGTTAGCTCCCTTTACCAAGATGTTATTGTGATTTTAACCAAGATGTATGTGTCATTGTGATTTGGGTAATAAGCTCATTCATTCATTTATTTGACCTTCTTTAAACTGCTAAGTCAAGACAGAATACTGAGAATACTGAAGACCACCTCTCATCGAATGGTTCCTGGATAGCCCGATATATAGGCCTACATTTTATTCGGGGAAAATGAAAAATATATGCTCAAACTACAAATCCCGCGATATAATGCTGGAATTAATTTTTACATATCAATGGGGTTTGTCGAATGTTTTGCCTGAATCTAGTATAAAGATAAGCTCCGAAAAAATATTTTCTTTTTATTTATGACTTGGTATCCTCTCATAAGTACCCAACCCGGCGTTGTAATGACTTTCATCTACTTCTGCTGAGAACCCTTCTAGCTCAAAACACGTTTATTTATATAGCCTCCAAATTTTGGAACTCTCTTCATAACGACATTCAACTGGCCCCCTCACTTAATTGAAATTGTTTCTTATACTTCCTTACAATACAAATCAATATCAATGCACTGTCAAATATTGATTTGCCCCTCTCTCTCTCTCCCCCCCCCCCTCTCTCTCTCTCTCCTTTCTTTTCCTCTCCACCTCTCCTCTCTTTTTCTTTACTCTTCATATATGCAGCAACATTCTCTATCCTTGTATTTCTCTCTTCCCTTGCTTTATTTTCTGTTGTCTTATTTTTGTATTTGTTCACTATACTATATATACGTGTCGTAACAAGTGTTCAAATTACGGATTTATAGTTGTGTTATTAATCTGCCACTTTTTGGTAATGTATGTATATTTATATATTTTTTAAAATCAATATTATTTACATGTTGCAAATATTATGTTTGTCATTATTTCGAGGGATCCACATTCTGCAAGCTCTGCTTTTCAGTGGATACCTCCATTTCAACAGATTTAACTTAAAAAATAAAAAAGAACTATTATACTGGATGTTTATGTTTACTTTTTATTTTGTAACTTTAAACCATGTAAAATGTATTATATTATTGAATATTGAATTGTATGATTGATTTTTTTTGGTCAAAATCAAATGTTCTGTTCTGTTCTGTTGGAAATGAAAATAAAATTGAAACTGAAACTGGAACTGGAACTGAACATACAGAATGCATATAAACATTTACAAAATGCATTTACTTATAAAACTTGTATCTTAAAAGGAATTCCAGCCTAAATGGCAAGTTTATGTACATCCATATAATAAATATTAAAACTAATATGATCATGCTTGATAACGTAATAATCAATTATGATAATTTCGTTTGTTCGCCAGCGAAGGAAGCGGAACATGGATGGTCTATCACTTTTATTTCATCACGTTTGTGAAGCTCGACAAAATGTACAAACGATAGTCGAATTGATATTGCTGTATAAATGATTTTCAGATGCATTTACATGGATTATATCATAATGATATATCATTCTTACAGAAAACGGCAATAATTAGTGTCCATTGACTTATATCACGCTGATTGATTGTTACTATTAATGTAGGCCTGTGCCTCATTAGTATCAGACGACTGTTCACGAATATTCCCGTCGACCCGTCAATGCATGTGTCAATTCGACATTTCGGTCATTTCACAGGGGCGCCCTCACTTCGAATACTGCTGAAAACCAAAAAGAACAGAAATGGCTGTACTAAAATATATTGAACACTATATCACTGAGTTCGTCTGTTCTCTCTGCACACGTCAGTAGCATGTTACATGATGCTGGTGTCAAGGCTCGTGAGTTAAAGTGGTTTTTAAGTCTTATTTAGGAGATAGAGTCGAAATAACTAAAATAGGTGAGCGCATGTCATCGCTTGTCCCAGTTACCATAGGCCAGGGTACCACATGGCTCAATATTGGGGCCACTGATGTTTGAAATTAACATAAATAATTTACCCTCTGCTTTTACTAATCTTACTAAACTGTAAAGTACATGTACATAATTGTGTAAATGCATGGGTACCTGCATGGTAATTGCTAATTGGGTTATAATAATTGCAAGGCCCTCACGAAGAACAGTGTTGATGCTGATGAGGCTTCTCTGTTATTATTGTTATTATTATTATTATTATTATGCTCGTTACGTCATTTATAATTCACACTGCATTCTTGATCCGTAAATGAGATTCCACGGGTAATGACATCAAACTCTATTGCCAAAGTATGCTGATGATGCTATATTACTGTTCAAAGCAACAAAAAAAAATGCCGAAGAATTAAGAAATTAATAATGCAACTTGGACTATACAGATGGCAGAAAAATAGTAATTTCATAGCAAACTGACTCTAAATTTGAAAAAAACGACAAAATTTATGTTGTTAGGTACTCGTCATAGACTTCAATCATTCTCTTACGGTGTAGTGAAAAGAACAAACGTTCCTATGCCAAAAGTCAAGAAAATACACGAAAACCGGTATAATGTATTCTTTTCTTCACCAAATAAGGACGAAAAGTATGAGCATGCATGGACGCCAATAAATTGATCACGTGGAGATCGCATGAATGACAACATGACATCATAGTACATGAACTCTCATGTAGAAGGGGGTTAGATATTCATGGTCCACTGCATTTGAATGCTTGCTATTCTCTGGAGTTGTACCGTTATTTTTAGAAGGTATAATAGAATGTTGAAATAGTGGTGGATTCAGTGGGCCCACAGGCGCAGCCAGGATTTTTCAATAAGGGGGGGGGGGGGGGGGGGGGAGCAGACATGAAGGATCCAACCGCATAGCCAGGATTTCATTTAAAGGGATACACCATCAGGCCGCCGTGCATGGGGAAAGTCGGGATTGCGTAAGCCCCATTTACTCGTACACAAACTTTATGCGTCGAACGCGTCCGTTGGACTAAGTGGGATTACATTTCGACTGCACGAAGCCGACCCGAATCTCGCACGAGAGCTCGAGCTCAGGCGGAGCGTGCATGCTGTGCGGTGACCAGTTTGTCCGAAGTTTGAGCCCCGCGGGGCAACGGCATGATCATGTAAAGATCACGGCGTCATCTCGCGGCATAAAAACGTCCACAATCTGCGGTTGAGTATCCCTTTAAGCGAACGGGGGGAGGGGGGGGGTGCAGGGAGGGGGAGTTTTCCCCCTCCCGCGCGAAGCTTGTTGTTTTGTTTGTTGTTTATTTATACGTTTTAAGGCGCTTATCATCCAAAGATCTGGCGCGAAAGCTCTGACGTTTTATAGCAAATTTCGGGACTGCTTTTCAGTTATTTGGAGGTAATACTGCACTGAAACAGGGATGGGTGCAGGAAGGAGGGGGTCCCTTCCCGCGCGAAGCACGAAAGCTCTGACATTTTAAATTTGAGAGAAAGATAACGGCTTGTAGCAAACAATTTTTTAGGCGGAAAGTTATAGTTCGAGTGCTTTTCAATTACTTGGACGTAATATTGCACTGTATGTAACAGGGGTGGGTGCAGGGAGGCGGAGGGGGGGGGGGGAGTCCTCCTCCTCTCGCTTTTTTTAGAGGCTGAATAGCGGGGGGGGGGCATGGCCCCCTTTGGCCACCCCCTGTCTACGCCAGTGAGTGGGCCAGTGATTGTCAGAGTTCATTGTTATACAATCCTCTCCTCCCATGCAACGCAAAATATCGGTCGATGTTTTTGTGATTATAAAACGATTGAAGTAAATAAAAACGGTATTAACTTCTAAACGATGTGCATAGAACACAAAAAGGAGGAAGTTGTTTCTCTTTTTTATTTATCTCCCCCATGCAGATTGCAGGGGTAAATGAACTTTTACAATAAGCACACCCATTTTTTGGTAACTGACTATCAAGCCTATAAACTTCTATGCGAGTGGCACATCACATAGAGAGGGACACAAGTCTTAATAGATGACTTTTTTGTATTAAATAATTTCGACTATAATCATGGCGCTCTGTTAGCTTTTAAAACCTTGTTAACCCACTGCGCTCTAAATACGCTGGTTAACTTCGAAGTCCCTGAGATCTCTGTGAATAGGAATGGATTTTTTCCCAGCGTTTTTACTGTGTTCCCAGGCAAATATTATTGACTGACGCACATACCTCGACTTTGATTTCATAGTCTGCTAACATAATAAGCCTATAGAGTCTAATGGTGAATTATTTTCGTTAGCAAATATTTACATTTTGTCTTCACATTGTCTACACATAACAGCCCTTCTTTCTGTCAATACATTTTCCGTGAAAACCCCCACCCTGCATGTGGCAAGTTTCATAACCAATGTGGGTCAAAGTCATGCATGTAGCATGCCAAAATAAGCGAAAGAGCAAAGTTTAAATGTTTAACTATACCGCGTGATGCAGGTCTAAACATTTTCATTTGCATGAACTGGGCGGTTCAAGCATTCTGAAGACCCCAAAAGGATGCACTGCTAGGGGAGCAAGCCGTCGCCATTCTAAAGTAAGAAGATGTAAAAACTCTGTTCAACTTGCACGGTTACAGACACTTCAAAGAAATATTGTTTGTATCTACATGCAGATTATTCATATAAAACTTAGATGTCTAATATTCTTTAACTTGTTTGTGGACATCGACTACAATAGTATACCTTACTTAACAACATTTGGATTTAGATTTATATGTTTTGAAATTGCATGTCATGCAACTTGGATCGAACATTTTTCACTGGGGGTGCTGAGGGGTGCCTTGAAACTCCTTAAATTACTCCTCTTTTGAGTCCCTGGTAAGTCATGAACCGATGATTTCCCCTGGTTTTCATGAACTTAACAACTTTCAAGGGCAGTCTAAAAATGATGTAAGGATATCACGTAATTCAGGTCTGAACTGTCATGCAGGAAGTAGGACGGTTCATGGAGATGGCCTAAAAAAAAGAAACCGCAGAGAGAACAATACCAGGAAAAATACAATACAGCTAAATAATACTGGCCTAGTGTATACTCCACACTCATATTAAAAAAGTGCAAACTCATTAATCATAAACAATGGTTGTCTAATAATCTTTCATTCTAAAATTCTTTTGTGAAATCAATGTAATAAGCCTTGGTAAAGGGTGTTGCTGGACAAATTAGGGGGTAAATGGGGGAGGGTAGCTGAGCAAACTTGCTGTGAAGTTAGCCAATTATTGCCCATTAAGGAAGCAAAGAAAACAAAACAAGAAATGAAGGGGAAAACAAATCTCCTCACATTTACAAATTCAAATTTCCCCTACAGAGGATCCAAGCATTTCTTCAAGACTGGGGAGTGGTGTGGTCTAAGGATGGGATTATACCTATCGTTAGAGCGCATCCGCAACCCCTTTAGCGACGACCCACCTACACAAATAGGGGAAATGGTGTCCCGACCTATGTATGTATAGGCATATTTCATATAGTTATGTAAAGGTCATTTTAAAGCACATAAAATAATTGAGGATTTTAAAATTTCTTCTCCATATTTTGACATATTCAATTGCAGAATGTCGGATTTGTTACATCATTTTTGACTGATGTAGGTGTGTCACCTGTAAAAAAAAATCAGAATCATAATAATTACGCCTCTACAAGAGGGTGCTGGGGAGGGAGAAATCATTATCTGTAACAGTTTCATTTCCAAACTCGTTTTTTTTTTCAATACTCTTATTGCAATATGCTGTGATTATTAATATAAATCATGTTATATAGGCTATGTATTATACTGAAATCAATAATTCAAATCAAACTATAACAGCACTTTGAAATAATGTGAAATGGTTATCTTTATGCGATATTGAAGATAAATATATAAAAGTTGTTTATAATGAAAGAGGATACGTATCCGGACTGTGTATCACAAGGTATACGGGTTCGATTTCCTGCCACAGCACTAACGTCCTTTGGCAAGACATTAATCTGCATTTGCCACACTCGACCCAGCTGGAGTAAGTGGGTACCTGGTAGCATTTATTCCGTGAATGCACTGAGATGAGCGCTACTGTTGCCGGAGTTATGCGTTATATATACATGTACAAGAACGGAATATTGTTATTATTAACAATGTTATTATCAATAATCCATGTGTCATGCCCAATGATCATCATGTCGGAAGTTAAGGGCATAGGCGTAGCAAGGGGGACACAAGGGGGGCCATTATTCAGCCCCTAAAAAGCGAGAGCGAAAAAGCGGGGGAAGTGAGAGAAAAAAGCCTAAAAAGGCGCTACGAGCCGTCATCTTTCTCTCAAAATTTGCTAAAACGTCAAAGTTTTCGCGGGAAGGGGGATTAACCCCCTCCCTGTACCCCTTCCTGCACACACCCCTGTTACATACAGTGCAGTATTGAAAAGCTGTACGGGCGTCGAACTAACTTTCCACCTAAAAGAAGGTGCTACGAGGCGTTATCTTTCTCTCAAATTTGCTATACCTTCTGCACCCACCCATGGTACAGTGCCATATTGCCTAGGAAGTAACTGAAAAGCAGTCAATTCGTCCAACTATACGTTTCCTCAAAAGAAAATTGTTTGCTACGAGCCGTTATCTTTCTCTCCAATTTGCTATGAAACGTCAGACCTTTCGCACTTTGCGCGGGAGGGGAAAAACTGCCCCCTTCCTGCACCCACCCCCCTGGGGAGCACGCTTTGCGTGCTCATCACCAATTTCGCACGATTTGCGTGCTCACAACCCCCCCCCCCCCCCTAAAATGGAATCCTGGCTACGCGGTTAGATCCTTCACGTCTGGCTAGCTGGTTACCCCTGTGGTTATAGCATGCAGTATATATAGAGATACTCTGTATGCAGGTCACACAGTGTGTGAATGCACAATGTACATGAACTCTGCAGAAAAAGGAGGTCAACCTTATTTTCTAAGGGTTTGGCTCATCCCACTTCCAGAAGGTGACTTCGTGTGAATTTTGATTGATACATCAGTGACTGACCCTAACCCAAATTTACCCAATTCTATAACTCAACCTAAGCCTTAATTAAAGGGAAAGTCCACCCTGATATAAAGTTGATTTCAAAAGAAGAATAAGAATTAAATAATCAATTCAATGAAAATTTTAGTAAAACCTGCTAAGAAATAGGAAAAATCAAACACGAATTGGCAACTTCTCTCCCATTTGCTCTGTAGTTGGAAAAAAAAATCAGAAATTTGCATTTTCTCTAAAGAAAATATTTGAATTATAAATATACATTGACAGGGTTACTATACGTAGAGAGAAAAGGATATATTTTCACGTCAATTTATGAATTGCAATTAATAATATACATGTATATATAATATTTATATATAATATAAAATAAACTAAAACACATGGAAATTTATCAAAGAAGTTCAGAATAATCATTAGAAAAGAAAAATACAATTTCTGGGATACAAATTCATGAAAGAACTATTGATGTTGATCACTTCAATGATTATTTTGTTGAAATAGGACCAAATTTAGCAAGTATATAACATACCAACTGTGATAAAAAGTTTTATGACTACTTCCCGTAATTCTATGTTCTTTATACCCCTGTAACTAAAGGCGAAGTCTTTGATATTGTTAACAATTTTAAGTAAACGTATAGTTGTAATAATGGTCCTGATAATTTTATAATTAAGAAAATTATATCAAGTATTGCTGAACCATTCACTTATACATGTAATCTATCTCTGAACAAAGGTGTTTTTCTAAACAAAATCAAATTAGCAAAAATAATCATTATTTTAAAAAGGGTAACCCCTATCACTATCAAATTACAGGCCAATATCGTGGTTATACACATATTCGAATGAATATGAATCTCAGGTCGGATTTAGAAAACACCATAATACTATATATGCTCTCCTGTCTCTAATTAATGAGATTTATTTATTTATTTATTTATTTATTATTTCTGCATGGGACATGGCATTGCATAGTATAATCATTATGACAGAAAAAATGAGAATAAGTATGAGTAACTCAATAACAGAATTAAAAGGCAAATATGATCATAATATATTTAAAGTTATATTGATAACGGTACCCATACTATAGGAATGTTCTTAGAAAGCCTAGAAACCTTATGTAATGTGATTAATTCTGCACTTTATTCAGTTGCAATATGGATTAAGGCTAATAAATTATCATTAAATCTAGAAAAAACAAATTACATGTTATTTAGTATTACTTTTAGTGAAGTATACCTCATCCAATTTTAATAGATAATATACAAATGTAGAAAGTGATTGCAACAACAATTCTAGACACTACAATAGATGATAGATAGAAATATTAGTATGATTAAAATTTTGGAATTCCCTCCCTTTAAATATACGAGACAGAAAACGTTTGATTACACTCAAACCAAAAGTAAATTCCGTCTTTGTAAAGTTTAATCCTTTAAATCGTTACTGTTTCCAGCTTTTTGTTTTAAAATATGCTTTCTCTTCGACAGAAAGTGTGTTTTGTTTATGATTTGTTTGCTTTCCTTTTAATCCACCTTTTATTTGTTCCTTTCTCTGCTCTTTTCCCATTTTTATTCTTCTTTCTTTTACCCCCCCCTTTTTTTTTGGGGGGGGGCATGTTATGCATGATTACCCAGTCTGTTTTTTTTTAATGTATTGTATTTATGATTTACCTTTTGCCAGCAAAGAAGCAGAGCTTGTTTTCATATAATCAATCTAATATAGTCTTCACTGTTATTTTTGTTTTCTTACAACTCAAACGTTAATGCTCTTTATTTTGCGCGTGATAATCGAAAATGTTTCTGCACTTAGTTTTGTTGTCAATTATCTTCTATATTGTTAATTTCACAATAGTTATTGTTATATACTTTGAAAAATGAAAATGAAATGAAATAAAATCTAAATCGGAAATTATCTTAAGTTTCTTATTTCTTATAGGATTTTGCTTGTACTTTCACTTATCGGTTTTTCTCATTTTTCTGCTTTTATTAAAGGGATACTCAACCGCAGATTGTGCAGGTTTTTATGCCGCGAGAGGGCATGCATGATCGTTACCTGATCATGCCGATGGCCGGCGGGAGCAAACTTCGAACAGGCTGTTCGCCGCGCAACATGCACGCTCCGCTTGAGCTCGAGCTCTCGTGCGAGATTCGGTCGGCTTCGTGCAGTCCGAAAAGTAATCCAAGTACATGTAGTCCAACGGACACGTTCGACGCACAAACTTTGTGTACGAGTGAATGGTGCTTACGCAACCCTGACTTTCCCACGGCCGCCTGGTTGCGTATCCCTTTAAAGTCAACTAAATTCCAGGTTCAACTTCCCCTTTAACCGTGAATCTAAAACCCGGAGTAAATACTGCGGATCACGCACCGGATACATCAGTACGGGGTGTCTCAAAAACAAAAAGATTAATTGTGAATTGTCACAAAGTCATGACCGAGTTGTCAATAAATTTTGTCTTGTGATTTTCATTGTTTTCCCTAGTTTTTCATGTCATTAAAAAGGTCATAACTTTCTTATTAGTTGTCCAATTCTCCTAAAACTTGTTTTGATCTGTTAGTCTGATTTTCTGCTTCAATTACAAACAAGTCATTCTTGGACGGGATTTCCCCTTTAAAGTGGAAATGTTTGCCATAGAATGCAAAGGCGATTGGTTTTTGTGCATATTGTGTACTAATGCCATTATTGTGCTATCTTTGTAATATTTGGAAAATTCCAGGTTGTACAAAAACAATAGAGACTTCCTTGTTCTTTTATGGATCAGTGTGGAATTCATGTAAACTTTAAACTATACCTTATACAACACAAGACCTCTGAAGTTTTATGGAAATAAGTTCTGTACTTACAGAAATGTTGTCAATTAAAATCTCGTTTATTATTTTTTTTGAGACACCCCGTATAATTTAGTATAAACATTACACTGTATATACTTGAGCATGCCTTGTGCATAATGCACAATATAAATACCCTGCTCTAAATATTTAGCATGTCATGTTGTTGCAGTAATACTGAGGTGAACATTAACATGTCCGGTATATGCTGTTCCGGAATCCTTCCGGGACTTGTCTGGCAATATACATCAGGGTTCACGGGAACATCAGATTGGTCTCTCAACCATTTTTTAACTCGAGGCCCACTTCGGCTCTTAGAAATGTTTCAAGGGCCACCTATAAGGTGGTGTATTTTTGAAAAATATTATGCTAACCTTCAATGAGAAACTTGAGCGTGCTTCTAACAAAAAGTTCGAGTTCATATCAAACGGTTTGCGAACCCATGCAGTAACAAGGCCGGACATAGTAAATCTACATAATATGCATACACTTCTTACCCCTACCCCCATTTCGTAAAGATAAAATCTCTGAGAACACTTTAAACGCGTAGCAATATATAGCTGATTTCCAGCTGTGTTGTGTAAGATCAGAAACAATCTTTGTTTCATTTTATATTAAAGTATTTTTGGCCGACCTCGCGGTCCACCTGAGAAGGCTTCGCGCCCCGCCAGTGGGCCGGGGCCCACCGGTTGAGAAGCGCTTATGACGGGTGGAAAAAGACATAAATATGTCCAACTGTACAAATATACAACTGTCGAGTATTATGTGTAGTTTTAACCAATCAGAACATAATTATATAGGAAACTATACAACTATACAACTGTGCAACTGTAAGTAGTTACGCATGTATAGTTTCATGGTTGTATAGTAAGCGGGCCAAAGTGCCATAATTATGTGCAACTATATCATGTATATAACATCCGTACTGCTGACGAGTAGAACCAAGCAGATCACAGGAAACTATACAACTATACAAGTCATCTACTCCCGCAGTCTGGAATAGATGTATAGTTTTAACCACTCATATCACAGGAAACTATACAACTATACATCTATACTACCGCATTCTGGAATAGATGTATAGTTTTAAGCAATCAGATCACAGGAAACTATACAACTATACATCTACTCCTGCAGTCTGGAATAGATGTATAGTTTTAACCAATCAGATCACAGGAAACTATACAACTATACATCTACTCCTGCAGTCTGGAATAGATGTATAGTTTTAACCAATCAGATCACAGGAAACTATACAACTATACATCTACTCCTTCAGTCTGGAATAGATGTATAGTTTTAAGCAATCAGATCACAGGAAACTATACAACTATACATCTACTCCTGCAGTCTGGAATAGATGTATAGTTTTAACCAATCAGATCACAGGAAACTATACAACTATACATCTACTCCTGCAGTCTGGAATAGATGTATAGTTTTAACCAATCAGAGAAAGATATATATATACACGTAGAGAGAGAGAGAGAGAGAGAGATGATAGAGAAAGGGGCCGGGGTAGTGACATCTATATAAACATTATTTTTTCGCTACACCTATAAAAAAAGTCTCATATTGCTATAAAAATGATGTTTGAATCAGTCGCCTAAAATGGTCAGTGGTCATCTGATTGGTTAAAACTATACACCTATTCAGACTGCGGGAGTATAGATGTATAGTTGTATAGTTTCCTATGATCTGATTGGTTAAAACTATACATCTATACCAGACAGCGGGAGTAGATTTATAGTTGAATAGTTTCCTGTGATCTGATTGGTTAAAACTGTACATCTATTCCAGACTGCGGGAGTAGATGTATATAGTTCATGATCTGATTGGTTAAAATTATACATCTATTCCAGACTGCGGAAGTAGATGTATAGTTGCATAGTTTCATGTGATCTGATTGGTTAAAACTATACATCTATTCCATGATCTGATTGGTTAAAAATATAAATCTATCCCATGCAGACTGCAGTACAGTTTTATAGTTTCCTGTGATCTAATTGGTTAAAACTATACATCTATTCCAGAATGCGGTAGTATAGATTTCCTGTGATCTGAGTGGTTAAAACTATACATCTATTCCAGACTGCGGGAGTAGATGTATACATGTAGTTGTATAGTTTCATGTGATCAGACTGGTTAAAACTATACATCTATTCCAGACTGCGGGAGTAGATGTATAGTTGTATAGTTTCCTGTATATTTTCAAGTAACTATGGCACTTTGGCCCGCTTACTATACAACTATGCAACTATAGATGCAGATGTAGATGTAGCACAGTTGTAAAGTTTCCTGTGTTCTGATTGGTTAAAACTATACATCTATACTCTACAGTTGTATAGTTGTACAGTTGGGCACAATGTCGTTTTCCGCCCGTCATAAGCGCTGAGATAGGATAATTTTCTCCATGCATGTTGCAATTTTGCTAATACCTAATATTATTATCTTTTTCTCCCCTCCCTTCCCACTCCTCTCTCTCTCTCTCTCTCTATCCCCCCTCTCTCTCCCTCCCACATAGCCCCTCTCCTTATACCCCCCTCTCTCGTCTCTTTCTTCTCTTTTTTCTTATGTCTCCCCCTATTTTCGACCTTTCATATCCCAAAAAAGGCGGGGTGGGGCCGATTCAGCCCCTCACCCTTCATGAAAATCTGATTTCCTCATAATTCCATTGATTGTAGATGTAGATTGTACATGAGACCCGGGCAAAACAAGGAAATACATAAGAAAACATATAGATAAGAAGAAATTTCTATAAGAGGTCCACGAGACTGACGAAACAAGGAATAAGAAGAAATGTCAGTCTCGTGGGTTCTAACCATTTGCACACATGGAATGTTTTAGTAATGCATAACAATGAATGCAATTTTGATGTATTAAAGTTTGCATGCAAGTCTTTTGAAAAATATTGAAGCGAAAAGAAAGAGAAACACATAACATATCAGTGCATCTATGAAATAACATGCTTACAAAATTATGAGCGGGAAAATGAAAGAGGAAATTAGTTTATCGGCTGACGCCTCTTGCCCGACTATCAGCCATCCTAAATTTTGCGAACGTGCGAAAAATAGCACTTTCTTATGGTAGCAAAAACGGTTTCGTCATCATGAAATTTTGGGCACCTTGCTGCACCTTTCGGCCCAAGTTTAGGATATTTGGGCACCTCGTTACCCGGATATCAGAACTTTGACAATCCCGGGGGTGGGGCTGCAGCCCCTAAGCCCCCATCCCCCTCCACGCCTTGTACGTCTGTGGCTGGGACAACACCCCTTTTAAAAATGATTAGCCACTTGTTATTTCGGTTTGAAGATAGATATTATCTTTATATTGAAATTATTCTTTTTCGGCTCACCCCCACCCCAACGCCGCTCAAAAATAATAGCTTGTTATTAAAATGAGTTCTTCAATATTTTCTCTCTTTTTTGCTACAATTCGGCTCCATTTTATTATCTATTATCTTTGAAATTGTCTCGAGAAATGTTTGTCTTGAATTAAGAATCGGAAAAAAAATGTTAGTAATACATTTTGCGGTCTCTGTGTGGACTAACAGAGGCTGAATATCTAGACTAGTGTGTGTAAATAAACCTATCTCTATTGAGCACATTCTCCGTGTGCAGACTATTCTCCGAGTTGATCAAACGTGTCGTCTTGCACGTGATGGTTGCGAGTAAGTAGGTCTGGTTCACGCACGAGAACACGTGACGTATTATTATTATTATAACGCTTTCGACGGGGAAGTTAGTCTTCATGCATATTCCGTAAAGTCTTATTTCCATAATTCGATTCGAATGTAACTTGTTGCAAATTTGCACCTTTATTTATTATTTTTTTCATGGGAGGGGGATGAGAGAGAGGCTGAGGGAGAGAGATAGAAAGAGAGAGAGAGAGAGAGAGCGAGAGAGAGAAATGTACATGCATTACGCTGTTATTTTTGCGGGCTGGGTATAAAGTACAGTAGCAGTAATTATGTAATGGTTGTCTTCTTACTTGCGGCGCTGCATGTGACTCAACACATGAGCAGCAAGGCTGCCAAGCCTTATTTTCACGATTATATAGGTATTACCTTCTCTCTTTTACATGTAAATTAAGTGCGTAAAGCTTACTCAGGACGAGAAAACGCTCTATTCTGAATATAATCTGACTGCTTAAGGTGCTTATAGATTTTGAAGGGGAGAAGTGAGAGCACTTATCTATCTTTTTTTCTCTCTCTTATTTTTATTAAGAGAAGGCCTGCTTGGGTGTATCTCTGGTGGCGAGGTGCACACAATATATCAGTTGAGAAAAATAAGTTGGCCAATCAGCGATCACAATTGTAGACACACCTTCAAGGCCGATGAATAATTAACGAGTTGCACACTGCATGCCATGCCATGAATAGAACCAGTATTCTGATGGAAACATAGTGCCACGTCTATGCATTCATACATGGAGATTTCACAACTGCACACTTTTACAGTGTTTATGTGCATATTTGGAATCTTCATTCAGCTTTCAGCATCACAGATTCAGCATCACAGATATACGACGATTTGAACCTAAAGTAAGCGGGACTAATCGAATGCGACTGAGTTCGACGGGCATATTCTCTTGTCGATGATGCTCCGCTCGTGATAGTACATGTGAATGCCAACTTCAGCTATATAGTGCGCCTTGGTCTCAGAACACTGATATTCTAAATATCGAAATTGAACTGAAAGGTATTTTTACCATTTTTGGGTCTATTTGTTTTGTCTAATCACTCCGGAAGCGAAAACTGTCTAAGTGGATGATACATCTTCGGTTCTTTTACTCCAAGTTGAATAGATTTGTGTTTCATTGGAAAGGTAAATATGTTTAGTTTTGTCAGATAGGCCTATTTTTTAACCCTATAGTTTCACTTTTGCTACCAACACTGTGCATTACTTTAAGTATGATATTGAACATTATGTTTTGATCAGTCGTCGGTATTATACCGACGACTGATCAAAACATACAAAATTATCCAGAAGAGACCCTTTCGTTCAGGCCATAAATAGTCAGAAAACGCAAACGGTTAGCTCGCGATGTCCAGTTTGTCATCAAACTCCAGTTAGTCTGTCTGATTCTATAAGGTAAAATGTTCATTTTCTATAATGAGAGGAGGAAAGAGTCCTCTCAACATTTAGAGATGTGTATTGACTGATTTGTCATTTGCTGGAGTTATTTGAATATTAATGACCTACCTAATGGCCAACAATAACTTGATATTTATTGTTATTATATTATTATTATAATGGCAGGTGGGTTTAAAAAAAATTTTTTTAAAATAAATAGCCAGATAATCAGTCATTCTACTTGTTTTTTTCTTGCCAAATAACCAAATAAAGCAAAACACGTAATAGCACAAAAACAGTAAAAAGGTTTCTTTTATCGGGTCATCATTTGAATACTGGTGGACTTGTTTTGTTTGTCAAGGCCTGATTAAAACCATTTAAAAAGCAAGCAGCTTACAGCATTGTGTATATAGAGTAATCCAACAACGTGTCAAAATATGAAAAGGAACACAAATAAAGTCTCTTCAAAAGTATTCGCAAATTCACTGTGATTATTGTTAGTATTGTCAGTTAGCTGTTGTTGGCCATTAGGTTGGTCAATGGTTATCAATATTCAAATAACTCCAGCAAATGACAAATGAGTGATCAGTCAATACACATCTCTAAATGTTAAGAGGACTCTTTCCTCCTCTCATTGAAAATGAATATTTTCCTAGAATCAGACTAAGCCTAAAATGCGTGCTGGTGTCGCCTTGGTCGTCTTTGTCAGAGCTTGAGACCTTGAACCCTATTTTTTTTTTTAATTTCCACTTTATATATCTTCATCAAGGGTTTTTTTTCTCTATAAAAGGAACAACATTTTAGTCAAAATATCTGTCATGTTTGATAATACGTTTAGAGTCCCCACAATGCAATGCACCCAATCCAGGTTCTGTTACCTTCGGGATCACTTCCCTATGGTGTTTGCTTTTCCAGTTTTAGTCGTTTCCTTTGAAACTAGATACTAGAGGGCTTTATTTTCGAAGTCCTCGTAGCCCAAAAGTGTTTCCAAAATATCCAAGAAACATATTTTTTCTAAAGTGTGGTGAAAACCAGACAAACTGGGTCGAGAAAACAAATCTGTGTCATTACTCATACTCCCAACGCATCCATACAGCGACCATTTTGAAAATCCAAAATGGTCGCCATGACATGTGTATAATTTACCCTGGTGTGTTTGCTTCCAGCATGTCCAGGCAACCTATAGGAATATTCCAATAGTTTACTTCCAGGGTGAGAAAAACATTGGTGATGTTATATTAGACTTCCCCGGATCTCAGTGCTTCCGGACACATGGCTTCCATCTTTGATTTTCAAATAAAAATTGATAGTCTTTGCATATTTTGCCCTTTCTCTAACCAATGGTCAACATAAAAACCAAATGAAATATATTATGCTATAAGCTTATGTTTCCCGGGTAAAGGAAATCTTTGGTGCTATCATCAAACTTATAACCCCCGAGGCTTCTTTCACTTTCAGGTTTTGGGAGTTGCTATAGGGGACCCCATGCAGACAAATTCATTGCGTGTCTAATTGAAAAGTTTCACGCCGTGCCACGTTCTGGTTTTGTGTCTTGCACATAGTTTGCATTTATACAGTCACGTTATATTTTGGTGTATTAATTTTCTTCTCTTCAGTCAAGAATTTAGTTATCTTATTATCAAATTTAATGAAAAACAACAATTCGATTTTTTGTTCATTGATTGTTATAATGTCTTCTTCTTTAATTATAACTTTTCTATCTGAATGTTGATTTAGAAAAGAAAACCTCTAATAACCGGCCGAAAAAGCAAGAAATATGGTTAAAAAATAAGAAATAATTTCACTTTTAATTACATTTGTTTTTCAGTCTACTAACTTTTTCATTTACTATCATCACCAGACAACTACCCCCCCCCCCCTTCCCGGATAACTACTCCCTGAATTAATTACCACGTGAAATTATAGCTGCAGTATATAACCTGCTGTTCAATAATCAATACTGCCTTGTCAACACACTCTACCTTCGGGATATTCTGGCAGACCAATGAGTTGTATCTATTCCCATTTTATGATGACCTCTCACATCTCACACTGTCCTTTCCAAACCACTTTTGACATAAAGCAGAAAAAGTCTAAAAAACGTCACCTAAGTAGAAGGATCTTTGGTGGCATTTAGAGATTTTTGCGATGCTAAAATGAAGCCTAAAAAAAATCTTGCCCGAACGTAAACTTTACTTTCACCCCCTAGCCCCCACCCTTCCCAAACCTCGTAAGACTATATGCTCGTTTTAATCTTGTAAGTGTTTTGAAATGTTATATGTTATCATGGGGGTACCCAATGGGGGGGGGGGGGGTGAACCAGATTTCGAATGATTTTAAAGGCTGTTTGGTATCAGTGTGTTCAGGGGTATATACGTTTTAGAGTGTAAATCTTGTCTATCGCTTGAATTCAGGTCCCATGTTAATTTACTGATGACCTAAATTGCTTCCTTTTACAAAAAAAAAATATTTGAAGGTATTGTTTTGGTTAAACTTTAAGGCATTGGCAGATATTTTTCCATCAACCATGTGATTTCATATGATTTGTCAAGGCTCATTGTTTTTCTGACCATTATACAAAGTACTTTGCACCAATTTGTCTCGTTTTTAGTGCGGAATTAAAGCGGGAGAGGAAGGCATGGATAATTAATAATAATAATACCTGCATTTATATGGCGCCTTTCCAGTTAGTAACAGATCAAAGCGCTTTACAGTGTATCATTCCCCGGACATGCAGGGGGTTAAGTTATGAACCCTATATCATCCAGAGTCTATATACACGTATTAGAGTGTGAATCGTACCTATCACTTGAAACAATTAAGGTCTCATCATACGGTATATTATTGGACAGTTAGCCTTAATTGGTTTCTGAACACACTTCTTCGGATATTATGCATGCACATTTGTATCATAGCAACGGTAACTAATAAACATTTTGTATATCACTGAAATCATACTGAATCATCTGACATAACGCTTATAATCATCTACATGGCAATAGCATGTACCACCGAAGTATTCCATTTTACATCTCCCAATGTTACCATATAGCGAGAAGGCCACCCTTAGCAACGAATTTGTGACCGATTCTCTGTTTTACCTAATATCAAATTGTCCACTTTAGAGAGCTATAACTGTCTGTCTTTTGATAAGCAATAAACTTGTAATATTTATAATTATGATATTAATGATAAAATTATGGCCAGTTTTCTAAAAAGTTTTAAGTAATTAGGGAAAAGAACTTTTAAAATGTGGAGATGTACGTATTCTGAAAAATTCATAGTTTTGAGAAAAAAATGTAAACAATGATATTTTTAGCCCAGAATTGTATTGCAAATCATCACAAAACCCATTAAATGTGATGTTGTAGAAATTGTAAAACCCTTTAATAAGATAATACCTCGCCGGGTGCTCGGAGATGGCTCCCCCCCCCCTGCTTATTGATATAATGTCCTATTTATTCAAGTCGAAATGCTGACATCATAATCCCGTATACATTGGTGCGTATATACGTGGTTATGTCTTTTCATCATGTAAAAACCGGTAACAATTGAAAATAATGCTATAAATCATGTGAGCACTTCATATCCTTCAGAAATTGCCACGTCGTACATGAAATGTTTTACCCTAAGAACGTGTATTGTAATATCATTGCTGTAATGAAAGTGACAAAACCGTCCAATACTATTTCTTTGAATGCGATTTTGATTATTGTGATTCAATAATTTTATTTATACTCATATTACTGTATCATGCATTGGTCGTTCCCACTATTTTTAAAGACTATTATATTTTTTTTTACTCTTTGGAGCCTATAACTCACAAGCGTAGCTTTCTCCTTAGGCTCCTGAATATTTCACTTTTATTCTAGCCCATGCAGTCTTTTATTGCATGCAACGTAAAGATATGAGGTACTCATCTTCTTTTATTTTCTCTGACAATATATCTTATGTTTGTTTGTACCTTATACTGTAAAAAAACACATTGTAGATGTGAAATATGAAACAATAAACTGAAACTGAAACTGAAACTGAAACTGTAACGTAATGGTAAAATGGGGTTCTATTCGAAAATTATTTTTCAATTTGTTCATTACGAGTTACACATGGCGGCCATTTTAAAAATCCAAAATGGCCGCTTTGGCGGTTATTATGCCAACATCAACTTTTGAATTCCCTATGTTCCAGCGATTCTGAAAATACTTAGTTTTGCTAATCTACAAAAAAATTTGAACGAAAGCGCATTTTGTTACATCCACTGTATAGTGAACCAGATTATCCTTTCTGTAGGGCTTGTTCCGAAAGGGTGGGTAGCGTCGCGTCGCGTCCAAAGCCCCCCCCCCCCCCCCCCGGTTTTGCCGAAAGGGTGTATTGACTTTTTCTAAATACAAGTACCGTATTTATTACTACCGTTATTATTATTATTATTATTATTATTATTATTATTATCAGGGGCGCGGATCCAGGATTTTGTAAAAGAGGGGGCACATGCAGAGCCGGAAAATTACGCCTTTAAGGAGGCAATTTTTCTTATTGTGTATATGCCAGTTGGGTTTCAAAAGGGGGCGCGGACGATTCGCCCCCCCCCCCCCTTTTATGTGAACGCATCACTACATGACTACGACATTACGTTTCTTTGTTTCTGAATTCTTCCTAAGTTGGTAATATCTAAATGTATAAATGGTATTTCCACATGTATCTCATCGTCTTAAAACTTTTTCTATGCCCTTATCATGAAAAGAAGGAGCAAGCTAATTGGGGACATTAATTATTGTAGTCCTATATTTTTCATCTGCATGCAGACAACTACATCTATTTAGGTTTGTTTTATTCCATTTCATTTTGTTTATAGTGAACGAACTGGCACAAATGACGATGAAAGAATTGGTTTGATTTATGATTAATCATAACATTACTCTGTCTTGATTGTTATATTTCAGAAGGGCTTCTTAGTGATCTGGTACCATGGCTACTCAATCTGAGCTTGCACAAATTCAACACATACTAGGCAAGCGTCGAAACTTGGATCAAAACCCCTTGGATCTGAGCGCTAGAAAGAAGTCAAGGGAATACCTTGATAGTCATAAAGATGTGGAGAAACGCCGCAGAGACCGCATCAATACATGCCTGGATACCATTCGCACTCTTGTCCCGCTGTGCCATCAGCTACCAAGGCACAGACGAGTCGACAAGGCCGATCTCCTAGATCTAGCCATCATTTATCTGCGCATGGTCAACCAATTCCTTGAGAAACTGGGGATCAATGATATCTTTTCCGCAGCACACCAGCAGGTTTCCCTCTTCACCTCTCTCGAGAAGTGGGTTAGGGATCAGGGAGAAAAGAGCCATGATGTTCCTAGCTTTACAAAAGAGATACTAGCCTTCCTGGAAGGTGAAGTGGAGACCGCCTCTCATGTGATTGCCAGTCAGCAGACTGCAGGGAATGCCACCCCAGGATCAGAAAATGGCTTCCAGCAGAACTCAGAGTGGATGAAGCATGAGCAAGCTGGACTTGATGATGACTCGTCTGGTCCTCGATCATGTCATACATCTTCAGGATCAGATGAGGAAAGATCACAGGGTAGTTACAGAGACAGAGAAAATAGGAGTTCTGGATCAGAGGACTCCATAGGCGTTGGGTCTCCTTCCACTTATGTCGCAGGGTTGGACTTTCAGAGAAAGTGTTCTCAGTCTTCCTCCATGGAAGGAATAGATGGTCCTTTTCCTTCCTTTGGAAAGGACAGTGTGAGATGTGAGAGGTCATCAAATGTAAATAGATACAACTTATTGGTCTGCCAGAATATCCCCAAGGTAGAGTGTGTTGACAAGGCAATCAACACTGATGCTAGTTCCACCAACTTCACCTGGCCACCAGATAGCACCTTTACCCTGCCCATCGTATCTGGCAAGATTGTCCTTCACACGCCAACGGGGGTAAATGGTACCAACAACCTGAATGCACCTGTTATGTTGCATGCAGAAATCCATTCTTCTCCATTCCAGACTCAGACAGCTTCACTTCAGGTGAATGAAACTCATCCGAAACATATCAACGATGAAAAGAGCTGTCCTGTGAGAGCTTCTGAAACAAATGCCTTAGCAAATGAACCCCTTTGTTTGTCATCACTCAGTACTGGATCTAAAGTGAGCGACAACACTTCCTTCAATCATAAAACCTGTTTCAATAATGGCTTGCCTAGTCGTCCAAGAAAGACATCACATGACATTAATGTTCCCGTACCCATGGTTCATCCAGATCGCTATTGTTTACAACCAGAAAGACAAACCACTCCAATGAATCTGGAAGATGCCTACATTTACGACGAAGCAGAAATGAAGAGCTACACACCGCTCATGCCTTTGAGAAGGTCCAGCGAGGATAGAGGTACCACGTATGCAACCTCTCAATGCCAACAACCACCTATGACTCACCCTGGTCCGGATGACAGTGACAGTAACTATAGAGATGAACGGAATAGACCCTTTTTCAAGAGATATGTTGATGCTTTAGGCCAGTCACAAGACAGGAATGGTAATAGCAACAACGGAAGGAATAAGTCATGCAGTTGTTGCACAAATACATCCTCTTCCTTGAAATTAAAAAGTCTGATGGTCCACAGGCATCAAACCCAACATATCATGTCGAGATGAGCCTAGTTTTTGTTTGAAGGGAGGGGGGCTATGTCTATTGTACAAACTCTGTAGAGTCTATGATCAGAATAACTGGAGTAAGCATCAATGTGGTGCTAGTGCATTCGTAGTTTTTAAATGTAAAATAGCCCAAATCGATTACCAGCCTCAGACCCAGACTTTTCAGCTAAATAAAATCAAAATATTTGACTGGTGATGAAGATGCATCGATATTGTACCTGTCGAAACTCTGAAGGGGTATCTGGACAGGGCAGCATCATGCAGATCAGGGGGGTGTTTCATAAAGCTGTTCGTAAGTTACGCACAACTTTACGCACGACTGGTGATCAGTTCTTGTGCTAAATGATTGGGAATCTGGTTAGTATAGCACCCAAGAACATATTCCAGTCGTTCGTAAAGTCATTCGTAACTTTACGAACAGCTTTATGAAACACCCCCCTGATCGTATAATGTTGGATATCAACTTGTAAATACATGTATGCTTTCGACCCACCATCCCTCTCCCTTCCAAAAAGGGGGAACATGGTTGCAGAATATTGACGAAGTCACGATAATGCCATGAATTGTCCTGTGTACACAGATAAACGAGAAAAACGAGAATTGTATAAATTTTAATAGGTAACATACCAGGGAAATTCTTATATACACATCGTCAAATAATAGTAATGACAGAACGAACATAAATACAGAAAAGGTAAAGAACACATTGTTTTCAAGCTTCAATATTACGGATCATAATAGGTTTTTCTGTGCATGCTCATCGCATGTAACAAAATTTCTGCCTTACATAAATATTGTTGTGATTGTTTGCCTTAATTACATCATTGTTGAATATGCACATTTCTCTTTAAATATACTGTTATTTTTCAATTTTGTTTCTCACTGAATATGTTGAAAATATATATTTATATGTCGTGATATTGTTTCATTTTGTTTGAACAATGTGTAGCTATAGTGTACTTTCCCTTTTAAAATTTATTACCCGGAAATTTAAGCCACGTTCTTGTTATACGGTTATTACATCTTTTTACATCCGATGTTGTTATGATATATACTCCCAGATGCATGTAAACCAGTATGTTTCTTTTGGAACAGGAAATTCGTCCACAAAGCCATTTTTGTATCCCGGAATATGGTACACAGGCCATGTAAGATTATTACTGCTGTGAATTATATATTTCATTTTCATTTTAAAGAAGGTGATAAAGCAAACCCATTAGACATATACAGTTTAAGATATGAGCAAAATCATATAGCACTATAGTTTTATCTATCAGGAAAGACAAAATATACAAGAAAAACTACCGTCAACTCTGTAAATTGAAGGGATTATTGCCGACAAGTATACTGAAAAGGGAACTCCTCAGAGTTGTTAATTTACAGAAGTTTGGAGGCTTACTGTCCTTCAAGACAGAATCGAATATATAGACTAAGTGCGTGTTTACTTGAAGTCTAAAGTACGTCATCCAGTTTTTTTTATCATTATAGATCATAGTTTTTAATTAATAATCATAATTCTATGCCTACAAGGCACGTCTAAGTATAGAGTCAACATTGCTTTGTCTGTCTGTATCTTGTAATAATATTGTATAATTATTGACTCAACATAGCAGTTGCAACAATTTTGTTCGTTTCATGATTCTAGAATAATGCATGTGCATAAAAATAGCTGATAATTTCTGTCCAAAATGCTTAGTCATGCTTTGTTTTATAGCCATTTCTTTTAAGGTGATCAGTTTCTATTTCTTGTATTACTTTTTATTGACAATATCCATGAGCGCGTGCGTATTTCGCGTAGGATGGAGCCGCCCCCTGTGTGTGTGTGTGTCTATAAAATACGTCACGCGGGGCTGCCCAGATATATTCCGTCTTCCCCCTCTAGAGGGGATTCCACCCCCAGCTTATCAACTTTAGGATAAGTCACTAAGACCGTGGCTGACTTCAACATTTTTTTTCAAAATTCAATAAGACGTGACATGTTGTTCATGCATTTGAAGTCTCATTCAAAACACCAGATGATAATATCTTTCTAAATACAATCATGTACGTCTATAGTAGTTGCATAATAATAATAATGGTGGCTTCTTGTATAGCGCTCATGTCCGTCACGTTGTGACGCTCCTGGCGCTTCATTATTACCCCGGTCATAGCTTAGCAGCCAAATATGTAGCGCTCTAGCATTATAGGAATAATTCTGATGGTTTAATTTTTGCTTGTTTGTTTGTTGTTATATTTTTAATTCATTGTGACAGGGGTTAATTGGGAATGACGAAATCATAAATCCAAACAAAAAAAGCATTACGAATCACATATTATAGCATTCAGTAATCAGCTATAATATATATATATATATATATATATATATATATACTGCCGGTTTCATGATCAGTGATCTGCTTGTAAGGAGTTTCACGCTGTATTTCTTACCCACTTCTTTAGTATGACGTTATCATATCACCATCCGTAAACGTGACTCAAAAATATATTATCCATGTCTGTATTATACATTCCACTTAATTCTTCCCTCACGTGTAGCTGCACGATGCTGGTGATTATCAAGGAGTTTCCTCGATATTAGCATAATCAGTGCTCACGTGTTCGTGGAACTCCTTGTTTTTCTGAGATGATTAATGTAATAATTATATTCGGTGGTCTGGATTTTGTTTATTAATAAAGGCAACTGACTTTTCTGTTAAAAAGGGAAGACAGTTATTTATATGTTATTGATTCAATTTCTTTCAAATTCTATGTTTGGGGTACTGTTTCAATTAAAAGGGTGGATAAGGAGTTTATAGCCTATAGAATAAAATGAAGTGAATGAAATGATGATGAAATGAAGAGAGAGTGAGAGAGAGAGAGAGAGAGAGAGATATATATATATACAGAGATGGAGAGAGAGGGGGGGGGGGGAGAGAGAGAGAGAATAGAAGAAACAAAAGTCGAAATAAGGCCCGTTTATTTTAGCAGTTAGAAAGGTTTACAAAAAGCAAGGAATTCTATGTCATTGGAATAGCACAACTTGTTTTTAAAAAATGCTAATTTTGATAGGCTCATTCCATGGTTATTTTTCTTCTCTTTCATGCATCGTCTTTTTCATTCAGACCAGTTGTATAGGCTGAATGTTGAGCCGTTACCTCATATACTCGGCTCCTTGACACAAAATTGTATGGGAGAGGCGCGGGGGCGTGAGCAGTTGTTTTCAATACCCGGCCGCAGAGGCGCTTCATTCAATAAATCATGATTTCATAACTCATTTTTTTCAAACTGAACTTAATGAAATTTTAAAACACTGCGTTTAGATTATCATGAACATCATTTTAAAGCCTTTACCATAGGCCTATTTACAAGTTTTAATGTTCTATAGAAGACATCGATCAAGTGACCTAAGAAATGCTGCTTTGTGAAATCAAAATTTGGAAATCTATGACTGATATAACTGGATTTGCTTCCCTATTTGTACTATAGTTTAATTAAGTTGATCATCAGGGGAGCGTTTCATCAAGCGCTTTGTCAGTGATTTTTTTTTACTGACAAATTTGCTCTCAGCCAGTCAGATGCAAGGATTTCAGTAGCTTCATAGTTGTCGGTAAAAATCACTGACAAAACGCTTGATGAAACGCTCCCCAGAAGTCTCATATATGATTTTCAAATTTACTAAATTTACTGACAGGGACATGGTGTTAATAGGTTGCTCAACATTTTTTAGTTATTTCCTTTTTCACATCCATCATGTCCAGTCTTATTGATCATACGGGCCAATATTTGCAAGCCGGGCTGACGCCTTTTGCCCGAATATCAACTTTCCACTTTCTAAAATTTTGCGAGCAAGCGAAGCGAGCGATCAATTAGTGAAAATGTACAGAAGGTATACAAAAGTTACGTAATTATAAGGGACCCATCACTGCCCAAATATAATTCTCGCACCATCGCTGCCCAAATTATGTGTATAGATTCTGGCACCTCGCTATGCTGCATGCCCGGATATGAAGTGGCCTTTGCCCGAATATCGGAACTTTGAAAATCCTCAGGAGTCGAGGAGGCACAGGCCATTGCCGAAGGGGAACACCTTATTACACTTTATTAATCATCGTTTGTAAAAAAATAATGATAAATAACAAAAAATAACAAAAACAAAACAAAAACATATAGGGGCAAGGGGGCAAGGACATAACAGTCCATTTACAGCAAGAGGCACATAATTTACTCATTGATAATGCTTTTGTCTGTAGTCATATCCACATGTTCTCTAGCTCACGCAACTTCACGTGACCAAAGATCATGCGGGTATAGCGCATGCAGGCTGCATGGGACCATCATGGGACGTGCTACAGTTTCATAACTGGGGCGCCGTATGACCCCGAAATACCGGGTAGTCTGTGATAAGAGACCAGTTTTTATCACAACATTCCCGACCTGTCACTCGGATAATTGGCTAAAATTGATTATCCATTGTTAAATAAATTGATTATTTCATTTTCACGTGCAAAGATAGTTGCGACAATAGTTATTTCCCATCTTTCTTCTTTGGAAATAGGTGTAGTATAGTGTGACGCCTCTACACGCAACACAAAAACATTGCTTCATAATAGACTGCAGATTCAGACACAGGAAAATTAGTGTATCAAACTCATAGAGATACATACTATATATATAGTATGTATCTCTATGATCAAACTATGAAGGTATGAAGGTGGTCGTAGTACAGTGGAGTTCCATCTTTTCAGAGTGCAAGGGATCTCTCACCGTACACTGTTATTGTAAAAGCCCCCCCCCCCCCCCCCTCTTTTTTTTACGGGGGTGCGAGTCCGGGACCATGAACCCCTAACCCATATTTAGGGGCAAATTAAAAATAATAAGGGTACCCATGTTTTAGGGATTTCTCGCAAAACGTAGACCCATGTTCAGGAAGTTGGCGTAGAAACTGGACCCTTGTCTATGAGTATATTTAAAATACAAATGCATACAATTTTCTATTCATAAAATACATACATGTACATAAAAAAAAAAAATTATTGATAAACATGCATCAATAGGGTAAAGTACAATTTTACAAATTAAATATCCGGTGATTAGGATTATCATGATAGAGGTGCATGCCGTAGGCCTGGTACACTGTCGCTTTGTCTACCACCACTTGGTCTAATTATGAGTTCGTCGAACTCAGCGTGGTCTAACCTCATTTTGTCTACAACCATTTCGTCTAATTTCCATTTGGCCTTATAACCAATTCGTCTAATACCCAGTTTGGCTAACCCCATTTATTCTAAAACCCATTTGGGCTAATTTTCACTTCAGCTAATTTTCACTTCGTCTATTTCCAAATAGTTTAACAGTCATTTTGTCTACAAGCCACATAGTCTAATATCCATTTAGGCTAATTAAACCTACTTTGGCTAATACCATATGGTCTACCTATCATTTAGTCCAATTCCATTTAGTCTAATAACCGATTGGGCTACTTATCATTTAGTCTAACTGTCGTATGGTCTAATGACCATTTGGTCTAATATCCAATTCGTCTAATAACCAGTTAGGCTACCTATCATTTGGTGTAATGTTCATATATAGTCTAATGACCATTTGGTCTAATTAGACCTACTATTTATTATTCTGGCCATTTAGTATAAACAAGTTGAGAAAGGACAGGGAAATGAAACTTTAAAGTTTAAACAAAATGAAACTTCAAAGAAGTCATCTAGGTAAATGTGCACTGTTATTCAACTTGTTGCTGCTTATATCAAGTTCAATCAATATCCCTACATTTTATGTATTAATTATTTAATTTATTAAAATAAATTATTTAGTATTATTTTTTAGAAATTAAAACATTCATAGGTCTCCATTTCCTTTCAGAACTTAAGTAGAAGAACCTGATTTTGTAGGCCTACTGCGCTTGTTTGTTGGGTTGATAATCATTCTGTTATTCATGTTTCTTAATTATTTGATATCCGATGTACATTGGGGGTGGTTGCCCTCAATGATTTTTCAAGTGACCAAAGAGAGAGAGAGAGAGATTCTTTTGTTACGTTTCGCCCTAACCCACACTCGTTTCGCCCGAACGTTGAGTTTCTATTGTGACGGAATAAACCTATTGTTAGGTTTCGCCTTAAGTCGCAGTTAGGTAAATTATTATTATTATTATTATTTGTTCATCTAAAACCTAAATTAACTCGATCGTTGGCGTGGGGGGGGGGGGGGGGCAAATGCCCCCCTCACCTTTCCAAGCACCCCAAAAGTGTCTCCTGCTACCCAAAAATTCCGCTTTTAATACTTGTTCACTGCCTTCTTTTTCTTCTTTTAAAGTAGTGGCGTATCTAGGTATTATGATACCCTGGGCAAACAGTGAATTTGCGCCCCCTCCCCGAGTCAAATTATGTTATGCGAGGAAGCGAAACGACCGAGCAGCAATTTTTTTTTTTAATTTATTTTTTAAAATTTATTTTTTACCCTTCACAGGGTTCCTTTTTTCATCATCAAAATTTTCGATTTTTAACCCTAAAAAACGCAATTTATAGTACAATTTACCTGAAATTTTACACTTGACCACCGCAATTGAGCGGTAGAGAAGATCGAATTTTATACATTAATAAACGGTTTTGTATTCACTCACTTCTACTATCGGGAGCAACGCTAACGAAAACCCCAAAGGCTTGAGAAAGAGTCGAGAAATTTAGCAAGGCAACCATTTCTTTCAAAGTTAAACGTTTGCAAATGCTTTTTTATCATCGGTGTCGATCCCGGGGGGATGGGGGTATATATTCCCCCCCCCCCCCAAAAAAAAAAAAAAAAAAAAAAAAAAATTGAGATGGGGGGGGGGGGGATGGCCTGTGTTATCATCCCCCCAATATTTTCGGATAAAATAAATAAGAATTATGATACATTGACTTAAAACTAATAACTCATTACATTTGATCTTGAAATATCATCACATTCTTTTTAATTATTAGAAGCAAGGAAATAAGAAATTCCATAATTTCAATGCGAAAATATCGAAGAAAATTCGTTCGCTCCCATTGTTATTCTCAATTGAGGGGTTCCGTCCATTGGCGTAGATCCGTGCACTCCTTCTTTTCATTAAAAAAACATTTTGGATGCTCTGAAATGCAAGCTTTATAGACAGATTTTTGAAAAAGTGCCTGGTGTGGGAGGGAATACCCACTCCCACACCCTCCCTGCTCTGTCGCTTTGCGTATCTAGGGGGGGGGGGGGCAGGGGGCGCGTGCCCAGGTGTCACTTGGATTTATTTTATCCATAAATATTAGGGATATTGATAATACAGGCCACATCCCCTCCCCCACCTCAATTTTTTTATTTATTTATTTTTTATTTTTTGGTCACAACAGTGATCGTGCGTGTTTTTGCACGTGCGTGTCCGCAGCTGCATTCGGCTGTGGGCCAACTCCTGCGATTCATACGTCCTTATTTTGCCACTGGTCACAACCGGTCGTGCACCTCTCTGCACCTCCTCTTGGGCGTCATGCACCCTCCTCATTAGCACACTGCCTCTTACCTGCAAGAACTCTTGAGGCGAACGTACAGCCCCGTGCAGTTACGTGCAACCGACGCGCGACATGTCACGGCTCCGTATGGAGCCATGGGCTTTGTGAGACCTCCGCAAGGATCAGGAGCCCGTGCGATGGTCGCAAAGAAGCACGTACAGGGGGTACGATGGCTGCGCGTGTCACGTACGTTCATCAGAACACGTAGCCACACGTAGAGATTGTTGGACATGTCCAACAGCTTCCTTGCGAATTGCGTGTCCTGCGTGCTCCTACGTGCTTGGAAAAAACGTGCAGACCCGTGCGTGCGACGCAAGGATTTTCTGCGAAATCCGTCGCAGACCACACGCACGGAAGTGCACGACCGGATGTGACCAACCTTTAAATTGTAGAGTTCTTTTTTTCATCACCGCAACCGGGACACGTGCGGTACCGGTATGTCTGGATGCGTTCAGAAGTTTGCGAACCGGAGATTTTGAACAGAGATTTCAGATTTATCTGTTAGTTTTTTACATTTCTTTTCTCAAACCTCAAGGAATGGATTGAAAAAATGCACGAGGCACAGGATTTCGGGATACCACCCATGTTTAGGGATTTTGTGGAAACGTGAATCAATGTTTCGGGATTTTTTTGTAGAAAACGGGACCCTTGTTTAGGGATTTCTTGTGAAAAAACTATTGTGACGGCACATCCCCGTATAGCGTATATAATTATGAAAGTAAAAGTGGGTAAAAGGTAACATCGGATTATAATAGGCCTGAACTGGATGTTGAGTAATGGGGGACGACAGGCAGGATGGACACCCACACCCATTTTGTTCAAACCTAGATCAAGACTGTCAATGATATCACTAATAAAAGCAGATGCAACAACCGGAAACATTTTGATCAAAATATTAGAAAGAAAAAAAAGACACGGGTCTTCAATAGTCGCTACGAATTTCGGTAAAGAATTTGAACATGTTATCTTCATAATGATTTAATATTTGAGCAGCACCTAAATCATGGGCGGATCCAGGATTTTGTAAAAGGGCGGGGGCACACAATGTCCGAAAATTTCTTCAACTCCTTACTCCTTACACAAATTTCAATCATTATGGAGTGAGCAAGCATTGTTTTAAATGACAATAATAACTGTATTACTGATTCAACTCTTCAAATAGTGATTTCAAGTTAAGCAACAAACACCTACTGATTTTATGATATCCATTCTAAGAAGGTCTATAATTATGAACATTACGTAATAAACAAGTCCTTTATGTTTCTCCTCATAATTTGATTTTATATGATATGGTCATTATGCCTCTATAAATACTAAATACACTAAATTACCTTAATGTTTGTGAAAATGGCATTAATCTTTATTCTTACAAACCCCTTTTGTAACAAGAATTTAACCTGACATCATCCTGCCACGAATGTTTAGGCGACAGGTAGACGCTTATTGTGCACTGATCATGCTGTTCAACGCCCTCTCTTTGTCACATCTAAAAAATGTATGTTTTACAAAAATGATCATAACTAGTATTAGCCTTGAAATTCTAATGGGATTTATGCTACTACACCATTAACTACTAATGGCCCAGTCACAATGTCGGCGATCTGTCGGGGATTAGTTTTGGCCGGGGGTCGTCGTAGAAAATAAAGAATCCTTGAACAATCCTAGCAATAATCCTAATAAAAATGGAGCAGTCACATTGTCTGAGATTTTTTCAAGGATTTTGACCCGGTTTTGTCGAAAAATCGTGGGATTAGCCTCCGATCGCCTCCGATTGCATCGGAGGGGATCGGAGACGATATCTGCGAGCGTCTTTTCTTTTAAATTTTTTTCCCCCTGGGTATATGTGGGGGAAAAGGAGGGTTTCTTGACCTCGGTCATCTGCAGCAAGAGCGTCTCAAACTTTTAGCGTTCCGGTCGGAGGCGCCCTTATATACACGGCGATTTACTACGATTCCACCGTACGATTCGTCGGAGACGATCACAGAAAGCGTACGAATCGTCGCAGGGCGCCTCCGATTCAGTCGGAGGGCGCCGGAGACTACTCGCAGACATTGAATCTCAACCTGAATTTCCAATCCCACACAGAATCTTGCGACTAGTCTCAGATTATTCGGAGGACGCCTCCGATTAATCGGAGGGCATCGTAGGTCATCGGAGATTATGTCTGGGATGCCTAAAATGGGTGAAAAATCTTGCGAGCAATCTTAAAATTTTAAGTTCAAAGTTGGGGACCGCGACGGGTGTGGCGATGCCTAAAAAATCGGCGACAAGCCGCAGGCGTCCGGAGAGCGCCTCCGACGGGTGCAAAATCGTGAGATCTGTCTCAAGATTTTGTTAAAATTTCCCGGGTTTTACCCATCGCCGACGCATCGCAACTGATTTGTGACTGGCCCATAAACAGAATCCAAATCACAAAGTTTGTTGAGACACCCCGTCAACAACCACATCAGGACAATAGTGTGTTTATCTTGCCCCAAATAACTTCCCAGACATGTACGTTCCCTGCATGGCATTAACGCACTGACTTAGTTTTGGATTATACATTTCTATACACCGTCAAAAGAGAGTCAGTGCTTGCAGACTGCAATTATCTCATTTGAATGAGAAAAAGTCTGCATGCTCAGTATTGTATCATATGCATCAGTACCCCCCCCCCCTTCCTTGAGCTGATGACCTTCCCTTTTTTTTTTGCTTGTCAGAGGATTTCGGAGTAAAACTACACTCTAAAATCTGACGACCTTGTTTTTGTTTTCGTTTATCATAAATTTTCTTACTACTGCGCCCCCTCTTTATACAAAAGTCCTTGATCCGCCCCTGATATGCACCCCCTGTTATTGTTATATGTTTCCTATTTTGCTCACCTAAAATTGTGACTGTATCATCTACCAAGCGATGGAAGCATCTATCCACTTTCAGAATGGGAGGGGGAACACATTCATCGGAAACGGTGGAGGAATTGGGGGGGGGGGGGGACTCCCGGACATTATAGTTTTAATCTTTTAAAGATCACATTACAAGAAAATTCCATCAAAGTAAATATTGGCTTAATACTTTTTATTGCATATATGGCATAAATTAAACAAGGTTATCCAAATTCAACGCTTGGAAACATTTAAAGTAATGATTATTATCAATTATAAAACGGTAAAATACAGCCCCCGATATAGCAGCTGAAGAGCTCCTCGAACGCTGCTGAGATGTGTGACGACACACCACGGGGCAGTCCTGTCTAAGCTGACGATGTCCCATAACATCTTACACATTTTTCAGTGCCTGTTTTGTCATCTCCTCTTCACTTATTTCTCTTACTTGACTAGCGTCAGTCTTAAAGTACGAGTCCAAACACATTTTAGAATGACTGCTGTAGATTTTTATCAAATAAATGGCACTTATAAGTAAAAGTTTTATGAATAGCGCACCTTCAGATATAGGAACTTAACACGTTATGAATAGCGATCATTATGATATAGCGAGGTTGCCCCCGTATTTGGGATACCTTGTACATGTATTACCCCCATAGTACTTGCTAATCACTTTCCAAATACATTGTACGACCATACAGCTCACAAATCAATTTACAACATTGGTGGATCCGAGGGGCATGGGCGACGTGCCTCAGGCAAAACCCAATCTGGCATACCTTAGGTATACACATTAATTACGACAAAAACAAAACTGCCCACTATTATAAGATTTTTGACCCCCATACGCACCTTAAACTTGTGATAACTCTTTTATTATTATTATTATGTGGGGGACAATTTTGTTTACGTCAATCTCCCCCCCCCCCCGCATTAACGCCCATGTCCGATCATAGCCTGTATTATTTTTTGATTTATTGATTTATTGATTTATTGATTTATTGATTGATCGATTGATTGATTGATTGATTGATTTATTTATTTATTTATTATTATTATAACTCTTGGTTACTTTGCAGCCTTCTTCATCTCCTCTTTAATTATTGTATTTAATACAAATTATTTGTTCATCGTTTTTCCTTTTCGTTCTCGCCAAAAAATAAATCATGGAGACACGTGCGAAGGCAAAACGTGGCTTCATTTCAACCATGTTCATGACAACGTGACTGCTATTGCAGTCTGTACAAGAGCGTGATCTTTCTTGTGACAGATTAGTGATGGATGAAATTCCACATAATTAAGGAGATGAATTTGATCAACAGAAGTAATTTGATATATAGCCTAGACAGGAGTGTCGATCCGTGTTCATGATTGGGGCAAGGCCGTACGCAGCGGGGGGGGGGGGGGGGGGGGGGGGGCAGGGGGGCAGTTGCCCCCCCCCCCCCCAGAAATTTCAAAATCATACTTTTTTTAAATTTGAGATGGGCAGTTGCCCCCCCCCCCCCCAGAAATTTCAAAATCATACTTTTTTTTAATCGGGTTTTAGACTTCAAGTTATGGGTTCCTTTGAAAGCGATCATCTTGCCCCCCAGGAAAAAATTTCTGCGTTTAATTTTAGGGGCGGTTGTGAGCATTGGTGCTCCAGGGGGGGGGTGTAGGGAGGGGGATTTCCCTCTTCCTGCGCGAAGCACGAAAGCTCTGACGTTTTAGCAAATTTGAGAGAAAAATAACGGCTCGTAGCAAACGTTGTTTTAGGCGGAATGTTAGTTCGACGCCCTGACTGCTTTTCTGTCATTTGGACGTAATACTGTACTGTATGTAACAGGGTTGGTGCAGGGGGGGGGGGGGGAGTTTCCCTCTTCCCGCGCGAAGGGCGAAAACTTTGACGCTTTAGCAAATTTGAGAGAAAGATAAGGGCTCGTAGCGTCTCTTTTTTTTTGGGGGGGGGGGGTCGACTCTGCCCCCTGGCTACGCGCTTGATGACCGAGCGGGGGAGGGTGTGCCAGGGACTTTTTCAGAAATCTGTCTATAAACCTTGCATCCCAAAATGGTTTTTAATGAAAAGAATGAATAACAACGGCGAACGAGCTAATTTTCGCATTGAAATTATGGCATTTCTTATTTCCTTACTTCTAATCAATAAAGAATGTGATGGTTTGGATAAATATTAGTTTTAAGTTAATGTTTCATAATTCTTAATTTTATAAAAAAATATTGGGGGGTGATAATACAAGCTATCCCCCCCCCCCCCACCTCCTCAATATTTTTTTTTTTTTTTTGAGGGGGGGGGACATATACCCCCCATTACCTCCCCCCCCCCCCATTACCTCCCCCCCCCCCATTACCTCCCCCCCCCCCCCCCCCCCCCCCCGTGGATTGACACCCATGCAGCCTAGACGTATATAGCAAAGGAAAGGATACTCCGGTTATAATCTCCCTCGAAAAACACATGCAGAAAGCTAAGACGTATCAAAGATGTAGCAAACGTCATCACATTCTCTTTATTCCCCCTCTCCCCCTCCTTCTCTCTCTCTCTCTCTCTCTCTCTCTTTCCCTGTTCTGTTTCTTTCTTTCACTCTATCGCTCTCTTTCTCTCTCTTTCTCTCTCTCTCTCTATCTCTCATCTTTTTTCTTGATTTCTCTCTTTCCTTTTATCTTCTGGATCATTCTCTTCCTATATTATTCCTGTTTTTCTCATCCTTTCTCTATATCTTTTCCAATATTTATGATCTAATTTTCTCCCTTTCGACATCCTTTTCTCTCTTCAATTTGCATTTCTTGTTTTTCTCATCCTTTCATCTTTTCATATTTTCTTATATATTTTTTTCCTTTTTCCTGCTTTTCTCTTTTCTTTCTTCCTTTCCCTTTGAAGCGTCTTTCTCTTTCTCTTATGTTCTCTTTCTTTCTTTCCCGCTATAAATTCCCTTCAGTATTCATCATTATTATCATTATTATTATTTTTTATTTATTTATTTATTTATTATTTAGTTTTTAATTATCATCATCACGATCATCATCATCATCGAGGCGAAATGTTCCTTAAATGCAGAGCTTTACTGACAAAAGATTTCGAACTACGCCTAGATATTCATGCAAAAGAAGCAAATATGCAACTTGATTAGCAAATGTGCTGACAACAATATTACGGATTTGCCAACAGAATTTTTTTGGGGGGGGAGGGGGCGGGTCACACGCCAAGCTCCCTTTAGCAAAACCATCTCTCGTCTCCCTACTCAGTCAGACCGTGTAGCCCTTTGTCATTTTTTTCTCTGGCTTTGCTCCTTTGACTTTGCCGACTTCGCCCATTTATTCCATGATTATGTCTCAATTTAGACTAGCTAGCGGAAACGAGAGAGCGAGAGAGAGAGAGAGAGAGAGGGAGAGAGATTGGCACAGAAGAGTTGGTGGCACTCCTAGATATCCCAGAATTCCACACACAAATACGGAAGCTTGTGCAAAATTTTGACAAATTCTGTCAAAATGTCGACGTTAGAACTTCTTTTCGAAAATGAAATTCCTGCTGGAAGACAGGCGTTGCAGGACAGTCATCACAACTTGCAAGATGTAGCTAATTATTGCGAAGATAATTATTTAAAGGTAGACCATGTTTTAATTATAATATTATGTTGTTCAGTGATTGATTTCGGTCCCACCTATTCATTTTTTAGTCGTGTAAAGACGAGATTGAATGTGATGGCTGATGATGGCTGATGAGTGATGCTGCTTGCCGATCTAGCCCCGGGAAGTGGCAGCGTCCTGAATGAAACCACTACTACTATTCCGTGGGTCTCACAGTTTACATGGTGTGTGTGTGTAATTGGGTTTTTACAGACGTGTATCAATCACATATGATAATTTACGTCTGGGACCGACCTTTAACTTCAGTTTTAAGTTTAACGTCACCATCCGAAAGACGTGACTCAGTCATGTCAGTCTCGAACCTGGGTCCGCTGAATCAGTATAACTGGTACTAGTACTAGTAGCTGGATTACAGGCGCACGCCACAACGCCCAGTTGGGCAAATGACAATGTATAGTTGTATCGTAAGGACATATTTTTAAAATCAAAGTATCATAATAATTCATATATGTATATGCACTCACTCATAGGTACACGCCACTCATAGGCATAGCTACATTCCTATACTTCGTGTGTATAATGTAGGCAGCCATACACCTCAACTTTTTAAAGGCGGTCAGTCGCCGGTTTCAATGGGAAAAATCTGTGTTTGCTGATGCTGCAAAATAGTTCTTGCGCATACGAAATTAGGTCTAGTCGAAAGTATATTGAGGATCAGCGAAATGTCTTTCTCCTCGGCAAAAATCCGCATAGATCGCTGTGATATTGTAAGTTGTACTGAACAGCGAACGAATGCAAGTTTTGCGCTATGTGTATCCTGCAATCTGCTGTCTGACGCCGTACCATTATAATTTATACTATACTAGAACAAAGCAATTTCATCTTTATTATGGATGACACTTTCAGTATTTCGGAGTTAGCGACAGATATCTCAATTCTAAACGTGGAGGGAGATTTGGAGCCGACTGCCTGTAAATGTTCAGGAAGCTAGCTGCTGCAGTGCTCCTACAAAACGGGCAGACGGATGTGCCCTTGCAAGAGTGACGGCCATCACTGCACACTGCGGTGTTCCTGCGGGAAACGTCGCCCGTGCATCAACCGGGAACCCGATGGCGATGACGATGAATGAACTTCAAATGTGAGTACGGTAGATCATTATATCAGCCTATTTATCAGAACCAAGGTCTATGCAACAAATTCGATCATTTTTCTTGCGATTTGTCATTGTGTAATAACTAAATTAAGACTCAAGAGAAATAGAATTAAATTATAGTGTGCATGTGAGATGTCACAGCCAGGGCCAAGGTCTGAGAATGAGATAGTGTGTTTGTAAGAATCTTCATTCAAATTGAAACTGAAGAAGGAAGAATGAGAAGAAGAAGAAGGAATGTATTTATAAATGAAGGTATGCCAAGATGTAATTAGAATCAACACCAGACATGTCAATTGGTGATTGGCGAACTGGCTTAACCTGTTTGAGCTGTGACGAAGTACCTCCCCCCCCCCCCCCCCCCCCCCCCCCCCCCGTAAAAATACCAACAGAAATTGATTTGAAGGGGGGAAGTCTAGTACAGGCTTTTGCAAGTCAGAGTCACAGTAATGTTTGAATGTATACACTGTACATGTATGTATGTATATCTAATTGTGACTCCAAAGATTCAAATACACCTAGTGGTACCAAATATATCAATACAATGGAACCTATTAATATTTTCCCCTACAAATTTAATAATTTTTTGATTTTTTCACCAAAACAGTATTTCCATACTTGAACTTTGTACAGGGTGGAATGTGCACTTTACATTATTTACATTTATTTTTTCCTTACTTTATTCACTGTTGTTTTTCTTTTTTCTTACTCAATGTAGAAATTTGTGATGGATCGAAAGAGAGAGCTGATCTAGAACGCGTCACCATCCAGTTCCTCTGCAGATTCACAGATGTTTACTTGGATGCCGTAGCAGCTGTAGAGCCTACCCAACCTGCTGAAGAAAGGCCTGGACCGAGCAGCCGGCCTGCATCATGGTGTAGATATGTGCCCATGCCAAAGGAGGTAGAGAATGTGTGTGTTGCCATGTCCGCACCTGCGTCATGACTGCTCAATACTTCACTGATGCATTTCTAAATGGCATATCTTGGTTGCATGCATGGCAGCAAGCAACAATGAATTTCCAAGGGACATTCCGAGGTTGAATGAATCGAATTGAAACCACATGCCGCATGTTGGGCGAACTCTTGACCTCTTGTGCAAACATGGTCCTGGCTGTTGATCTCTTTTGGGAAAGGGCTTGTGAAGTAACCAATCAGAGTACTGGAATCAACTGTTTGAAGGACACAATGTGTACTTCGGTTACATTTTGCTGGATCCTGACCCTGTCATTAGGTGTACATACGTTTTATATCAATATTCAATAAGTATAGATATTGCCCTTCACTCTCATATCAAATTCAGCCTGGCTCATAATAAAACCATGTGAGTTTTTTACAGGTTTATTTTTTGTTTCATTTCCATTTTGGGGGTCATAAAATAACATTATTTTTCACCAATTTTGTCACATTTTTCATAGAAAAATAGAGTATGTCATGAATCTCTAATCCCTCCTCTTTTATTTGATGTGTAAATCATGACAATCAGTAAATGTTAACTAGTCCAATTAATTTCCAAGGGACATTCCGAGGTTGAATGAATCGTACCGGCATTATGCCTACAAACAATTCACGTATATATTCACTAGGTTTAATATTCACCATGGGTACTTGGGAGCAGGAAACAGGAGAGTTGTTCCATCATGTGCTACACTGCGGATAAGGTATGCCTATCTATTCCCCACGAGGGCTTACAAGGGCTTCGTCAATGGAGTACAAGATTGAAATCCATCTAACATCAATACTGGTCTTGATATTTTTTATGTCTCCTTTTATTGTTGAAATTTAGATCTGCTGGACATAGAACTATTATCCTTCTTTAAAAAAATTGTTTATTAAAGTTCCCGTTTATATTCACCTTTTTCTTGGTGATTGTAGTATGTATGTACAAAAGAAAGCATTTTCTGTGTGTAATCATTTAACATAATATTTGCGTTAACATTTATCAGAGAGGAAATATATTCATGTCAATTGAAACAAACCAAAAATCTTATCTGATAAAGGGTTTCCGTTATGACATTGTATAAACTTCATTTAATCTATTTTCCCCTGTGTATTTCAACGCATTCCATGACCATGAATATGCATGTCTTCTGTGATGTTTTTCTGTTTATGGTGAATATTTAGTCTGGTTTGTCATGCTGTTTTTAGCTGAACTAGCAGTCCATTAGGTTTGCTACATGATGTACATTGTGTGAAGTGAGATGCCCATGAATTACATAAACTTCAATAAGAGTTTGCCATTTGGTGATCATAAGAAGTGGTTGATCAAAATGATTGTAATATATTGGATCAATGCATGTAATTACAACCAAACAATACCACTTGCCAGCTATAAGTGATTGTGTGTGACGTACATTTAACAACATATCTGTTGTACCTATCTGTGTTCCTGACTGTAATCATTTTATTTAGGTATTTATGGTATTATAAACTGCAATATGTCAATGTTGCAATATTCAATGAAAATACCCTAGCCAGCATATTCCTGTGTGAATGTCCATAATATAATGCAATATGAAAACTATACATACATGTATGTCCAAAATAAATCTGCCATTGAACGTTGCCATTTTCAGTTGAATGTTGGGTAGCCTTTGATAATGAGATCATACTAAATAGTGAAGTTGTTTTTGTTCCAAGGTTTACTTTAATTGTGATCTGTATACACCGTTTGTTTTAGAATTTGCTTATGCATAGATCCACAAACCTTTCCTGAAGTATGCCTACATGTATACTGTTGAAAGTATAGTTTTACACTTCTCAGCTGATTTTTGTATTTTATTTATTACAATTTGATATACATGTATTCTAGATCCACAAACTTACCTTGAAACATGCACATTTAGTGTTGAAATAATAGTTTTGCAATATGAAGTTGATTTCTTCTCATACTAGTTGTATAGATTTATCAGCAGTTATATAATTTTTAAGAAACGTATGTATTATGCATACAGGGACATTTCTGTTAATTTTTTTATATGCCATTTGCTATTCCATATGGTATGCCTATATACTGTTGAAAGTATAGTTTTATACTACTGAGCTGATTTTTGTATATATATTTTAGTGTTGACAATATAGTTTCAATGTTCAGTTGATTTTTACTCTCACTTGGGTAGTTTTATTACAAGTTATACATGTATTATTTTAAAGAAACTTAAAAAGTATTACATACAGGAACACCTTTTCTACTTTTCCTTTTCCTTGTGATTTGCCATTTGCAATGGCACTGCATGTAACATGTAAGGAAGTAAAGGAAGACAGCATGAAAAAGTACTCTTCATTGTGTGTACGTGTCACAAGTTTTGAAGTATTGTAATCTACATACCTTTTATTTCATTTTATTTTTGTACAGTGGAGCATCATTAATGAACTTCTTGGAACCAAGGAAATTCCCTCTTTATATCAAAACCTTGTTATACCAGGGCTAAAATACAATAGAATACAAAAAAGTGGGGACTGGCAAAAATACTGTCTTATAATGAGTTTGTTATACCATTGTTCTTTATAAGGAGGTTCCACTGTACAATGTATATACGTGGAGGAAGGCATATGGAGTGAGATAGGAGAGAAGAGAAACAGGAGGGAAATAGAGAGAGAACAAGGGAGAAAAATTATCAAGGTCATGAGAGAAAGAGAGAGTGAAAGATAAGATAAACGGAACGAGCTAGAATCAGGGCTGTCAAGTAAAGTTTTCCTCCTCAAGTTTATCAATACAAAATTAAGATTAATCTATAATTCTATTATCAGGCCCCCCTTTTTTTTTCTTATTTTAAAAATAATTTCTGTCAACTCTTTGCACAATGGCCATTCACTTAGTGTCCAGTTTTTAAAGATTGATTCCCCTCTTTCGAAATCAGCCAGAGACGAGAAAGAGAAGAGAAAGAGGAGGGAGAGAGGGAGACAGAGAGAGAACAAGGGAGATAAATTATCAAGGTCATGAGAGAGAGAGTGAAAGATGAGATAGAGAAACGGAACGTAAGTGAGAAAAGAGAAAGTGGAAGGGAATATTAGTGGGTGTAAGGCCATCGACAGGGTTCACCTCCGGGGCGCACCCGGCGCTGGCGACCGTAGCCCGTGGAGGTACACTGGACGATTTGCAAATGGTGTGCAGCTCAAGCAGATACAACACGAACTTTTTATTCAAACTTTCCTTGGAGGAAACAAGCAGCCCACATCCAAATTTATTTCTTTGTGTTCAATCCACAAATTGTACGCGCTGTGGATACGTAATCTCGTCTGACTGTCTCTCCTCTCGACCTCCATTTCGTTCGAAAACCGCTATTATTTTCGTGCCTCTAGCCTATGCATAGACCATAGCATGGAGTATCCCCGAAACTGAAACATAGCGTATTGCTGGCAAGCTCAGCTCTCGCCCCTGCGCTGCACTGGCAGGCTATTTACAAATTGTCCGAGCGATTCCGGAAATCTCCGAACTTGCCTTAGGTGGGACAGCATAGAAATACACGGGCACCGACGACTGACCGCCTTTAAAACACCACTGCACAAAAGTCACAAACATTCACTCAAAATCGGCATTTAATTTACAAAAACCGACCACTAAATATCCAAGAAATACAATAAATTCAACTCACCGATGTTGGAAAAGATATTTCCAAAAATCAAATCCGTAATTTACTGTTGATTCTCTCGAAACGAGCTATCGGAGTCATTGTGTACATTTCCTGGTTGCCGCGGGCGCTGACATCTCCCCAAAAGAGTTTTGTCCTTAAAAATTCGGTCCCTATGGCTTACACGGAAAAGTCCCGATTTTCTGTGTGCGCGATCGTAAAGATCGATGTGCGCTTGCGATCCCGAGTTTCTTCGTGGACAAAAATTTTATTGGCCGATTTTAGTCTAAGACATCGGCAGTATGTAAACAACACGCGATCGCGAAACAAATCGGCGGGGATTTCTCCGGTTTTGGACAAGATTTTGACTTTGGATTTTGCTGAAAATATCAAAAGTTCTTCCTAACGGCCATTTGAGGTAGGAGTGAGATTTTTAAGGGCTGAATTTGAAAGCAAGGTATTTAAAATATTTATCTTATTTTCCCCCCATACCTTTAGTACATGCGACAGAAAATACCAACTATTTTACAGGAATGTACCCGTGAGTGGTACACGCCATTGCCGACACTCACGGGTACATTACTGTAAAATAGTTGGTATTTTCTGTTTCGCGAGAATCAACAATAAATTGCGGATTTCATTTTTGTAAATATCTTTTCCAACATTGGTGAGTTGAATTTATTGTATTTCTTGGATATTTTGGGGTCGGTTTTTGAAAATTAAATGCCGATTTTGAGTGAATATTGGTGACTTTTGTGCAGTGGTGTTTTAAAAAGATGAGGTATATGACTGCCTACATTATACACACGAAGTAGGAATGTTGCTATGAGTGATTGCCGACTGTGTAGTAACGCAGGCAATAGTGAGTACGGTACTAATATGTATCACTGTGCATTTTTGGCTATATTTAAGTGAAACCCATATCTTGGAGTTTACTTAAATATAACTAATTATGTTGAATAATAGATGATTAAAACTTACCAGTTTGTTTTGTGACCTTTGAAGAGGGTTTCCTGAAATTTTGGGTCCTTTTTTTCGATAACACCTATCGAGACCCGTCAGAGCATCCATTTAGTATTTTTCATGATTATGCTGAAGGGAGCCCTCAGCGCTCGTAGTGGTACCGGCGCGATCGGTTCGTCGATCTCCTACGAAGACCTGGAAGGGCCAAACTGACGACGTAAAAAAATAAAAAATATTACGTACGTACGTAATAATACTATGTACGTACGTAGTAATTATCACGTACGTACGTAGTATTTAATACGTAGGTACGTAGTATTATTACGTACGTACGTAATATTTTTTATTTTTTTTACGTCGTCAGTTTGGCCCTTCCAGGTCTTCGTAGAATAGCTTGTGTGCGTAACATTCTGCGTACGTATCTATGGTGCGTAACCATGTAGAGCGGCCTCACTAGTGCGCAACATATTGAGAGCAGTCGTCATACGTATCGATGTCTGTGTAACAACTACCAAAAACAAGGCTGTAAATGTAAGTTTTTATAACTTTCTACATTTTGTGTCTTAACGAACTTGTAAATTCATATGTATAGACTGATACCTAAGTATCAGTTTGCCCACAAAAACCTCCATTTCAAACAAAATTACATCTGTATCCCCAATACCCAGTATACACACATGTATATGATCCTAATGGTCAATATGACCATTGCTTGCTGATGTGTATGCACTCATCATGCTCATAGCCACTCATAGCTACATTCCTATACTTCATGTGTAGAATGTAGGCAGTTATACGGCTCAACTTTTTCAAACACCACTGCACAAAAGTCACCAACATTCACTCAAAATCGGCATTTAATTTACAAAAACCGACCCCAATATATCCAAGAAATACAATAAATTCAACTCACCGATGTTGGAAAAGATAATTCCAAAAATGAAATCCGTAATTTACTGTCGATTCTCGCGAAACGAGCTATCGGAGTCATTGTGTACATTTCCTGGTCGCTGCGGGCGCTGACATCTCCCCAAAAGAATTTTGTCGTTAAAAATTTGGTCCCTATCCCGTACACGGAAAAGTCCAGATTTTCTGTGTGCGCGATCGTAGAGAACGATGTGCGCTTGCGATCCCGAGTTTCTTCGTGGACAAAAATTTTATTGGCCGATTTTAGTCTAAGACATCGGCGGTATGTACACAACACGCAATCGCAAAACAAATCGGCGGGGATTTCTTCGGTTTTGGGCATGATTTTGACATTGGATTTTGCTGGAAATATGGAAAGTTCTTCCTAACGGCCCTTTGATGTAGGAGTGAGATTTTTAAGGGCTGAATTTGAAAGCAAGGTATTTAAAATATTTATCTTATTTTCCCCCCCATACCTTTAGTACATGCGACAGAAAATACCAACTATTTTATAGTAATGTACCTATGAGTGTTGCCTAGTGGGACTGTCATGACTGTGTCCAACATTCACCGTTGCAGCAGTCAAAAACAGACAACAAAATTGCTCTAAGCAAGATTTAATTTTCTTAAATTTGCTAGATTACCTGATTCAGGGACTCTTCAACTCTTACTGTGCCACAAATTTGGGGATTCAGAATTGAAAGTGAAATTTTAAAGAATTATTTTCCTCTCATGTATGAATGATCTACACTGGAATTGGAAAAAGGCCCGCTAATACACACAAAAGCTATTGAAGCCTATTCACCCGTAAAAGCTAGTCTGGAGTACAAGGTTATCTTCAGATAAGCTTGTACATGTATAAGTGACCTTCCGCATGTTCCGGTTCCGCAGACAATGGCAGATCAGCTCTTCCTCAGTTAGACCGAAAGCTTCAGTCTGTGTTCGTCGGGTGTTCCGCTGGACTACGTCTTGCTTCACTACACCTCCTTACATAGACTGAAGTTCTTCTCGCACTCTGTACCCGGGACCAAGGACTACAAATGAATTTTTCATTTTCCAGTTAATAGTCATTTTCTTGTCCAATTTACATCTCTCCAAGAAAACAGCGGTAATATAATACGCTTGAATAAATTTCTTACCCTAAATTCCTCGTCTGGTACCCGATTCTGATCATTTTAACCATGAAATTTGCAAGTCAGTAGCGAGTCGCTGACAGCCACATGACCCGGAAGTAGTCGGAAGCGTATAGGTTGTGTAGTAAAGCAGCGAATTATACTTACTGTAGTGCGAAGCTCGAGTTCAAACCAGAGTAAGTCCCAAATTTTGTTAATTATCTGTAAAATTTTCTTTTTTTTTAATGTTGTCTTGAAATATGAGAACACTAGCACCATCTATGTGAATTTTTAGAGAAAGGGGATGGCTTATAGGGATGAAAAATCAGATCCCCCTTTTTGGGGGGATTTGGCTCGTTAGGTCCCCTAATGTACCGGGATGGTTGGTTAAAAATTAAAAAAAATTTTTAAAATGTTAAAGTAGAACACTCAAGGAAATCACAAATATGGCAATTAATGTATCACTAGAAATTGGGAAGCTTACAGATGGCAATCGTATAAGTTTTATGTCAACTGCGTATATGATGATTATAAAAACAACATAAATAAAAGCTCTTCTCAGCATGTGGAATATCCGAGGATTCGCCAGAAATATAGCGATGTTTTGATGTCGTCATACGAGGGATCGATCCTGCTTAAGCAGACGACGTCCTATAATGAATGAACGTAATTGCAATGCAATTATTTATCAAATTATAGAGAGTTTGGTACATTTAAACATGACCTTATTTCACACCATTCTTAAAGGGAAAGTGAACTGATTCTGATAACTAAAACCGTTTGATTGTAAATACACAGGAGAAGGGTCAATGATCAATGAAATAAACCCCATTTTCAAATTGAAAAGCCCTGCGAATAATAGCTGGATGGTATTCGTTCCCTCTTGAAACGCCGAACATGCCGCGGTGCAAGCAGCTGAAAATACAATGGCGTCTTATTTTGTTTACAAGTGACTGATTCCTTTATTTTTTTAACGCTGCATTTTTCATCAAAATAATACCATACACGAAGTTAAGAGTGAGGCAACAGACTAACATTAAGACTGACGCTAGTCAAGTAAGAGAAATAAGTGAAGAGGAGATGACAAAACAGGCACTGAAAAATGTGTATAATGTTATGGGACATCGTCTGCTTAGACAGGACTCGCCCCTCTTGTGTCGTCACACATCTCAGCAGCGTTCAAGGAGCTTTTCAGCTGCTATATCGGGGGCTGTATTTTACCGTTTTATAATTGATAATAATCATTAATTCAAATGTTTCCAAGCTTTAAATTTGGATAACCTTGTTTAATTTATGCCATCTATGCAATAATAAGTATTAAGCCAATATTTAAAATCATCAGTGTTCTACTTTAAAGACTCCTCCGAACAGACGGTTTTCAGCTGTCTATTCCTCAGTATGCTCAGAAATGTATAGTCCATAGAGTCGATCAAATGTCACTTTTTTTCACTCAATTGTAATCCTCCCTCTCGTTTCTCGCGAACAAGAATTCGAACGTATATAAAAACATACGCGCATGCGTATTGCTAACTCCAGGGAGCTCCAACGATGTGCGTTGGAGCTCCAGGTACAAATAACCAAAGTCGACCTCGCCCATTAGTATGGCTAATCGCATCGCTTAATTTCGGCAGGTAAGATAGAAATTTGTACTTACGTTTCAAGAGAATTACTGTAACTATCTAGGAGGCTCTTTGATTTTACGATTTAACGATTATTTCGATGAAAAAAAATGGAATTTCCTCGCCGAGCCGATCTTTCCACGTACTGTACTGTCGATTCAAATGACTCGATCGCACTGTGTGATCGAGTCAGCGACGGTATACAGTACACATTACGCACCGTGCAATTTTTTTTTTTTTTTTCATCAAAATAATCTGTGTTAAATCGTAAAATCAAAGAGCCTCCTAGATAGTTACAGTAATTCTCTGGAAATGTAAGTACAAATTTCTATCTTACCTGCCGAAATTAAGCGATGCGACTAGCCATACTAATGGGCGAGGTCGACTTTGGTTATTTGTACCTGGAGCTCCAACGATGCGCGTTGGAGCTCCCTGGAGTTAGCGTATTGCAAACTATACACCAGCCTACTGACTAAGGTTTTTAGTCATGTTAGTACAGGAGCCGGCATGACCGGGAAATTAATATTAATGACGACAGTTATTCAGAAAGTATTGTAAGTACCTAGCTGTACGAGCTCCTTGGCTTATCAATCTGGTACTTGCCTACGGAGCTGTACACGGGATCCTATTATGGCCCGTGGTGGAAAGTGTCAACACAAAAATACTATGCCTCATAATCACCCATTCCAACGCACGTTGAACCTTGCAAACCACTAGCTGTACGAGCTCCTTGGCTTATCAATCTGGTACTTGCCTACGGAGCTGTACGCGGCCTGCTACTATGGCGCCTGTCGGAAAGTGTCAACACAAAAATACTATGCCTCATAATCACCCATTCCCACGCACGGTGAACCTTGCAAACCACCCTCGGTATTTGCTGTGGTGGTTCTGGTCATATTTCAATTCAAAAGTTATCAATCTACACAAAATCTCAAAACTTATCTACAAAAATTCGGCAGCGGAGATAGGATTCAGCTTACCTTCCGCATGTTGCTGTAAGAATTGTCATTATCATGTCAAACGATGACCTCTAATTCTCTCGAGCAGCTGAGCCGGCGCGGGGTCAGCACTAGTCTAGTTCTAGACGTTTTTAATTATTTTGTCCGTAAAACCATGAAGCTATATATGAGCTATACAAAACCGAAATTTCGGGGAAGGTGAATTTGTGGGGAGAGTGAATCGGTGGACTTTGCACCGTTCTACGCTGGGTGCGCACACACGTACACACAGGGTTTTTATAGCTCATATAGCTTCATGGTTTTACGGACATAATAATCAGTGTGTACGCACACACTTCTGTGTTATGTCTATGGGAGTGGAATGCTGTCACCAGCACTGACGAAATAAACGGCAGTGAATGGACTGATTTATTCCACGATAATATATATATATTTATATTCAACATTAAATTTTATAAATATTGGAATAATACACACAACAAGAATGCACAAATCATGTTTATTTTGTGCCGAGCTTCTAACATCATGTGACATGTCAGAGTCGCTGACTTTGTCTTTGACTTTTGAGACAATTCGACTAAATTTTGAAAAGCCAAGGACGCTTAAAGCAGTTGGTGTTAGCAGTCAGGTAAAATATACCATCAAACTATATCTAATGTTGGTGAGTCATCATGACATGACCAGTTTATTTATGATAAACATTGATATGGTGGTTTTTAATGCCAATGATTTTCAAAGGTAAAAGAAATTAAGTTCTGTGTCGCAGGTCTTATTTCTTTTCATTTACTGAATTAAAATATTAGATTTTAATAATTGAAGATTTATGGTATGATTGTTTTTTTTTTCTTTAAGATAAAGTTAAGTTTAGTATTGTAGCCCGCAACCCCAAATTCCGGTCTGGTCTGGCTCGTTAACTTCTAAAAATCTTTACCGGGTTCCGTACTGATCCTGTAACTCGTTAAGGAACATAGTTTGATCTATCGTCTAAATTTTGCTAACAAAAAATGTCTGTTTCAATACACTCTAGGCAGACATGCCCATCTACACACAATTTTCTTTGAAAATTACGCTTTCTGAGTTATAAAAGGTGACAAAAAGTGAGCTTTTTCAAAAATCTTTTCTACCGGACCTCTGTTACCGAGTTGACCAACTTACAGTTTTAGTCTGGTTCGTGTCTGGCGAGGTTGAGGCTAGTTCTGGTTCCAGGCTAGTTCTGGTTCCGGGCTATAGCACTAAGTTAAGTTCTGGTCATGTGAATACATTGTCAAATAAACTGTCTGGGAGCAGTTAGAAAAGGTTGATTATGTAATACATACAAATTGGTGTGTACTGTTAGGTTTTGGAATCCTCCAAATGATGACAAATTTGACTCGATCTTACTGAAAGTCACATGCACTGCGCATAGTTTATATGGGACTACAAAAACTTGTGGCTTGAAAGTTTAGTCCAAAATTTTCAGCCATTTCTTGTCTTGTTGTATTTTGAATATGAGTGCATTTGAAAAAGCAGTCCTTTTTATTTAGAGGATATTTTTTCTACAGTATTCTTCCAAAGTGACATAAGCATGAGAACAAGCAGTTCATAACGGGAAAATATCGTACATGCAATACGAGGGCAAATATAAAGATAATAAAATGGCCAATTTGGCAAGTAGATAGTCCATTTGTTCAGGTTTTAAGCACATATGTACTTAGATAGATATCAATATATATTTCTTCATTCCAATATCAAACATCTCTTCCCCTCTTTTTCTAATGAAGGCTACAGATAAGAGGAGAGCTCTGGAGGAGACAAAGAACTTCACCACTCAGTCCTTGGCAAGCGTAGCATATCAGATTAACACACTGGCTACCAGCATGCTGCAGATGCTAGATCTTCAGGCGACCCAGCTGGCCAACATGGAATCCAGTATCAATCACATAGCACAGGTAGGCTGCAAATCTGTTTCTTTCTTTTTAGGCTCATCAGTAGATATTTAAGGATAATCTTTAACAGGGCAAAGATTAAAGGTAATGTTGAGTTTTGGTACTCCGTCAAAGCAATTTTCATCAGATGTCTTGGATTTTCGTTGATAAATAGCAAGATACTGTAAAAGTGGAAATTTTCACGGCCAGGTAAGGTGAAATTCACATGTTTTTAATTTCGCCCACGCGCTAGACTCCTTGGTTAAAGATTACATAAACAAACATTTTTGTGTGTTTTTTATATTTGCACAAATTTCATCCTGCGCGAAATGCGCGAAAATTTCCACACCGCGAAATAAAGTACTAGCAATACTAAGATGCGTGAAGATTTTACCTCCAAAAGTGAAATATTTAACAAACGACAGGTAAAATTTAATTTATATATATCGGGCCAGGGATATAAACTCCTAACAACGGCAGCGTGCACTATACAATATAACACGTGCAAAAACCATTGAGGTTTATGTGTATTCCACACACTGCAGTGACACACATCTACATGTATCTCCACGCGAAGCCCCGAAACTTCCATGTGTATGCGTGGCAAGCCATCAGGGTGGAAAGGTCCTGGCATAAGGCAGTATATTACCGTGATCTAGCATATTTACACCAAAATTGACTGGAAATCATTGATGGATTACCACATAATCTTGTACAAACCTTTTTTAATACAAGGAGAACAACATAAGACGATACTGAACATGTTTCTTTCCAATTTCTTTTTTGCTACCAAAACTGTCCATGAGCTTTAAATTATTTTGCTGAAGTACTCCTGCTCATATTGAGAGACACTGTATGTGGTATGTTCAACAGGGCCCATGGGCCATTGTTGACAATGGCTGCGAAAGAAGGTGGAAAAGAATCTAATGTATATTTACATATTACACTCTCCCCCTCTCAATGTAAATGTAAATGTCATGAAACTATTTTTTTTTCCTTTCAGAATGTGGCCATTCACAAAGAGAAAGTAGCTCGTAGAGAGATTGGTGTATTAACCACCAATAAGAACTGCCCTCGCACCCATAAGGTCATCACACCACCCAATCCTGAGAAGCAGCTCAAGTACAAATCCTCTCCCATCGACTTTTCAGCCCTGGATGACGTAGGCCATGGTCTCAAACTTAGTTCCCCCTCAACAACGTCAGGTAGAGCTACACGAGAACGAGCAGACTCACAAGCCAGCACTTCCACATCTAACAGTGGCGGTGGTGGATACGAAGCATTGCCAGTGTACCAGCCGCGGCTTGAAGACCCCTTTAACTCCATGCGTAGACGAATGCCCAACCACCCACCGGTTGCACCAACTGTACCAGTACAGTATATGTCTATTGGTAAGGTTGGAATGCGGGATTCTCACCATGGTGCACCACCAAAGGATAGGCCGTCCATTCCAGGATACATGCAGGGACAGCCTGATCCAAATGTTCCAGCAGCCCCGCCTCCTCCTCCAAGCATGCCAGGGATGCATCCTGGTATGGGGCCAGCAGGTCAAGCACCACCACCACCACCTCCTGTTATGGGTGGCCCAGCACATACTCACATGGGCCAACCACCACCACCAAATATGGGTCCTCCCGCCCCTCCAGCGCCTCCTATTGGAGGTATGATGCCCCCTGCACCCTCACCTGCACCAGCGGCCCATCAACCGCCTCCAGCAGCACACCAACTGCCACCAACGGCACAACAACCACCCCCTCAGCAGACGCCCAATTTTGCGTCACAACTTAGCCAGGCTATTGGTACGAGGCCTGGTGCAGGAGAGGCACAGCGTAACTCAATAAACCCATATGGAGATATTGGTATGCCTCCTCCTCCACCAGATATTGGAGGTAGGTGTAGTCTGTCTCAAGCTGTATGTGAAATCAGAGGGCAAACACTTATTTTACCAGTCTAATTTCTTTATTTTGGGTCAATTAATTCATGACACTTATTAGTTTGCATGGTCTAATTTATGATAATTGTGTTAATTTTTTTTTTCCCTTCCTTGTATGACACGACTGGGTTGCATGAAGAGGCATCACACTTAAAAATGAGACTAACATTAATATTATGATTAAATCATGCTAGCATATATATGTGACCAGGCACCACAAAACCACCAAAAAGTCGCACTGTGTGATTTTCAGTTAGAGCTCAATAATTCTGTTTTTGGTCGGCATGGTCAAATTTTAGTTTTGGGTATTTCCTGAAAGAGTATACTTTTTTCTAAGCAATCTAAAATTTTGGAGGCAGCAAACAATCTAAAAGTGGTATTTTTGACAGTTTTTTATTAGAGTTATATGTGTCTTCTCTGGATTTTGTTGTATTACTTTTCTTTTTTACGACCCTGAATACTTGTCTCATTTTGATCTCCCATAACTTTGAAACAGAGTAAGTTCTTGCGTTGATACTCATGCCCTATGATGAACAGGATAAGACTAATTAGTATTAGGACAATCTAATAATCCCTTCAGAAATTTTCATTGAGTTCTAATCCTCCTTTTGTCACCTTAGCACAACACCTTACAATGCTTATGAGTTATTATATATCATTTTAAAGTTGAGAATCTGCTCTTTTTAAGACACAGACCGTAACTAAAAATTCATATCTGGTGACTTTTTGGTGGCTGGTCACATATTTCCTATGGAAAAGAAAAGGAAAAAGAGGCAGTAGACTATATAAACTGTTATGTAATCCAACCCGCCTTATGTCAAACAGGTAACTGATAAATGTAAAGCACTGTTTAGTAACAACCGGATACAAGTTTCAGAGAGTAAATTAAATTTTGGTGTATAAATATTTCACTTTCTGGGTGATAATTAATCATATTTTATAATGCCCATGCGAAAGTGTAGGGGCTTAAATGGTCCCAGCACATGAAATTAAGGAGTAGGTAAGAGAGTATCTACTGTAACTCGGACGCACCTTATATGCAAAAGAGGAAAGAGGCCTAGCAAAGGTCGATGGAAATCACACTCCAATAAGACAAAGGATCTGTTCTTTATCCTTCCACCTTTTATATTTATTTTATATTTTGACAGACTCTGTTGAATGGTGCTGGATAGATCTAGCTTGTAGGCCTTCACATATGAAAGAATCACTGCTCTAGGATAAATATTTTCAAAGACTAAGTACAGTGTATTATTTCATCACAAGCTATTGAATAAGGCCAAAAAAAAAATTTGTTGTATTGGCGTAACCCGCCCGACCCTAAAAATGTCGCCGACCCTAGGTTTTTTGGGTTTTTTTTACTATCGATATCGCGTATCGTGCTGCCTTTGCGATCGTGATCGAAAACCCGGAAGTGCTGCGGACAGAACTAGCTGTGTGTATTATGTATTATACTGTTGTAAAAAAAAAAAAAAATCCTGACCGACCGACCCTATTTTTCAGAGACCCGTTACGCCAATACAACAATTTTTTTATGTTGGCCTTTTTAGTAGTGGGAATGAGGAGCTCAGAAAAACTCTCACCATTGCACTTGACCTTGTTTCTATCTAGGCTCTGATTTACCACCTCCCCCTATGGATTCTGTGGCTTATAGCCATGATAGCGTTGTGATGCCTCCTCCTCCAGAGTTTGAACAGGTGGATGATGACCAGTTTGTTCCACCACAGTACATCGAGAAAGGTAGGTGTCCCATAGAAACCTTGAGGTTACTAGCTCACATTAGCTACACACCTTTTAAATTAGTACCACCCCACAAACTTTTTTAGATAAAGTAGACATATACAGCTGCTTAACAAGTTTCTACATGTAGGCCTCTAAAAATAAACTGCTTGTTTCGGGATTATTACATGGTTTAAATTACAGACCATCTGTGATATTGAGACATTGTTTAGTTCTCCTTGGGGTAATAATTAAAACCAAGCATCACAAGGCAGATGGTTTCATATTCCCCCCAAAAATGTTCCCATTTGAAAAATTGTTGTATTTGGTTTACCTCATGACAATCCATATTTTTTTAAAGTAAGTTTAAATTGTGATTTTAGAAGATTTAATTCCAGATTTTGCTTGTGTCTGTTTGAATTCTTGTGGGATTCATATAAAAAAGGTCCTAACAAATTAAAGGAAATCCAACCTTAATTCCAGAAAAAAATGTGAAAAATCAGAGAAGATTGGTGAAAGTGTGAACAAAATCAGACAAGCAATAAGGAAGTTAGGAATTTATGGAAGGTTGTAATCACTATACATGTGGGAATTTCAAATTGGCCGAATATGTAATCTTACCGTAATGTCACTGTGATGTGGTTGTGGACAACTCCCCCATTTGTTTGAACACACACAATGACTAAAATATCACTTTTTTAAAATGTATTTCTCAGTAGGATCTTTTTCTTTCATGAGGACTTATATCAATAAGCTAAAATTGCAAATTAATGATATTTTTATGTACAACAAACAGGACAATTGTCTGCAACTACGTCACAATCGACTCACTAAATTGCCGATTTGAGATTCTCATAGATGTAGTGATCCCATAACTTTCTTATTCCTTGTCCGATTTCTTTCACCATCCTGTTTTTCTTATTTTTCTGCTTTCACACAAATAATCTTATAACCAAGGTTGGATTGCCCTTTAATAATGAGATGTAAATGATATATAATATACATGTACATGAATTTACAGAGACCGGATTTACAATTCGGCTATGCTGTCAGATACAAATATATATCGTGTTAGAATGAACATATTTCAAGATTGCAAATAGATTCACCAACAATTCTTAGTTTTTATGTGAGATAATCACTTTAATGTGGATTCTTGAAATGTATAGATGAACAAGAGTTTGAAGATCCACCTCAATTTATTGAGAAAGGTAAACAAGAAGCTCTCCTAAACATCATTACGTGTAAACTTTTGCCTACATAAAGCATCATCACATTTACATGTTTACATATATGTTTACATTTACATATTTCGAGTCATTCTGTTTATCTTTATATAAACATATTTTTTATGTCTCTCTTTTGACTTTTCAGTTGTAAATATTTGAAGAATTAAATGACAATGATTTAGTTCTGTTCCCGTGATATAGGTCTGTAGCGTGCTTTGCTTTTTCTTTGTTCACACTTATTATACCCTCTGATGAACTCCTCTATGATATTATAATACTATTTAAAGATGCTATCTTTCTTATTGACATTTCTATATTTACACTGATACATCAAATAAGCTACATGTACATGCATAATTTTAAAAAGCACTTGTAAATGTATACATGTGCCCCAGGGGCTCAAGACCGCAAAAAGTCGTCCAAATGCCATATTTAGTTTTGTGCATGTCCTGAGACAACAGATTCTAAACTTTCTCATGTCTGGGTCACTTAAATATCAGATCACAAGTGATATCTGGGATCTATATGTTCCTTCCACTGATACTGAATGCTTCCCTCTATGTCAGACTAGTGTCCATTTGAAAGCAGTTTCACTCAATTCATTTGTATCTCTACCTCTGTAATCCATGTTTATTGTCTCCATATCTGTAATCAGTATCTGTCTCTGTCTGTTCCTCACTATTTGTCTCTGTCTTTACCTTTCTTTTGTCTGTATCAGTCTCCTAAATAATTCCCATTGTCTATGTATGTAGTTGTTATTATTGTTAATTTGGGTATGTCTGGCTCTTCTGTGCTCTCTCTTTCTCTCTCTCTCTCTCTCTCTCTCTCTCTCTCTTTCTCTCTCTCTCTCTCTCACACACACACACACTCTTCCTTTTATGTATTTTTATGTGTGTTTTTTTAAGAGTGGAAATAAATGAAATAAAATAAAAATTTCAAACCGCTGCATTTCAAGCCGCGCAACTTTCTGACATTTCTCTTTCAAGTCTTGCGCATCTTTTGACACAAAGCCTACAAAAATCTGTCATGCCGTCACTAAGTCACATGACCTTTCTGAATTTCTGAGTTTTGTGTAGAAAACGAATGGAAACTGCATTTCCTCATCCTTTATCACCTATAATTTCTTCTCTAAGCTGTGATTATCATCTATTCTAACTGAATATTGTTTCATATAACACTCTTAGAAACAGCAGACTAAAAAAAAATTTTAATGGAAAAAAAAAAATATACATTAGAATGGAAATCACTTTCAAAATTGTTTCTTATGTCATAATATTTTCAAGGTTTAGAAAGAACCTCTTGCTTTAAAATTTTATTTCCAAGACCCTTTTTTACCTGATTATCAGTCGAAATGTATATGCATATAATTTGCATAAATTGTAAAATTAAATAAAAAATAAATATTTACATAAATATAGCAATGGATTTGTGTTGTCTACGCAATTCTCTAGGTCCGTAAGAAATTTTGTGGCCGAGATCAGAGAGGAGCTTGAAATAACCCAGTACAGTAAGGGTTAATTCTTAGCTAGTGACAAGCAGAACTTACAGAAAGAAATGTTGTTCTGGTTGGATTATATGCTTTACACATTGCACACAGTATGCAATCAGACAATTTTTAAGATGATCTGTAAGTATCAGTGCTACATGAGCATGTAAATTGTGCAGTAATTTTTTGTCATCTGAACTTTTTCATTACCCTTTCTGATCATTTCACAAATTCCCTTTCTCTTCTAATATTTAAATTTGTTATCATTAATTAATTTTAAAAGTGCTATATTGCCCTCTACTTGATTGTTCTGAATTTAGTTATCATTTCGGCTTCTTCTTTGTGTAAAGGAAATAGCTCCATGAAGGTCAAAGTAGTGTGTGAAAAATCTGCTTGTGTGTGAAATATACTAGTAATCATTTTACAACAAAAGACTCGCTTTCTTCAAAGTTCATTGTATATTATGTTAAGTATACATGTAAGAAATGTTGGATAGTTGAATATTTTTGTTTGACCTAAAAGAATATATGTGAAAGTTTTCTAATAGAATAATGAGAAATTAATTAGTATAAAAACACATTTTGCCTATTGCATAGCATTCTTAAAAATCATGCAGCAGTTTCTTTGACAATCCAGTATTTGATTTCCCTGCTTAGTCATGCTATTTACAGCTCTCAAAGCATCCAACGAATTTATTGACAGAAATTTTAAAATTCCTGCTTGTACAGTGTAGAAAAATTTCAATGGAGACAACTTTTTATGAAATAATTTGGTAAATTTTTTAAAGTCCCTGGCAAGAATTTCAGTTCTCACTCACATGGTTCAAAATAAGCCGATTTATTTGAGTGACCTTCTTTGCCATGATGTGGTCTTGTGTGTAGCAGAAACTGTTTTAATCAATAAGTTTTGAAAGAATGCCAAGTCATCTATACAGCTAATAAGAGAAGAGCCTTACATGTAGGATGAGGAGTTACAGGGGAAGGTGTGTTGTTGAGGTAACCAGGACTTAATTGTTGTCTGTTAACTTTGACCAGGTAGAGTGGCTGAAGAAAAACAAACAAATATATAGTAAATGAAAATGGCATGCAACGTTGTAGTTGTTGAGTAGAGAATCATGCCAAAAAGGCTTTTTGACATCTTGGTATAGCAGTTAATGCTATTACCTTTCTCAGATACTGCAGAACCAGAAACGATCGCAACTTCAAACTTTTGTGAATTATCAATTACAGCCAATTTTGCAGCAAGTAGCTTTCGCGAATTGCTATAATTGTATGTTGTTTCAATTAAGAATTGAATATTTCACGAATCTTGACCACTAGCAAAATTCGTTAAAGTTTCATGCATGGGTACATTTCTGATCTTACAGTACATGTAGGCTTGATGTTTAGAGCTGCATGTATGCATTGTGTGAGTAGTCATTGGGATATCTACAAATAGGAGTAAAGCTAATACAGTGGAACGTTGTTATGACAAACTACTTGGGACCAAGGAAATTACCGCTTTAAATCGAAACCTTGTTATATCAGGGCTAAAAAACAATAGCATTCAAAGAAGTCGGACCAGAAAAATAACTTTGTTATAATGAGAGTTTGTTATAAGAGTATTCTTTATAGCGAGGTTCCACTGTATCTCCAAAAGAAAAGAAAAAAAAGTATGTTTCTTTTCTTTATGTGTATAAAGAAGTTTGATGTTGACTTTTTGTCTACATGTATGATTGGATAGAGTTTTGTCTCAACTAGAAGCTCCTTTTAAAAATTCTGATAGTAGATTAGTGACTACACTGGAAACTCATTATTTAGAGCTCCGATATAAGGAGATTCCTTATATAACAAAGTAATTTTCATGGTCCTAAAGTCCTTGTTCTAGTGAGTTTCCACTGTATTCCTAAAATATGTACCTTTTCATTCGCTTTCCTATCAAATACAACATGTTGCTTCCTTAATGAAAAGCATTGAAGCAAAGCATGTACTGGTCTGGACAGCACTTGTCTCCTCTGGCTTCAGATCATGTGCTCACTTTCAGCGATAGGGTTTCTTTGGAGCTGATGAGCATACCATTGATCAGGATAGAATAACTTTAAACCATGGAATTTTTGTTTTGTTTTGATTTTATTTTGCAGTTTTTGCAGTGTTTGAATATGGTGCAGACAGAGAGGATGAGCTGTCATTTGCAGAAGGTGCTATCATCTATGTATTGAAGAAGAATGAGGATGGCTGGTACGAAGGAGTCTGCCAAGGCATGACAGGGCTTTTCCCTGGTAACTATGTTGAAATCTGTCCATAGACGATGTCCAAGCCTCCAACTCTGAAGACAAGGGTGTCACAGAGATATCTTCCATTTCCTAAATCGTGGTATCTTCTTAGGGTAGCATGGTTGATATGCACATATGTGGGAAAATATATTTTGGAGGCAATTTTTTATCTTACAGTCCCCTTTGAAACTGTTTGAGTGATGCCTCAGATGAAGAGTTGGAATACATGTAATTATTTAGGGTTTTTATAATATAATTACTTCATTCACGTGGTAATGGATTTCTGTCTTGTGCATATTGTACTATCATCAGTTTTAGTCTTTTCTACATGGTTTTGAAGGAGATGTCATGTAGATTGATGTTCAATGTTTCAAATTTTTACCAAGATACAGTAAAATCAGTAATTTTCATGAGCATAAAACCTTCATGAATTTCATGATTGGTGCTGATTTGATGTTTCAAGAGTTTTAATGCTCTGAAATGATTATGTCACAACACCAATCTTTTTTAAACAATAATATTATGCTAAAGTTTCTGACTTATGGTTTTGCAGTAATGACTCTCCATGCTCCTCCTTTATTCTACATTGTGTTTGTATAAACTATAATCAGACTGAGTCATAAATGTATAGTTTGGGATGAAAAGTGCAGGGATTTATACTTTTTGTGTCATACATGTGTATGTTAATAATTGAATTTTCAATGAATTCTTAGACATGTTTGTAAACATACCATTTGTAAACAGGAATGATAGAAATAGAATCACTGAATGTAGCCATTTAGTGCCCCCCACACATGCACTTACATGCATTGTGTGGGGATTAGTGAATAGTATTACTTTTTCAAAAAGCATCAATATCCATCTAAACAAGAATGAATTGATTTTTTTTTTGCATTTTTATGAAAACATGAGATGCTGTTTGAAATACCAAGTTAGAATGCCTTCATCTGTGACTGTGGCTTTATTTTCTAACATTAACAATTTAGGCAGTTTTATTCAAAATTGACAAACTGAACCTTGCCAGTAGCAAGAGCAAACTGTTTTGAATAAGAGAAGTGCATTATCTATCTTGATTCCACACAGTGCATTATAATCTTCATTGGAAATTGCAAAAATTAAATACTGGTACACCATTTTTGGGTATCGTCAAAATAAAATAATATTGGTATTTAATAAAATATAATTTGGAAGCAGTCTTCTGATGTACAGATGAATATGTATGCTTCCCACAATCATAACTCAACAGTTAAGTGATTTGATGAATTCCTGAAATGATAATCAGTCAAGTTTTTGCTTCTTTTTAATTGCAACACAAATATGGGGTTTATCAGGAGTGATATTATCAGTTACTTCTAATGTTGTTTTATTTTCTTTTTGGTAAGATATCCATGTACATGTATATATGTCATTTATATTTATCCTTTACGATTTATTCATATTCCATTTTAAAGCATATAGAGTAAATGTTCGAAGGAATACCAATTACAATATGCCATATCTTTGATGAAAAAAGTAAGAAATAGACAGTGAGCAGTGATTTAGTGGTTTTCCATGCTTGTTCAGTGTACCATCATATTTATTTTAAGATCTTGTTGATGAACTGAAGTGCATGTACTCAAAACACTTTGTCTGCAATATGATCTCCTTGTAATTTAGTCTTCACACTTCACAGCACTATGATACTACAGGAAGTTGTATTACAGGAGCATAATAAATTCAAAACTAACATGTACAGATAGTAGTGTATAGTGTACATGTACAACAAATATGTTGATCAAATTTATACATTGTGTAAAATTCATATCAGAATATTAATTATAGAAATATAACAATGAATTGAAGATTTATATGTATATATCTTTAAGTTATATTACTGTATTATTGTATTAATGGGATCCGTTGACTAGAAAATTTGAGATTGATTTGTGTCATTAAGAACTGTAAGTTGTTTTGAATCTTGGGAATGAGACATGTTCACTGGAGAGGGAGAGAAAAAAAAGGAGGAGAAAAAAAACATATAATTATAAATAATTATGAAATCTATAGTCCTGCTAGGGGAAAAAGGGAGTGTAAGCATATCACCCATGTTAATCATTTTGGTAATGTGAGAATTGAACAAGGATATGGTTGATTAGTATCAGGATTTGTGAAGTGATGAAAGATGAGCAATTCAACTGTCCACAAGTTCAAGGGTGTCATAACTTAATCCTGATTATTAAGCACCCATTATATTATACTGCAAGTTATTACTGGTAGTGAATTAATGTCGAAATGATTGTGCCTAAACAATTTCTAATGACTGTCAATTGAATCTATGGAACCTCTTACTCTTTGCTCATACTTTTTACATGTATTAAATCACCAAATTCAGAATGGGTGGGAAGGGGGCTGTACTCTTTCTTCATGTACAACTGCTTAGTTGTATCAGTGACTTATATAAGAATTGTTTGTAACTGGGGATTACTATTTTTTTTCTTTCTTATTTTTGTATATTTTGCCATGATTTTTCTCTGAAGCATGTATATAATGGTTAATGATGGTTATGACTAAGTAGTCAACTTCTATGAAATTCCCCCTCAAAGGAAATGTATACGTGTACTGGTTTTGCAATTGTATTGTTAAAGAAATTATCTAGTAGTATTCGTTCTAAATAGTTGACTAGGAAGAATTATTTTAAAATCCTCAGAATTAATAACAAAATAACCCAATTTTTTTTCTAATCATTTTTTTTAAATCAAGAAGAAAAGCAAACGCTGTACAAATATGAGGGTTATCCAATCATGGCTTTAAAAAGAAAATTAATCCAAACCGTGATGTATTGCTTGTCATTATTCAGGGGAGCGTTTCATCAAGCGTTTTGTCAGTGATTTTTTCCGACAACTGTTATAAGCTACTGAAATCCTTGCGTCTGATTGGCTGAGAGCAAATTTGTCAGTAAAAATCACTGACAAACGCTTGATGAAACACTCCCCAGATGTAAAAGAATTTCAAGAGTAATCCGTTTTATGCGAAATAGTATTCTCCCTCATTTGATAAAATTATGAAAATGCATAAGAATTATTTTTTACCTTATACCAGTACTCTCAATTTTCTCCTTAATTAAGATTCACGAGGAATTCACAAAATTTATTACTCAGTTATGTATTATAGAGATTGTATATTACTCTAGATTTCATGGGGGATTATTCATGGTATGTTCTGTTTATTTTATCAGTCATATTTATTTAATAGAAAAATACCGTACTTTGAAAAATGTATACTTAATTGAGGCTGTGCTTTCTTATATGTTAGAAAATTGGTAATCAAGAAAATTTGTGATAACTTAGGAGGCTTTGAATATATATGACGTAGTTGAACATAACACATGGAAAAACAAATGTAAAGAATTGTATCTTCATTATATCAACAAAAACAAAGAAAAGAGGAAATATGATAATGCCGTTTGTATAATCATACACAGAGCCTCTCAGCCTTGTATTGTACAAGTACAAATATCTACTTGAAACACTTTACCCGCATATCGTCTATATTTGCATGGTTAGCTATAGTATCAGACATTTGTTTGTTTTGGGGAACGAGGTCCATAGTTCAAATAAACGGTGTACATTTCAACAAGAGAAATACATGTATACTGTGTTATTTTTCCCCCATACCTCGAAGCACTTTGATTTGTTTTGTGAATTTCTCTGCCATTCATCATTGTTTGTTCCTTTGTGTCTTTCTCTACATCCCCTTCCATCCTCTCCCTCGCATCTCCCCCCCCCCCCTCTCTCTCTCTTCCTCCCCATCTCCATCTCCCTATCTCCCTCCCCCTCTCTTTCTCTCTCTCTTTTCTCTCCCTTTCTCTTTTTTTTCTCTTTCTCCCTCTGTCGCTTTCTATCTCAATTCAAGATTCAAGATTCAACAACTTTATTGCCTGATTAAAAATACAGAAATTCGTCCTCCACTGGCAAGAAAGCTAACAAGACAAGCAAAAAGAGTTACATAAATAAATAAATGACACAACGAATATACAAAAGAGAATCAAATAGTAGCAGACTATAGAAACTAAGACATATGAAACACTGATTTAAAAAGAAAATAAGCGACACAATAAGTTAAATCTTTAAAAACTGAGCGCTGACCATGGGGGAAAAAATATTAAAAAGTACCACTGTCTGAACTAATGAACTATCACCCAGAACTATCGCCCTTACTAGACCAGTTAAAAACTAGCATAATCTTGAGACAAGAACAGGAACCTACATGTAGTTTGCATAGAGAGTTCTAAACTACTGATGTTTTTTTTTAAATGTTTTTATTGGATAAAACAGTCGATTATATAACAGTAAAAATGTACATATACCTACTGGCAAGATTTGACAATTTATTTCTTCTCCCACTCTACTTTTCCAGCTAATTATTTGAGCAATGTTGCATGCATTTTACTACAGCGCTTTTCATAGTGACATTGCAATACCTAGTGTAATAAAGAGAAATGAATAGTCTAGCAAATGATTGGCATTTGATAATGTACTAATATTAAAATGAAAACACCTCAACACCTCCTTCTGGAGAAGGAGGAGAAGAAAAAGAAGGAAGAAGAAGAAGAAGAAGGAAGAAGAAGGAAGAAGAAGAAGAAGGAAGAAAGAAGAAAGAAGGAAGAAGGAGGAGGAGGAAGAAGAAGAAGAAGAAGAAAGGGAAAAGAAGGAGAAGGAGAAAAGGAAAAAAGAAGTGCTTCTGATCTTCATGGACAAACAGGCTTGGGTATAGTGACTTTAAAGGACAAGTAACCCCACGTGATATTCTAGATGCACCTATTGTCTGCTACGTCTTTCCATGGAGGCTGCCATTTTGTGCATGACACGGATCATTAGGTACCATATGCATTGATAATAGCCTACCTTTACAACAGATACGTCGCTTTGTTCTGATTGTATTACGATTGTTATTGGCCATGGGCCTAGATAATTGACGACCCATGAGTTCTAATAGCCATCCTGTAAAGCAGATTCCTCGCTTTGTTTTGGTATTGTTACGATTGTCTCCGTCCTTGACGTCAATTCTCCGTCCTTGACGTATATTTTTTATGAAGTATATTTTTTATGAACAAATTAAGACCTTTTAAAAAATATATAAAACTAAACTTACATTTCAGAATATGTGACTTTATCTAATATATATTTGTCCTCTAAAAATCAATTACAAGTTAACGATGAAGGAAATTTTACTGGGATGAAAAATATGTTCGTGTACACATAAAGTAATGGCAGCCCCCTTATTATTGCTAGCAGACGATAACTTGGCTGGAAAATAGTGATTTATATCTATATCCTGTGTTTTTACATGAAATTGCATGTATCAAATAAGAGGCATATACTACACCATTCAAAATAAGCTAATTCATACGCTGAGGTTAATTTCCCTTTAAAAATCGATTCTATTATCTTTCATTGTAAGATGCACGATTACGTAACTCTATTCAAAGGTGTGTCAGGGAAAATAATGCACGTCACAAAGTATTTTGTGTGCTATGGGTCCACGATGAAATGGAAAGCAAAGATTAAAACGGAAAGTAACAATATGTTCAGCAATGGTCGATCATGAACCTTGTCCATTACAAGGGCATCTCGAGTAAACTCCCTAGCTGATCGAAGATCGATAAGTACGACTCTTTGACTGAACTGGACAACAATAATTTGAGGCAATCTGAATATGAGACAGATGACACGACAGTGAATTGTTATGGAGTTATTCTTACTGAAATTGAGGAGTATCGGCAATATTAACAACAAACCACGAAAAGCCAATTTGATGTTTATCAAAGTATAGGTAAGTCATTACTTGTTCAATCATTATGTCTCACAATATTTGTTGACTTCTACCTTGTCATGAATCATTAAAGTGCTGCTTGCTTGTCGAAAACATTGGCGCCTCTTTCAGTGTTTAAGTTTAACTATATAATGCGTATGATCTAGTCCATAATATTTTATTAGTACATGTGATAAGTGTCTAGCCGTACATTAAGCTGTCGATGAAATTCTAGTAAATTGTAAGAGTAAAATTTCAAATTTTAGCGGTGTTATTCTATTGACACCTTCCTCAGACCTACAGGGGCATTGATTGTCCTCAGAATGACCAGGTTTGTCTGTGTGTAATTGGGTTTTTACAGACGTGTATCAATCAGATATGATTATTTACGTCTGGGACCGACCTTTAACGTCACCATCCGAAAGACGTGACTCAGTCTCGAACCTGGGTCCGCTGAATCAGTTTATAACTTCCACTGGTAGCTGGATTACAGGCGCACGCCACAACGCCCAGGGGTGCAAACGCAGAATAGCCTCCATAGCATACAAAATAATTGTATTATTAATTGGGAGAGGGTAAACGACCTGCAACTTAACATCATTTAGAAAAGTATTTCACGGGGTATTTCAGGTCGAATATATACATGTATTTTGATATTACAACTAATGTGTATTTGAAGCCATTTGTACAAATTAGGAGCCAATAGTGAAATAAAATTGGGTCGTTGTTTTGGGGTTATTTTTTTCATGGGCCAAGTTGGCCAATTATGAATGTAAAATTTTAAATAAATTCAGTCAGATTTGTATAATCTAATATTGCACGTTTCTTTTGTAATCTATTCTCATATTTGTGAATTTTTGTAGTAGAGACCTACAATGATACGTTTTAATGGTTGCTGTGATTATGTGATGTTAACATGAGTGAAAGTAATTATCGTTTATCGTGCTTGTTTGTGTTTCATTGATACTTGTACCAAGTGGCGTAATGAGCCAAAACATTTGAGGGGGCTGAGCTAGCAAGAATTGAATAATTTTCTAAAGCGTCAGGAACAAAATACATACTCTCACATAAATCCTTTAAATGGGGTAAACATAAAAAGTCTACGCATTTTACTGTACCATGCAAATGTTGCACTTACATGTATCTTGATAAATTGAATATTCTATTTTGCGAGGTTGCGTAGCGACCGAGACAGATTTTTTAAAAACATTTTGTAGTTTGAAACTTTGCATTTCAGCCACTTTTATGTACACAAGTATAAAAAGCAAAGTCTGAGCTTAATATCCATCCTATTCTTTTCTATTATGGGGATAGGCAGCTTAAAAATCATCGTTAATTTTTAGCGACTTTCATTTTCGGAGGACGATTCCTTTCTGCCTAGGCTAGCTGTGTAAAACCTGTTTATAGATTTTCTTTAAAATAAAGTTTAAGTGTATTAAACCAGGGAGTGGAGAGACCGACTGAGAGGATCTTCTATTTTGTACAATGGTGAAAGTTTGCATTCTAGAGCACTTCGGAGCCTGAGTAGTGTGCTGTAGCCTCAACTCATTATTTACTTCCCTCAGTTTCGAAAGAAATTTCATGATAGTGTGTGATCCTACTGTAAAGGGGCTGGTTTGGGTATAAGAGGAAAGTTCCCCTCCTATAATAAGAAAATTGTGAGAAATTAAGATGCATAGTATTATGTACATGGAAAGGGAGGTACTAAGAAAATTCAGCGATTTATACTTTCTAAAACACGTACTACAATGACTACCATGACTACTTATCACACACATATTTTAACTAGCCAGGGGGTATATCTTTTCCCCTTCCTTTTCTTTCTTTCATTCTTATTTCTTTTCTTTTTCTTTTTCTTTTTTTCTTTCTTTTCCCCTTCCTTTTCTTTCTTTCATTCTTATTTCCTTTCTTTTTCTTTTCATTTTCCTTTTTTATTTTTGATCGTGGAACTTGGGGGGAGGGGGGGGGGGGTGTGGGCTGCAGCCCCCAAGCCTCCCCACCAATACAATATGCACCACTAGCATAACTAGATCAATCGCTTGCACAGTGTGATATATGAACTACATGTATATATCCAACCAGAATGAGGCGCCTCTCAGGGCCTCCACTAGAGAGGGTACTATTTGGAGATGAGTGACAGCCACCCCCCCCCCCCCCACCCCTCTATCAAAAACTGTCTGCCGGTAAATTTCCCATTATAATAGTTTGTTGGCAAAGAACAAACCCTGATGACTTTTTTGTCGTTGTTGTTGTTGAATATTTTTGAAATGAGCATGATCGGTTAAGAGTGAGCATTTTGTCCGTCCGTGATACAAAATATATTTTATCATAAAATTACAATGTAATTGAAAGACTATCACTGCCATGAAATACATCAAAAGTTACTAGAAATGTGGTTCTTCAAAGGGTTCCAAGGTGCCAGAGTTCTTGGATCAAACTATTTTTAAGCAGGAGTGTTGTAAAAAATTATCCATCTATGATGCACATATTTCACATCTCTAATGGAATCTAAAGCTTGTTTTGAAATTCCAAATGTCTGATAGGGAAGCCAATTTATCTAACATTTGCAAGTGAAAGTATTAGACAACGTCATGTTGTTCTGATATTAATAGAAAAAGAGTAATGAGAAGTCAACACTCAAAGATATAGAGCATTTTTATTGATTCTCATTTGAATAAGTAACCATGACAACCAAATTTTATTATTTTTCAGTACACATTGTGATACCCTCCCAAATAATCCTAAAGCAATTAATCACATCTATAATCAATTAGTTATAACAGGCCTCCCAACTTGGAAAATTTAGAAATGTCCGTCGGTGGCGCGAACTGATCACACTCGAATCCGTCTGCAAATTTGACAATCAATCTGTAACTTTGAAAATCTAAGGATTTTCCACCTTTTTTTTTAGTCCGACTCCCCCCCCCCCCCACGCCCCTCCCTTGCTGGTATCAAAGTCGTGGATTTAACAGATATTTCTATCTATAATATTGTCAAACTTTACAGGTTTATATTATGGATTTGGAAATCTTTTTTTTTATTTTTCTATAAGAATCGAAGACAATAACAGAAGTCTGAAGGTACAGACCTTTACGTTAGCTCGTTGAAACTGCACTGCCAACAAAACCTCGCACTTCTTATTTGCTCAGAGTGATATTAATGGATTCTTAACAAATCATCTCTTGCAGTTATTTGCTTTCAAACATAAATAAAAATGCTCTCTTTTGTAAACTTTAAAGTTCCTTTTGCAATTATTGATACATTTCCTCACTTGTGTCTCATTCAAAATAAATCTATAAGAAATTCTCGATCTAATAGAGAACATTCACCACACGGTGCATTCAAGTCTTACACATTGTTTCAATATTTTCCAAGTTCTGACGTCACAATTTCGACATTATTCTTTGGAGATTGCATGGTATGTCTTCTAGCAAACACATAGTCGGTGTCGGGATCGTGGCACTATTGATCCTCATCAATCTCGAGTTCACCCTTCGACGACTATTTGATAGCGACAATTATTCCTCTTCAGGTGTGTATCAAATCAAATACAGTATAAGTTATTTTGGCATAACATCCGTAAATGTCATTTCAAGCAACAACTTCGTATTATGGCAAACTAGTAATATACATCCCTTACATGCCTTATCCTCCCTAATCTCTCTCTTTCTCTCTATCTCTCTCTCTCTCCCTCTCTCTCCCTTTTTCTCTCTCTCTCTTCCTCCCTCTCTCTCTCTCACTCTCTCCCCTCCCCCCTCTCTCTCTCTCTTTATCTCTCTCTGAAAATCAAGCCAAATAACTAAACAAAAAAAATCACAGTAGATCGATTTGATCCAGTTCTGTTGTAATATAGAAAGGTCAACCAATCCTACGCAATAAATAAAATTAAAGAGTTAAATCTCGGAACAATCTATGTCGTTAATTACACTGTAAACGTCAGCTCCAGTACAAACCATGTTGAGGAGTATTACCAGTTTTTGCAACCTTCCGCTGAGTGGGTTTTGGAAGGCTGTTGAAGTTACTGTCGTTTCATATAGCAGTTTCGCTTGCTTCTCCCAAACATACTTTTTAAATTTTATTCCTGATGCCGCTACTAATTATACATTTTACATTATCAAAAATGTAAAATTTTAGGGATCATTAAGTTACCCCCCCCCCCCCACGCGCCCAGATTATTTTGTCTACGTTATTGTACCAGCATGGGAGCAAAGCGACTGAGCGGCATATTTTTCAATTTTTAACCCTAAAAAACGCAATTTCTTGTGCATGTTACCCCACAGTTGAGCAGTAGAAAAGCTTGAATTTTATACATTGATAAACGGTTTTCTATTCACTCACTTCTACAATCGGGAGCAAAACTAACGAAAACCCTGGATAAATAGTCAAGAAATTCAGCAAGGCGACCTGAAATTGAGATTTCTTTCAAAATTAATGTTGAACCTTTGGAAACGCTGTTTTATACACTTTTTCCTATGTTGGGGCGCAATATAATACATGTAGCAGGAGTCAGATGAAACTTACATAATAGCGAGTAAAGCAACGACAATTACATCTTTATTTTTCAAATTTTGAACCCTTAAAGCTATTTATCAGAATTATATAATGGGGGCGCGAAATTACGATATCCTGAAAGAAAATATTTATGAGAGGGAGCAAAGCGACCCAGCTTTGGAAATATTTGCGCATTTCAACCCTCAAAAACTATATTTCCAGTGCATTAAAGCCTGTGGATTTGGGGTCGCATAATCCGTAAGGATTAGGAGTTTTCTTCATTTCCCCCTTTCTTCTTTCTCTCCTTTGCTTTTTTTTGCGCCCACTCTAAGCCCCCACCCCCTAAAGATACACCAATGCACGTAATTGCTGGCCAATACCCGTTAAGTTATACCGTCACGATTAAAAAATTTGAGCAATGCATTATTTTTTTTTTTTAATGGCTCCAATATTAAGTAGAACGCTTCCGATGTTATGACACATTTCACATTGTTCCGGGGAGGAGGGGGAGGCAGCAAGGGCAGTAACATGTTCTATGGCTACTTCAATTCGCAGTATATTACAATGTTCCCAATGTTGACATCCTCTGCAGATCCCGTTTATATGCCGAAGACGTCTATCCGAAAAGGAGAACGGGACGGGAGTATACATAAGGTACATCAATCATTGATATTACGAAGTAATACTGGGACACCTATTCAAAGACCTATATAGGAAGTTGGTATTTCGGTTGAGAGAAACTGGGAAATTTAACAAAATTAGGTCAAAGGTTCGTCTCAGTAGAATTTATTTCAATATACATCACAATTGGAATTCAAAACCTAATATGCCTATAGATATAAACAGTAGTTTGACTCCCACTAGAAGGGCTTATCATAATGGCAAGTTAAGTGTTTTATGCAACTGTTGCAACATCAAACTTACATCAAACTACTTCTCACAAAATATATTAAAGATACGAAGATTATGTTTCTTTGTGAACACAAGGAATGTTTTATTGGGATCATGGATGTAGGTTTCATCATCACGATCAATTAAGCAGAGTTTTGAGATGCTAACATTATTTCCTGATCGTGTCTTCTTCTTATTTCGGTGCAGATTAGGACTTTAAACGACAATGTGATGAATTTATCATCAAGCATTTCAAGTGCAGCAGCACATATGGCGACACCATTTAGTATATCTTTCATTGATGAACAAGAAGCGATTCAGCGTGCAAGACGAACACAAGTTAGTGATACTTGTGCCAAGAAAAATCAGGGTGGATCATTCGCAGATCTTATGAAGTTCAGAAATCATCGCCTAATTGTTGATGAGAAGTACAAGCTCATCTATTGCCCTGTTCCAAAGATTGCCTATACAAGTTGGAAACGAGTGCTTTTGGTGCTCAGGGGAGTCATGAATGACACTTATGATCTCTCACAGTCAGATGTTAACAACAAGGTAGCGCCCAGAAAATTAAAGTATCTTCGATTTTACCCCGAGAAAGACATCCAAAGGATGATAAAAGAATACACGATGTTTTTGGTAGTTAGGGACCCCTTCTCAAGAGTTCTATCAGCTTTTAGGAATAAACTAGACCCTCAGTCAGATTTCCGCAATTGTGCTCTCTGGCAGAAAGGCATTGGCATGCACATTCTAAAGAAATACAAGCCTCGTTCTCCAAGGCCTCCAAGCCGCCCTGTATTCAATAGACTCTCAACACCGAGTGGTGTCGTTCGCTATGACTTAAACCTGGCTGCATGACTTTGTCAAATTCTTGGTAAACCCTCTAGAAAAGAATGGCAACGAACATTGGTCAGAAATGCATAAGCTGTGTTCTCCATGTCTAATCGAGTATGATGCAATAAGTAAATTTGAAACGCTGGACGTGGATGCCGAATACATTCTTCGTCTCATACACGCAGACTCTGTAGTAAACTTTCCATCGTCGACCGGAAGCAGTCCTACAAATAGCTCCAATCTTGCAGCAATAAAGTTATATTTTAAAGATGTACCCCAGATAGATTGGGAGCAACTGTACAGGCGGTTTAAGCTAGACTTTGAGCTTTTCGGTTACGAAAAACCCGACATATAGGCCTATCATTGTAAATGCTTTATCTGTTATTGTTTCAAAATTAATTTGACTGTCTTATCCAAACAATACCTTTGTGCAATACAGATTATTCAGTTTTGTTTAGATGTGAAAATACAATATGCTGGAATATATTTATTTGTACAAGTAGGAAAATTAGATATGTCTTGAAAGAAAGAGGGAGGTGAAAGGGTACGTGAAAATAAGATAATGACCCCTCACGCATCCTTCCCTTGGTTTTATTACTTCACATTCCAGATACCCACCGGTACCCCCTCAAATGTGGGACCACAGAGTAAATTTCTTAGATTTTGCTGCTGAGTAGGGCTATACGCGTTAGACCTGAAACAAAATAGTTTGGGTTATTTTACCTGATTGCTAAGAAAACGTGTATATATGCGTGTAATTAAGCAACCAGGGGACCGAAGGCTTTATGTCTTCTCAGAGGAACTTGGTTAAGGAGTAATGCCCTACCACTAAGGCACTAGCCAATCCACTTGGTCTCGAACCCTCCCAATTACGAGACCACTGCTCTACCACTGAGCCATCGCTTGTACAGACACAGACATTCTAAAATGCACACATACCTGGAGTTCGACTGATTAAGATTGTATAGGTCTACGTGTAACTTATGCAATAGCTACGTTCATACGGGACTCGTGGTTTCGAAACTTAAGTTAGCGAAAATTGAAGTTAACGAAACCACGACTCCCTAACCGCAACGAGGGTTCACATGACCCTAAACAACGAACTTAAACTACAAGCCGAGCGATCTTCGTGGTTAACCCCGGAAGTAGATACTACCGATTGTGTGTATAGTACACATACAGATCCTGTGTAAATAATTCGCGCGAAGGGTATGACCCGGAAGTTTATCATGAACAGCGAGGTCATTCCTAACCACAAGATTGCGAAACTTAAAGTTTATTACGTTAACATGGGCCGAGACTTCGACGGAGGACCCCCGCTGCTCGTGCTTAAAGGGATACGCCACCGGGCGGCCGTAGGGAAAGTCAGGATTGCGTAAGCTCCATTCACTCGTACACAAAGTTTGTGCGTCGAACGCGTCCGTTGGACTAAGTGGGATTACATTTCGACTGCACGAATCTCGCACGAGAGCTGAAGCTCAGGCGGAGCGTGCATGTTTGTGCGGCGACCAGTCTATCCGAGGTTTGCCCCCCGCGAGGCAACGGCATGATCAGGTAGCGATTACGGTGCCCTCTCGCGGCATTAAAACGTCCACAATCTGCGGTTGAGTATCCCTTTAAGGGCTTAACCACGAGCTCGCTTGTGGTTCTAGAACCACGAGTAAACTTAAAGTTTCGAAACCACTATAGTCCGTTCATACGGGCTGAACCTACAAGATAACTACAAGTTATTTTAAAGTTTTGAAACTACAAGCGAAACTTAAAGTTTAGCTCCCATCGTGTGAACGTAACTAGTGATGAAATAATCAATGTTATATACCTCTCTGGCAAAGAATCTTTTATTATTCCTGTGCATCTGTTCATAAGTATGTCATCAATATCACTTCCCTGACAACGACCTGGTGTTTACCCACATTTTACTACTCACTATCATACAATAAAAGCTACGTTCATACGGGTCTTGTGGTTTCGAAACTTAAGTTAACGAAACCACGACTCCCTAACCGCAACGAGGGTTCACATGACCCTAAACAACGAACTTAAACTACAAGCCGAGCGATCTTCGTGGTTAACCCCGGAAGTAGATACTACCGATTGTGTGTATAGTACACATACAGATCCTGTGTAAATAATTCGCGCGAAGGGTATGACCCGGAAGTTTATCATGAACAGCGAGGTCGCCGCTAACTACAAGCTTGCGAAACGTAAAGGGTGCCTGGGGCCTGAAGAAATAATTTGTGTATAGTTAGCTTACACAAAATCAACACGTTGACAACAATACAGGAATACATAGATAACAGAAATGAGCTGAAATAAAAGAGAAATAATAAATGATGAGAGATATAGAGATAAATTGATAGAAAGACAGAGAGACGGGATGGGGTACAGAAAGACAAGAGAAAGATAACAAGAAAGAGAAAGATAACAAGAAATGAATAGAAAGACAGATAGAGCAAGAGAGAGAGAGAGAAATAGAGGAGGGAGGGAGAGCAGAGAGAGCGGAGGAGTGAGAACTAAAAAGACAACCTGACAACAGCCGGTGTAGGTATAGTCAATATCAATTAAGCATCCACGGAGAACGTATTTTTCATAACTTGTTCAGTCGCATATATACTCATTAACACAATTTACGTCGTGATTATACTAGCACAAGATGTGGTCATCTAAATGTAAGATTGCTATCTCTGCAGCAGCTTTCATTGGTATGGTTGTATGCTCTATCTACACGTCAACATCCTCTATGAGAAACCTGATTAAAATCAGTAAGTTTATCATTTTTCATAGATAATATGTTTTAACTTAAATTGATATCATTATTTTTCTATTACGTGTGGTAGCATTATAAATGAAAGCGCAGTCTAGTTGGAATTCAACTGTAAAATCGTAGGTAGAGAATGAAAATTAAACATTAAATAAATCCCAAGAATAACTTGATGTCAAATCCGTGTACTTTTATTTCATATTAGTTGGTAACAATATAGGCTACTTCCATTCTCATGAAACGAGTATGACTAAACGAATTGTAACGTATGGTGTAATTCGAACACCCTGCATGAATGTCGTTCTGATATCGTTTTCAAGTTTGATTTACTTTCAGAATTCATTTCCCGTATACTGCAATATTATTTCTAATGAAAGAAGTACTTGTTTTTGTTTAAGAGTTTGTATACTGTAATCTTGAGAAAGTTGAGTTCCAGCAATTGAATTGCATTCTGAGAAAACTAACTCAAAATAATCCTCAATTGTTCTTTTATTTTTCGTTCAGACAGAAGCAACTTCAAAAATACCTTTTGAAAACGTCATAAACTGAGGAGTATTATCACACATTTTGCGCTCATGATTATCCATGATTAGCTCGATTACCCGTTTGTATTTACTCATTACTCGGATTTTGTGTATTTAATGTAAAAGTTGTTGAATTCTGATCATACCTTATCTTCCATCGTTCACAGAACTCAAGATCACTGAAGATTGAAAATCTTTGCCCATCGCTAGTATAGATTCTCGATGTCATATTGATGTTATTTCTTTTCATCTTTCAGAATATGACATATTTACCAACATAAGTGATACGTCTTCATTGAAGAAGGTAAGGACATTATGATTACTTACATTAATTGTATAGGATATTTAGTGTATTGGCTTATGTATATAGATGCACAAAAAACTGTGGTTCCGTTATTACACAAGACAAAAAGCATATAGTCATAACATTGATGTTGCAGTAGTGTTAGATTGATAGTTGTCAGTAGCAGAAGTATAGTAGTAGTAGTAGTAGTAGTAGTAGTAGCAGCAACAGCAGCATCAGCACCAGCAGTAATAGTATAGGAGCAGCAATGCAGCAACAGCAACAGTAGTAGTAGTTGTTGTTGTTGTAGTAATAGTAGTAGTATAGTAGTAGTAGTAGTAGCAGCAGTAGTAGTAGTAGTACACTGTAAAAAGTTTTGCCGTTTTTTCATGGAATTTAGTAGCAGCAGCAGCAGTAGTTCTTGTTGTTGTGGTAGTAATAGTAGTAGTAGTAGTAGTAGTAGTAGTAGTAGTAGTAGTATTACACTGTAAAAAGTTTTGCCGTTTTTCACGGAATTTCCTGGCAGTCAGCATGCCGGGAATGCCAGTTTTTCATCATATTCGTATTGTAATATTCGTACACTTCTAAAGGTGAAAAACAGGGCTGTTGAAAATGCCTTAAGTTGATTTTTCGAAAATAGTTTTTTTTTATCGTATTCTAGATTACAACCGGAATAATCTGTCCAAGTACAAAGCGGACAATAATTCACAGATACATTAACACAAAACAATATGAACATTAGGAAATTACATCAAACATGTCATGTGGGATCGTTAAAATTGGTTTCGATATTTGATGAATCGGTTCAAAATTGCATTATCTAACATAAAGATATATAATAAAGGTTATTCAGTAAGATACGTATCAATGGGGCGGTCATGCAAGTCCCGTTCATAATTCGGCATAACTGAGGGCTTAGTATGCATGAGTGTTGAAACGAAAACAGTAGAGTGCCTGCATGCATTCATTGATAGGCTAAGTATCATCATGTTGAGAGTCGGGAGCAAATATCAAAGTTCGTTTTTATAAGGAAACTGGCGATTTAAAAAAAAAAGAAGAAGACATTGATTGATGTTATAAAACCAGAAGATAAATGATTTCTGACACTTAAAGATAATGCTATATCTGTTATTTGACGAAAATAGAGAAATGTTGTATAGAAATAAAATAAAAATTAAAGGGGGGAAATGGCAAAGCATAGGAACATGGATTCATTAATAACAGAGTAGTCAGAACGTTCGCTGCGTTATAACTTAGGTCACAAAAACTTGTAATTCTGAATCATCAGGAATTATGATTACACTATACAAATTTATGGCCTATAAGGTAACTGTTTATGTGTTGACAAATCTCAAATTTCCCCCCAAACGGAGGTTTATATGATACTTTGCAGGGTACTGATAAGCAATTAAGGTGACCATTATCAAAATGGTGTTTATATACACCAAATAGATGTATGATATCTTTCTTTGGTCTAAATATTGTATCAAACTCACATCAAAACTAAAGTTTAAAAACCAAATCAATTTTCGCACCAAAATATTATGATCAAAAACTTCTCAAAACCATATTGGTTTGTATTGAAATAGACGGTTGCCATAGTAAAGGGCAGTAAAGTACATACGTTTGGTTTGTATTAAAATATGCGAAATATAATTCTAAATAAGATGACTAGGTTTCAATGAAAGCTAATAACCATACAAAAAGTTACAAGGGAAGATGTCAAAATGGTACAATGGGACCCCCTAAGAAATTGATTAAAGCCCATTTTCATCACCTTTATCACCATCTTGATTTTCACCATGCGGGCCACTTTTTAAAATATCTTATACCTTATATCTTAAACTATATTATAAAAAAATTATTTATTTATTCATGTTTTATTTAAAATAGAGGGTAGGTACATTCAGTTAAAAAACTGCTTTACAAGCACACCCTCTAGGACATTAATATACACATTATTATACAACAAAACAAAACAAAGCAAAAATAAACATTAAAATAATTATGTGACATCATATATAATACAAAATAACAAAGTAAACATAACAATTAAAACGCGAAGAATGATTACGACAGAGGAAATTATATTATAATAAATGTTTGGCCAATGGGCACCCGCGCTTAAAACAATTGATATATATTGTGGTTTTAATTGAAAAGGGAAGTTTGTTGAATAGGGTGCTTGCTTTGTATGAGAATGATCTTTTTTTTAACTCAGTTTTAGGGAATGGGATGTCGAGAAGAGAATTTTGTGAATAGCGGGTACAATAGTTAAAGGTACGATGAGTAATAAGTGATTTTAGATAATTTGGGGCCATTATATTAATAATTTTGAAAACCAACAGACAGTAGTGATAATTCATTCTTTGTTCGACCGATTGCCAATTTAAGGTTGTAAGAAGGGTACATTGTGGTGTGTCATAATCCTTGTTTAAAACTAATCTTGCATATCTATTTTGTAACTTTTGTTGTTTGGATATATTTGTCTTTGAGCAGTTTCCCCAGGCAGTGCAACAATAGTCGATATGTGGTACAATTAATGCGAAATATAAAATTACAAGAGTTTTATGAGGTATTAAATGTTTAATGCGGCGAATACATCCAATGGTATGAGATGTTTTAGTACTTATACTTTTTTAAAAAGATTTTAAAAAGTTGGTTTCGTTTAGTCCTAGCCCGTCTGGGGGGGGGGGGGGGGGGGTGCACGGATACCCCTCTAAGATACCCTACTAATATGTTTTCATGATGATCAATCTTTATATCTTCACCTTTCCATGTTTACAAATCGCAGATGACCTCTACATCTCAGGCGTGGAGGCAACCCCAATCAAAGGCTAAAGCATCCTTCAGTCAGACAGTGAGAGCGAACCCAGCCATGGCACCGACATCTTTGACCATGAAGGATGATGAGAAATTCATGGACATCCAGGCCGACGTTCAGCTACGTCGTCGAAGACAATTAAAAGATGGCTGCTTTAAAAACAATGTTTACAATGACTCGAGAGTCAGTGTAGTAAGTAATATGATTGTTGATGAGAAACACAAACTCGTTTATTGTTATGTGCCGAAGGTAGCTTGTACCAGCTGGAAGCGTGTCTTTCTTGTTCTAAAAGGTATCATGAACCACACCGACGATCTCAAACAATCTGTGGTCAATAATAAAATCGGACCTCGTACGCTCAGCTTCCTCAAGTCGTATAACAACAGTCAGAGAGCTAAAATCTTGGAAAGCTACACCAAGTTTCTGGTGGTTCGGCATCCATTTCAACGTGTATTATCTGCCTATCAGAATAAACTGTGGGCAGGCTCAACATCACCTAGCTCAGGATCGTTCCAGAGAAAGATTGGCTTGCATATCTTAAAAGAGTACAGGCCTAATACGATCCTGAATAACAAGAGTGGGAGCGTTGAGCGTAAAACAGTACTCACAAAAGACAAACGGAAAGTCAACTATGATCTCCGATTTGATGAATTTGTAAAATTCCTGACGAATAAATCAGAGCCGGAATCCTTCCTTAAAAATAACCATTGGAGAGAAATCGATCCAATATGCCGACCATGTCAGATCGATTACGACATCATCAGCCACTTCGAGACCCTTGTCGATGACGCTCTCTATATTCTTCGTCTTGTACATGCTGATCACGTCGTTGAGTTTCCGTCATCAAAAGGGAGTAGTCCCACTAACAGCTCTTCTAAGTCTATCTACGACTCCTACTTTGCCAATATTCCTCGTAGTGACTTAGAAAAACTATACCAAAAATACAGACTAGACTTTGAGTTATTCGGGTATGGAAAGCCAGAGATTCTTTTATGAGGATTGCAAATATCAACTAGGTAGTGAATTTGATTTTGAGCCTTAAGATATCGTTTGATGTATTGATAATTTTCATAGAGAGAAAACTGCAATTCATACATAATGTGTTTTCTTATATTTGTAGTATAAACACTGGCGTAGATAGGGGCACCCCCCCCCCCCCCCATTCAGCCACTAAAAAAAAAGCGAGAGCGAAAAAGCGGGGAAGTGAGAGAAAAAGGCCTAAACAGCCGCTACAAGCCGTTATCTGGCTCGCAAAATTTGCTAAAACGTAATAACTCTCCTCTCCCTGCACCCACTCCTGTCACCATGGGTGTCGATCCCGGGGAGATGGGGGTATATATCCCCCCCCCCCCCCAAAAAAAAAAAATTGAGATGGGGAATGGCCTGTATTATCACCCCAAATATTTTTGGATAAAATAAATAAGAATCATCACCTACTCGAGGTGGAGGCTCCTCCAGAGGTAGCAATAGGGCCCCGGGCAAGGCTCCGGCCAAGCCCAAGCAGGCCTTCTGAGGATGCGTCCCGAGCAATGGATCATCAGGTAGGCGAACGTCGTCAGTACTTCCTTCCCGCTTGGGAAGCAATTACCGAGGACAGCTTCGTTCTCTCAATCGTGCGAGACGGCTTCTTCATAAATCTTGCAGAGCCCGTCCCGCACGGTGCTATCCGTATCCGCCCGCCAGCTTCTTCCGCCCTTCATCAGCAGCATATCTCGGCCGACATTCAGTTGCTACTGGTGAAGGGCGCAATAGAAAAGGTGAGAGACCACCCACATCTGTGTCTCTCCCCGATCTTTATGATTCCCAAACGCTCGGGGAAACTAAGGATGATCCTCAATATGAAGGTCATCAACACCGGTACACTTCCGGCTGAAACCAGCCCCCCGCATATTCACCCGGGCAGTATCGACCCTAGCCGCCTTCCTAAGGAAGCGCGGACTCCGACGTTTTGTCTACCTGGGCGATTGGCTCCTGGTAGCAATCACAGCCGTTGCTCTGAGACCAGTTGTACATCTTACTCCAGACCACTCAGGAGCTAGGTTTTTTGATCAACTGGGAGAAATCGGAGCTGTCTCCCACCCGTACCCCAGTGTACTTAGGTGCGGAGATCTATATCCCGAATCGGGTCGCTCGCCCAAGCCGCGACAGAATTCTGACGATTTCGTCAGCCGCTCGGTCCCTGCGCCTGTTGCGCAGGGTACGGGTCAAGCCCTGGCTTCAATTTCTAGGCTACCTCTCGAGCCGAGTGGATGTTTTGCCGGCTGCAGACTTCTGTTGAGGCCCTTCTAGAAATTTTCTCGCCGGGCGTAGACTCCCTCTGAGTATGGAATCCATTACCGAGGGAGATCAGACGTCTACTCGCCCCCTGGGAGGACGAGACGTTTCTTGCTCGAGGCAAAGCCCTTCGCATCCCTCTTCCGTCAGTGTCCATCTCGACGGATGCGTCGCTTCTAGGCTGGAGCGGCCATTGTGGGGGCGAGGTGATTTCGGGGGATTGGTCTCATCTGCGCGCCATTCCTCATATCAATGTGCTGGAGATGCTGGAGGCTTTCATGTCGCTCCGCCATTTCAGGCGCACGATTGTGGGCACTCCGTACTTATCCTTAGATAGATAGATAGATAGGTAGGTAAATTTTATTTTCACATGGTAAAAAACCCAAACAGATACAAAGTCTGATTTACATTGGGGCCGTGCCATAAACTAATATACAAACTAAATGCACCCAAAATTAAAATACATAAATCACATCGGAAACATAATTATACGAGTCAAGATAACAAATAAAACTGGGTCAAATGTATACAAAATAATTAAAATTAATACAAGCATACGCATAGTTAAAGAAATTCTTTATTTCTTATACATTCTTATAATTACTAAATACATGTAATAAAACATATATAATTACATGTATAAAACGCAAATACTGGTAGTACATATAAAGACCAGAATATATAATGAACAATTTAACACGTCTCTTCATACATACTGTCAGTTCAACAAACTCTACGCAAACACACACACACACCTGTACACACAGAGATCCGAAACACCCATCTTCATCTCACATTTATCAACCCACTCCACATCATGACATACAGATCTCTACATACCACACACGAGCACATCAGGCAGTAAATTCAAGTAAAGTAACAATGCAGAAAACATAAGATATAAATGAGAAATTGCAAAATTGAGACGAATCCCCCCACCCTCCATTCATTTCCTGTTATTTACTAATGCCCTTTTGAAACTGGTAACAGTATTGCATTGTTGATGTTGAATTGGGAGCGAGTTCCAGCAAGAAGCCCCCCTGAACATAAAAGATTTTTTAGCAGATTCGGTTTTTGCTTGAGGGATAGTTAAGCTTAAGGGACCTGATCGTGTATTATATGCATGGTTGTATAATGAAAATCGGTCATTTAGGTATAATGGTGCTTGGCCAGTCATTATCTTGAACATCATAATAGCTACATTTTCTGTTTTCATGCAATGTCACCCACTTTAATTTACTTAAATTTTCTTTAGCAGAGGAATACCATGGGGAACGATTTATTATTCTGGCAGCCCTGTTTTGTAGTTTTTGAAGAACGTTTTGATTACTTATCCCGCAGTTACCCCACACAATATCAGTAGTTTAAATGTGACATAATCAAAGAATTAAAAACAATTAAAAACAGTGGTGTTGTCCGTAAGGACAACACCACTGTGTTGTGCTGCCTACATCAATCGTCACACTGTGCTGCCTACATCAATCGTCAGGGTGGAACCCGGTCGGGTTCCCTAAACTCGCTTGCCGCCCAGATATGGAGGTGGTGTCGGACGAACGACATTGTTCCGATAGCCTCCTACATTCCCGGGCAAGAAAATCTCTTAGCAGACTTTCTGTCCCTGGGCAGGTGTGTCCCTTCCGAGAGGTCCCTCCATCAGGAGGTTTTCGATCTTCTTCAAGCGTCGTGGGCGCCGCTAGAGATCGATCTGTTTGCGACCGCTCTCAACCACCGTCTTCCGAGGTATTGTTCTCGGGTTCTGGAGCCGGAGGCTTGGGCACTCGATGCCTTCGCTCTCCATAGGGGACACTTTCGAGGGTACGCTTTCCCCCCGTTTATATTGATCCCTCAGGTTCAAGGATCGAGCGTGGGTCCTGCTTATTGCCCCGCGCTGGCCGCAGAGGCCTTGGTTTCCCCTCCCTGGAGGGGCAGCCGTTTCCGCTTCCTCTGAGTCCAGACCTGGTGTCTCAGCCTCTTTCGGGGCTCCTCCATGGTCGGCCCGAGACCCTTCACTTGACCGCCTGGCCGTTATCGGGGGAGACGCTATAGGGCCTCGGGTCTCTCAGAGAGAGCCTCTCAATTTATAGTTCAGAGTCGTAGAGATTCCACGAGATTTCTTTACAACTCCCGTCTGGAGGCCTTTTCACTTTGGTGCGAAGATCTCGGGGTTTCTCCCCGTGAGGCTTCTGTAAGCACGACTGCAGACTTTCTGATCTCCCTTTTTGATCCGTGGATATCGATCTGCCATCGCTGCCACTCACGTTGGCTTTCCAGACGGCTCGGGAGTTTCTCCTTGCTAGATTGCTGAGATCGTTCTTCTAATAATCTTACAACGACCAGCAAATCCAAAGCTGTCTCCTGCTTGGAGTCTTCCTAAAGTTTTGGATGCGTTATCAAAGCCTCCCTTTGAACCGATGAGCAAGACTTCTCTCCATCAGGTAACTGTCAAGACCATTTTTCTTATGGCTATAGCTTCAGGGCAGAGAAGAAGTTCTCTTCATGCTCTCTGCACCTCTCCCGGTCGCATCCGTTGGGAAAGAGGTTTTCGTCTTATTCCCAAGCCTTCCTTTGTAGCCAAAAATCAGACGGCTTCCTCCGGACCGGTTGAGGTGTTTCTCAGCCCTCTGCCAGACTTCTCCTCAGTCAAGGAAAACTTATTGGTGTGATCGTTTACCTGTACCTGTTACTTTGAACTGGGAAAAAATACACATTTCTAACTTTTTTTGTACTGTTGATACGAAATTGAGATCCTTTTATTTTAAGATATTTCATAAGGCTATTGCCCTAAATGATTTTCTCTATAAGATTAAAAGAAGAGATTCACCAAACTGCTCTCTGTGTGAAACAAAATGTGAGACAATGGTGCATTTATTTTGCGAATGTGATAAGGTCGCTCCAATCTGGCAAGATGTTTTGGATGTAATCTCTCAGAAATGTGAAAATTCTATCAATGTATCTAATTTTGAGAAATTGTTTGGTATTTGCAGCGATAAGTTTCTTACATATTTATTTTTGCTTCTGAAATACTATATTTATACTTGTAAGTTCAATAACAATCTTCCCAATTTTATTGCATTTAAATGCTTTGTGAAGAGACAGAGAGAAACTGAATACTTATTAGCCAAAAAAAGAAACAAATTACCTGTTCATTTCAAGAAATGGCGCTTTGATTTATGATTTTCCATATTTTCTATGATATGCATCAGGTAGTTCAATATCTCTCTTTCTCACAAGTATACACCCTCACCTTTATTTATTTTTTTTTTATGTTGATTTACTTCCGCAACCCTCGACGCATATGCCTTTGCTCATCACTTTGCCCGTTTTTTTCAAGTCTTTTGTTTTAACCAATGAATGCTCTTTATAAATGTGTGTTTTTTGTTTGTTTGTTTGTTTGTTTTGGTCAGTGTCAGGCCTCATTTTAAATAATTCTCTTTATTCTGCTGCCTTTTTTGATCATTTGTATAACTTGTAATCTTGTCTTTTTTAATTTTAATCATTCAATCTGGTTATCTGTGAATATTGTAATTTCTTTTTGATTTGTAATAAAACATAAAATTAAAAAAAAAAAAAAATTATTGTAGTAAATCAGTAAAATCCTACCTGATTTTATTATTTGCTAAATAAGTTGATGTATCAACCTATGTCCCTCCCTCCGTCCCCTCTCCTTGCCCAGCAACATGTCCTAAACGTTGTCTCTGGCAGCTCGTTAGAGGAAGATGGCGGGCGTGCGCTCGCGCAAGTGACTATGGAAAGGCGTAATAACGAGGGTGGGGCGTGCGCGATTGTACTTTTTAAGTTTCTAGGTGGTGGCGTAGTTTGGACCACACTAGCATAATAGGTAGATACATCAACTTATTTAGCAAATAATAAAATCCGGTAGGATTTTACTGTTTTAGATCTATACTAATAAATATATCTCCATTTGTTCCTAATAGCCAAATCCTTAAATAAAAAGATACTGAAAAACTTGTTCCCCATCTCATTCGAAATTTGCACAATGCATGTTTGAAGTTACATGTCATTTGTTTGCTGTTTACTAAATATTTTGGGCACTGTAATGATTATGATGAAATAAATACATTGTTCGATTTGTGTCTCATGCATTAACTTCATTATAATCGCGTATGTGTAGGCAACTTGTGTTCCAAGCTATGAGACATATATCAAACCAGTATTTTCAGGAAGCAGGTTTAAAATCTACTACAATATGGTTGTAATTCCGTGACCATAAACGGGGGAGAGTTTTCCTCCTAGCTTTAAAGGGATACTCAACCGCAGATTGTGGACGTTTTAATGCCGCGAGAGGGCACCTGAGGGTTACCTGATCATGCCGCCTGAGCTCGAGCTCTCGTGCGAGATTCGATCGGCTTCGTGCTGTCGAAAGGTAATCCCACTTAGTCCAACGGACGCGTTCGACGCACAAACTTTGTGTACGAGTGAATGGGGCTTACGCAATCCTGACTTTCCCCACGGTGGCGTATCCCTTTAAGAGTGAATATTTTTTGGGGAAACTGAAAATTCTCTGATTTCAACTTGTACCTTAAAACTTCCGATAACACTTATTTGAATATCTTTTTCTGTTTGGCCAAATTTGTGGTAACGGAATTACCATCATGCAAAAAAAAGGTTTAAAATGTGATTGAGAAGTTGGAACCACATGTGTTTTATGCATATGTCGTTTGTGAAGTAGCTCTGAAGTGTCATTGATTGCAAAAAAGACGCAAACAATCCAGTATGAATGATAAATGTGTATGTTTACATCACTTAGCATATGGTTATAGAAAGGAGGAATTTTCAGTTTTAAACAACATCCATTTTATGAAAAAGAGCCCAATTTATTATGAAACACTGTTTGGATTTGTTTGTTGGTTGTTTTTGTTTTTTTTTTGGTCTTGGTATATGTCGTGTGAATATTCACCTACCATTCATTTACATGATCTTTCTGTCATGAGTGTTCGTGTCAAAATATTGCAAACTCTTGAATTTTCTTTTATTTATATTCTGGCATTCATTAATATAGAATAAACATTAAAACAAAAGCTGGCTTTAGTTTTACAGATAAATATGTTTTCCATGTGATTTTCACATACATGTAATATATAAAATGGAATTTACCATACTTTCACTCAATCACACCTGTTTTCTGTTTTGCTTTTGCATGTCAATCCTTCACAGTGCATTTTAAAGTTCTCTTTTTGATGGTTTAGAGAGATCTGGTGACTAAACTGCAAGTCTATCTTTTCTAAGGATTTTAATTAGTAGAGGAAAACCTTCATAAATAATTATATGCGAAGAATAGCCAATGAATGATTGAGTTAGTACTGAGATTGAATATGACGTAATTCTGTTACCATAGCTATTATACCAATTTGTAATATGGAATATTGTTTAAATAATCATGACTGTTTATTTATGTTGATGATTAAATGCCTGCAACTCAACTGACAAAATTTAACACATATATACCAAGCAGTTGCTGCTTACCTCAACTATATAACTTTGTAATCTTAACCATTTCCAGTGCAATCACAAATACATTTTTATAATGGCCTTATGGTACTTATTTTAAAATCATTTTTTTTTTTCACTTGAGACTGCGTATAAAAATTTATCAACATTAGAGTTTACATGAGATTGAACAACCTTTAGTTTTCTGAGTAAATTTCAAAGATGTAATTCCGTTACCGATGACTTATCTCAGAAAAAGAGCAAATACATGTACTACACATCTGTCATGTTATTACTAATCTCTTCCTATCACAATTAAGTTGAATAAACAGTTAGCTGAATCAAACATGAATCTGGAATAAATGGCTTGTACATTTCAAAGGATATTGAACGGAAATGAGAGATTTAAAAATACCGCCATTTTCTGGTAATTCCGTTACCATGGTATATATACCAGAATATAATTAATTTAAGTGAAAAAAATTTGGGTATGAAATAGTTCAGGTGAAAGAATGAGTACATCTGCATATTATTAATTGGTATAAAGGGGACCAAAGTACAAAATTAGTGCACAAACTCACAAAGGTTTATAACGTCAAATTCAAAATAAATCTGATATCACTTGAATAGTCTTTATCAGGTTTTACATATTAGGTAAAAAAAATTAAAATCTTGATATTTGACATTCTTTCAAATTTTGAGCCAAAATGGCATTTTTAGGCAAAAATGCGCGTGGCATCCGCCCGTACCTTATCCCCCCCCCCCCCCCCCCCACTCAGTATTATTTAGGGTACACGTATGCTTGTTCCCTCCCTTTGAAAGCACCCCCTTATCTCAGGGCTGCCAAAAATTCTGAACCCCCCTATCGCGGGCTTTGCGCGGGCTTTTCCTGCCTTGGAGACCCCCCTAAATTCAGAACACTGCTCAATGTACCCCCCTATCTCAGGTGAGCTCTCATTCCAACCCCATATCTCAGGACAGACTCCAACCCCCCAACCCCCCTCCCAAGTAATTACAATACCTTGGAAGAAATTTTTTTTTTTAATGTTCAAAATGGTATCTGAGAACTCAATGCAGTCATAAGAAACCAAACAAAACTGAAAATCTCATGACATAAAAGTTTCATAACCCCCCCCCCCCCTTTTTTTTTTTAATTTCTCAGGTGTCCAAGAGAGAGAGAAAAACACCCCCTTTTTTAACGAAATCTCCGGGTGAAAGATAAAAAACATCCCTTTTTTTTACAATTCACGGGCCGGATTGTGTCGCTCAAAAAGTACCCCTTTACCGGAGATTTTGGGAACACGCATGCGGTCCCTTCGACCTCCGAGTGTGGGGGGGGGGGGGGGGGGCGGACTTATTCCGCAGTATTTTTGCAAGAATTTTAGCATGGATGCCGAGCATTACCCCAAAATGCCGTCGAATCTTTTTCTAGTGCCTTTTTTGATGTTTGGCTGGCCTACACGGGAGGGGAAAAACTCCCCGTCCCTACACCCACCCCTAGGGAGCACGCTTTGCGTGCTCATCACCAATTTTGCACTCTTCGCGTGCCCCACAACCGCCCCCTAAAAGGAAATCCTAGCTATGCGGTTGGATCTTTCACGTCTGCCCCCCCCCCCCCCCTATTGAAAAACCTGGCTACGCCTGTGAGTATAGATGTGTTTTCCACTATTATTGGATTGGAGAAGAAATCTCTTTTTTGTATTTCGTTCGAGAGGATTGTATGGGATAGTGGGCGTGATACAGACTAATGAATATATTAATAAAAGTATTGAATGACTAATTTGCATCTTTTTGCTGTACACCTGGGACCAGTCGGTATAACATTCTTTAAAACTTCCTATATTGTTATCCGAAAAGTTTCGGGTCAATTACGGTTAGAGCGGGCGGGGAGGGGTGCTCTTTTTCCGAAGGTTTGCTTTCCCGAAGATTCATTACTTTATCATAGCAGTGGGTTCATAATTCCAAAAATGAAATAGGGTTCATATAATTTCGAATATCTGATGCATTACTCTGAAGGTTTGTTATTTCGAAGGTTCGTAATTCCGAAAATGCAATAGAACCTTACATATTTTCCGAACTAAACCTTCGGAAATATGAACCCTTTTTCATTTTCGGAATTGCAAACCGCCGGAGTAACGAACCTTCAGAAATACTAACATTCAGAAAAACCAGCCTTCGGAATTATAAACCTTCAGAAAAACGACATTTAACCGGTTAGAACGTGCATATATATTGTGGGGTAGGCCTAAATGCAAATGTCGGGAAGTGATCAGACATAATCGCTTATTATTATGCCAGTATTTATGTGTTCAATGGAAATAAATAAAGATTATGTCTATAAGGGTCGAGGAGTTACTGAATATTCGGATTGGTTTGTTAATATGGGTATAAGTGATTTCGAGAGCATAATTATCACAAAAATTATGAGAATGATTACATGTATTACATTTCAGGAGATCAGAGTTGTAATCTCCCATAATAAAATAGATTTTGTTTTCAAGAAAAAGGGCAGATAATATGTTTTCACGTAGATTAAGAAATTCATTAGGGATGGTTTGAGGTGGCTTGTAAATTTCTCCAATAATGTTTCTTTTACGCGGGATAATGAGTTCAGTAAACACAGTTTATGCGGCATTTGACATATGATTTAACTCTTATAAAGTTCATTTACCCACTCTATATTATTTCCCGTGTTCGTTTAATTATATAACTTAAAGGATATCTTTCGTCTCCAAGCCAAGTATCACATAATCAAATAACTGAAAAATCAAAAGAAAACTTGTCAAGGAATGTCTTGAAATAGTCCAGGTTTTTACTAAGGCTTCTTTTATTGAAACTGAGGATAACATTGTTGTCCTGAGTAGTTGACTCTTTCATGAATTGATTTTCTATTAAGTTCTTAGCTTCTGGAATATGCAGTGATTGGTCGTTCGGGTCAAAATTTGTAGAAAATGGTATCGTTGCAGAGTTGCAAAGTATTCAGAAATATAGGATTTACCATCCATTTTGACGCTTCTTTCATTGAATTTCATACTTTTTTCATTCAATTTCGTCCCGAAACTTCGTGATCTTGCACATCTCATGGTCAAATTCGTCTATGGCCATACTTATTTGAACTTTCTCCAATCAATTTCATCATTTTGCATCCACTTTCGTCGAAGTCAAATCAATTTCGTCATCCCGGGCTGCCAACGTCCGATATAGCATGAATTACTTTCGTCATTTTGCAATCAATTTCGTCACAGCGTCATTCAAATTCATCACTCGTTGGTTTGCTATACGGCTATTTTTCATTAAATTTCTTGTCTTGGAATTTGACAAAATATTCATGAGGAAGAAAAGCTGTCTGAAATGCTTGCATATTACTTTACATATCTTATTCAATAAATGAGGATGCTTACACGAATTATGAAAAATGGTTCTGTTTTATCCATTGGATAATTTTAGGTCAATGTCTTGTCTATCCCACGAATTTGAATGAAACTCTTTTGAAATTGATGACACAAAGACGAATTCGATCGTTACATTCTGCAGCATTCTGCATAGGTGGGACGAATGCGAATGTTATCTGACGAAAATGAATGAAAACCTGTTAGAATGGACAGGAAAACATATACTCGACTCAAAATTAGCTAAAGGTATTCTTTTGAATTATTGAAAAAAATGTATCGAAATCAATATCATCTACGATTCTACGGCATGTAAATGAAATATACTCATCGGAACTGTATGCAAATCCGGTGAATCTTCATCGTATACAGTCATGAGCAAAAATGCAGAAAGGCCGCCCACGATAATAGTTATTAAGATAGGAATATGCATTTGTATGAGAACGAGCATGGTATAACAATGTTTACATTAATTATGGACGAAGCATGTGAATAAACAGGACACATTTGGGGTTACGTTGCATGGTTGGTTACTATATGGATGCTTCACGGGTGACTGAATTCTATAACATGAATTTATATGCACCTGGGCCCCCGTCTTATTAAGAGTTGCTATTGATTGGAATCGATCGTAACTTAAAATTAATTGCAACTCCTGTCTCTAAGTACACAATCGCAACTCTTTATAAGACAGGGTCCACATGTCCTAGACTTTCTATATCAATGGGCTCCAACATAGTGACAGGTGACCATGTAGCTCATAACATTTTGTGTGACATGTACTTTTTTCTCACTATTCATCACAAATAACTAGCAGACAACCCTCAAATAAACCAAATTCCCCGATAATAGAATTTAACCTCAAAATTATTTCGATTTCTATCTGAAAGCTAGCTTTAATCATTATAACATTTCCCTCTCAAATCGTGATTCCAAAATCATCCTGAATACTGTAAATTATGAACTAAACATTTTTTTAAAAACTCGATCCAAGCAAATAAATTGTTATTTAAAAAAAAAAATATATATATATATATATATATATATATATATATATACATATATAAACGACTAATGGGTACATTAGGAGGACAGTTTTTGTTCTTTTTCTTTGTTCAACTGTCGACCTAATGTAGGGGTCGCTATTATGACGGAATAAACTGCATTGTTAGGTGTCGACTTAATGTACCCGTTAGTCAAATATACACACACACATATATATATATATATATATATATATATATATAACATCTTTATTTTATTCAACAAAACAAAGCAAAACAAAATATACCAGGACCTATCCTATATTAAACGACACAATTCTTGTTCAAGTTGCAACAACCAAATTCGTATATAGGGATATACAACCACCCTCTAGAACAACTAGCGCCTAGGACAACTACCCCCTAGGGCTATCGCCCTCTAGGACGACTACCCCCGGGACAATTACCCTCTAGGATGATTACCCCCAAGCTAACTACTCCCTAGGGCAACCACCCTCTAGGACAAGTACCCCCGGACAACTACCCCAGACAACTACCCCCTAGGGCAACCACCCTCTAGGACAACTACCCCCGGAAAACTACCCCCAGACAACTACCCCCTAGGACAACCGCCCTCTAGGACAACTAACCCCGGACAACAATCAGATATGATTATATACAGACGTAAATAATCATATCTGATTGATACACGTCTGTAAAAACCCAATTACACACACACACCCCCAGACAACTAACACCTAGGACAGTTACCCCGAGGAAAAATTCCCCCTTCCCATAAATGACGATTACCCCGATAACCCCCCCCCCCCCCGAAACAAAATTCCCCCGACAACTATCCCAGAATCCGGGGGGTAGTTGTCCGGGGGAAAATTGTCCTGGGACGACTACCCCCGGGACAATTACCCTCTAGGATGATTACCCCCAAGCTAACTACTCCCTAGGGCAACCACCCTCTAGGACAAGTACCCCCGGACAACTACCCCCAGACAACTACCCCCTAGGGCAACCACCCTCTAGGACAACTACCCCCGGAAAACTACCCCCAGACAACTACCCCCTAGGACAACCGCCCTCTAGGACAACTAACCCCGGACAACAATCAGATATGATTATATACAGACGTAAATAATCATATCTGATTGATACACGTCTGTAAAAACCCAATTACACACACACACCCCCAGACAACTAACACCTAGGACAGTTACCCTGAGGAAGAATTCCCCCTTCCCATAAATGACGATTACCCCGATAACCCCCCCCCCCCCCCCCCCGAAACAAAATTCCCCCGACAACTATCCCAGAATCCGGGGGGTAGTTGTCCGGGGGAAAATTGTCCTGGGAGTGGTTGTCCTAGTGGGTAGTCGTCTGGGGGAAGTTGTCCGGGGGATAACTGTCCTGGGGTGGTTGTCTGGTTACTTGTCTTCAAACTGCATCATGTCAAGAATGACATATCTTGATAGGGCCGGCCCCGTGGCAGGGGTCGGGCTAACTCGGCACGAGGGCGAACTCGCGGCACTGCGGGGTGACTATATGTTTCAAGAGTTGAAGTCCCCGCTACGCACCCGACCGTTTTCTAGTCTTAAATTTCATGTTTTAGATAATTCCACTTCTTGAAATTTTCAACAATACTTCTTTGCTAATCATTTTACACACTGATTCAAATAATTTTGAATTAAAGTATTTTAAAATGTGGAATTAATGCGATATTCAACCATCTATCTCTACCCGTGCAGAGCCATCTGGGGAGTGGATGTATGCCGCCTACGTTTGCGACTCCATCATGGATTTTGTTGGTGTTTATCATTGGCGTTCATTCCTTGCCATTAAGAATATTGACTCATTTTCTTCTCCTTTAAAATCAATATTTTAACTTTGTAATGCACATGTGGTTAATGTTGTTCATAAATTGTTGATATAAGTATTCGTATTCTCTCTTTAGTGCTCGTATATTTTTATATTTTGATTACGTCATACGGAGTCAATCAACGGTCTGGAGTGAATCGCAGCAACTTTGACACGAACAGGGCAGTCTTTTATAATTAGGAAAAACCATGTCTTGAAATTTCATAGCTGTGCAACAACATAACAAGTAATATGCAAAATTATTGCACACGGTGAAGTATGAATTTAAGTCTTTCAGGTATGCTAAGTCATTTGCCGGTAAATTCCGAAGGTGTTCAAAAGCTGACATATTTTCGAAATATAATTTATTTATCAATATTACCAGTCTGTTAAATCGATTATTTTGCTGCAATAACTTTGCAAGACTATTAATCTATGGGATTAATATCGATATAATATACCAATATTATGCACCTGTTACAAAATTGATATGAATCCAACGAGTCAAAATATGGGAATGTCTTATTGAAGAAATTTTATTTACAAGCCTTTAAAATGTTGTCTTTTAAGGCAAAACTCCCGAATTGCGTGTAATGAATGTGGAAATGACACGGCCCCGTTTCTTGTGAAAGTGGCAATGTCACCTTGCTCTAATTTTGATGTAATATTTTACAAACTTACTCTTTAGAATATCAGGAATAATATAAAATTAATCTATAGAGGAATATTAAAGAAATTTTTGTTAATTTTCAGGTCAAAATCATGGGGGGTGTTTCATAAAGCTGTTCTTAAAGTTACGAATGACTTTACAAACGACTGGAAAATGTTCTTGGGTGCTTTACTAATCAGCTTCTCAATCATTTAGCATAAAAACTGATCACCCGTCGTGCGTAAAGTCGTGCGTAACTAACGAACAGCTTTATGAAACACCCCGAGGTCTCACTACACTTGCATGGGGGAATACGGTGCTAAATTCCTTATGAATCAACTTTTACTTGTACACAGGGGCGTCTCTAGACCATTTTGAAGGGGAGGGGGATGACCCAAATCTGCCGACAAAAATGCTGCAACCTAATCCCCCCACACACATATAATAATAAAAGAAAATCGCAGATGTAGAAATCTTGATTATACGGGCCCATTTTGCAAGGGGACGGGCTGACGCTTTTTGCCCGAATATGAACTTTTCAATCTAAAGTTTTGCGAGCGAGCGAGTATTCATTAACACTATACCTAGAAGTTCACACCCACAGTTGTGTATCCATAAATTGATAAAGGGGAGGGGCGGGATGCTCCAAGACGGGTTTAAAGTAGAACGTTAATGATTTTAAATATTGGCTTAATACTTATTATTGCATAGATGGCATAAATTAAACAATGTTATCCAAATTCAACGCTTGGAAACATTTGAAATAATGATTATTATCAATTATAAAACGGTAAAATACAGCCCCCGATATAGCAGCTGAAGAGCTCCTCGAACGCTGCCGAGATATGTGACGACACACCCTGGACCAGTCCTGTCTATATAAGCAGACGATGTCCCATAACATCTTACACATTTTTCAGAGCCTATTTTGTCATCTCCTCTTCACTTATTTCTCTTCCTTCACTAGCGTCAGTCTTAATGTTAGTCTGTTGCCTCACTCTTAACTTCGTGTATGGTATTATTTTGATGAAAAATGCAGCGTTAAAAAAATAAAGGAATCAGTCACTTGTAAACAAAATAAGACGCCATTGTATTTTCAGCTGCTTGCACCGGGGTATGTTCGGCGTTTCAAGAGGGAACGAATACCATCCTGCTATTACTCGGAGGGCTTTTCAATTTGAAAGTGGGGTTTATTTCATTGATCATTGACCCTTCTCCTATGTATTTACAATCAAACGGTTTTAGCTATCAGAATCAGTTTCACTTTCCCTTTATAATGGTGTGAAATAAGGTCATGTTTAAATACACCAAACTCTTTATAATTTGATAAATAATTGCATTGCAATTACGTTCATTCATTATAGGACGTCGTCTGCTTAAGCAGGATCGATCCCGAGTGTGACGACATCAAAACATCGCTATATTTCTGGCGAATCCTCGGATATTCCAGATGCTGAGAAGAGCTTTTATTTGTGTTGTTTTTATAATCACCAGATACGCAGTTGACATAAAACTTATACGATTGCCATCTGTAAGCTTCCCAGTTTCTAGTGATACATTAATTGCCATATTTGTGATTTTCTTTGAATATCTACTTTAAATGTATATGGACAGCTCCGTTCTTGTACAACTATAATACAAGCAGGGGCGGATCCAAGATTGAGTAAAAGAGGGGGCACACAAATGAAGGTTTGTCAACTTGGTTTGTCAACCTTTGGAAAAGGTAGACCCGTATTTTTTTGGTCTCGCCAGCTTCTCGAAAAGTCGCTCAGTGGGGGGGGGGGGGGGGGTGTTATGGGGGTCCAGTTCCCCTCCATAATTCCCTGACAAGCAAAAAAAAATTTTTTTTTTAATAATAAAGGTCTTCATTCTAAAAGGGGGGGGGGGGGCACAATCGAGAAAATGGCGGATCGTCTATGGTCAAAATGCATACTTTTCTTCCAAAGGGGGGGGGGGGGCACTTCCGGCCAATGATACAAGCATCATGATCATAGCAAGTTGTACTGATTTTTTCCTTGGCCTTGAAGAAGAAGCTACACCAGCTTCACCCAATAGCTAGATACGCCACTGCCCACCCCACAACCGTCATCACCATTGCAGGTGGTGTCTTTCCAGCACAAATCATCTGCATCAATACCTATTTTTGCCTGAAGAATGTTGGAAAGATTGAATGCAATAACGGGAGAAGAATCATAACATATTTTCTTCTTCAAGTTTTTTTATTCGTCCTAAAAGTTACAAGACCCCATAAACAACGTGTTGTATGAGGAATAAGAATTTTAAAGAAAAAAAAAATAATATTTCAATAATATTTTAATTTTCTTCAATTAAACATGTACATTTGAAAGATATCATCATGCAATACAGTACATCCTTTCAACATGCTCCAGAGGGTACAACTCATCCTCAACAGGTTAGAAGAGATGGGGCAAAGAAAGAAACATAAATGTTCAAAACCATTTTTCCCCCTTTCCCTTCTTGAAAATAGAACATTTTATGTCCATCTTCCTGCAATGCACTGCATCCTTCCAACATGCTCCAGTCAAAAATTGAATTGTGTAGACAAAGACATAATCTGCAATTTTTTGCAGATGTGGGGCATTTAAATGTGTGTGTTTGTGGGGGGGGGGGGTGTTTATGTGTGCGGCTCGGTATAGGATTATTGAATAATGGATTGATTCAGAGAACATGCTGTTACTACTTAATATGTCCTTTGATCAAATTCAAGACAAAGAATATTATTTTGCGCAAACCAATTTTTGCGAGTTTTTATAACCTGTACTCACCCAAGCGTAAATATTGTCAATACGCATAGGGTCATCCGATGGAACAGACCCTCGCCCATAATTGTATAAGAAAAACTCATATCGATATTGTGAAATTATGATTTTGGAGGATATTTTAAGTGTGTACTTTTTTATATATACGCACTGGAGTGTGTGGTGTGCTTCCTTAGCTGTGCAACTGAACATGAATTACTATTTTGTATACTTATTTACTGTCTTTCTTTCTTTCGTTTTCACAGTATGATGAATGTCCTCCGTTAACTGCATGATAACCAGTTTAACATTCCACCATGCAAAAACACAATAAACCGAAGTTACTTTTCATCGGGACAGCACTCCTAGTTGTCATGGTTACCTCTTATTCTTTGATGTCATCCCACCAGGTTGCCAAAATGGTTCAGGAAACTGGAAAAGGTAAGTTTTCATCAAACATACAAGTGCGAATTGAGGGCGCGCGCCTCCTTTATAATATCTACACGTGGAAGGATTTTCATGCCCCGCCCCTATTTCAAAACCCTGCATCCTCCACTGAGAGAGTAGTGATCAAAATCTTCACCAACTCCACTAAAACATGTAACGACTAAACCTGCATGGCTGCTTTTCGAATCATCGCATGAGAAAATATCTTGTTGGAGACTGCGAAACTTGTACAAAATTTCTGGTTTGTTTACTGAACTATTCTGGAGGTGTCTTGGTCTAGTGGATACGTCACCGGACTGTGGCTCACATGGTTCGCGGTTCGAATCCCGCCACGGCGCTAAGGTCCTTTGGCAAGACATTCATCTACATTTGCCACTCTCCACCCAGGTGAAGTAAATGGGTACCCGGTAGAAAGAAATTCCTTGAATACCTTAGCGCCATCATGGCAGCTCGGCTAAAGCCGGGGTAATAATGTGATACTTTGTATTAAGCGCAGTAGAGTATATTGTATAGTAGCTGCGCTATATAAATGGACATATTATTATTATTATTATTATTATTACTATTATTATTATTATTATTCGATGTTAATCATTATTAATTGCAAAATTTCCTCAAAACTACACATGCCAGTAAATGATTGAGAAAGCAGTAATATTCTATATGTTATGGATTGCGGCACAAGGATATTTCAATGCATGTGTATTTATTTCCACGTTTAAAGCTATAGTAGAAGCAACCCGTATACACAAGCGCTATCAGTGTTAATGATTAATCACCATGATATGTTTAAGTGCAGCTGGGAAAACAACATAAACCATATTGGGGTAAAGTGATATTTCTATTTTTAATCTGTATTATATGATTTATTTATAATTCCAGCTCCCTCCAAGAAGCCCTTTTTACGAAGCAGTGAATATGGATATCAAAATGTCACCGACTTTCAATCGGTAATTGTTTTTCTATTACTTTGTTAGAGACTAAATCCATATGGGAGGCATTTAGAGTGTCTATAACAAATTGAACATATATCAAAAGTATTCTATGGATTTAATAGATTATCTACCATACTGAGTATTACAGCCATGGCCCCGACAAGTGTTACCACGCTTAAACTTTATACCAGATCACCCTAAACATTTCACCTTTAAAGTGCTAAAAAGCACATTTTATACACCTAAGATTATCCTTTCTTGCAAAAGTCAAATAAATTTACAAAGATTCTCCAATTAACGATCCTCCAATTAAAGAGGGCTTTTGTATAAGCTCTCCAGAAAACTACATCATTAAAAAAACAATAATTATGATTATAGTCTGCATGTGAGGGTTTGATGCTGATATTATACATTCATCTTGTCAGCCAACTTACAACCGATATTCTCTTTTTATTTTCCAGTCTTTGTTCTTTATACCAACAAAGAAATGATTAAATCATGAAAGCTACCACATGGAGTTACGGTATCAAAAGTTTTAAAATGTTTATCTGAAAATTTCAAAATCTAAGGACCTTTCTTTGTTTATCATTACTTTTCTGTAATTAAAGATATATATTTTGCTTGATGAAAAAAAAAGTCTAACTTGTCGGCACATGTTCGACAACATCCCCCCACCCCATTTCAAATTGGTCAGGCGATACTCCTAGTTAGACATAGTATGAACATTGTGTTCGGCAGCATTAACTAAAATACGTAATTATATATCTTCAATTCAATCTTTCACAGGTGGTCAAGAAAGGTGAATTCACCCATTCACAAGAAGCTTTACAAAAAGAGCGTCGAAACCGGATTAAAGAAGTTTGTAAAAGAAACCACTTTGCATCAGAGGGTGACGTCATAGATAATCCACCATTTAACATCATCATTGACCACCAACATAAACTCATGTTCTGTTTCATGCCAAAGGTGGCCTGCACAAGTTGGAAACAAATTTTCCTGGTTCTTAAAGGAGTCATTAGCAACACTGATGAATTTGACCAGTTTGAAATAAATCATCATGAACAAAAACATCTGGACTTTTTCTTTCACCAGTCTCGTCGGATGAGGAAACGTATTTTGAACAGGTACACCAAGATCATGTTTGCCAGACACCCAATGTCTCGTGTGCTCTCAGCATACATGAACAAGTTAGCCCCCGATACAACATTCAGTAGAGCGAGTCACTGGCAGAACAAACTCGGTAAAAGGATCTTTGAACGCTTCCATCCCGATTCTACGAATGAATATGACCTCAGTTTTACAGATTTTGTTAAATTTCTTGGGGAAGGAGGAAATATAAAAGGCCAAGACAATAAACACTGGAAGGAAATGCATAAGATGTGTTCACCATGTGATATCAATTATGACATCGTTGGAAAGTTTGAAACAATGAGTACGGATGCTGAATTCATCCTGAAATCGCTCAATCTTTCTGAAGTTGTGGAATTTCCGTCATCAAATGGCAGTAGCCCTACAAATAGTTCAAATCATATTATCCCTTACTATGCTCAGGTACCTGATGATATAGTCATGGATTTATACCAGCGATATCGCCTTGATTTTGAGCTGTTTGGATACGATATACCACACGAGATTCAGGCATCATGACATCTCCGATATATGCTATCGTTCCTGTCGATGTTAGTGTGCATGGAGACAAATTGTTTCGATATAATTATAATCATATTCATACTTTATCTTTGTTCTTGAATACATTCCATGGATTTCGAAATCCGGCAATAATTTTTAAGCAGTTTGAGTATGCACATATTCATCATGAAAAAGACTCGAAAACCAATATCCCTGCATGCATCTATACAATCCGGAAAACTATACACCCAGGGACCTTTACCACCGAACCATTACCACCCATCTAGGATAACTGTCTGCATTTATTTATAGTAAATAGTGTATATGTATAATACGCGCGGTGATTGGTTAGATTCGCATCACGTGACGTGCGAAAAATTTGTTATAGTGCACGATCGTGCACTATAACTTTGATTTTTTGTACGGGGAATACAGGCCTAATAGTAATAGATCTAGGGGTCTATTTACTACAATCAGTGCATGTTCTATTTATGCACCATTACTGGACTATATGCACTCCAAATACTAAATTATCCATCGTGCAGGTCTATTGTACGAAAAGAGCGTCGAAACCGGATTAAAGAAGTTTGTAAAAGAAACCACTTTGCATCAGAACAAACACTGCACTCGGGATAATTTAGTATTTGTCGTGCACATAATCCAGTATAGTAGATATAATAGAAATAATTACTTCGTTATGAATGAATTCGTCATGGGGCTTGTACCTCCAGAAAACGAACATAAGATAATATAATATAGGAAATGTATACCTTGAATACTATAGGCCTACTGAAATCTGAAACGTGAAAGATGATAATATACACATTATTATAAATGATATGAGTGTAGTATAGTGCATGCTTTTGAATACCTCGTCTAACTGAAAGTGAAGAGAAGACATTTTGCGCGGACTAGAATTACACATTAGAGGATCAGGGAAAGAGGGGGGCGTAATTTAGAAAATAATTTGGCAAATGAAAATAAATATTAAATGATAGTACTATCTACTTTATAGGAAGCATGATTCATGTTCTTAAACTGAAATTTCCTTTAAAACTTCCATGAATTATTTATTTAACTTATATCATTTTTAATAATGTGTATACTTCATTTATTGACACTGACCATGACGTCATATGGTATGAACGATTACTACTAATAAAATGAATCAAAACTACAATACATTGTGCAGTATTCTTTATCATAAACATTGTATTCATAAACATTGGTTTCATGACGGTACTAATATTGTGTAGCTTGGAACAAATATCCGACCAAATTTAAAGATACATGGTTGATGTCCGAGTGTGAAAGGTTACTTTATTTGGGGTCCGCTCGCTATTCATAAGGACCGCTATTCATAGAAAACCGCTATTCATTTAACACGCGTTATGAATATCGGTCCTTATGAATAGCAACGTAATTTGTCGATGGTTTGTTCGCTATTCATAAGGACAGCTATTCACACAAAACCACTATTCATTTAGTCACGTTATGGATAGCGATCCTTATAGTGGTCCTTATGAATAGCGGTCCTTATGACTAGCGAGGTTACCCCTTTTATGTGAAGAAAACTGCAGCATGCGTACATCTACTACAGTGACAAATGTTTCTCTGCCTCCGTCTTGCTCTGGATAACCCCCGCCCTCCCTCTTTCTCTTTTTCTCTCTTCCTCCGTCTTCCCCTGCCCCCCTCCTCTCTCTCTCTCTCTTTTTCTCTCTCTCTCTCTCTCTCGCTCTCTCTCTCTCACTCTGTTCCCCCTATACCTCTCTGCTCCACTTTTTTGTTCAAAATCTTACCTGTACGCCAAAGTCATCAATGTCGACATAAATTGGATATTTAAAAACGCCATCAACTTTCTACAGTGCGTATTAAAAAGTACACTTTGAAAATATTCTCCAAAATCCAAATCATAATCCTACAATATCAATATTATTATTTCTTCTTAATTATGGATGAAGGTCTGTTTCATCAGGTGACACTATGAATATTGACTGCATTTTACACTAGTCTTGAGTGAGTAATGGCTACTTTGATAAACTCGCAACAAATGATTTGCGCAGAAATGCATCGGTCTTGAATATCACTTGAATGAACAATCATTTAATCCTTAACCCCATACGTAGCCCCACATCTCCACCCCTCCCTTCCACACACACGCACAATTCTTGTATTGCTTTACTTCCGAGGACAAGTATTGTTCATCTATTGTTCCTCCGTCCTCGGACAATCGACGGAATAAGGCACAAATTCATTATTCGACGTTCGAGGACTATTGTCCGGCTTCCGAGGACCATTGTTCTCATGATTTTTGTTTGTTCTCTGTCCGAAAATGTCCTCGGACATACGGCTAAACACGCCCCCATCTACACACACACACACACCCACACGCCCAAACGCCCAACACAAAACATTGTGGATTATGTATTTCTGCATACAATTCCATTTTTGACTGGAGCATATCGAAAGTACACAAATTGCACCGCATTAAAGGAAGATGGACCTAAAATGTTCCATTTTCAAGAAGTGAGATAAACACCCGGGTTTGAACATTTAATGATGGTACTTTCTTTGCCCCATCTCTTCCGACCAGTTCGGGATGCGTTACTGTCTGAGGCATGTGAAAGAAAGCATGATGTTATATTTTTATCAATTTATTTGATTATCTTTTGAATTCTTATTCGTCATATACAAGACGTTTATGGGGTCTCGTAAATTTTAGATGGAATAAGAAATTTGTAGAATAGGCATTGATGCAGATGATTTGTGCTGGAAAGACACCACCAGCAATGGCGGTGGCGGTTGTGGTTGTGGGTTGGGGCAGTGGCGTATCCAGCAATGGATGAAGCTGGTGTAGCTCCTTATTGAAGCCCCAGGAAAAGAGTACAACTTCCTATATGCTCAGTATGCTTGTACAAGGGCTGTCCAGATATATTTAACCCGTCTTTGGAGCATCCCGTCCCCTCCCCTTTATCAATTTCTGGATACGCCATTGTGGGTATGCACTACATGCTAAGTGTAGGGTCAAGGAGCAAAAGATTTTCAAATCATTTCTTGATGGTTAACAGCGAACATGCAGTTTGCTGCCAGATAGGCACTTTGATAAATTCGAGGCACTTTTGAGCACACCAATATTTGCGAGTTTTACCACATTAATAAGTAACCAATACTCACTCAAGCGTAAAATATTGTCAGTAGGCTGCCACAGTGTCATGTCGCAGACCCTCACCCATAATTGTATAAGAAAACTTTGTATTCCAGTCACACCAACGAATCCGATAACAGACCGAACAAGGGCAACACAAAGCGTAGCATGCCTTCGCCGGGTACAAATGGCATATATACATCAGAACAAGTTAACTCCATTAGACTATTACTAGGCAAGGAAGTTACTAATACCTGGGGATTGGATGTACAGATAGATTACTACTTTATGGAGAAGGTATGAAAACAAACTTTCTCAGGTACATAATCAGCAATTTTTGCATATTTAATTGACCTTTGACCTTTGACTTACATACTCAACAACATGACTTACGTTAAACCACATTTTCGCATAAACATTGTATGATTAGCTATTTTCGCATATTTAATGAACTGTGAACTTTTACCGTTGACCTACATACTCGAAGATCGAACTTGGGCTATAACTTAGGTACATACCTGTCTAACATTACTATAATAAAGTTATCGAACGGACACGACATTTTCGGATACATACAGTAATTAGCTATTTTCGCATACTTAAGGATCTATGACCTTTGATCTTTGACCTACATACTCCGAAATCAAACTTCCACTTCCACCATGTACCGTCATACCAAATTTCATTGAAATCGGATGTGTCAAACGTTACTGAAGTTATCGAACTGAAACCACATTTTCGCATACATAATTAGCTATTTTCGCATATTTAATGAGCTATGACATACTCGAAGTTCGAATTTAGGCTATATGTTCATACCATGTACCTTCCTAAAATTTCATTAATATCTGTCAAACATTACTACCGTTATCGAACGGAAACCACATTTTCGGACTTTGATATTTAATGAGCTATGACCTTTGACCTTTGAACTACATACTCCGAAATCGAACTTAGGCTGTATTTTGATACCATGTACCTTCATATGAAATTTCATTAAAATCCGTTAAACATTACTAAAGTTATCGAACGGAAACCATATTTGTTACGGACGGACGGACGTACTTCGTCGGCGAGGGGATAACAAAAAATTCACATTACCCCTAATGGCAAATAAACGATCGGTTTGGGGGTGTGACTGATGTATAAAGATACATGAAATAATTTATGCGGAAACCCTTAATTTTAATTTAAAAGATTAATTACCACGAGCCCAGTGCTTCTCATTGAGAGAGCAGCGACATGATTTGTAGCCGATGCACAATTTAAAAACAGAACAAAGATAGCAATTATACAAGATGATAGTTTGATAGCGTTTATTAGGAAAATAGTCTTTCTTATTTCAATAATGAAGCATGTTTACCAAGGTTAGCCTACAGAAGAAAAGCATTAGATGTAACAATAGTTTTCAGCAAGGTGTGACACAAGTCGCCCAAATCTGACGCAAGGTTCCCACTTAGCCGAGTTGGAGTCTAGAGCTATGCCGAGCTTTGCAAGCTTGAACTCGCATGAACTCGCGCGAAATTTGCCTATTTTATGAGACTTGCACGAGTGATCTACGACACAACATCGACTTTACTACGATACGAGCACGAAACGAGTCACACCGAGCTTGGTAGAGTTACGATGACCTGTGTACGATTTATACCGATCAATCAACGAGTTATCAAGATCTTGTTACGAGTGATAAGAGCTTTCTACGAGTTTCATACGATCAAGGGGGTGGGGGCGGGTAATGCATAATTTTTGGCGTTCTGCATAGTAAAGATGGATGCCAGAAGCATTTTCGCTCTGCTTGAGGAAGAAGAGACCTTTATCTTCTGCACATTTGGTGCAACCCTGTTGTCAAGGAGGCGCCGCAGAAAAAGAGATGTTCAGGAGGAGAACAAAGTAATGCAAAGGGGCCATTCTTTGTCATCGTGACCCAAAAACCAGGGAATTGGGCTATTGTGAGCCCCATAATTTTAATAATCTTCCAAGTGTGTAGGTTTTTCCTGTGTAAATATACAGTAAATACAGACATAGGTACATGGATTAAATAACCAAAAGATTTGGTGAACTATTGAAAATAAATCTTTTCTTTATGAAAAATACACCGGGAACACACAATTTTTTTTCTTTTTCATTTTCATACATTTATTGATATCATTTATTGATATATTTATTGAGATACTGTGGAGGTGTTTTGGTCTAGTAGATAAGTAACCAACTAACCGTACTGCAGATCACAAGGTATGGGGTTCAATTGAATTGCCATTGCACTAACGTCCTTTGGCAAGACATTTATTGGCGCTTGCCATGCTCAATCCAGGTGTAGTGAGTACCTGTAGGATTTATTTCTTGAATGCACTTAGCGCTACGGTTGTTGTGCTGAAACCAGGGTAATAATATGCTTGTAGGGCTATCAGGAAGAACAGTATTTAGTACTGATGAGGCTACCCTGGGTAAACAAGACATGTAAGTATATTATTATTATTATTAATTCTTATTATTATTATTATTGTGATTATTATTATTATATATCATTATCATTAATATCTACTATTATCATTATTATTAATGTTCGGACCAAATAATCAAAGTAAACCAATCAAAAGTTTTCATGATGATATACAAGTATATTCATCTTCAGCTTGTTTTCTAAACTATTTTTAGAAGCACATTTCCATTGGCCATTTACATTATAAATATACGATAGCTTATTACACTTTGATCATAATTGTATAGGGTTAGGCAATTAATTCAGAGGATTAAACAAGAGGAATACAAAAAGTGAAAACAGAATTAATAGGTCAGGAAACTCAACAATAAAAAAGACTGTACACATGACTTGTCCAGTACATTATGCACTTGACCATTTGCACTCACACTGTAAAACATAATATGCCCATTGGTCATTTTTACTTATTTTTCCTATGTAGAATCTACTTAAAAACATAAGTTTTGCCACTTACGCACTCGATTTAAGTTTTACTAACTCAAACTTCAATTTAGTAGAATATACGTGAAAAGTTTAAGTAAACTTCAACAGAACATTCAAGTACTCTCAACTTGTATTAATTTAGTAATGTTAACTCAAAGTAAGAAATTGTACGTATTACTCAAACAATTGATAGATCATTGGATAAATCCTAAATTGAAATAGTGTCAGTGAATGTTAGATGGGTACCAAAGTGACTTTTGTGTTTAATCATGTCATGAGTTTTTCTTGTTAGCTATCATGATTGCAATACTTCAATTATTTACGTTAATGTAACTCAATTTTACTGAGTTAATATTTATTAAGCAAAATAAGTAAATTCTACTTAAAATTCCTTTCTACAAATACTTAAACTAATCAAGGCAATTTGTTGAACGTTTTTTTGAGTAATTTCAACGATTTTTTTTTACAGTGCATGCAGGTCAAGTGTGTGACAAAGTTAGTTGGGCGATATTTAAAGAACGCAAATCATATTTGGAATAATATTTGGTGAGATGGAGGACACATACAAGTTAGCTTATGACAGGAAAAGTATAAATTATCCAAATTGTATATTTCAAATAGCATAAACATTTCATGTTTTGGGGTAATGTGTGTAAAAATTAGAATTACTTAATTATGCATGTTAATTATTACATAATGCATAGACAAATTTTCTTTTCCTTCAACTTAATTACTTGCAAAAGGACCTATATAGGAAGGGTATTATTTCACTATAAAGTGACAACTATTAAAGCTCATACTAAGAGATGACTATTATATGGTGAAAAAGGGATGATTTTTTTAAAACTTTAATATCTGCCAATGTAATTGTATGCAAGTTAGCATAATTGGGTCTTCAATTTTAAAAAATGTGATCCATTTAACTTTAGACATTACTCTTCAAGAATATACTTTTCAACAACAACAAGAATTAACTTCATTTTTTGTCAAAAAAAGTTTCACTTTACAAAATGGCCCACTACCGCAATGTCCACTACCGCAATGTCCACTACCGCAATGTCCACCACTCTTGGATTTCTTGAGCCGAGGCATGTTTCTTGCCTTGTTTGTTGGTAGTTGTGGAAATACAATGGCGATGGCCTATTTTTCCGTGTACACGTGCGTTTAGGGTTGAATAACTGTGTTCTAAATTGAAAATACTTCTGGGAATATATAAATCACTGTATATATTTATAGGCCAGCTGACATAATGGTGCGCTTGCAATGCACTCTGAATAAGCTCATACGAAACTCGCTGTAAGTCGCCGTGCTCGATCTAAACTCGCTCTAATCTCGTGGGCAACACCGCGTGACTCGTAACACAATCGGAGTGCTCGTATCCCACTCTTGGAAACTCGAATAGCACTCGGGTATACTTGAAGATGGCGAGTTATGAAGAGTTCATCTCGAGCTTCTTACGAGTAATGCCAGTATGCTGCCAGTTTAAACGAGTTCAGCACGAGTTACGAGTTAGTGAAAATTTTGAACATGTTCAAAAAATTTGGAACTGCTTGCGACTTCAAGGAGAGCTGTACAGATTTCCAACGAGTTACACCGAGCCGTGCCGAGTTGTCACGAGTTATCCCGAGTTACATGAACAGCTTTACGCGAGTTATCGCTAGTGCCTCCTTGAGGCAATTCGCCGCAACTCTCCATAAATCGCCACTATAACTCTGCTAAGTGGGAACCCTACATAACAGGGTTAATTCCCCTACGCTGCTCTTTCTCTCCACGCATATCCCACACAGTGCGAGACTCTCCACTAATTGCGCGATCCCCAAAATTTCACCCGTCGAAAAAAAAAGGAATTGTAAAGGACAGTTATTATATTGTTTTATAGCTCAGCCAAAAACATATCGGATCGCGCGACACGGAAACAGTCCAGGGAGGGGACTAGTGTATGGGCACTTGACGCCGATTAAATCATCGTGACTCCAAAGTTAGGATACTAGTATTTGACATGAGTTAGAAATAGCGACCAAAACGTTATGACCATTGGTATACATTACATATTTTAGACTCACTAATACTACACAATTTGGATGGATCTGTTCTCAAACACACCCAATACTTTTAACAACATGGGTGACAATTTCTACATTTTTCAATCTAAGTGATTTTTTTTTTGTTTTTTAGCAAAGACATACACAAGTCGATAAGTTATTAGGTAGATAATTTCCTTCTAAATCTAAGCCACGCTAACATATTTGGGTCTATAGCGCTAATCACAATAATGTGTTATGGATAGCCATGTAAGCCCCCCCCCCCCCCCCCCCCAAACAAACAAACAAACAAACAAACAAACTAAAACAACAAAACAAAAAAAAAAACAAAAAAAACAAAAAAAAAAACAATGATGATAATAAATCAATCAATCAATAAATAAATCAATTAATAAATAAAAAAAAAATATTAAAATTCGATAATAAAAAAAAATAAAACATCCCAATTAAGTTTGTTTGAATGTTTATACATCTTACAAATAGTACTTTTAAGGATACAAGGGTATTTTCTACCTTCTTCTTCTGAGGTTCTGAGATACATTGTATTAGTCCTTAATTTATCATAAATTATTGTCCAATGCTTGATACTGCAGGAAATCGTATTATATTTAACATGATAAGACACGTTTCAAAACAAATATTAGGTGTAAAAAAACACCAACCTAAAGGTTGATGAGGAAATTAATTGTATAAGAGGTAATTATGTCGCTTCGAAGAACTTTAATTCAATAATTTTCAAATAATTCAATACTGACAGTCAAATGATACCGACAGCCCAAGAGGCTGACAATGTTAGTCGGGTGTGCCTTCTGAAAAGCTACCTGAGGATTCACAAGCCCGACATGACGGTCTCGAAGGCCATCGGAAAGCTCTCCTGAGGGTTAACGAGACTGACATTGCCGTTATTGTCGGTCTATGTCCAACTATAGCTTTCATCTAGTGTCACAAGAATAGGGCAATATCCGTACAAGCCCATACTACGGCTTTACATCAAGATATTTAGAGAGAAGACAAGGGCGTAAGTCCCGACGGATATAAAATATAAATCCACTTTTCAAGGAAAAATAATTTTAAAATCAGTCAATAATAGTGAAAATTTTGACAAAATTTTTGACAAGATTACGCATTGTGAATATTCTGTGTCATCACACATTCATGACTTCGTGGATAATGTTAATCTACCGTATTGTTAGCTAAACAATATACTTTATACACAAATAGTACGTCTTCCTTCACTCTATCATAATTATAACCATATTCTGCCAAAACATCCTCATAAAAGGGTCTTTAAAATTTCTTGATATTTTCACATTACAAGTTTTAGAAACTTTACAGAAGTGATGAAACAATCTTGTAAAAAAAATGTCTATTTCCGCTTGGTGTTGAAACAAAGATACATTAAAAAGTTTCTAAAAAGACCAAAATAACGTTCCACGTGGAAATATCAATAGTATTTCATAATCATTCTTAAGATTGTTAATCACTTCTAAATGTAATACCTCTTGTTTCCTTTGCCATCGAATTAAACATAATGATACGAAGATTATGTATGTCAGAAATATATCAGTAGAGACAGCGAAATACTGTTTGGCTGCAGGGGTGAAACGAACAACTAATTTAATAATAAAACATGTAATATAATATTTCTTTGGTTAGTACTTCTTCGTTCGGGGTGGGGTCATTATGACCACCTTACTGATTTCGAGTCTCCCTCAAGACAGTGGCGTAGCTACAGGGGCATGTGCCCCCATAAAACTGCGGGGGGGAAAGGGAGGGACATACCACTAATCCCTGGCCTTGTTAATTCACATTTTATCCAGTCAGTAAGACCGGTGCCCCCCCCCCCCCCTCCCCCTGGATGGATTCGGGCTAGGCCATTGCTTCAAGATTGACTATCCGATAACATTCATCAATAAAGCAATAAACCATGTCTTTCCATGACAGGTTTCCAAATAGTTTCATAATAATCTTTACGTAAAAACTTCTTTCACAAAGACTGTCGCTGGCTATCTGTAAGCTCATCAGAAATGCCCGACATAGCAACATCTGAAATAGAGAACATGCATGCTGGCCAATCAAATGCAATTACTCTTAACGTGATCAATATTTCGTCACCATTGCATCCTGGTGCAGGACATGTCATATACATGTGAGAACATACATTTTGACAGTGACTTAATTTCTAGCCTTTTCATAATGTTTATTTCGTTTTGGGTATTGAATTATCATTTTGACAACAGGGCAAAATAAACACACTGACAACAAAATACGTACGGTACTAGTACTGAAAAGTGCACATTGGGTACAAGGCTAGTAATGAGCATTGTCTATATCGCGTATGCATTTCACGTCGTCGTTTACGATTTTACGACCATTTTCGTAATGAATTTTCCTCTATTATTAAAACAAATGTAATTTGTGACTAGTCCCAGGTGAATTTTCTTCTCCAATCGGCATTTAGTAATGCTATCTCCAAAATATAAAAATGCGTCATAAGTAATGTCTTCTGAATATTATAATATTCAATATTAACAGAAATGTATACATTTGGTGAAATGGTGGAGTTGTGCTACATCATTAATGACATTCCTATCTATTTTTTGTTTGGTACAAGTTATTCGTCAAATTCTAATTTGTTTACTCCAACAAAAGGAAAGAGATATTTGAAAAACAGGCATTATGCAAATAAGTCATAATAATGGATGATAGCCCAAACACCAGTGTGCACAAAGTGGATATAAGACGAAATGATAAGCAGACCACCTGGTTAATAAACGAACTTTGTGTATACAATTGTGATTAAAAGACTGAATATTAGACGAATTTGGCGGTAAACCACCTTCGGTAATTCAGTGGTATTGTCAGGTAAAACTATTATTTGTTCTTCTTGTGTATAGCTATGGCAAGAATAATAGTCCAATTTAAAATTTTCTAATTTTCTTGAGTAGGAAAAATAAGTTATAAGCGATATGATTTGACAGCTCAACGAAACATTATTATGTTCAGGTCAGGGCACACCTTACATTTCAGAAAATGGGGTAGAATTTTATTCCAACTATCCCCCCCCCCCCCCCCCTCTCTCTCCAAAAGGAGGGGCGCGCGGCCACTTTGCCCTTCCTGGATCTGTCGAATATAAAATTATGTTCACCACTGCAGGGAACGTATTTTATCTACCGAGTATCTCAAAGCAGATAAAAAGAGGCAATACATTTTTTAAAAGTAATACTGGATCATAACTGTATAAATATAATAGACTCTCATATTTAAGAGCCATTTTCAAGACGTATACTCACTCTGTCAGAATGGAAAACCTCAGAATAGGGTTTTCTACAAAAAAGTACGCTATTTAAAACACTAATACAGTAAGTCACGAAATGTATACCTGAGCAAGGTCCGTTTGGACAAAAGTTTATCAAAGTAGGCTTGTTTATTTCCTTTATACCCCAATCACACGAACGAGACCCATAAAAGACAGACAAGAAAATAACATTAGATTAAATGGCCAAAACTGTTGTGGATTATCGACTGGCTAGGGTCCGTTAGACGGTATGACTGGGGTATTAATGAGTACTTTCAAGGGTTCAAACTCTCCTAGTAATTGTCTAGATATTAGAAAATACATTAATATGAAAATGCAGCAAACAAAAAAAAAGGACCATGCACTAAGAGTAATGGAATAATACGTACATGATCTAAGAACCAAGTGAAACACGTCATTCAAAAAGTGTTTTTCACTGTCGAATTTATAATAAAAAAATAGAATAACCACTATAAACAATCTATCTACCCAGTGATATTTTACCAAACAAACGCTTATGCACAGTAAATCTATAATTATAGTTATTGATTTGCAGTTGAGATTGTTTAATCAGTACAATTTTCATGTACATGGAATTCTTTAACCCCGAAGCTAATCGTACTTGAGCATAACCTTATCGTGACGACTCAATCGGTTTCCAATGATTTTGTGATTAAAGCGAGATGTAGCGAGGATGAATTAAAGGAGAATTAACCTCAAACAATAAAGACGATAGTGTTGAAAGGTGTTATTTATTCCTACTTGTTAGACTATATGGCTTCGCGTCAAAATATACGAGATCGATACGAATCAAGATTTTCTGAGCAAAATTTATCATCTGCTAGCAATATGTATCGTCTGCTAGCAATACATGGGGGCTGCCATTTTTTTATGTGTACAAGAAGATTTTCTTAATCCAAATGCCCAATTGCCTTTTTCAAAATTAAAAACCCATTTGAGATTAAAAATATAGAATAGATATGTCAATTTATTTTTAAACTGAAGATTTCCTTATATATTTCTGTTGAAAATCGATATTCGCTTAATATAAATCTCTTTTCTAGATACTGTGACGCAATGGACGGAGCAAATTAATTCAAATTTTATGGATGCTTCTTCCCTGAGCATCTATAGCAGCAAACTATGCATTCACCTGCTTTCGGATAATGGGACTTGAAAAGTCAGAATGCATGCTGCATACTGCTCTGTTTGGCAAACCCAAGAAAATAGATTTTTGTTAAGCAAAACCAGACAATTTAAAAGTATCATTATAAAGATTTAATTTTTATAAATCATGTAAACACCCACTTTATATTTTTCGTCACATATGGGATTTTAGGTAATGAAGAAAAGCAATTTAGGTCTTGGATTCAAAATATCTTCCTGACCGGAACATTTCTCAATGGTTCATGTACAAATCCAAATCAGCAAGAAAATGGCAACCCCCATGTAAATGAGTAGGAGACGATACCGGGTGTTGGAATATCTTTATTTATACCCTTTTCTGATATCTTATTAGAAAATGATTTAGGCCAATAAGTAGGAATATATTACACCTTTCAATATAAGTAAATTTGTACTCAGGGTTAATTCTCCTTTAATAAAATCTTTCTCGTATCTTTTATTCCATCTCATTATAAAAACATGAATAGTGATAGGTAATAGTGTCAAAGGTAATTTATGCATATAGTTGCATGATTTAGTACAAATTGTAAATCCTGCACATTTGGAACATGGTAAAATTATGGCTTTCAAACGTGAACAGGCACATTTGACTATAAGTCTTCATTTCAAGCAAGTATTAACTGTAGCTACTAGGTTAAGGTTGTTCATAGAAAACTTGAATCGTTTTCTTGCTACCGTACATCAAGTACGTCATCTACAGTCGCGTGGTAATCAAACATCAAGAAATCAATTAAATATCGGTTGTAGAGTTTTGTGATATCACTGTGTGGTAGAGATGAGAAGTACTTTTGTATAAGGTACGGATCAGAGCTGTTCGTTGGTGAACTGCCATCTGCCGATGGAAAACTCACTGCTTTATCTGCCCCACTGATACTTAAGATATAGCGCGAATCATCTTCGATCGTTTCAATCTTGCCAATAACATCATAATGTATCATGCAAGGAAGGCAGCTTATATGTAAATCCCGCCAATGCTTGTTGCCATTTTTTTGTCCTCGAGGAGTGTAGATAAATTTCACAAATTCACCAAAAGAAAGATCATAATTAGTCATGTTGAAGTTTTGCCTAGCAACACGTGGCTCCTCGGCGTTTTCGCGGAATGTGCTGATGATTTTGGTGCCGATTTTTTTCTGCCATTTTCCCGCCCGAGAGAAGGTACTGTCTGGCGCCAGTTTGTTTCGGTATGCCGAAAGAACGCGGGAAAACGGGTGTCTCGCAAACATGAACTTTGTGTAAGTCTTAAGGATGTGCCTCCGTTCTTGTTCGGTGTAAGACTGCAGTGATTTAAGACTCTTTGCCCCTTGTCGATTTGTAAAGAACTGCGGAATGCTCTCGGTAGAATTGTACTGACCACTCAATACTAAAAACACTTTCTTCCAATTGGTACACGCAACCTTCTGAACGTAGCAGTACATCAGTTTATATTTATCATCTACTAGGATGTTCCATGGCGGATGCTTGGCCATGTCCGCATCGGGATTCGGATGATACTTCTTGCAGATACGCTCTATGTTGTACTTGCGACGTTTCTGAATCTCTTTCTGGGACTGAATGAATGCTGCCTCGCTTGGGTACGACCCGTTGAGCAAACCAACAGAGTCTGGGTTGTCATCTTCTTTTGACGATCCAATATTGACCTGTAATTTCACCAAAAATATTATATTTCTACTGATTACACAGGTGCGATAGGTTAAAAATGCAATAATCCAGAAATCTACACTCAATAATAATGATCATAATATTGCCCCAATTATAGATTTAGGTAGGGGTCTAACGCTTGTAAAAAAAAAATGCCTACGTCCCTATACCACTACCCCGACTCTTGGTATTGACAGCCCATAATAAAAAACAAGATCCCTTGAATAAAAACATATTTCATGTACTGTCAGTATACACAGTTCATGGCCATTTGAAGATTTTACTTTCAGATTCTACCAAAATGCCAAAGATTGATGTCAGAATAGTGGTGAACATTAATTTTATTCTCTTTACCTTGATTATCTAACACAAGGAAATAAAATGACGAAGCAGTTATCACTCAACAGAAAATAATGCACCGCCCCTTTCGTAAAGTTACAAATCTCCTTGTCAATATTGTGTCAATTGGATATTTCATCTCCGAAGTGTCCAGATATTGGCTTCTGTTTTGCCTGTAAAATAACTAGGAGACAGACTAAGGTATTGGCCATTAAGACGTTCATGAAACAGAAGTATTTGAGAACGGTCGGATGGCAGCACTGTGATAGTGAACACAGAGCAATAAAGGATGACATCAAAAGATGAAGAAAGGTTATCTTACATGGACCGGTAATGATTCCGTCTCTTGGTCTCGACCTTTGTTACCAGAATGTAATGATGAACCTCCTTCGGGATGTATCCGATCTGAGTAGGTGAAAGAGCGAGATAGAAGTGAGGAGACAGAGATAGACAAAAAGATATAAATGTGAGAGAGAGAGAGAGGCTACTCTATAGTATCTGTTGCATAAACTATAAATTTTTCATAGAAATTATAGCTTTGAATAAAAGCAGAAATTAAGAGAAACAAATTGGTCAACACAACACAAGGTGAAAGTTTGAACGAAATTAGACTACAAAGAGAAATCTATGAATGTTCAAAATTTGAGATCATAAAAATTAGTGGAATATCAAATTGATGAAATGGTAATGAATGTCACTGTGGGAGCACTAGGCCTATATAATACGAAATTACTGAAACAATACTTTTCTCATTTATTTTGACCATGTTTTGACTGAGTACACTGTTAAAAAATATGTGGGTATTTTTACAGGAAATTTCCTGGCAGTCGAAACGCCAGGAGTGCACGTTATTTTACAGCCTCATGTAAAACTACAGTCTGTAAAAAATATTTCCGTTTTTTTACAGGAAAGAGACTGTAAATTTAAAATAATTTGTAGTCAGTCTCAAGGAAAGCCAGAAAGTCCGTAGTTTTACAGTTATTAGTGTATAGCCATGCTTTATGTTATCCTATTCTCTATATACCTTAATCTATCCTATCTTAAGCATATCCTAATCTAGTTAATTGTGTGTGTGTGTGTAATTGGGTTTTTACAGATTATTGATTATTTACGTCTGGGACCGACCTTTAACATCCGAAAGACGTGACTCAGTCTCGAACCTGGGTCCGCTGAATCAGTTTATAGCTTCCACTGGTAGCTGGATTACAGGCGCACGCCACAACGCGTGTGTGTGTGTGTATTGGGTTTTTACAGACGTGTATCAATCAGATATGATTATTTACGTCTGGGACCGACCTTTAACGTCACCATCCGAAAGACGTGACTCAGTCTCGAACCTGGGTCCGCTGAATCAGTTTATAACTTCCACTGGTAGCTGGATTACAGGCGCACGCCACAACGCCCAGTTAATTCAATCTTTTATATGCACCTTATAGTTTTTTATTCCTTTTGTGACAGTTACTAAATCGGGCAACCCCAAACCATACGCTTACTAAAAATTCATGAATATTCATATAAGTGTTTTCCCACATATTTGGTAATTTAACAGGGTAACTTGTTAAAATATGAGAAAATGTTTTTTTAACGGTGTTTTTTATCGGGCGATTGAAAATAAATGCTGATTTCCGGTAAACCAACAAACTTGCTGTTGTTTTACAGGAAAAAGGGCCAGGAAACCTGTAGTTTTACAGTTATTTTGACCATGTGACTGGGTAGGCTTTTTTCCTTCATTAGAGGACATCTGGGGGCGTTTCATCAAGTGTCTTGTCGGTGATTTTTACAGACAAATTTGCTCTCAGCCAATCAGATGCAAGGATTTCAGTAGCTTATAACAGTTATTGCAACTTGTCATTGACGACAGGTTTTATGAAACGGGGCCTTGGTTACATTTCCCTTTAACCAACCTAATATTGAACAGGTAATTACATGTCCGATCCAATCATCGCACCACACGGACATAATGATGCTCATAAGTTTGTTCACTAAAAGCATATTCTCTCTCCTGATTGTCGGTTTTCTCCTTTCCTCTCAACTCGCCATTTTACTTATAAGCTGATATCATTTAAAAGGGCATATTAATTCAGACTATCGTGTGGTACATGTTTCTCATTAGCAGTCTATACTCGAAACCTGAAAGATAAAAGCGCTCGCATCTATATCTCCCACGAGCAGAGCATAATCACTAATGAGCTTGGTGCATTAAGGTTGGAACGGACTCAACCTCAAAAGTCATTACGATAGAAAAGTCCAGTGAGTTAACAAGGATAACAATAGTATTGGCAGAATTATCTCGTAACTTCTATCTAAAATGAAATCTTGAGATGTGGTTACAGCCGTACATGATCTTTGCTACCAGAACTGAAGTCTCTAGGCCACCGCACGATCCGATTGCATGCTAACCGATTTTGAATAAATCGCAATTACATATTATATTGAACAATCACAATCTTCTTCACTGAGATTCTGAATGATAATGTGAATACTGTACTACAAGCAAAATTTTAGTGCATTGTAAACCTTCTGTTTGGAATAAACGCCAAATCGGCTTCGAATCGTAAACAATCGCACGACTGGGCTGACGTCACTACGATTCGGAGCAGATTTGGGCTTTTCCTCCCACGAGGAAGCTTGCCACCCAAACAAATTGTTTTCATTATTCATATGACTATTCAGGATCTCGATCATTTATATTTTACATGACTTGTGTGGATGTTCAAATCAAATACAATTGTCAACGCTTCCAAAATCGGATCGTAGTCATGCAGATCGTAGTGTGCGGTGGCATTATAAATGCAACATGATTATGATATATCTCATTAAGGGGAAAGATTTTTTTTTAGAATTAATACATAGTACTTTTAACGATATGAATATTTTATTCTCATTTTGTAAATGAATCTATATTTTGCTAAATGTGCCACTTAAATCAAGCAAATTTCAGGATAATGTACGATCTTTGACCTTGAAATATGTCTTTAAATAGTTTGTTTAATCAGTATCACTTAAGACAAGTAAGACCGAGAAGCACGCCCTTGCATGACAGGCCAAACTTCATTAAAAGAGTGTCAGGACAAATTAATCACCCCACTTGCTCATCTGAAGCGTGAATCCGTCTTGATCGACATAACAATGTCTACAGGAACAATTTGTATCTTATTTCACTTCAACGAAATGACTAATGAGTAATCTGGTCTTCTTTTCAAAGAGCTCATTTCCAGTTTTATCAAATCAATATTTTTACTGAAAATTACTTTTTCTTATTACAATCATGCATTTTTATCTACAGCTTTGAGTAATCACAAGTCGGCCAACTTTCTATAGGGCAACCAATTTTTATTTTTAAGCTTATCCAGCTCTGATGTGTATACTCTAATCAAACAATTTACAGCAAAGAAAACTGTATTTTGTTATTTCAAGGAACAAAATAATATGAACTCACCTGATATTCTTCCAAGTACTGATGATTGTATGGATGGTTTAGAAGGTGAGATGTAGACGAGAATGGTGAAGGTGAACATTAAAATCAACGCACACCAAAAGGCGAATTTACTCATGGAAGTCATTGTGAGTCGTGGTTCCACTCAATCTGTAAATGAAAAAAAAATACACAAGCAAGAGACGAGCGCGGAAATTAGTTGAGTGGATTAAGCAATGTGAAGCAATGCAGAGCTACATCAGGGGAGCGTTTCATCAAGCATTTTGTCAGTGATTTTTACCGACAACTGTTATAAGCTACTGAAATCCTTGCATCTGATTGGCTGAGAGCAAATTTGTCGGTAAAAATCACCGACACAACGCTTGATGAAACGCTCCCCAGGAGTCTTTCAGGACAACTCTAACACAGATGGTTGAATGTTAACAACCCTAGGGGGGAAAGTAAAATCGATCCATTTGTAAATGAAATTAAAAACAAAGAACATAGGTTGTACAACGCTTAATAACTGTGTTTTCTATATAATGAAAATGTTAATCAACAATAAAGGGGTATTTGAAAACATAGCATTTGGTCAACAAAAAACGATCCATTAGTAAATGAAATATTAACTACTAACGTACATACGTTACACAACGCTTAATATCTGTGTTTACTAATGAAATTTTAATCAATGTTGTCTTCATTTAAATACATAAGGGTATTTGACAACATAGAATTTGGTCAACAAAAAAACCCGATCCATTTGTAAATGAAATTAATAACTAAGTACGTAAGTTGTACAGCGCTTAATAACTTGTTTTCTAATGAATATTATAATCAAACAATATTGTCTTCATTGAAATACATGAGGGGTATTTGACAACATAGAATTTGGTCAACAAAAAAACCCCGATCCATTTGTAAATGAAATTAACAACTAATGTACATACCTTGTACACTTAACGCTTTAATAACTGTGTTTTCTAACGAAAATTTTAAACAATACTGTCTTCATTTAAACACATTAAGGGCATTTGAAAAGATAGAATTTGGTCAAAAAATCACTTCTTCGAATTTGTTGTATGTACCTCCCAAATAATATGATCTTATTTACGTTTGTCTTTCAGTCCTATATATACCAAAACATGTGAATCGAAATAAAAAAGATGAAGCAACGTTACACCTGGGGATGTAAAGGTATAAAATGAATCTATTCCTTGTAGACCATTTCCAACTGATGAATGAAAGTCTAGCACATTAGATATTCCTCTATATAGTAACCGGTGACCACCCTTGCCAAGTCCTACTTGGCTGGCAAAGTGTTTCACTGTTTTAACAAAAATGGGTTAATGAATTAGATCTAACCTCTAGGCAGTGATCGCGGGTATATACCTGAAACCTTGGTAAGACAACACTAATCATTCTAATGGATATCGGTTTCAGTTTCAGTTTCAGTTTTATTTTCATTTCCAACAGAACAGAACAGAACATTTGATTTTGACCAAAAAAATCAATCATACAATTCAATATTCAATAATATAATACATTTTACATGGTTTAAGGTTATAAAATAGAGAGTACACATAAATATCCAGTAATTAATAAGCAGGGAGCGGAATCTTTCCATAACGATGGGGTGCATGTGGGCAGCCTCCTGTGCCCTATACCCGATGGATGTTGTATTATTATTATTCATTTATTTATTCTTCTTCTTTATCTATTTTCCATTATTGTGATTTATTTTCATGTTATTTATTTTATTCATTTATATCTTTTATTTTTCTATTTCTATTCTATATTCTTGGGGGGGGGGCGGGGGTTTCTGGTAAAGAGGGCGCACGCCGGCTCCACCGTATTCCCTCTGCTGGATACGCCACTATACAGAAAACATACTTTGCTTGATGGACGAGTTGTCACATTTGACATTTTAATCGGAGTAATTTCACTGGTAAGAACCAGTAAAAAATGGCTTTGATAAAAACCCAGTACTCTCTAAATTCCTTAGATTGAAAACTCAATCGAACAGATTGCTGTCAGTGACGAATCTAAGTTAGATTGACATTTCAACCAAATTAGATTTAAAACTCAATCTATCAGATTGAAATTGTAATCTATTTCGGTTGAAATTTCAATCTAACTTAGATTCGTCACTGACAGCAATCTGTTCGATTGAGTTTTCAATCTAAGGAATTTAGAGAGTATGTAGGTCTAAAATATGCCCTTGTTGCTTGTCTCATAATTTGCATTCCACTTCCCAGAATAAAATGTTACATATCATCCAAGTATTTTCTTACACATCTTCAGTTGGTCGTGCCACTATGAAAGATTCTGACCACATGTTTCGTCGATAATCAAATTAATTATGATGGTATGATAACTATATTCGTCACTGTCTCATATAAAAACAAAAACAACAAAACGATGTGTAGACCGAAGCAAAAGAAATCAAAGTGCTTTCCAATCGCATTCAAACATCAACTAAGACTTCATGGATGAAAACACATGCATGTTCAATAACGAAAATTTGATGCACATCCCACTTTGTGGCAAATTTGTTTTCGCATCAAATTTTGTCATATTTCATATCCATGCACCACACAATGACTTGCAAAATACTTTGAAAATGATTTGGCCTCAGCAAATCACCTTAATCACACCTTCTAGATCATGTACTGGTAGTCTCAAGACACTAATAACAATGTAGTTTGAAGATGAAATCCCACAACAGCTCACATGATTTCCTTTGGCGCACAAACACTTGCGAATTCGGTTTTTTATGTCTCATCATCGAACAAAGAGTGCTCAATTACAATTGAATGCAACATCAACAAACAATATTGGTGTGTATAATATGCATGAAGCATACGATCAAACCATTAATTTGACCGGTATTAATTCCCGTTGGTTACCTTCGTTCGTAGAATATGACGATCACCCAGTTGAACCACGGCTCACTAGCTGATGTGACCGATGTACATGTTCAACATCCTCAAACAACTGTACAAAGTTTATTATAACCAAACCCAGCGACGATTCCTTCATGATAGGACGTGCATCGATTAGAAAGACACTCCTCCTCTGACATTCATCAGGGTAGTCTTACTTCCCAGACACTTTTCTAGAGTAAACCAAACGATGCAATTCACCAAACTATATACCACCTTTAAATTTACGTGACATTGCTCAACGTTACATCCTTCCTCGCGACGGCAAAGGATGGTAATTAATTATTTCATTAGTCATGATGCGACAAGGCTATCGTTAGCAAAATGATTACCATGTAACTGTCCATGACCAGCTTTATCTCCATGGAATTACAATTTGTCACATATTAAGCATAATGTCCAATAACGAATACAAACTATAAACAAGAAGTTATTCTATTTTTATAATTATTCATTATTGAAATTGCAATAGTATAAGCTTGTTATACCTTACTGCTTAAAAAATATATATTTACAAGCCTGTATTGTGATTTGTTTAAATCCACGTCATATACACTATATACCTAACTGCCTTTGTCATTCGTATATTTTCTATTAACGTATTTGAGATTGATTACCACGAGAGTCACTGCGTGACGGATAATGAATATTAATTAGTGGTGTGACATAACAACAAAATACCAACCAAACTTAAACCATCTTGGCATGACAAAAATCACAAGCAAGATGTATTCGAATATCGCTTAGATTATCATATCCCGAGATTATAATCAGTAGTATAGTGGAAAAATGGAAGAAATCTTTGAAATCAGAATTGCATGACTCTCTAAGACCAAGGAGGTACTAGGCAACTATCCCCCCATTATTTATTTTTTATTTTTTATTTTTTTTTTTTGTTACATCTCTGTCTACATTAAGAAATAAAGGTTCGTATATGCACCTAAATGGAGCATGCATAACCGACACAATAGCAGCACCCCTCGGGATTCAAAATTGAACCTTTTGTGGTTCAACTCCAACTTAATTCTTGCACTTCTAAAAAGTGTACCTTTTGAAGTTCAATTTTTCACCGGAGAAAGTCGGGTTTCATCCATGCAGAGTGTACGAATTTGCAACACGGAAGAATGGCACCCTATATTCCTCAGCGTGAATAAACTAATGATCTTTACCCTGCATGGGATGCATGATAGTGATGGGAAGCTGTATAGTGAGTGTACAGCCTCTTTAAGAACTCAAATTCACCTTTAAAAATAGTAATCTTATTAAATCCTCACATTGCTTTAAACACAGACGGGGTCCAATGCTTAAACACACTCCATGCGTTCAATGTGTTCATATCTAGTGCTGATAGAAAGCTTGTGCATATGAGTGTAAAGAATGACTTTGATTTATGGGCGCATCTGAGCAAGCTCTATCACATCAAGCGTAATATGACGCAATCATGCGAAGCGACCCCGTCAAATTGGATAGTCTAACCCGCAGCCTGTCAGGTATACCATTATATTCCGTTCTTCGCAAATAATCCATTCATCAAACTCTATTCAACAGGGGCACGAAAAAGATCACCAATTCCATGTAACATTTTGAGAAAAACCTTTAAAATCAAACGCTTTATTAAATCTATCGGAGATAAATCAATCAATATAAGATTAATACAAGACTTAAAAAGGGTAACTCTATACCTAAGCCAAACTGCCTACCCTTTCTGGCCCCATAAAGCACAAGTGTAAGGCATGAGTGATATAGGTTCAATAATATAAATAAAAGAAAGTGCCACTATCATCGATCCGTGAATAAAAGTGCTCCAGGCATGTCAGGGTAGGGTAATCTTTCATCCAGCGCACAGGGGCAGGTGATGGCAAGATTGAATTAATAAAGGCTGGATGCCCAGCTATATGACGAGTGAGAAGGGTGGAGACGTGCTTCAAAGGGTTGACTAAAATCTCATTCATGTATACTATTACCAATACATGGTTCCGACAAGTAACTTTAAATTTGTCCTCGACTTTTCGAATTAGTCTACACTTTTACAATACAAAAAAAAAAATTATTACTGACAATGAATCCATGCAAGTCTGTCATCTCCATACAACTTCTATACACTGAATTTTTGAATCAAAACGCTTCAGGCAGTAATAACACATTGTCAGTTTATTTTGTTGTGTTTCGCTGTTAACGTCTCTTTGCAAGAAGTACTTTTTCTTCTGTCTCCACAGGAAGACTAGAGCTTGAAGTATGCAAACATCTCAGTTGGTTAGACAAGCAATGCAACCGTGCGATCACGCATTTAATCTTTTACTAGAATACTTTATGGAGTGACTTCTTCGAGAGTTCGTCTTTGCATGTTTGGTGAGACGCTGATTCAATATTCTGAATTGTTAAATCCAATTAAATAAGCAGCACGAAGAATAATTGATGAACACAGACCTATATAACGGTAGAGTGGGAGGAGGAATCAAGCAGCATGAAATGCTTTTGTTGGCTGTTCAGATGTTTTTATTTTCAAGGCGAGAGCAGTTGATGACATTAAATTTAAACGACAAAATCTGATAAGCGGAGATTAAGAGACACGAGAACGAGAGAAAGAGAGGGGGAGAGAAGGGAGAAGAGAGATAGGGAGAGGTATACAGAGTATTCGAAATGCAGTAGATCGAGTAATTGCCGTAATCTCAAATAAAATGTGGAATTGGAGAGGCTATCATGACACATCAAAGAAAGCATAAAGCAATCTATTTAGTTCATCACTCGCTAACAAGCCGGGTCGGGTCGGGTGTTATTTTTAACTCAGATGAAACAACAAATTCTTGTAAAGATAGAATGAACATGTATTTTAATATAAGCATGATGAATCTAAAAAAAACATGAAATAGAATAAATGATAAACAAGCAGTTAGATAACCATGCATGCAGTTCCCCTGTACGTGACGCATTGCATTCAAAACTTACAATTACAAAAGTACCAGCAGAAAATAATGTAATGTATCCTTAATACGCGCAGTCACAGTTTTTCTTTTATTTTGCCATCCCAAAGTATGTTATTGCTTACGGCTTCATGCGTATTTTAACCTTACTAATGTATCTCATAAATGTTCTAGATATCACAGCTTATGAAAGTGAAATAAAAACTTTTCTTTGCAATACAGGAACTTCCTGTTATTTTTCGCATAGAAAGGTCAATTAAACAAGGCGAAAGATCTTCATTACCCAGGCTTCTATGTAATTTGATCTATTTTTACATTCTGTCTACAGCCCTTAATCATGGCTGCGAGCACCCGAACACTGTTTTCTGGCTTGGTTGATCAGCTTCAAGTGACGAGGATGAGAGAAGAAGATGAGGGATGTTGGAGGTACAAAGCAAACAAAACAGCGCATCTTAGAATATATTTGAGAGGCCCTGTATCAAAATCAAATTACAATGTATATCAAAGTGAAGCGTCACGCGAATGCAATAACATTGGGCAATAAATATGAGTGTTCATGCCTCTAATATAACTAAATTACAAATGGGGTAAATGTAGAATATTGTTCAGCCCTGCTTAATTCTGAAATATATATTTTGTGCATTATATATTTCTTTATTTTCAGGGGGAGGTTTGATAGATTTTCACCCCCCCCCCCCCGGCACTATCTCTTCATCATCCATATAGACCTATTTTCGTCTCTCACCGCCTTTCTCCATCTCTCGTCGTCTGTCTCCCCCCCCCCCCCCTCTCTCTCTCTTTCTCCCCCTCTGATGTCCCGCCCCGTCTCTCTCTCTCTCTCTCTCTCTCTCTCTATTTCTCTCTGTCACCCCTACCCCTCTCTCTCTCTTTCTTTATGATGCCCCCCCCCCCGTCTCTCCCCTCCCTCTCTCTTTCTTTCTGATGATCCCCTCTCCCCCCCTCTCTCTCTCTATTTCTCTCATTGAAGGAGGAGCGCATGCCATCCATTTCAAGAATAAACACATCTAAGGAAGACGGGCTCTTAACCAGATAATGCATTTTACATGATGATAATCTCTACGGGTATGTAAACATTAATCATTCACAGTGGGACGTCTTAAAAGAGCGAGCGATAAAACGATAAATCCTTCTTGTCACTCAAACCCAAATAAAAGTGATTGAGATGCAATGATCTACACTTCGGGATCGTCTATTTCCATTTTTGTTATATACAGTAGAGTAGAGTATACAGTATTTTTATTTCGATAACTGCGAATCATCTTTGAACTGGAATATTCTATACCTGCACAGTCATGCTTATCTTGAACAAAGTTAGGGATCGTGATAATTTCGGGCTGTTTTGCTATGATAAAGGCTTCTGTTTGCACAATATATTGTGGATGAGTTAGAAATGAAAAGAAAGTTCATTTGTTAAAAAGATTAAAAAGTTTGTTGTCGTCATGTTCCTTCATTTCAAGTGAACTTTCACATCCATTAACCTGGGCACGTTAGTTACAAAGCTGACCATGGGTCAAATATTTGATTACATAATTATAGCAAATACATGTATTTGGGGTCATGCACCGTTGCTACTTCGTCGATTTCCCTTTGAATGTTTTTATTCATTCATTTATTTATTGTGAAGAAGGGGGTATTTTTCTTTTGGATTGTTTGAATTCTACAGGTTTGGAACTGCATACATCAAACATGCAAACACATCGTTATAATGCAATGTATGTAACTAACTTAGGAAGCAACGTATTATACACCATTTTGTCGTAAGGATATTGCTACACTTCGATTTAGCCTTTGAAAAAAGAAAATGAGGTTGGAGCATATAGTAATTGTCTTGATATGTAATTCATGTTTCTTTTAATACAGCCCACTTCACATTACTATCTGCAGCACGACAGAGAGAGAAAGAGAGAGAGGGAGAGAGAGAGGGAGAGAGGGAGAGAGAGGGGGAGAGAGAAAGAGAGAGTGGGAGAGAGGGGAGGGGAGGGGGAGACAGATAGCAAGGCACCAGTCAGAAGATCGACAGCGCACAATATTGATCTTCTTCAAGAAAAATCGTCTCGTATTGACTATTCGAAATGGAGTATTCGTAAGGTAGGATGGAGCCAGCCGGATTGAGCGAAGTGCCTGCCAGGAAGCACCTGTCCTCTTGCATACAAGATGAGAAGAAAAGTGCTCCTGGTGTCAATTTGGAAGCCAATTTTCCAGACTAAAAGGAGTCGTTATTCAACCATCTAAAAGCTGGAGGAGACACCTCTCAGTGCAATCAATTTATACTGTGACATCTAGCGACGAGCTTGATCGAGTCCCGCTCACTGGAATATTAAACTAAAAACGCCTAGTTATTTTTTTCCGAGCAGGTTGTTGTCTCTTTTTGTCCTTTTCAAGCATTCTTTAATCTCTTATTCGTGACCCATGCCTCCTCACCTTTTCTCGGAATCGGTAATCTTTACTCGTATTCAAGTTTTGCACACGTAAATATTTTTAAAGGGCGACTGAGATTTTACGCTCATGTAGATAATGTAAATTATTTTTCAAAATTACAGAATGCAATAATGCTTTGGGTCTGAATCATAATTTCTCACATCATAAAAACATTTCATATCCTTCTCTTCTAGTCTTGTACCTATATTATCGAAACGTTTAGAATTAAATTTCACTTCCCTATACCTGATGTATTTCCACATTATATTTATAACAGTAACAAAGCAAACAATGACAGCATTGACGATTTTTTATGGGGGGAGGGGCACAAGAGGCCAGTGCTTATCCCCTTTTGAAACCTGAAGTACAACAACACCCCACCCCTAAAAAAGTGCCCCTTTCAAACGTAGATCATTAAGGCATCTGATTTTTTTTTTAAATAATGCTACAACTGAAGGAAAATATTTTACGTTCGAAAGATAGTGATAATATGACTGTTGAACGAAGGCACTCATTTCTCAAGGGGGTCTAGAATTTTTTTAAATGAAATATTCATGAATATTGTGTACCCCTGACATAACTCAAATCATCCTGTTTTCCAACCCGTGCAAATCATTCGCCACCAACTAATCCCTGATTCCAGTTAATGTCTACTGCAGCAGAAGGATAATTGGAGACAAAGCCAGGAGTTTATATTGCATGTGCACCGAGTTTGAAAATGGCCTCTAGCTAACCTGTCAATACAGATTAGTGTCATTGGAGGGAAGCCCATCACCTAGTCGTTAAATCTTGCATCGAGCCTAAAGGGAGCGTATATGGACTGTAATCTTGCAAAGATGTGAACACATTGCATCGCTATACGTAACGGGCGTCAGAGAGGCGTGGTAGGAGCTTAGTAGGAATCTAAAAGGGCGAAAATGGAAGAATAAGTAACAAGCTATTCTGAAGTAAACAAGTTAATAATATATTAACTTGATATTACAAATTAATACAAATATACGACCAAAAGAGATTAGCATCACTTAGCTTCAATTTAAAGAAAATATACTTATTCCAAACGGTGGATGAGCTTGAATATTGTTTTTTAACACGTCAATTTCAAAGAATTACCAGTCTCCTGCATGTGCAGTTACTTGTTCGTTTTTATCCTGTCTACCACTGGCAAAGTTTGTCTTGTATTATACAGTGCGTACACTCTTAAAAATGCGGGGTCGCATATTGCGTGGTCGAATTTATTCGACCACGTTTCGGGGTTGTTTTCGATCAATAATGCTCCCGCTGCTCTAAAATGACCAGTTTTTGCGTGGTCATTTTGACCCTGCAAAAACTGGTCATTTTAATGCACTCTAAAAAGGACTGGTCAAAAAATGTACCAATGCGATTGGTCAACACCATATGGGCTATTTCCAAAAATATGTTGGTCACAATGTTCCAATTTCACTGGTTAATCACTAACCATTTGAAATATTGCTTATTCATCAGCAAAGTATTGGTCCGACTTCACTTGGTTAAACGTTGGGCCATTGTCATGAATATTCATGATGTATCCTGAATACCCATGAGCAACCGTAAACAACCAGAATTTATATATATAAATGACACTTGATTTTTAAGTTTTTATGCAATGATTGCACTTTGAAATGTGATGAAAAATGTATGTATACTAATTATTATGTTGTACATATTCAAACATGTAATTAGGTTTAAGATCTAAAAATCTACATTAGAAAATTAAATTAAAATCTTAAACCACTTTTAGCAAGCACTGCAATACAGTCCCTATATAAGAAAGTAAAGGTTTTCAGGATATATAGGTATAGGATGTAGGACTATAATAGGAGTAGGGTTAAAGTAGGATGATAGGTATGATATGCTATACGATAGGAGAGGATAGGTCATAGTGAGCAAAATATACAAAATATGTTAATATTACTTGACATTAGCTTCCTTTTTTTAATCTTTGAAACGTGGATGGTACACGCGCATCCGGCAGAAGTATCAACCCCGTCCGACGGGAAATGACCACGTTGCGTGGTCGGAAGAAATGACCCCGTACGTTTTGACGGGGTTATAAGGTAATGATCATTATAGTATGCGGGGTCAAATTATGCGGGGTCAAGTTATGCAGAAATGACCACGCAATCGTGGTTAAATTTTGACCACATTCGGGGTCGAAATGTAACCACGCTATGTGGTTACTTTGGGTGACCCCGCACGGGGTTTGTGCATAGTTGATCCCGCATGCGGGGTCATTTGTAACCCCGTTTGGGACTGTTATTTTTAAGAGTAAAAAAAATATACTCAACATTGATATAGCTTCGTACATACAATTTACGTATTCTGTGATCTTCAGATTTATTTCATGGTAAAGAGTACATAATATTCTGTCCATTGATACATTATTCATAACTTTGCTGCCACAGATGACCCAGCACCAGGGTTTTTAGAAGATCTTGTCAAAATCCACTTGTACCAAGTTTTGGCTGAAGCAAAGCGTGCATGGCAAAAGTCATTATTTTATTAAATTACGTGTTATTTGTTTCAGTCTGTAAACGATTGCGAAGATTTTTGCCGGCAGCAAGTCACAGGCAGTTAACCCGCTTGATGTACGTAGGTTGCCCGTGGATCTGTGGCTATGCGTCAGAAACGCGTGTCATCTGCGGGCATTCTACGAGCATAGTACGGGTGTTTTACTGGCAAGGAACGGTGTCGATACTGCCAACATCCGTGTAGCTGATCAGCTCTGCGGGCGTGGAGCGAGTTATACGAGCAAATTGCGTGCATGTTGAGGGCCAGTTACTGCCTTTCTGGTGGTTAGTTGAGGGTCGGATGCGGCCACGAGGCATCTCTATTTCTTTTACTTCTAGTTCTGTAACACGCAGTTGTGACGCAGAAACCTCGCGGCGCCCGTATGTCGCCCGTAATTAGCACGGCTCTCACGCGCCACCCACGCGAATCACCCGCAGGTCACACGGACTACACGCAAGTAAAACGTAAGTAGCACGCGTCCAGCAGGTTATACGCACGCGAAACTCGCCAAAATTCTTGTCTGCCCGCAGAAATTATCCTGCGTGCGGGAAAATCCCTGCACGCAACTAGCTCGCGTAGCCTGCCCGGAAAGATGTGACAGCGCCTTAAGAGTTAATGTTTAAAAGGACTAAAGTAACACTGGCATGTAGTTTTGATCCACACTTTGTTGCATCAACCAAAACTTGGAACAAGAGAATTTTGACGGCTCTTTTTGAAAACCCTGGTACTCACTTCTCAGTCATCCGAGACAGCAAAGTTGTAAATAAATAAGGTATGATTGGACACTCTTTACCAGGAAATGAATTTCAGATTTTATTGACTGTTTTCAATCATATTAACATAATTAACATAATACTGTAGTGCATAACATAAAATGAATACAATAACAAAATATAACAATGATGTTTTGCCATAGATATGGCACAATCAATAAGTAAAAAACTATGATGCACAAAATTGACCGATTAAGTGATGTTGAAAAAAAGTTGGACATGTTTAAAAGCAAAGCTTGTATATTACATGTCCAGAAACTTATATAACTTAATCACGAGTGGGTCGTTCAATAATATTAAATTCATAAAGCATCATACAAGAAGCGAATTATTGATAAGAGAGAATTTATAAGTAAGTTGATGTAGAAGGACTATTGCCTCAACCCACAAGAAAAACTAAGTGTGAAAGTAAAGTGGAAGTGGAAGACGGTGTGGAAACAAAAGAGAATGAAAAGAATGAGGGTGGAGGAAGGAGGAATTTTAGGAGTAATTTTATCAGTAAGATATTTATTAGTATTTATTAGTGTAACCCCAAGCCATTATTCCATAATTAAGATAAGGTAATATCAGTGAAAAGAATAGTGTGAAAAGTGTGGTCCTTGGAAAGAAATATTTGAGTTTATTCATTATTCCAATATTCCGGGAAATAATTTTGGATATATTTTGGATATATTTTGTATGTGCATGTTCCAGTTTAGTTTAGTTCAGTTGAAGATCACACAGGATGTAAAAATTGTTACACGAAGCTACCAAAGATGGGTATACTCTTTTTTGATACGCACTGTATCTCACAGTCATCTATCCAATGCCTTATCAAATCGATACGCGTTGTGCGTTCTGGGTTACATTTGAAAGATAAAATTTTGCGAATTGCGACAAGAACTGAACAATCAGTCTTGTACGGTCAGGTAACAAAGCACAGGGGTTCGACATGTGATCTATACCTCATTTTGTTCGCATGTTTGCTCGGAAATGCCACAACATCCCATGAGGTTCGGTGTGAAAAGAAATCTTACTAAAAGAACATGGAAGCAGTAACCTATCCTCCATGGGGACACACAACGCGTATCGTCTGTTCAAACAAGCGAGGCGTGACATAAACTGTGACACCAAAAACCCGCCAAAAACACCACAACGTACACGGAGGTGTCGGTTTACTCGCTCTATGCAAAAGGGCAGGGGTTGAGAACGAGGAGACGATGATGATCGCTACCTTTGATTAAAGAGCCTCAAAATGGCAACTACATGTGAGGTTTAGTGACGCATTCGATAATAAGTAATTCTACCCCAGAACAACATTTCTCTGCTCACCATCTTCTGAACCATCGGTCGAAAGACGAGCTGTTTCCTTTCTCTCTTTGTCTTTTTTCAGATTCTCTTTAGCGTCCTTAAAAAACTCTTTTATTTAACTCTTTAGGGAGGGGGGGGGGGAATTTCAGTCACGGTTGCGCCTTTCAAAGAATTTGAAACACTTATACTATAAAAAGTTAAACTTTATTATTCATGAGAGAGTTACAAGTACCTAAAAGCGTACTTCGATCGAACTTTTCATAACATAATTTCGAATTACATACCTAACCTCTGTTAATTTATAATTGCCGACAAGCCAATTAAACACATTAATGAAATAAAGACGGCTATTTTTAAGTTGTCGTGATTTCTGGAAAGACAAGTCCAACAACGAATGTACAGTGTGTCCCAGAAAAAAAAACACACGAAACCCTAAAGCAAAGGGTTATTGTGACCAAACTATGAGCTCTATGTCTATAATTATCTATTTTCCATAAACTAGAAGTATTATGCTTTTAAATAATACTTTGATGGCATCCTTCCGTAAATGTTTTACCACCCCCATCATTTTGAAAATGACATGTAACAAGAGCCCCAGGGGGCACGACGCTCACCTGAGGTGGATCAATTCACATCTGGTGCATGTTCTCTCTAGCACCACCAGGAGATATGTTAGAAATTGAAACAACTAGGAGGATGTAGATGAGATGATGTTAGAAATTAACATAATCCCCCCCCCCCCCCAACCCATGGTCTACAATGTCATGTATTATTTGAATCTCCTACATTTAAGGATGATTCCCACCAATTAGTGTGGTTGAATCATACAACAAATCATGCAAAGAAACAATGATCGTACCTCCCAGTTTGTTGGTGCCGGAAACACTTTGCACTGATCAGTTATAATAAATGGCACAAAAAATTCAATTAGATAATGAAATCATTTAATCATTATCTAGTATCTGGTATTAGATGGATCTATCAAATACCAACATTACTTATTGGAAATGGAACAATATTCTGTTTCATAATGTTATTGCCATTTATCAATGCAAGGTGGCTAAACGATCAAAATGTTGTGTCGTTTTATGCAAGATGCTACCTAAGCAAAAAAGTAGAAAATCAAATTTTAAAACAAATGTTACTCGAGCGTGTTATCCACACAGGGGCCCCTATAAGGCCACCCAGAAAAATTTCATGAACAACTTTCATTCTTCATCTATAGAGGTATCTCTATACACAATACCAAGTCTGAGCTTCCTACCAAGTTCGGTTAAATTCCAATCATGGGTTTTGGAGAAGAAGCTGAAAATGTAAAAAGTTTATGGATGGCGGACAACTTGCCCCCCTCCCCTCCAGTATGTTACCCCCACAGGGCCCCTATAGGGCCACTCAGAGAAATTTCATGAACTACATTCATTCTTCATCTATAGATGTATCTCCATACACAATACCAAGTCTGAGCTATGCCTGGTTCTGGAGAAGAAGATGTTTTAAATTTACATAGCTTTTACACTTGGCCCCCCCCCCCCGGCCCCCTGGGGGCCACATGTACCATTTTAGCAACTTTGGGTCCCCTACCCCTAAGGATGATTCCTACCAAGTTTGGTTGAATTCCGATCTTGGGTTTTGGAGAAGAAGATGAAAATGTAAAAAGTTAACGGACGACGGACGACGCACGACGGACGCTAAAAACCCGGTTGGGTCAGATTTGAGTAATATCGTGAAAACGTTAGGATATCATGCTAACATGACCTGAAGGAAACATAAACTTTAAAACAAGAATTTTTTTTATCATGTCCTTCTTTTAATAATGAGGGTAAGGATTTCCCCTCATCATGTACTGAAGGATTGTCAAATTCTTATCGATGGTGGGGGTAAAGAAAGGGAATAATTTATACCAAAATGGTAATCATTATGATCATCAATTACTGCACGCATTGTTCAGAACTGCAATTCCTTGAAGAACAAAGCCGACAGCGAGGTGATATCTTCATTAAAAACATAAAGGAAGTGGCACCTTCCAGTGTCATCAAATCAACAAGTATGGTATAAAGGGCAGCCGAGGCAATTTTTTTAAAAGAAATATGGCAAATTACCACCTAAGGATGGGCACCTTTTCCATTAAAAGATGGATTATTTGTCATCGCTCTATAGGGATATTGAAGGATTTTTAAAAATATGGGGAAGTATGCCCCTGCGGGACCCAGGCAATTGGTACTGGAACAAATTTATGCAAATTCAGATGGAATGCATTGTCATCACACAATGGCAATCTATATCTTTTAGAGCTTACATTTCCGTTAAATGTTCGCTTGTGATATCATGTACGTTTGCAAACGTTTTACCAAAATCTCGCACAAATGTGTTTTTTTACAAGTTATTTGCAGAACAATGGTGCTCAGAGAAGCATGTTAAGATATTGCCATCAAAGAAACACAAAGAATTATATTCATACAGCTCGATCGTAGCTTGTACACAATAAGCCTTTGTTTTCGGGTTTCGTTTATTTTTTTTTTTTTCTGGAACGCACTGTAAACAGTATTTTGCTTAAAAGTTAAAATGTAGTCAAATTAATTCATAGTGTTGCCGTTAGATGCAATCCGCTGTGCCCCAGTATACCCCGAGTCCGTGCACTACCCACTTTCCTATATTGTTTTTTGTGTGTCCTTTCTGTTTCATCACTGGCTCAGCAGAGCCTTCCAGTACAGGAAGTGAGACAGAGAGATGGATCTGAATTACAGTATACCAGGGTGATGGGAGTTGAAACTCCCATCTCCCTTATTATATACTAGAAATTGATGATGTGTACTTGCTAGCAACGGCAGATGAGTGGGTCGTTCAATATAAATTGACCAGTAAATGTGACAGCTTTATAGCGAATCGATATTCTGCTCACACCTTTCTCCCGCTTATTATACGTTCCAGCAACGTTCTCCGCCTCATTACCGAGTAAGTTGACTCAAGCAGAGAGGCGAAGTGTTACAAGAAATAAAACATTTACATCTACTGCCGAGTATGCATGAATCCACACAAGATGCTTGCTGCAACTACGGACACTAAGGCGTTTTTCGTCATTTCTGTCAATCTCTTTGGGGCTAATTCTAATCTGTGTTTCTAGTTCAATTCAACAAGGCATGGTTGGACACACTTACACATGAAGACAGTGTCCAAGGAGTTGACCAATCATGAAAGCTTGCCTTTTATCTCTTTGGGCCAACACTTTACACTTCTAAACATTATGTTATTTCTAGTGTAAACATTATAATACAGAATACTATCCGTTTTGTGAAACAAAAAAGACCTGCTATGACATTAACCCTCTCTTTCTCATTATACCAAGTAATACCAAACAACTATAATGATAATCAGATATAGAATTAATGATTTAGAAATTTAATGTAAAATCTATGGGTCAGTGGGTCACCACTCACTTTGTGAAATGATTCGATTAAACGTCAAAATTCTTGCGTATGTTTCTTTCTTTTGGACCATGTCCGTGATAATAATAGCATTTTGTCAATACAACTGCGTCAGTAATACATGTATTCATTAATTTTAAAATAACGAAAAGTATTATAGATCTAACACGAATTATTTCATTAAAAAAAACGTTTGAATTAAGTATTATAGTAGTGTAAGCACACATTTCTAAATAATTTCTAGCCTGAACATATTCCTAGTCAAGACAAACTAGTCTACAGTATTTATAAGAAAGAATAAGCACACTTGCAAATCGTCACGTATTTTCTACGAGTATCGCAATACTGACGTCACAATTAGAGCTAGAGCAAGAAAATATTCGTCACTTGATAACGAGCTTGACGGATAATGCAAGGGGTTGATAACTTATGTGCAGAAGCCTAGACATGTGTAATTGAACACTCAGCTATGGCTTATCCTTTTTTTCTGAAATCATACAAGAAGTAGAGGTGTTTTCTCCCAAAATGTCGGGAAAGTGTACTCTACCCGAAATTTGTTACTGATTTACAAGATCCTTGAGAGAACTAGACGATAGTTTCATTACTCTTCCTCGCACCGCGTGCAATCTTTAGTTCATCTTCATGATAGGCTGCATAACCCTTTGAAGATTAAAAGAAGAAGAAGAAGAAAACACAAGGGTTTTCAAATATAACTGTACACTTTCGTATTATTCCACTTTATCCATTTAGATAAAATCATGCAGGTCTGAGAGCTGGGTATGGGTTCATGTGAGGAAATAAATTTATATTTTCTGCGTAAATGTATCTTGTTCGCTTTACATAAAGATCTTCTTCATCAAAACACTCAATATCGAGCCACTAGTTCGTTCCCAACCCACCCCCAAAAATTTGTTCTAAAAGAGTGTATTTGGAAGATCCCGCGAGGGAAAATCGTGATATTTTGTTTACTCCGCGGCAAATATAAGACGGAATTCGTTTCCCAAATTAAGACCGAAATGTGGTGTAAATTGGAAAAGTCAATTACAGGGAAGCAAACGTCCATCGCTTTTCATTTCACCCTTCCATCATGACAAACAACTTTCCCCCTGCTCTGACCATCAAAAGCTACCCGAATCGATATACATCTACTCGCATCTGAGTTGATTTTGTGAACGCCTTGATTGCAGTAGGTTTCCATGGTAACGATATATGAACTAGTGCTCGAGGGTGGACTCTGTTTCAAGTAGAAACACGAAGAAAAGAAATGCCTCTAGACTGGTAGTAATAACGACAATGAAAAGGGAATATTTCGCCTCCTCTGCTCTCACCATCTCCTGCTCTAGATTGAATTAGAGGGAGAGAAGATGAGTTCGCAGAATACCTGCACCACCCCCCCCCCCCCAAAAAAAAAAGGAAGAAAAGGTCGCAGTAAAAATAGATGCCACCAGAGGATGTTAAAGTACAGGTCTAATGAAGTGTATGGCTTTTGTACATAAATTTCGTCCATATTTCACGGTTAGTCATTCTAAGCTAGTCCGTTGGAAAATATTATTAAAATAGTTTGTGTCCATGTTATGGTATTTTCAGGGCTCAACGACGATTTCGCCGAAATTAAATCTTGTTGGGCCAGATATTTGGGAATGAGAATCCGTTCTTTGATGTTCGAAGCTGGTATGAAATTCCTCTTGGCAGGATAGAACCGTTAAATAACAATAAATAGTAATAATCAAAATAATACGTATGATAAACTATGTCTGATAAGAGGATATCTTAAATATTAAATATTCTTTTTTCGTGGAATACCAACTGAACCAACACACTGAAAAAGCATTACCAAGAGCATTGGCCTCGATAGCACCTTAAAACTTACATCTCGATTTCTCGATTCGATTCGATAAATTCTTCATATCCAGAAGACACCATACAACAAGGTAGATGCGTATTGCTGATGACAATCCATGAAAAGACGCAAACTCCAGTCGTTGACCATCAACGAAGCGATAGCACCCGACGTGTATATAATAAGGGAGGTTTCAGAGGTTTAACAAACAACAGGCGTACATAGGAAAGGGGAAGTCTGAGAAGTTTTCATTTCTCCCGATGACTCAGTCACAGAGCAGTCATGGGAGGGAGATACGTAGAACATGCAATGGGCTATACTCACTGGACAGTCTACATTCCATGACTGCACTGTGTAAAATAAGGCCAACAAAGATGGTGTAGAATCTAGATCAAGGTATCCTCCTTCCTGATTCACTGGTCAAACATTATTTTGAGTCCATCGAACTGCAACTGAATAATATTTCGTCTTACAGTGGTTGAGGAAGAAAGATAAGAGTAAAAAGAAGGATCTCAGGATATTCCCAGTCAAGGTACAAATCATATTGTTTTCACAGATCAGAAACATCCGGAGATTTCCCTTGATAGGGGCGGTGGAAACAACAGAATACAACCCATGCGACTACGTTACAGAGTCGCGTAGTTTTGGTACAGTGTCTGATGGTCTCAGCTACAAATTTTGTCAACACCAGACACATAAGATGTCCGACCCATGGTCAAAACAACCATCGGATAGTCTGACGACAAAATTCATTTTTCATTTTGATTGAAAACCCTGGTTAGACCGTAGACCACAATAACAATCGCACTGTTTGAAACTGAGTGACCATTTCGCATTTTTCAGGACCTACTGGTTTTGTTGATAAAAGTGACTTCAACTGTCTTGCAGAAATACTCACCTCCATACGAGATAATATGAATAGAGTTGTTGTCATTAGCCACTGTCTAAGCTAATCTCATTGCTTGACCAACCAGACATCGCACCTCCCAAAAGCTCAAGTTAACATCTAGTTTCCATGACCATCGTGTAGTAATCTGAAAATTAAAAGAAAATGTGCGAAGTCAAGAAGGTTAGACCATCAAAATGATCACGGAGCAGTGACACTGGAGACACTGCGTATGATCTCTAACAGAATATAGGGCTAAGCACTACTGGGGCTCTGGGCAAGTTACTCGTGAGATGATCATGAAAATAATGCTTTACTATATAATTTTCCACCACAGTCGTTGAATATTTGGCAAGAATACTCGTTTGTACCATATAGATAAATTAACACAGTCTGGTAGGCAAAGATGATGGTGAATTGTTTTTCGATGAATAATAACGCTCACTACAGGACATTTTCTTCTCCACACCACAAGAGATGTTTTCACCTCGGCTCAGTATTCATGAAATTTGATGCAGAGCAACCGAGGCTACTTTCACATGCAACCAATTCAGTGATCCCATTTTTCCAGTGAATTCTACGTTAAATCGATACAAGAGCGAAAGTGGGTTAAGTGCGTGGAAAGGAAAACGACAAAATATTGAGCCAAAAGCGACACTGGCACTTGATACAACATACTGAAGCGGAGGGTTGACATACTCCTCAAAACAACCCATAAGGAAACAAGTCTGACTGAGTAACAACCGACATGTTTTTGCTGTTGTTCTTGAGTAACAACCGACATGTTTTTGTTGTTGCTCTTGTTGTTGCTGTTTATTTAGTATGTCCACTTGTTTGTTTGCATTCCTCCTAATGAGTGTGTGAACGTGATGAAGATAACGATTTGAAGTGAAAACAATCACCCAAAGCGATGAGGTTACATCGAATATACCATCGAAAAGACTACCCAGTGTATTTGAAAATATGTGCATTATACACCCACGTTGAGTTCTGGTCACGAGATATTGTGAAAGAAACTGTCTCAAGGCAATTGAGAAAGGTAGTAAATAAGAATTGGTGTATGGTGTGAGGTTTTGGAATCACCAGAATGATTAGAATTGACTCAATCCTGCTGAAAGTCACATGCACTGCACGCAGAAATGTGTATATGGGGCTACACACAAATGTTCGGCCCGAACATTTCAGCTGTTTCTTGTCATATTTTGAATGGTAGAGCATTTGAAGGGCAATCCTTTTCAGGGGACATATCGACTATGATAATCTTCTAAACTAACGTAAAAAGAATTAGAAAGCTTACAAATTATTGTTTACCTTTCCCAACCTTCCCTTTAACAATGTTTTCTACATGTATATTCCATATGCTACTAGTATCATATTCCAGGATACCATGCAGATCGGATGTCAACCAGGAAGGAAGAGGGTAAACATACACGATCAATGCTTATCAAGGATCCTGATCAATTTCAGATAGGAAATAACAAACTCATACGTTGCAAATAAGTCGCATGTTGGATCTTTAGACATACAGCAGTTCCAGCTGTTATTGAGATTCAGAATTGAGAACTTGAGGCATAATATATGCGCAGAATTCAAAGAATCTTCTGTAAATTGACAGTACCTTCCCCAAGACTAAAATAGAAATGGGAGATATTTTCTGAATGATCCATAATTTGTATTAAAAGAATGCTTGAAAATTGACAAAAAATAATGTTTAAAAGTTTAAACTATAATAAATGATGCATGAAACTTCTCTTTCTCATGATGCATGTGATTTACAAAGATTTAGCCTGATATACAGGAGATTGTTCAAGGTCAATATCCTGTACAAACCGAATGAACATCTACCCTGGACCAAACAGTATACCTTACCCTTACCCTAAACTACATGTATCAAAACCCCAATTTCAACCTTAATCCCAACCCTTCATTAGGTTTCTTTTAAAAGGGGCATGCTCGATTTATGGGTAATTGACGACATAAATGTTTGTAACACAGGAGGACAAAAATTTCCCCAGATCACCTAAATGAAATATGACCAAAGAAAGAATGATTACACGTGAATATCCTATTCATAGACCATGCAGCCAACACGTCACTTTCCGACTTCTTCATTGGTATTTAGTGTACAATACATGTACGACGCTTAAGGAGAATATGTTTTTAGCGAATCTCGATTGTTTTGTGGGTTTTTTTTCAAAAATAAAAACAAATGAGAACCTTTTGAGTCACGTATTTTCGGCAAACTTGACGACAAATTCGATCCAACATCCAAATTCAAAATGGACTATAGTGAATTATAATAATGTTAGCACTTACCGACATGAATTACTTTGGTCCCAGGTAATTACTTTGACGACAATGATATATAAATTTTGTAATATTGATACATATACATTTTGATATCATATTTAGACGTTACATGTATTAAGCCAACTTATGATTATTGCTGCTCTTTCATGAAAACCGTATATAATTCGAGATACCGGTCTTGCTGAATAACAATGTTCATGGAAGTAATAAAACTAATTATTCTAACGACGTTATCAATCATTGTGCTATTGCAACCATGCACAAACCTGTCAGGCAGAGCATAACTCTTTTGATTGGTTTCAGAAATTAGCAAAATTAGTATAGCATATACCCGAAAAGATGCGTATCAAACAAAAACGACTTGAATACAAAATATGTGTAGATCAAAGTGGGTGGAATAAGAAAACAAGAAGTAATTACTCAAAATAAATTTTAACAATACTCAGTTTGAAAAATATAATGGAGAGCGAAGGAAAATTCATTATACATGTTGTTCATACATGTTACTTCTTAAAATCGTCTGTACACTTCTTGACACTATAATACAGTAAAATGACAAAAATGTTTCATATTCATTCAGACACCCCCCCCCCCCCCCCGTCTCTCTCTCTCTCTCTCTCTATACTTCTCACATTTTCGGCAGCCTTGTACCCGTCTCTCCCCTTCTTTAATTCTTCCCGCGGGAAGAAAAAAATCAATACCTTGTTTTCTGTTTAATCAAAGGAAATATACAGTGTTAGTCATTGTCTTGGTAAAGATTTTCCCCTGTAAGTGAATCTTGATCGTCTGAGAACAAAATAATCTACAATTAGATTTGAAAGTTATAACAGGAATATAGGTCAGGGTTATCTGTTCGGTCGGACAACTCCATTTTCTCATGTAAATACAATCAATGTTCTCCTTTCAGAATTTTTTTCATTACTTTGAAGTTTGAACTTATTAGTTATAAACAACTAGAGAATTGCCACGCAATGCGAATGTACTCCCCGGCACTGGCAGCGATTCGAAGGAGGGATAAAGAACCTCCCCCCTCCCCTCCCAAAAAGGATGACGTAGAGATTGCCGCCAGTGGCCCGGACTATTGTCAACACTAGGAGCAGCATCACTAAAACAAAATGTGTAGATTAGAGTATAATGCATCTCTATAGAAAATTCGAAAGAAATCTGTCAAGAAATGTGACCTCAGAGCGCACACAAGATATCCACTAAAATATGACCTTTGACCCTATGAAAGACGGAACACTGGGGGCAGCATCACCAAAAACTGTAGAGGTCTAGAGTAATCTATGATGGACCTCCATACAAAATCTGAAAGAAATCAGTCAACAAATGTGTCCTCCAGAATGCATGCAACCAAAATATGACATTTGACCCTATAAAAAGCGGAACACTGGGGGCAGCATCAGCAAACACTAAAGATGTGTAGATTTCACTAAGAACATACACACCTCCATATAAAATTTGATAGAAATGTGGAAGTTAGAGCGCACAAAAGACATATGACCTTTGACCCTATAAAGGACGGAACAATGACGGGCAGCATCACCAAAAAGTAAAGATGTGTAGATTATACCAAGTTACACCTCCATACAAAATTTGAAAGAAATCCATTACGAAATGTGGCCTGCAGAGTGCACTCATGCCATCCTCCAAAGTATGACCCTTGACCCTATAAAAGACGGGACACTGGTGGCAGCATCACCAAAACTATAGGTGTGTAGATTTTACCAAGATACACTTCCATACAAAATTTGAACGAAATCTGTCAAATGCAGAAGAAAGAGTGCAAGAAATGGACAAATGACCCGACCTATAAAGGACGGAACAATGAGGGCAGCATCACTAAAAAGTAAAGAATGATCATTCTGTTAAATTTTACTATCTTGATGTTTTGAATGAGGGTAATAAAGATACAACATGTTAATAACCATAATGAATATGATGATAATAGTAGTATTAATAATAATAATAGTAATAATATTAGTTATTAAAATAACAACAATAAGAATAGTTATAGTAATCGTAATAATAATACCAATTATAATAATCGTAATGAAAGCATTTATAACAGAGATACACGTAGTAAAAACAATGATATAATTTATGAAACTCCAAAGAAAATCGTGTTTTTTTTTGGTTTTTTTTTTACATTGTGCAAATTTTTTTATGAGTGCATGAGTTTTCACCTTTTTGTTTCCATAAAGCAGTCTTTATTCAGACTGCCAAATCTGTATTGATTTAATTTAACGTTATAACATATTGTATATTTCTTGTCTGCGATTTTTTTTTTTTACATTGTATGCAAATATAATTATATGTCTGGGGAAATACGAGTGTAGCACAAAGTATATTGCACGAAATATTATGTTCCTTTGATGTTGTGACAATGTATTAAAGATCTTAGTTCAGTAAAAATACAATGGCCTTCAAAAAAAGGGAATATAATATGCATTTTGACATAATTTTGTTATCTGTTTTAGATTGAATATGTTCAATGAAAAATATTTATTGGTTTATGATGTATGAAAAATAATGTCACATTTTTAGTTCTGTGCAATTTTCTTTGTATTGATAATCTGAATGGAGATTTAAAAAATAAAGGAATTTCGTGATAACATTTATGAGAACAAAACTTAGAATGACAAAAAATTGAAATCTTTAAATAAATGCGCCTCTTTATTCTGTCTTAATTATTTAGAGGGTCTAAAATAGTACCTTCACCTTTTCTTTTCTGCTTTATAAGAAAATCTTTATTCAGATTACCTAATTTGTATGTAGTGATTTGATTAATTTTCATAATATCATGTATATTAATGTATTAGTTTCTATAATGTATGAAATAATAAAATTATTTAGCTGTGTTAAAAATACTATTGGTAAAAAAGAATGTAAGGAAATGTATGATGTACCAATATTATGTTCTTTATAATTGTACTTTTGATGTGATATATTTTGTATTTAAAATCTGAATAAAGGCAAAAAAAAAGCTTTAAAAAAAAAAAAAAAAAAAAAAAAAGTAGATTATACCAAGTTACATTTCCATGGAAAATTTGAAAGAAATCCATCAAGAAATGTGGCCTACAGAGTGCACTCACACCATTCTCCAAAGTATGACCTTTGACCCTTTAAAAGACGGGACACTGGTGGCAGCATCACCAAAAGTAATATGTGTGTAGATTTTACCAAGATACACTTCCATACAAAATTTGAACGAAATCTTTCAAGAAATGCAGAAGAGTGTAATAAATGGACAAAATTTAATTACCTTAGACCCTATAAAGGACGGAACAATAAGGGCAGCATCACCCAAAAGTAAAGATGTGTTGATTATACGAAGTTACATCTCCATGGAAAATTTGAAAGACATCCATCAAGTAATGTGGCCTGCAGAGTGCACTCACGCCATGCCCTGAAGTATGACCTTTGACCCTGTAAAAGACGGGACACTGGCAGCATCACAAAAAACTATAGGTTTCTAGATTATACCAAGAGACACTTTCATGCAAAATTTTAACGAAATCCGTCAAGAAATGCAGAAGAGTGCACGAAATGGACAAATGACCTTTGACCCTATAAAGGACGCAACAATGAGGGCAGCATCACCAAAAAGTAAAGATGTGTAGATTATACTAAGCTACATCTCCAAACAAAATTTGAAAGAAAATCCATCCAGAAATGTGGCCTGCAGGGTGCACTCACGCCATGCCCTGAAGTATGACCTTTGACCCTGTAAAAGAAGGGACACTGGCAGCATCACCAAAAACTATAGGTTTCTAGATTTTACCAAGAGACACCTTCATGCAAAATTTTAACGAAATCCGTTCAGAAATGTGACCGCCAGAGCGCACACAAGAGTGCACATAAGACATCTATCAAAATATGACCTTTGACCCTATAAAAGACGGAACACTGGAGGCAGCATCACCAAAATCTATAGGTTTCTAGATTATACCAAGAGACACCGTCATGCAAAATTTGAACAAAATCAGTTGAGAAATGTGACCGCTACAGCGCACACAAAAATGTGACGCGGCGGCGGCGAAACGCTGCTGAATCCAAAGTATCCTCTGGCATTCTGCCGAGGGATATAATAAAACAAATGAGCAGAACGTCATTAGTGAAGTTAAAGTTGTGCATTGTAAGTATTAAAGAGACAATCACAACTGGATGAATCATCAACCATGTCAGGATATAACCAGTGCATGATTCGATTTATGGGTAATTGACGACATAAATGTTTGTAACACAGGAGGACAAAAATTTCCCCAGATCAGCTAAATGAGCTTAAGGAGAATATTTGTTTAGCGAATCTCGATTGTTATTTTGTTTCAAAAATAAAAACAAATGAGAACCTTTTGAGTCACGTAATTTCGGCAAACTTGACGACAAATTCGATCCAACATCCAAATTCAAAATGGACTATAATATGTGATATAATTAAGGAATCTTCTGGAAGGGAATTATTTTTCCAGTTATGTATGATTTTATGAACATAGAAATTTCCAGAAGAGAGTAATATTCATATGTGAAAAGTGAATATAATGTGTAGCAGTGAAATAATCAGAATGCACATACAGTAGAGAGAACATTCTAGATCTTTACATTGTGTGTGATGTACTATAGGATAATTGCAATGTATAATGTACATGTTGGAATGTGTTGATTACATGTATCCTGACCTTTACATGAACCTCTTAGAGTGTAACATTGCAGTGAGTCTATTTATAGAAAAGGGGAATCCCCTTTCTTTGTTTGTTACAACTAGAACTATATGGAACTTACAAGAGAGTTCCAAACCTTCATGAATATTGTAGTAGAATCTAGAAAATTCTAATTAAGGGTTGAGATTGTATATAAGCTGGGAGCTTGCACAGAAATTTCAGAATTTATACCCTGAATACATCGTGGAGCATATATTGCATAAGTTCTCAGTTAACACCATCTGATATTGATATCAACCTGTGGAGATCATCTTGGACCTCATCTTGGAATTCATCTTGGACCTCATCCTTGACATATTTGACGTCGTGTTCGACATCGTTATTGACATTGTGGTCAACATCGTCATTGACATTGATTATCGAGATTGCAGTTGACACTGTTATCGACATTGTGATTGCCATCGTCTTGGACATCGTCATCGACATCATTATCGACATCGATGACCTCCTGAATTATTTTGGACATTCTTCGGCTGGATCTGGAATCTTCTTTTGCCAGTTGGACAACATACCGTTTGGATTCAATAATTTGTGGATTAGCAGCCAGCTTACTCTACACTTCAGGAACATTCTGGACTAATAGGAATTTCCCAGCTGAGAAATTGTAAGTCTTTACCAGTTTAAGTACATGTAGTGTATTTGTAACTAGAATCTGTAATTCTGTTATATTTGGTGTTGGTAAATATTTAAATTAAACCATAAATCATCTAAAGTTAATATCTTTTGTTTGATTCTTATCTTTTGTGGATTTTGGATCATAACAAACTGGGGGCTTGTCCGGGAACCGTAGCCAAATATAACAAGTCAAAAACAACAAAATTTAGAGAGAATTTTTGGAAATCTCTGGAAACTTCTAGAATACATATTGCAGATAAGATTTTAAATTCTGTAATTGTTTGTTACATGCTTCATCATGACTACAATAGATGTTGAAGTGTTTGTTAAGAGGACTGATTTGTCCCTTGGTCAGTTGAAGTCACTAAGAAAAGATGACTTGAGAGCTGTTTGTCAGCATTTGGGAGTAGTTCTTACCCCTGGGTTAAAGAAGGCAGAGATTATTGATCTGCTGGCTAGTCACATGAAGCTCAGTCAAGAAAGTGAGGTTCCTTCTAATGTTTCAAGTGATGTTCAACTCCAACTAGCAAAACTTGAGTTGGAAAAGGAGAGAATGAAATTAGAATTTGAGAGAGAAGAAAAACAAAAACAAAGAGAAATGGAAGAAAAACAAAAACAAAGAGAAATGGAATTCAAAACAAAGAACCAAAGACTGTACAGGTGGAGCCTTATGCTCCAACCTTTCCCCTTGAAAATTGTACATATTCGTGGAAAGAATAATGTGATTGCTGATGCTCTTTCAAGGATGTAAAGAGAGAAATTACTCTTTTTTGTGACAAAGTTTGTCATAGTATAATTGCATTTTTCTTTTTTGATGGTCCTTAAATACATGTGTGATATGACTTGTAATGCCTTTGTACAGGATGAAAGGCTTATCTGGATAATTTGAAACAGGTTGAATCTTAAAGAAACCTTTACTACGGTAAAGCTTTCTTTTTCCCGGTGGGGGAGGTGTGATATAATTAAGGAATCTTCTGGAAGGGAATTATTTTTCCAGTTATGTATGATTTTATGAACATAGAAATTTCCAGAAGAGAGTAATATTCATATGTGAAAAGTGAATATAATGTGTAGCAGTGAAATAATCAGAATGCACATACAGTAGAGAGAACATTCTAGATCTTTACATTGTGTGTGATGTACTATAGGATAATTGCAATGTATAATGTACATGTTGGAATGTGTTGATTACATGTATCCTGACCTTTACATGAACCTCTTAGAGTGTAACATTGCAGTGAGTCTATTTATAGAAAAGGGGAATCCCCTTTCTTTGTTTGTTACAACTAGAACTATATGGAACTTACAAGAGAGTTCCAAACCTTCATGAATATTGTAGTAGAATCTAGAAAATTCTAATTAAGGGTTGAGATTGTATATAAGCTGGGAGCTTGCACAGAAATTTCAGAATTTATACCCTGAATACATCGTGGAGCATATATTGCATAAGTTCTCAGTTAACACCATCTGATATTGATATCAACCTGTGGAGATCATCTTGGACCTCATCTTGGAATTCATCTTGGACCTCATCCTTGACATATTTGACGTCGTGTTCGACATCGTTATTGACATTGTGGTCAACATCGTCATTGACATTGATTATCGAGATTGCAGTTGACACTGTTATCGACATTGTGATTGCCATCGTCTTGGACATCGTCATCGACATCATTATCGACATCGATGACCTCCTGAATTATTTTGGACATTCTTCGGCTGGATCTGGAATCTTCTTTTGCCAGTTGGACAACATACCGTTTGGATTCAATAATTTGTGGATTAGCAGCCAGCTTACTCTACACTTCAGGAACATTCTGGACTAATAGGAATTTCCCAGCTGAGAAATTGTAAGTCTTTACCAGTTTAAGTACATGTAGTGTATTTGTAACTAGAATCTGTAATTCTGTTATATTTGGTGTTGGTAAATATTTAAATTAAACCATAAATCATCTAAAGTTAATATCTTTTGTTTGATTCTTATCTTTTGTGGATTTTGGATCATAACAAATAATGTTAGCACTTTCCGGCATGAATTAGTTTGGTGCCAGTTAATTACTTTGACGACAATGATATATAAATTTTGTAATATGAATACATATACATTTTGATATCATATTTAGACATTACATGTACATGTATTAAGCTAACTTATGATTATCGCTGCTCTTTCATGAAAATCGTATATAATTCGAGATAATAATAAAGTAATAAAACTAATTATTCTAACGACGTTATCAATCATTGTGCTATTGCAACCATGCACAAACCTGTCAGGCAGAGTATAACTCTTTTGATTGGTTTCAGAAATTAGCAAAATTAGTATAGCATATACCCGAAAAGATGCGTATCAAACAAAAACGACTTGAATACAAAATATGTGTAGATCAAAGTGTGTTGAGTAAGAAAACAAAAAGTAATTACTCAAAGTAAATTTCAACAATACTCAGTTTGAAAAAATATAATGGAGAGAGAAGGAAAATTCATTATACATGTTGTTCATACATGTTACTTCTTAAAATCGTCTGTACACTTCTTGACACTATAATACAGTAAAATTACAAAAATGTTTCATAATCATTCAGATACACCTCCATACAAAGTTTGAAAGAAACCCGTCGAGAAATGTGACTGCTACAGCGCAAACAAAAATGTGACGCGGCGGCGGCGAAACGCTGCTGAATCCAAAGTATCCTCCGGCATTCTGCCGAGGGATACAATAAAACAAATGAGCAGAACGTCATTAATTAGTGAAGTTAAAGTTGTGCATTGTAAGTATTAAAGAGACAATCACAACTGGATGAATCATCAGCCATGTCAGGATATAACCAGTGAAAGACAAATCCGTCAAAAAATACTGAGCATGAAATTTCTTGAAAACGCTGAGTGCCATGCAGAGCGAACCATTTATAGGTTATATTTTTTTTCAATATACCCTCATAAGGTGTACGTAAGTATTGAAAAAAAATAAGAAAACCGTATAATAACCCATTCGACTTTTACCAATACCGTTCATTACCTTCGCTATCTTAAACAAAAGCTCAGCACTATAGTCTCTGCAAGGTGTATAATTCTGTCTGCTACGAATATCTCAACCACAGTTCGTTCTATGAGAGTAAAAATCAATCTACAACACAAGGAATAAACATGACACCCTTATTCTTAATAATTGATTAATCCGTGTACTATGTCGCAACCGATCAAATTTGTCGTAAAAAAACTCGTGATGATAAGCTTACCGCGGGTTAAAAAAAAACACTACTAGTTCTTATCCACGCTTTGCCTTCTCCCGAAGAACAGCCTTCTTAAGAACTCGTCTGGTACGGTAATGTCTACTACTATAGTAATCTACTCTTCCAAGGATCTACATGACAGTACGCATTGCTATACGTGAACTTGTCGGATTGGTGTCACTCATTGAGCGTGTATACATCACAAATCATGTTCGTGACACGATTGGTTCATCTACTTCCTACAGTATGCCTGCTATACTAGGTCAGTACTTTCTTTATCTAAGGGTGAAGTGTTTGCTCAAAAGCTCGACATTTGCGATTCAAAACAGAAAACAAGACCTTTATATCAACAACATTGTGGTCTGGTCCGAGCTATTTCTAGTATCGGGCTCTTATTTCACCACCCTACACAAGTAGATTAAACCAATAACAGACAGTCTATCAGAATCATGATCTTTTTCCTTCAGCCTTTTAATATTACATTTTATTACGAACACTATAGAAATAACACACACAAAAAAAATGAGTTGGTATTTCGGACCCAGACAGATTTACCTCTTGCCAAGTGTAATAGTATAGACTGTACAATATATTGCAAGACACTACATGTATAAAGTGTTCTTGAGTGAAAAAGGGATATCATTTTATAATTTCATTGAACAAAAACGAATCTGTTTCCTGCAGGTGCGATGAATTCAGCTAATGCAATTATCTGTGGTAAAAAAAAAAACAGCTAGAGGGCAACATCCCAGCATGCAAAGATGCGAGGGAATAAACAACTCCTTGCAGTTAACGATAGACTCATGTCTGAATTAATGAGGGGGGGGGGAGCCACATTCCGTCCTTTTCAAATCCACTTGGTACACCAAATTTCTTTTTTCTTGCAAGAGATCTTTTCGGAATTGTGCCTCCTCCCCTCCTTTACAAAATCCTGGATCCACCCGCACCCCTGCATGGGCCTATCCCAATTTTTTATTTTTTAAAATTTTTTTGGTCATCGTGATTCTTGGCGTAAAAAGGTATCCCTGTAATTTGTATGGTCTGCCAATTCATTTCCATCTGGTGCCAAGGGTATGAATAATGAAATGAAAATCAACAGTTTACTTTTTTTGTCCAACAAACATCTGAACATCGTGGCTATGTGACCGAGCTCTGTGAAAGGGGTGTGTCAAGTACATATAAATTCTCACAAAAGAAAGTAATTAAAATAACTGATAATTATCTTCACAAGTTATTTGAAAATATTGTCACCAACTATATACAAATTCTCGAGTCGGGTATCAGCGCAATTTCAACAAAGAAAATAAATTTCTAGGACTATCAATAAGGTAAACGTAGTGCAAAATTTGTGTAAAACCCCTAACGTACAGAGGAAAAAGGAAAAGCCCCTCTTTAAACAGGGAACAAAGCGATAGACTGACAAAATAAACCTCCCTCTGTTTTCATCAGTCTTCAGTTGATCGATTGTTATAACAAAATCAGTTTACGAGGAAACAAAACTTTTTATGATTGCACACATATTGAAATAACTGATCCTGTATATGGCGATATATGAAAACTCGTTCATGTTACATTATAATTTAAGTGTGATGTGACTATTGATAGCCATTGATAGAACTATGGAAGATAACATAATTGGATCGTTTGTATATACCGTTCTACCAGCAAGAAATAATCTGTTCTCTACTTCCGCAAACACAGATTACATGTTTGAGGGTTTACGAGAATAACAAGTACATTATAGGAAATTGATAGCCTAGCAGACAGTAGAGTTGTTGTCGTACTCGTTTTTGCCAAAAACACTCTATCTAGTCCTGGCAATTATTAACCTATATAGCATGAACATCGAGAACGTGGACGAGCACAACAATAATTACAAGTGATGTATTTAACTTATTGACAAGACGCAAAGTCTACGAAATGACAGGATACTCCCCCCCCCCCCCCCCAGGAAAAATAAATAAATAAATAAATAAAATAAAATAAAATAAAAAGTAAATAAATAAATAAATAAATAAATAAAAAATAAAAATAAATAAAAATAAATAAATGAATAAATAAATAAATATATAAAATAAAGGGTGTGGTGTGAGGACATTTTTGAATAGATTCATGCATACTCTAAGCACATTCTATTCACGTCTTGTACACCTGAATCCTCCGTCTTGCATGGGTATATGTTTGAATTCATAAAGCAATGCAATACAAGACGGTGTGACGATAGTCATGATGGATGCAATCACGGTGATGAAATGGGAAGGGAAATCCCCCCAAACAAGATATCTAATCTAACGATTGCATCAGAGACGAGGAAGGAACAACATGATTTTTATCTTGTTCACACAGAAAACAAAGGAAAGGGAAATAGGAAAAGGTGGGAGGTTAGACATCCTGCATGTGAAATACCTGGCTATACGCGAGATCTGAGAGAGAGAGAGAGAGAGAGAGAGAGAGAGGGAGAGACAGAAAGAGAGGGAGAGAGAGAGAGAGAATAAAGGAGGTGGACAGAGAGAAAGATAGAGAGGTGGGGTTGATCGATAAAAAGAAAGAGGGAGAAGCAGAGAACAGACTACCAGGGGCCATGTCTGTTGATTATCATAATCATATAATGAGAAATAGAACAAGTGTTGGAAGTTGTTCGTAGGCCAATATAGGTTACGGTCGTGACATAATCTATGGCAACGCACACGAAGTATAGTCAGGAGAACGGAGCAAGGAGTTATCAGAGTTCTGTGATAACTCCTTGAACGGAGGCATGAACACGTTCATCCATTCATCATTCATAATCATAAACGTTTTTTTTTTTCAAAAGGAATTCACTTTCTCATGCAATCTCGCATCATAGATAGATGTAGCGTGAATCAAGTCATTGAGAGGGTATGGGTGTCGGCGGCAACGGTCTTAATGCTGAAATGCGAATGAACACGGCAATCATTAGTGACGGAGGAAGTTCCTTCCCCTTTCACTGATCACTTTTGTTCGCTTTCTCTCTATGTTTTTATTTTTGTAATTTTATTTTCAAACATTACTTCACTAATAGCTATACGCCACTGAGAGAAGTAACATTCTAAGGAATTTCATACCACTGTCGCCATCCTTGTAATCTTGCTTCCTCTCATCTTTCTTAGATTTGATTTAATTTTCACCATAGGCCTACATTTAAAAAAAAAACTTGACAGTCCCTTTAAGTCTCAACTAAAGTTATTTGAGTGCAATTATTATTCCTTCAACCGAGATGTAATTGGAGTTGACACTTTTTTTTAATATCGGTGAGTTTTCAAATTCTCCGCATGGACTGAAGTGCTATATATGCAAGATCGCTCAAATGATATATCGCTTTTACATGCGGTGCATGAAGTAGATTCATGCAATTTTTAATTACAACCTAATATAACGGCTGAATATGGAATGGGCTTGGCATTCATGTAGTATATTGAGTTATTATAGAAAAGTACACAATATGTTAGATGCGTGATATGATTGAGCAATAGGTCAGATTTCTTTGATTTATCTCTACAAAGTTGTTTGTCTTTAAGTTGAGATACAATTTATAACCACACCACGGTAGGTGGGTTATTTCCTGTCACTATCAGGTGAAATTTTTCTGGATTATAATTTATCACAAAATATAGACCATCACGGCAATTCTCGAACATGGCCTCACGTATAGAGGAATGCAGCATGAAAAAACTTTCATGTATACATTATAGGAAAACTCCAACTTTGACAGGAAAAAAAAAGTGGTGGGTCCTTTTTATTTGATATGATTTTATTTACCAAATATAAAAACATATTATGTAACACATGATAATATGAGGAAATAATATTGGAAGGATCGCCCTGCTCAGCTGTGCCATTACAGCACAGCTGTTCTACCGAGGGGTCTTTATTATTACCAAGATATTCTTTAGTTAGTGTAATCAAGGAGGTACTAGCTTGCCTAGTACATCCTTGGGGTAATGCAGAGAATTTATCTGAAACAAGACAATAAAACTGAAGTACCGCTTGTTGCCCATAATTATACGAAAATTAGACGTAATATTGCCAAGATACTAACTAGTCTACACAGTCTCCAATATTCGTCGACCAAACCATGGACCTACGAGTATAGGTCCATGCCAAAACAAACATCGGATTCCTTCCATATATCCTCGGTTTCCAGGTCAAATCAAATGACCTATGAAATGGTTCCAACATGAGAAATGTGTCGTGATGTATCAGAGGTAATTCTCATCCTTCACCTTCCAAACGAGACATTCAAGCATCTCCGACATCAAGTCAGACCAGACTCACTACAATCAGGGGCGGATCCAGGATTTTGTATAAGGGGGCACACAAATGCTGGTTTGTCAACTTTTGGAAAAAGTAGACCCGTATTTTTTGTCTTGCCAGCTCTCCAAAATTCGCTCAGTTGGGGGGGGGGGGGGGTATGGGGGTCCAGTTCGTTCTAAAGAGGGGGGGGGGGGGAATGCATATTTTTCGTCCAAAAGTGGGGGGGGGGGCACGGGCCGGAAGTGCACCCCTGGATCCGCCACTGCTACAATGATCGTGACACGTTAAGCTGAGGTAAATTTTGTTTTGACATTGTAGTTGTTGTGGTGCAAAAAAACATTATCATGATTTTGATAATTATAATCGTATTTACAGTATGTGCGATCAAACAGATATAATGCCGGAATAATGTATGGAATCACACTGTACAAGAAAAAACGCGATTTTTCAAAGATATGATTTTATTCTTATTCTGACATTATAAAGTTTACGTGTGCATATTATGAATATCTTTCTTCTCATTTTCAATTCGGCAATACGATAGTAACGTCATAAAGCGATGTATAACACAACAGAACCAAAATATTTCCGTAATGAAAATGCGTGTCAAATACTTTTCGAGCTCACACTCACAAACCATGTTATTGAATAAATAGCACTTTCAAAACATCCGTAATCCATATCACTGATAAGAGGACTACATAGTTATGATCCTGTTGATCGCATCACGAAAGAAAGTTTTAGCAAGCCGAGTTGATATTAATTAAAAGTGATACTAAATCAAGAGATCTTCCAATAATGTATATGGGCCTTGATATCCATGCGGATCGCAAAGATTAACCATGGAGCACCATGGATCCATTATCAGCCTTGTCAAATGTTTCTCCATGCTATCTACATGAAAAAGAAAAACGATCATGATTTTATGCAGGGGCGGATCAAGGAGAGGCGGATTCAAGGGGGTCTCCCTTTTTTACTTGTCATAATATGTTTTTATTAGCATGTGTGTTGGACCCCTCATTTTGTTGCTGTTGTTGTTGTTTATCATAGATTTGGGGAAATTGGACCCCCTCTTTCACAAAATCCAGGAGCCACCCTTATCATGACAGAGAATAATCAGTTGTATCATCCATACAGTACTTTCTTACGAAATGAATGATGGTTTCTAACTTTATATAGCACCATTTTTGTTTGCAATTCTCTATAAAGCAACAGGACATAGTTGAAACAAAATATAAACCTGGCGAAAGGCTTAAGTAAATACTATACACAGGGCTGATCCAGGATTTTGTAAAAGAGGGGGCACAGTGCCATAAAAGTACACAATAAAGGGGGCAATTTTTGTTTATTGTGTACTTAAGGTATGCCAGTTGGGTTTCAAAAGAGGGGCACGGGCCGGTTTTCCCCCTATGTAGATCCGCCACTGCTATACAAACGCCGCTCTAGACGGATCGGCGCGCCGATCCGTGTAGAGAAGAAGGGGAAAGCATGCTTACTTCACTTTATCTTAGAATTAAATCAGTATCAGTCTTATTTTTTTTAATTATGAAGTTGCTTTCTCTGACATGAACAATAGGGCACATTTCGGAATATTCAATAATTTTTTATTGAACCACAGAAACTTAGGCCCTTTATTTCCGATAACATTCAAGAGTGGCTTCTATATATGGCTTGTGTTTTTTCTCTCATAAATAAATAACACGATAAGAACTATTTTCGAAAAATAAACTCAAGGGCAATTTCAAAGGCCTATTGTACTGCCCATAGAAATCAGGTTCGGATTATGTAATACACCATTGTAATGTTCGCACATTTCTAAAGGTGATAGGCAGGGCTATTGAAATCGTCTTTGAGTTTATTTTTCGAAAGTAGTTTTTATTGTGTTAAATGAATAAATAAATAGATATTGTGTGGAATGCACCTGATCTACGTTAAATCAGATGTGTCAGGATTTAATTTGGCCTTTAGTAGGTTTTATGGATATTGACCCCAGTTGACCAATTAACAATCAGTTTCCTTTCTACTCCGACAAAAGCTATACGTTCATACGGGACTTGTGGTTTCGAAACTTTAAGTTAGAGAAACTTTATTAACTTAACTAAACCACTACTCACTCACCGCAACGAGAGTTCACACGAGCCCGACACAACGAGCTGAAACTACAAGCCGAGCGATCGTCGTGTTTAACCCCGGAAGTAAATACTACCGATTGTGTGTGCAGTACACATACAGATCCTGTGTTCATAATTCGCGCGAAGGGTATGACCCGGAAGTTTAACATGAACAGCGAGGTCATCGTTACCACAAGCTTAAAGTTTATTCCGTTCACATGGTCCGAAACTGCTTGTGGTTTCAGCGTTAACCACGAGCTCGCTTGTGGTTCTAAAACTACAAGTAAACTTAAAGTTTCGAAACTACGAGTCCGTTCATACGGTCTGGAACTACAAGATAACTACAAGTTAACTTAAAGTTTTGAAACTACAAACGAAACTTAAAGTTTAGCTCCCATCGTGTGAACCTGGCTATAAAACGAATTTACAAGGAGAAAAAAAAATCACTTGATTCATCACGTTCAGACTTCTTTGCGGGAAAAGAGAGATATACAGAAGTTCAGTGCATTTAGTGAGGGATATAGGTTCGATATCTATAAGTAACTGAACGTTTACCAAACTAAGAGAAATCACGAACAAAATCATGAATTTCTTTTCACCTGCTGATTTTCTCACATCTAAAAGCGAGCGATATATACAGGCAACGTATACAGCATTTATTTCTAACTTTATATATCAACTCGATTGTGGTACTTATGGTTCTTGAACAGTCGTATACAATTTGAAGATTATGATGTATAAAAGCTATATATACATTCCACTTCCATTTCATGACAGAAATTTGGGTAAAAGAAAATCTGCATCTCACTAAAAAAAAAAGTTTTACAGTATACAATCTTTAGCAAAATGGTTGAAACTCACGCAAGAACAGTTACCAACTTCTATGAATTACAAATAATACAATTTCTTCACGCAGCATGACGACAACTTTTCATGGATACTATGGTATTCACGGTATTTTCATAGCAATACGTAATGGGATATTAAGTTATTTTCGAATTATAGAATGTTAACAGGCATGCATGCATGTTTATAAACATGATACAAAAAGTAATAATATGTAGTTATACGATTTGCCCAGCATATATTGAACGAAAAGAAGTCAATAATAATTGTTGTAGCCCCCATGAAAAGAACGTTTCAGTTGTAATTATAGGCACTATTAAGTGATTATAAAGCAATCATAGTGGGAATAGATATACAATGGAAAACCTTTTAAAATTATTTCTCAATACAGTAGGGATGCAAGTGGGCTACATGGAGGTTGAAGGACGTGGGAAAAAGTGGAAAATGAATGGCATTATTCCTCCCCAACAGTGTAAAAAGGGGGGGGGGGGTGGTGGGTATTATAGCGAACGATCAACAACGACCCGAATACCACACTGCATATACTTGGTATTTATTATAAGTCTGATATAACTTAAGTTGGTAAGTTCTGACTTCTTCTCCACAGGTGTATGCAAGGTGTATTCCTAGTTCACGATTTATCAACTTCACCTTGACCCAGATGACATCACATTATTCTCATCTGCTTCGCATCGACTTGAGGCCATGGAAACGAATTTATATTTTGACCTTTCATAGTGTTCTATTTTGACCTGTATTTGTGACATCTACATCGTATCATAATAACATTTGGGAGTTCCAAGACAGTGGAGCTGGAAGAAGAGTTTGAAGAGTAACGATGGTGTGAAGAGGGAAAAGAAAGGGTACAATTTAATTTGTCGTTGCATTAAACTATTATTTGCGATCAATAATGGTCGTTGCAGGTTCTAATTGTTTCCATGCAGATGGTTTGTACTGGAATCATTAATGTTAAGGGAAATAAAAGCAAGCTGAACAAAGAAGACTTGTGACAAAGTGACAAACGAGAGCAAAATACCTAAACGAGCTAAATGGTGGATCCTTTTTCTGGCCGGGGGTGGGGTACAAAACCAAAGTTCTTCTAAAGCCCGGCTCACACGAAGTATTATTTGCTGACGTTAGGACCGCGTCATTAAAGATTGATAATTATTATTATTATCGTCTAAAAAGTTATTGTAAAATAAAACGGTGCCAAAAAATATTTTAAATAATAGGTTCGTTTAGCACATGCAGGTACTGCTGAGGCAATCGAAATGACGCAACATGTCAACCGGGCTTACGACTTTTGTGTTATACATGCAGTCCTTGTCATATATTATGAGCGATACACAGTCGTCAATGTAGTCGATTATTGTGAACCTCACAATGTAGCATGCCCCAGTGGCGGATCCAGGGACCCTTTTTTGTGTGAATATGAGCATGGACCTACTAGAGATGAGCCCCCTCCCTCAAGAAATCCTGGATCCGCCACTGGCATGCCCTTCGTCATTGTTTCAATCACAACTCCTCGTTTCTACTAAAGTGGGTGGTGCATATAGGCCTACATGACTGTTTCAGTCACGCTCGAGGGATTTGGTTTTATGAAGAAAACCCGATTTCTTGAAAGTAAAAGTGAGAATGTCACTGTTTTTGCACACCACCGTCGTAACAGATGCATATTGTATTTGACACAGTACTAGTGATCTTTCTCCCGACTTATTGAACCCAGTTTACACGTATCAAAATAATACCAGGAATCAGATAGCTTGGTTCCAAGGCACTGAAAATAATTCTTTACAAATCATGTTCCAATGTAGAAGAGAAGAAAATAACTGTTACTTATAGAAAGACTGCATTTTTTTTCATGTCGAAGACTCGAAGGGCTATAGGGCACTGCCTTTCAGAATTACATTCCACCGAGTAGCGTCTGACCTATAGAGTTATCACAGTGATAACTCCTTGGTCTGACACAGTCAAACACTACGAACTATACATGATGGCGGAAATTCCATCAGTCTGGCTAGAAGATTAGGTTTGCTCAGTGACGGTGTCAAAAGATCTATATGATGTCCCCATGATGTCATCACCTTTGACATCTTCGGAATGGATGACTTCCTAAGAGCCTGTGAATACTACATGTACCATAACTGGACATAAAAGGCACTGATACGAAAGGAAACATCTATTCAACAAAATATCAGAGAAGAACAATTTTATAACATATGACCGCGCCATTGATTCCAAACCCCCTCCATTATTATTAACAAAATAATATTTGTCTATATTCTGATGAGAATAGCTAATTATTTACTGTAGCCTACGTGATAGATGCACAATGAAATACAGTCCACCCTGGTATTTAGTTGATCTGAATGAAAACAGAAAAATGAGAGAAACAGATAGTAAAAATTTGAGCAAAATCCGATCAAAACTTAAGAGAGTTATGAATTTTTGAAGTTGTAATCAATCAAACACAAATTGGCAAATCTAGCGAGCTCCTCTCCCATTTGCTCAGTATAGAAAATTTCATAAATTTTCATTTTCTTAGTTTCTGATGGAGAAATAGATTTGTTTCATACAGGAAGGGTTAAAAAAAATATGAGCAGTGACTAAGAATTATCTAAGGTGAATTTATGTTTGAATATTTTCTTTAGAGAAATTGATTTTTTTTGGGGGGAGAGGGTACAGCAGGGCAAATGGGAGAGGAGCTTGCAAGATATTTCACGGAGTTGCAAATTTGTGTTTGATTGATTACAACTTCAAAAATGTATAACTTTCTTAATTTTCTTACCGTATTTTACTCAAACCTTCACTGATCTGTTTGTTAACTGAATAAAGAAATTGAAATGATGAAAAAGAAAAAACAATGCTTACATGTATATGGCTGATACATTATTGAAATGTCTGTGTTGCAACTTTGCAAGTGACGTTAAATAGACATACTTTGATTATGCATGGACTGTTTAATAGTAATAAAACATAACGAGCATTTCTATAGCTTCAATCGATAAGAAAAATAACGTCCACATAGCAGTAACTAAGAAACTGGAGTTAATGAAATAACCGTGAATTAGTCATTACTATACCTAATGATAATAATTGTCAAAAATGCAAGACGGCGTTCGTGATAATTTCAGCGATAAGGTGCAGAACTCAAGTCGTGTGCATTATCTTTTGAACGAAATTGAGTTTTATGAAGCGAGCGAGATCTTTGAATGGAGATAAAAACACATATATATGGTAATTGAGTGGACATTCGCGCTAAAATGTGATTCGAACAGACTGTGGTGTTGGCAACAATGATTGATCGTGGCACGATTACGAGGGCAATTCCATCAAAAATAATTTGGACAATGGATTCTGTAATGGATTGAGGATTTTTATGTCCTCGGGTCTGCCACCCCCCCCCCCCCCCCCCTCTCTCTCTCTCCCTTTCTCTAAGACTATGACTAAAATTAATACAATGATGTGAGAAGGCCAAGAAAAGCAACGAACCAGGGAAAACTACATTAGAAAAAGGAAATTTTGTAGGGCTAACTTCATTATTCAGTGATGGCCATCCGTACAGGAAACAAGGTTCAGGCATAATACAACCAGGGGCGGATCCAGGATTGAGTATAAGGGGGGGGGGGCACACAAATGCACTTTTGGAAAAGGTAGACCCGTATTTTTTTGGTCTCGCCAGCTTCTCGAAAAGTCGCTCGGGGGGGGGGGGTTATGGGGGTCCAGTCTCCCTCCATAATTCCCTGACAAGCAACAACAACAAAAAAAAGTCTTCATTCTAAAGGGGGGCACAATCGAGAAAATGGCGGCTCGTCTATGGTCAAAATGCATACTTTTCTTCTAAAGGGGGGGGGGGCACTTCCGGATCCGCTAATGTATACAACTATTGAATTTGAAACGTTCTAAAATATTTTAAATTCTGATTCAACCTTAAATCATAATTCAACAACTCACTCTCCCTTATATTCTGGGGTGGAGTTATGTCTAGTCGTCACCTCAGATCTCGGTAGTCATCATGGGGGTTGGACCACATTCATCGCGGAATGCAGGATAAGCCTGGTTGACTTGGCGTCAAGATTGTAACATTAACATAACTTTTAAAAAGTAATCAAATAATATCTCATCAAATTAAACAAAAATCTACGGCATCACATCCTGTTTCTTGTTTATTATGAAGAGTCGTGTGCTCCTATATAAGATATGCATGAGAGTTTGAGAGTCTCTTATATTTATAATGATCATTGTATAGAGCATCAAATGCCTCACGTGAAAAAAAATATAATTGATGTTTACATGGATATATTATACATCCATGGTATAGATGAGTGAGGAAGTTATAGATGATGAAGACATGCCATTGCTCTACGAACGGGGAAGAGGAGATCGGTGATGATGATGCAGCTAGATGCTGTTTGACAGGATAAGGGGAGAAGGATGAAAGATTGGTTTGATGGATGAGGAAATTCAGGAAATAAGCGGAGGAGAGAAGATTACATCCGATGCAGGTGGGTGGAAAGGGCCGTCTGATCTGAAACATGATAATTATGCTTCTAATATTACATCTATCAATATACATGTGTAGGACCAAAATATCCCGTAATAATTGGCGGCCCGGGGCTTAAGGGCTTATACCCCCCCCCCCCCCCCCCCCGTAATTTTAACATTCTTTACTACTAATAGTATTTCGTACTTCGTTTGCTTTTTTTCTGTCACTGATTTTGAAACCTGCATGTACATCTGCAAAAATAACCAGGAATCCACCATTGACTTTACATACATCCAGAAAATTAGATTGAACATTGATTTTCTCGTACAAAAAGCAGCAATCAGCACAGTTCCCCCTCTATATTTCTAATGCAAAAACAACACACACCACGACCATCAACAACCACTACAATACAACTCATTATTGCTACCCCCCCCCCCCTTCCCCATGGAAAAAATGTAAGACGAGACTGAAATCATAAGTACAAACACAAAGGAGAAGACCAAACAGATATGACTTCATCCAATGCCACGTTATTTGTTGCCCCTGAACACCCTTATAGTATCTCTGATTAGGTCATCGGTAAAGGACATCCTGTCAATTGAATTAGACTGATGGGATTCACGATGCTCAAATTAAAATGCCAGATGGAAGACAGCCACATTACGATGGATACAATATTTTGAACTTTATGCATGTAATCATCATCACCACAGTTTTCTTCCCTATATACGCCCCTCTACCTATTATAGAAATTAATTCTTAAAAAAACAAAAACAAAAAACAAATATAATATACCACTCTCAATGTACCTGTCCTCAATAAAATACAAAATAACAAGGAAAGTATGATTTATAATGGGAATAAACGCACGAATGCCACATTTCTCGTCATCGAGTCTCATGTTTTTGCACTGCATTGGGCCCACCCTTACATAATGTTTAACACTTACAATTTAATGTCAGCTTGCATGATGAGCATAAAGCTCACGGTTTTAATATTTTAATTATCGCACATAAATCATAGCCGCAAAACAATTTAAAAACATAATTTACAAACATAAAGCATTTAGTAATATTACATGGATGATGTCTTTTGTAATAGCACATTATGATATGACATTCTCTAAAATGATCAATAAAGCTGTTAAATAAAGCTGTTAAATAATCATAAGTAATTCACATCATACTTGTGCTTCCGCAACCAACAGCTTGTTCATGAGATGATTAACTTCTACTAAGGAGAATGCACTTTAAAATTGGTATTGTCAAATTCAGTATTGCTCAGCTGTGTGTTAGTGTGTGATTATAATGAACATCAAAACACCGACAGAACGTCTAACGGTGAAGAGCCAGAGAATTATTGTGCTATATGATATTGTCAAGATCCAAATATGGACACAAGACGTGCAAACAGGTCATGAAAATAATCGAAAAGGTCTGCATAAACAGCTGTTAGTCAATATACAGACAGAAAAATGAGTATAAATTATGGTATGCTAAGATAAGTCACCACGTATTCCAATAACCGTTTGGCGTTTAGAACATTGCATGAAAAGCACAACAGTGAATTTTGTCTGCCGTTTTACAATTGCAGTGTAGACTCTTGTATTCTAGATACTGAAAATCAGTATATTATTCAGGAAAGTCAGTATTTCTCAATACAATGCATAAAAAGCAAAAGAAATTGCATCTTTGAATATTGGTATGAAACCTTAAGTACTCTTCTCAGATTTACTATAAAATTGGCAGCTTTGCTTAACGATATTCTGTACTAGGCTATTAGCAGCAGTCAACTATACACAATAATATCACTGCCCCAATCACGTTTCAACACACCCTATTTAATATGATCCTATAATTGGTGGTGGTTCACGTTCACGTTCTGTTCTGAAATTAATGAAATGTAAGCGCCAATATGCATAGACCAACGTTATTCTATAGCAAGCCAACAAACAAACAAAAAAGTTTTAGTTGTTGCTTTCTACAATCGTTTGCAAAAACGGATGTTTGCGGTCAACGTAGCATAATCATAACTTGGCAAAAATCTGGTAAAAGTCATTTTGCTTGAAACTTTTGTTTTCATCCACCCTTTCAGAACAAATAAAAAGTAAACTCTAACGATAACCATAACCACCAAAAAAATTGTTGTTGTTGTTGTTTTTTGCCTTTTACGGCGTTCATTCAATAAAGAATATTTACGCCTTTTCTTTTCTTGTTCATTTTTATAAAAGGTGTGGGGGGGGGGGTTTAAGGAAATTTTTTTTTTCTTCAACTTAAGCCATGTAGTTTTGATTCAAGACGGTCTATCGGATAAGATATTAAAAATGAATGTCAGTATAAAATGCATGATAGCGAGTATATACTGTACGTAGGTATACCAAAAAAATGTCTCTCCCATACAAACTCACACATATACATATTTCGACTACTGCACGAGATTAAACTTTAAAGGTCACATCTGGAAGACAATAGTATTACAATGAACTCGGGCGAACTCCACATGAATTGCCTTCCTGTTATGGACACAAGAGGAACTACACTACACTCTTAAAATAATTGGGGAAAAAAATGCCCAACTTTTAACCAACACTGGGCAACATACTGTCCACACAACTATTGGTTAAAATTTGCCCAACTTTTGCCCATCCATTTACTATGTTGTTGGGCAAATTAAATTGCCCATCAGTTGGTGACCCATCAGATTTTACCCAACTCTACAATTGCCCAACGGTTGGTTATATTCTCAGTTGGGTAATTATTTGCCCAACCAATTTTACCCAATAGGATTGCCCAACCCTCTTTTTGTCAAGCTGTTGGGTAATAAATATTATGTGGCTGGGCAAATTCAGTTGCCCAATTGTTTCCTTTTTGGAAAAAAAAGTGGAAAATAAACCTATATATAACTTATCAATCCTAACCTATCCTACTTTAAGCTATCCTATATCTTAACCTATCCTATCCCAGTCCTATCCTATCGAGTAAATACAGTCTAGTGCAAGCTCTTATATACCCCTTATAATTTTTTATGCATTTGGTGACAGTTAGTAAAATCGGGCCACCCCAAACCATACGCTACTAAAAATTCATGAATATTTATATAAATGTTTTCCCCAATATTGGGGGGAAAATGCGAATTTCTAACAAACCATCAGTTACCCAACAAAATTTACCCAACTGGCAAAGGGAATGTGACAAAATTACACAACTACAGGGCAACAAGTACCCAACCCATACTTACCAAACACTAATGGTAAATGCCCAATATTTAGGTAAAAATTATTGACCAATATTTGTTACACCACTCGAGTGTCCAGTTGGTTAATGCCCAGAAATGGGCATATTTTTAACCAACCAGCAGTTACCCAACTAAATTTACCCAACATTTCAAGAGTGTAAACTAAAACAAAAATGAAGGGGTGGCCTTCTTCATGCATTTTTTTTGCAGATAGTACTTCAGAATAGTGATTGAAATCATGATAAGTTTAGTAACTTATATTGCGAAGTATATGTTGATGCAGAATGTCTAGACAGGAGGATGGGTGTAAACTGTATAAACTGATTCCCCCGCCACCCCCCCCCCCCCCCCCCCCCCCCCCCCCCCGCTTCAACCCGGGCAATATTATAGTGTGGGATATTTTACATGCATTACAAGGGAAGAATATTTTGCTTTTTAATTTTACATCTAACCTGAGCTTAGTTGTGAAAAACTTGCCCGCGGCCCTGTTAGAGCATGAAGCTCCATGGTTAGTGTTAGCTATAAATCAAAGTATGTACACCTGCATCATCAACAGAAATGTGCACACAATCATCCAATCATAAAACGGTGAAAGAAGAATATGCCTAGGCGCCGGCCTATATTCTTCCCGTTCGGGAATCGAAGATACACTTCCAGTGAGGCGCTATGTCTACACTTGTTTCATCAGTATACCAACATCAAATGAATATTAAAATAGAACCAGTCAAAGAAGTCTGTCAGACTGATCCGAGGTTATCGAGTCATGATGTATATGAAAAGTGATACTGAAAGGACCATACCTGCTGTTTATCCACAGCGGCTCTCCCGGTCACACGAAGAAGTTACCCCACGGCCACACTCGGGGGGTCCCCACACCACTGCACTGACATGCAGTTGAACCGTCGCAGCCGCAGCTAGATCACGGGCGAAGATATATCTCTTACGAGATGAAAATAAATATGATGAGATGTGTGATGCAAGGTATATTCTCACTACCTCCCTCTCAAAACAGCCGTAATGTTAACGAAAGAGGACCTTAGCCTTAACGGTACAGGGAACGGTGAAGCTGAGCAGACACCAACGAGAACAGTCATTTCTCTCACTCTCAGCGATATGATATAGCATGCACGCAGCAAACGCAGGCCTACAGAGCTGGCATACCAATAATGTAGATCACCGTCACAATCTACGTTCGGGTACGCATGAAGCTAGCTACATGATGCACACAAAGACGGCAGCAGGATGGCCCGGATGGCGCTGGCTTGTGCAAGTTAGGCTGGATTCCAGGCTATCTGATTTTATTCTACTCCAATTGTAACTAAACTTGGAGTAGAGAATTGTCGGAGGAGAGAAGGGTGGGGGAAAGTGAAAAGTACACAGTCATGTGTGGGGAAAGGCGATAATTTTGGGGCGCGTAATACATGCAATACCACCGAAAATTTTACGGTACATGAAAATGGCAGGAAATATATTAAAGAATAAATTTGTGGACTCTTCACAAAGTTCAGGAATATAATTTTATGATAAATAAAAGCAGATTTTGTGGCGAAAATAGTCAACTTTGACTAGCTGCCAAATAACACCAAACTAAGAAGATGATGCTCGCGTCTCAATATTGAGTGATACTTGATCCCTCCAGTGGCGTATCTACGCCGGGGGCAGGGGCACGTGCCCCGGGGCGGCACCGTATAATAGGGGTCGCAAAAACGCCAAAGAGAGAAAGGAAAAAAGGGAGAATATTAAGAATTACAAAATTATGCCCCCCCCCCCCCAATCCGTAGAGTAAATGCAATAGAAATACAATTTTTGATGGTTAAAAAACCACCCAAAAAAAATCTAAAGCTCGGTTGCTTTGCTTCCTCGCTTACTTATGTTGTTTCAGGATCTCCGATTTCGCGCCTCAGTATACTATACAGTGTGAGTCAATAAAAAGGAAACCAGGATTCAACACTAAATATCGTTGCAACCATGTTTGCTTTAATTTCACACCTTGCTCAATAAAATCCCTTCTTCCCTTGCCCCCTATAATTATTATTATTTTTATTATCATTATCATTATTATTATTATTATTATTATTATTATTATTATCATCATCATCATTATCATTATTTTTGTTATTATTCATTATTATTGTTATTGATATTATTATAATTATGACTATCATTATGAGTAGTAGTAGTAGTATAGTAGTAGTAGTAGTAGTAGTAGATGTAATAATAATAATAATAATAATAATAATAATACAATACATTTATTAGGCGCTTAATACGGATGTTTCTATAAGCGCACGGTTTACAGGAAAATTAAGATTAATTCCAAAATAATACAAAAATACAAAAATTATTAGAAATCTTATGTAATTCAAACAATAGATACAGTGTATAAATATATAAATACGGTAAATGAATACTAAAATCAAAGTCGGTGTGCACCTCCATCGACCGACCCACAACTGTGCCATTCCAGAGGACTATCTACTAAAAAGGTAAGTTTTCAGCAGGGACTTAAACTGATTAACGGAAGTGGCTAGATGTATATAGGCATGTAGAGAATTCCAGAGAATTCTTTAGTAATTCATTCATTATTATTATTATTATTAATATTATTATTATTATTAATATTATTATTATTATTAATATTATTATTATTATAATTATTATTATCATCATCGTCATCATCATTTATTCGTTATTATCATTTGGGATTGTGAGTCTCCCCCCCCCCCCCCCCCATCTTTATATAAGATCTTTGATCCGCCAATGCATGCTAACCAAATATACTGGTTGATTTTTCAATATTTATCCTTAATGATTAATTTATTGTCATAAATGTAATGTATTGAATGGGGCCAACCTTAACTAGCTTTTGCCATTCATTGGCTCCATTTACCGAATTATACTTGACAAGCGCTAAATTCAATGTTTCTTGAACAGTTTGTTTATAAATGAATGAATGAGATGGATGAATGAAATGTATTGATCGTAATATATTATTACAGAAGTTATCTCGTTACGGAGTCAGAGGAAAAGCCCGGCTGGTTCACAAGCTACATAGCTAACAGGAGGCAGTTTGTCTCGCTGAATGATACGAAGTCGGGATTACAAAATGTCACGTGCGGAGTTCGACTTGGATCACTTCTTGGTCCACTTTTCTTTCTTATATATGTTAATGTTTTTCAATATTGCTCTGATGTATTTTTATTTATTTTATTTGCAGATGACTCAAATATATTTTTATCACACAAGAATCCTCGGGTCCTTTTACAAACAGTTAATATTGAGTTAAGCGATATCATAATTTGGATTCATGCAAACAAACTATCATTAAATTTTCAGAAGACCAATTATATGCTTTTTAGTAATTATGCTAAAATGATGCCTGGAAATGTTTTGTTTGGAGGAGTTTCGATAAATACATGAAGAGTAAATTCAACAACATTTCTTAGACGGTATATTGATGACAAACTGAATTGGAAAATTCATGTGGATAGGCCTAACCTTTATAAGCTCTTATCACGAAATACTGTAAACTGAACAGTTATTGCAAAAGAAATATTGTTCATCCTGTATTCGACTTTAATTCTGCAACATATTAATTATGGTAGCTAGTGGTAATTCTTAAAAATCGCAAAATAAAAAACTATTTTTGATCCAAAAGAGAGTTATAAGAATAATGTGTAATGCTCATTTTCGAGCTCACACATTGTAGATTCATGCTCACACTAATGCTCTCTTTCATCAACATAAGATTTTAAAAGTGATTGATTGATTGATTGAAAATCATTTATTTTCATCATCACATTAAATATGTACAAGATAAAAGGATGGAATATCAATAGACGTACAATAATATAAAATACTAATAGACTAAAATGGTTACTTTGAAAATGTAAACAACTACAATAAATTATAACCATCAACATAATACTTAAATGGAAAATGGTGCAATAATTGTAAAAGCCAATAAGGCTTGACAATTGGATGCACCAGGCGCACTAATAATAAATATGCATGTATCGATTACAAAGTAAAGTTTGATGAATTGCGATTCAGTATGATAGACGAGATATTAAATAAATTATACATTATAAAGAGAGAGAAGATGTTTCTTACACTCTAAAAACTGAAATGTTAAATCTACATTTAAAAGGTTGGAGGAGTGACAACATTTTCAAAATGGTAAATGAACACTTTTAACATGCTACATCCAACCTTTAAACTATTAGATCCAGCATGTTAAAAGTGTTAATTTACCATTTTAAAAATGTTGTCACTCCTCCAACCTTTTAAATGTAGATTTAACATTTGAGTTTTTAGAGTGTATAAAGTCGTTTAAATGAATTATTAAATGGAACAGACTGTAAAGAAGAAGGTAAAGAATTCCAGATTTTGGGGCCAACATAACGAAGAGAAGTGTTTAAAACATGAGAAGAAACTTTCCAATGATGAAACTTATCAGCATTTCTTGTATAATGGGTATGAACCGCATTATTTAGAATAAACAATTGCATCAGATTGGGAGGAAGGGAATTTGAGAAAAAACGTTGCATCAATGACGCGATTTGCAATTTGTTAATTTCATAAATATTTAAAGTATTAAATCTTCTAAACAAAGGTTGTGAAGGAGCCAAATAATCAGAATTAGAACAAAGTCGCAATGTCCTTTTTTGAAGCCTATGTAATTTCATTAAGTTAGAATGTTTCGTTGCCCACACAGAATTGCAATACTTAATATACCGCAAAATAAATGCGTTATACAACGTAAACAAAATGCGGATAGGAAGAACATATTTCAAATGATTAATAATGCCGACACTCTGAGAAACCTTTTTAGTAACGTAATTGATATATGAAAAGTCCAAGATAGGTCTTCATCTAAAATTATTCCAAGAAAATTAAAAACTCTACACTGTTCCAGCAGTTTATTGTTGATAAAAATAGAGACGTCATCATATATATAGGATTCGAGTTCCTAGCACTTTTAAATATCAAAAAGAAAGATAACTATGAAACCATTTATAAGGTAAACCTCATAAAAACGTAATTTGGCCAGTAAAATATCATGCTGGGGTATGGTATCGAAGGCTTTCGAAAGATCCATAAAAACACAAATTGCATGATTGTTTATATCAACATAACGAATAATTTTATCATATAAATCAAGAATTGCAAGACCTGTTGAGAAATCCTTTCGAAAGCCATATTGTTCATTAGACAAAATGCTAAACCGAATAAAGAAATTAGAGAGTCTATTGAAAACTAGTCTTTCAAGAATTTTAGAAACAGACGGCAAAACTGAAATAGGACGGTAATAATCAACATTATCTGTATCCCCCTTCTTAAACAAAGGTATTATTTTGGCGATTTTCTTATTAGAACGGGAAGACGCCTTTCTGTAGCGACAGATTACAAATATGAGTTAAAGGTATGAGTAAGAAATTTATTACAGATTTTAAAAGACGTATAGGTTATCGTACCCTGAACTGTTCCCATTGGGCATTTTGTTGACAATATTTAAAATTTCACTGAGAAACATTCCATGTTTTACGTAAATCGGACTTCACAGCCTTAAATTTTTCAAAATAATACTTTCTTTTGGCACATCGTTTTAAAGAGTTTAGTTTATTACGGTAATTGCTTATACATGTATTTATATCTAAATTCAGCAGAAGGATCGGATTTATAAATACCATACAACAAATTATTTTTCCTTATAGATCTCAAAATATCAGGAGTTATCCAAGGTTTTTTTATCTTTGTTCTATGGTTATTTTTCCTCTGTTGAAGAGGCATATGCCGATCACATAATGAAATGAAATTATTAAGAAATGTGTCATTATGCAATAGTCACATCATCAGATTGTAATACCACATCCCAGTCGATTATTTTCAAACCATTGGTTAATGAGGCAACTGAAGTTGAGGTAATATTACATTCAAAACACTTGGTATTAACCTTATCTGTACATTCTGATGAAGATGAAATATGAAATATAGGAAAATGATCACTAATGTCAGAAACGCAAATACCAGAAATTATAGTTTCTTTGGTTGAATTTGTAAATATATAGCTGAATCATTAGATATACGAGTGTGTTTATTGAATAAAGGATAAAATCCAAAAGAAAAAAGTACGTCCAAGAAGCAGCCGACATTGAAGACCTTGTTAAAATCCAATAAGTTCAGATTAAAATCACCCATAATAATACATGTCTTATGGTTTTGGGAAATTGTGTGCAATATACTTTCAAACCATTAATGAAATCGTTGATATTACTTGAAGGTTGACGATAAACAACTCCTAAGATCGTGTTTCTACTAGTCTTTCTTATAATTTCAATGAAAAGTGACTCCATCAATATTGAACTTTATTTTATCCTCTTCCAGACAGACAAGCTGACTGGAGAAATGTATAGCCGGAGAGTGAAAAAATGTTAGATCTGTTAAACATCCACGTTTCTGTAATATACACTCTTAGAAAAAAAAAAGGTTTGTTTGAGCACCTTTAAAAGGTGCTTATATTTGCCACACCAGTGCCACCTTTAGGGTGTCCCTAAGCACCTTTTGAAAATGTTTTCATCGACACCTTTAAAGGTGCTCATCACGAGCACTGGCAAAGAGCTAGCCTACTCTTGAGCAATATTTTATCGTCCTTCGAAAAAAATACAATATATCCATAGTAACTGAAATCAATAAATTATAACAACATGCAATAGAACACATTTATACAATTTGTATCAAACCAAAGTATTTTGAAAATGACGAATGTAGATATATATTATCGTGGACATGTTTAAATAATATCTACAGATTATGATAGAGACTAATACGCATAACAAAAGGTGGAGAAATCTAAGCTCAATGGCTAAGGTCCTTTTAATGAACTTGTAGACACCTTTTCAATCCGGCACCAGTTTGGAGCTAATGAGTACCCCATAAGCACCATTTTCCTAAGAGTGTACCAATGATCGAAAACGGATAATTTAACAACATTAAATATTCACAAATTCTATCGAAATTCCTATACAAACACCTTGAATTGAAATGAATAACACTTAATTGATTTGCCGATACACTGTAAGTACTCTTATGAAATTGATCTTCGTTGTAATATTTACAATGGATGTTTTTAACAAACAAAGAATTAGCTTCTTCTTCATCACCTTCAACACAGTATGAAAATTCTTTTTCGTTAGTTCATCAATGATATTTGTAGAATCCAAGTTAGAGCCGTAATTAGAATTTGAAGACAAATTATGAAAAGAAGTATTAACATATTCATCACAAGCATGGTGAATGTTCATATAACGAAACAACACTAATTCAGACGATCAGTGTCGGAGGCAGTGGCGGATCCGTGGGGGAGGGGCCACAGGGGGCACGTGCCCCCCCCCCCCCCAGGCCAATTTTTTTTTTTTGCTTGTCAGGGAATTATGGAGGGAAGAGATCTTGTCGCAACGATGTCAGGTCTTCTCTGATAACAACGCCGGAGTTTTTCAACTTTGACTTGGCCGGCAGCATACATGATTTGTCGCGCATTGCATCTGCATGGAGAACTTAACAATGAATGGTTTCGGACGAGGTTCAAGTCGAAGAGTCGAAGTGGACAATGAAGTCGAATCACGAGCAGATGATGACGCGACATGTTTGGGCGAAATCCGATGACTTCTATCAATGTCGCGTGGGTCAAGAGCGACTTTCATCTTGCTCGCTATTTGGAGAACAAGGTCATCAGTATTCTCGTTCACCTTTTCTGTAACACCGTAGATCCGCAAATATTGCCTGCGAGAATATTGCTCTTGTTCGTCTGACTCCAAATTCACTATTCTATTCTTCAGAGAATCAGAAGAAGCTGACAGACTAGTGATTTTCTCCTCAGTGCTCTTCTTCATCTCTAGTAGAAACGACTCGTGAAGTTCGCTTGCGATCTTCTCGTATATATTGGTGGCGTCAGCGATCTCTTTGACTACCAGAGGAGAACGCAAAGTTAGTTAGTTAGCAAAGCATGTATCACATGATTCATTAGTTCATTTTTCATGTCGGCTGGCGAATTTGAATTTGAAAGCTTTGACGGGATTGACTGAGCAGCAGAGCTCTCTTCAGAGTTTTCGCAATCGATGATACTAACAGACCCGGTAGCTTCGGCAAGCGGTTGAAAAGGATTGTCGACACCTTCCTTCGTTTTCTCAGCAGCTAAAAGTGGAAGATATCTATTTTATGCAGTTAGGGTCTCTAATGTATGATTTTAATGCAGGTGACCTCCCACTAGCACTAGCCAAACGTTTCAAGATAAATAATGAAATTCATAGATATGTCATAAGACAGGCTACAGGACTGCACCTTAATACCCCGTGCAAGGACACGATTTACTCTAGTATGTACTGGACACAGGTTTTGGAACTCACTTGCTTTGAGTAAATCAACTTTTAAACGTAGTCTTAAGTTACATCTTTTGAGGAACTATTGTGTTGATTCATGACGTCTTTAAATTATATTGATATTAGTAACTGATAGTAAGTCATGCTACACTACAAATGCATATACCTTCATGCCAGACTTCCATATTTTTTTAATTTTATTCTTGAAAGCCAGCTGTTTTCTTGTCACGTTTTTGTCTTGTGAAGATGTATGTCTTTTGTCGCCTCACGTAACAATATTTGTTATATCTTTATTCCCCCCCCCCCCCTCCTTTCACTCCTATCCTCGTCTTGTGATGGATGGGACACAATACCTGCGGATTCGCGGCCCACTTGAATTATGTTCGGAGGGCATGATCGAATCACCCGACGTTGAGAGATCGCCAGAGCGAGTGCGTTGAAAGCACTGGTTGAAAGCACAGAACTCCTAAAGACGTTTCTGTGGTTGAAAGAGGGCATACTGTAATGGTATGAAGATACAGCTCGTCTGCGCCCTCTACTGTCGTTAAACACTAATTTTGATTGCTAGGGTTTTTCAAATTCGTCAGAGACAGAGCTAGAGTAGAGCAAAATGAGTTTATCATTGAGGTAAGTGATTGCTAATATAGGTTTTCATTAAAACAACAATAAGTTACACTGAAGTGGTATGGTTTACTTGATAATTAATGGAAATGGAGTGTGGTTATGACCATTAGATCGAGTAAAACATTGACTTGTTGGAGGTGCAAATTGGCTATTGTTGCCCCACCTATCCTTATTTGTGTCACTAATAAGTAGTTTGATGTAGGCTGCAAGCAGTACAGCCTCATTCAAGCTGCACAGAAGCAAAAATAACAAATGTTTGAAAGTGAAGCTGATGATGGAATTGATTCAGATTTGCACCTTCTACTGGCTATATTGTGGTTGAGGAAACCACTAATTAGCACGTAAAAATAAAGTGCACTGTAACTCTAAGTCACTCATAGCCACTCCCGGGCAGCTCCCGGGTACATTTCTGTAAAATAGTTGGTATTTTCTGTCGCATGTACTGAAGGTATGGGGGAAAAATAAGATAAATATTTTAAATACCTTGCTTTCAAATTCAGCCCTTAAAAATCTCACTCCTACATCAAATGGCCGTTAGGAAGAACTTTTGATATTTTCAGCAAAATCCAAAGTCAAAATCTTGTCCCAAACCGGAGAAATCCCCGCCGATTTGTTTCGCGATCGCGTGTTGTTTACAAACTGCCGATGTCTTAGACTAAAATCGGCCAATATAATTTTTGTCCACGAAGAAACTCGGGATCGCAAGCGCACATCGATCTTTACGATCGCGCACACAGAAAATCGGAACTTTTCCGTGTACGCCATAGGGACCGAAATTTTGAGGACAAAACTCTTTTGGGGAGATGTCAGCGCCCGCGGCGACCAGGAAATGTACACAATGACTCCGATAGCTCGTTTCGCGAGAATCAACAGTAAATTACGGATTTCATTTTTGGAAATATCTTTTCCAACATTGGTGAGTTGAATTTATTGTATTTCTTGGATATTTTGGGGTCGGTTTTTGAAAATTAAATGCCGATTTTGAGTGAATATTGGTGACTTTTGTGCAGTGGTGTTTTAAAAAGATGAGGTGTATGACTGCCTACATTATACACACGAAGTATAGGAATGTAGCTATGAGTGCTCATAGCTACATTCCTATACTTCGTGTGTATATCAAAAGTTCTTCCTAACGGCCATTTGAGGTAGGAGTGAGATTTTTAAGGGCTGAATTTGAAAGCAAGTATTTAAAATATTTATCTTATTTTTTCCCCCATACCTTTAGTACATGCGACAGAAAATACCAACTATTTTACAGAAATGTACCCGTGAGTGACTCCTACCTCAAATGGCCGTTAGGAAGAACTTTTGATATTTTCAGCAAAATCCAAAGTCAAAATCTTGTCCAAAACCGGAGAAATCCCCGCCGATTTGTTTCGCGATCGCGTGTTGTTTACATACTGCCGATGTCTTAGACTAAAATCGGCCAATAAATTTTTGTCCACGAAGAAACTCGGGATCGCAAGCGCACATCGATCTTTACGATCGCGCACACAGAAAATCGGGACTTTCCGTGTATGCCACATAGGGACCGAATTTTAAGGACAAAACTCTTTTGGGGAGATGTCAGCGCCCGCGGCGACCAGGAAATGTACACAATGACTCCGATAGCTCGTTTCGCGAGAATCAACAGTAAATTACGGATTTGATTTTTAGAAATATCTTTTCCAACATCGGTGAGTTGAATTTATTGTATTTCTTGTATATTTAGTGGTCGGTTTTTGTAAATTAAATACCGATTTTGAGTGAATGTTTGTGACTTTTGTGCAGTGGTGTTTTAAAAAGTTGAGGTGTATGACTGCCTACATTATACACACAAAGTATAGGCATGTAGCTATGAGTGGGATGGGGAATGAGGAAACCAATGCGTGTAACGCAATGAAGGATTGAAGCGCTTCTGAGCACTCATAGCTACATTCCTATACTTCGTGTGCACAAAAGTCACCAACATTCACTCAAAATCGGCATTTAATTTACAAAAACCGACCCCAAAATATCCAAGAAATGAATAAATTCAACTCACTTCTACTTCTACTTCTATGACGATACTCAGCAGGATCCATAAGTAAGGATGTAGTGCTAAGGAATTGACTTGGGTGCTCATGTGGAGTGATTACTTATTGGTACATTCAATAAAACGAGTGCAAGTAAAAATCTAGTTCCATGGTCTAGATGTTAGGTGGAAGCGCTCTCCTGAAGGCCTCCAATGAAGTGGCATCAAGGGTAATTTTTGGGAGCGCATTCCAAGCAGTCACTGTCCTGGGAAAATATGAATTTCTGTAGAGTTGTATACGACATGGAATAGTCAACAGCTTCTTTGGGTGATATTATCGTGTGTTGCTGGCAATCATGGGTGCTGTGTAATGGTGTGCATTGATCGCTACCATGTTGTTTTGGATCTTGTACATGAGGTAGAGACTTGCAGCATTTCTTCTCCTCTCCAGACTCGCCCATTTTAGATGCTGGATCATGGCAGAGACGCTGTCCATACGGTGATATTTCCGAGGGTAAATCTTGCTGCTCGCCTTTGTACTGCTTCAATTTGAGAGATGTGCTTGTTTGTGTGAGGGTTCCAGATCGAGCTGCAGTATTCCAGACGAGGTCTAACAAGAGCGAAGTAGGCTTGTTGACGGATCTTTTCTGAGGTCTTACGGAGGTTCCTGCTAACAAGTCCAAGCATCCGATTTGCTCGGGATGTGATGTTGTTTATGTGGCCATGCCAGGACAAACTGGATGAGAAAGTCAGGCCTAGATACCGGAGATCTGTTACTGATGCAAGGGGAGTGTCTCCCAGTGTATACATTGTGGTGATGGCTTTTCGACGGAGGGAAAATGTAATATGGTAACATTTCTCTGTGTTAAATTTCATCTGCCATGTGTTAGCCCATGAATGTAGCCGGTTGAGATCTTGTTGAAGAGTATTACTGTCTGCAACATCCGAGATCTGTCGGTAAATAAGGCAATCATCAGCAAAGAGTCGGATATTAGAAGAGATCCCATCAACTATGTCATTGATGAAAGATATAAACAGAAGTGGCCCGAGAACTGTGCCCTGCGGCACCCCAGAGGTGACTGGTACCCATTTTGATGACTCTCCATCCACAACAACACGCTGTAACCTTTCAGTGAGGAACATCCTAATCCATCTGAGTAAGTCGTCATGGATACCATAGTGATGAAGTTTACGAAGGAGGCGTTCGTGGGGTACACGATCAAATGCTTTGGAGAAGTCCAATGCAATTGCGTCAACCTGTTCTTTCTGATCGAGGGAGTGTGCAATATCTTGTGATGTAATAATCAGCTGGGTCTCACAAGAATGACCAGGGCGAAAGCCATGCTGAACATCATTAAGAATATTATTCTCCTCATAGTGATCCATGATGTTACTAAAGATCACATGTTCAAGCAATTTACTGCAGATGGATGTGATTGATACAGGGCGGTAGTTGGAGGCCTTGCTTCTGTCTCCTTTCTTGAAAATTGGTGAGATGTTTGCAAGACGCCAGTCAGTGGGTACCATTCCTGTGTCTAGGGATTGCTGGAAGATAAAGGTCAGAATTGGTGCAATTTCTTCAGCAAAGAATTTCAAGATCCTTCCTGGTATATCATCTGGGCCTGTCGCTTTACTAACATTTATAGCTTTCAGTAACTTGACAATGCCATCCACAGAGATTTCAATGTTGTTCATCAAAGGGAACCCAGGCTGCCCAATATCTGGAATGTTCAAATTATCCTCAACTGTGAAGACTGATTGGAACTGGTCATTCAGTGCTGTTGCTTTCCCTATGCTGTCAGATACAAGTTTTTGACCACATTGGAGAGATCCGATTCCAGGTGCCTCTTGCTTTCTGGATTTGATGAACTTCCAGAATGCTTTGTTGCTCTTATCAGCAGGGGAAAACATCTTATTTTGGAAAGTCCAGTAGTTTTGATAATTTCTGTACTTGAGCCAATCATCTGGTGCTTTTGAAGCCTTAGCTTTGTTGTACAGCCTCTGCTTTCTTCTGATTCCCCTCTTTATGGCATTTGTAATCCAGGGACTGGTTTCCTTATTCCCAGATAATTTTGTTGGAATATGTTTCTCCATCAGGTTTCCAATCACTGATTTGAAATCATTCCAGTTCTGCTGTACAGTCTTGGAACCTGGGTTGCTGCATAGGAAAGTCGCTTGAAACTTGCGGAGATCTGTACGCATGCTAGTTGCATCAGCTTTACTATATATGAATACCTTCCGAGCTTTCTTGCTTGTGACAGATGGAGTTCGATTGACACTGAAGCTGACAATGTCATGGTCACTGATACCTGCTGTAACTTCGCAGTTCTCGATGAAGGCAGGATGGGTAGTGAGAACAAGATCAAGAATATTCTCTGTCACGCCTGCTGTTCTTGTAGGCTTTTTAACCATCTGTTCCAGGTAGAAGTCATTGCATATGTCAAGGAGGTGAGAGCATTTTCTTCCCTCATTCGCGTACAGCTTATCAATGTCCGGTAAATTGAAATCACCGGCAAGAAGTATGATTGGATTTCCCAGGCCTGTGGAGATGGATTGAAGGGAATCCGCTAGGTGCTGGAGATTTTCACTATCAGAGTTAGGAGGCCGATAGATCAGAATACACCTACAATTAATGGCTTAAAACCTTGAATGTTTACAGCTAGAGATCCACATCAACTCCGCCTGTGATGTAGACATGTTACAATCAGTATAGCTATGAAAGTGTCCCTTATCATGATAAAGACTCCTCCTTTCCTAGCATGAGTTCTATCCTTCCTGTACATGGTAAATCCTGTTGGGGTGACCTCAGAAGTAAGGATGTCTGGTTTTAAGTGCGACTCAGTTCCAATGATGACATCAGGTTTGTGTTTGTTTATCATTGCTTCCAAGTGAGGAATTTTGTTGTAAAGTCCATCACAATTTACCAGGATGCATTTTATGTTTTTCTGGGGAGGCAGTTTCCTCTTCTCCTTTCGTCTTCCATCATGCTGACCTCTTGCAGGAGATGAAGTAGCATTTGGTAGACCAATATCACTATATCATCTTGATTTACTGTGTCGTCTAAGCTGCTGAATGAGTTAGAAGTCTGTGTGGTGTCGGTAATAAAGGAATGGAAAACCGAAGGGCTGATGTTGGGAAGGCCACATCGGCAGCATATCCATGTCAGGCTATTCAAGCACACAACAAGCAATGCCACCACACACGAGCACACCCAATCATCACCGATGTTGGAAAAGATATTTCCAAAAATGAAATCCGTAATTTACTATTGATTCTCGCGAAACGAGCTATCGGAGTCATTGTGTACATTTCCTGGTAGCCGCGGGCACTGACATCTCCCCAAAAGAGTTTTGTCCTTAAAAATTTGGTCCCTATGCCTATGGCGTACACGGAAAAGTCCCGATTTTCTGTGTGCGCGATCGTAAAGATCAATGTGCGCTTGCGATCCCGAGTTTCTTTGTGGACAAAAATTTTATTGGCTGATTTTAGTCTAAGACATCGGGAGTATGTGAACAACACGCGATCGCGAAACAAATCGGCAGGGATTTCTCCGGTTTTGGACAAGATTTTGACTTTGGATTTTGCTGAAAATATCAAACGTTCTTCCTAACAGCCATATGAGGTAGGAGTGAGATTTTTAAGGGCTGAATTTGAAAGCAAGGTATTTAAAATATTTATCTTATTTTCCCCCCATACCTTTAGTACATGCGACAGAAAATACCAACTATTTTACAGTAATGTAGCCATGAGTGCTTCTGAGAGTGAATGGTGGTTTCCTCAACCACGATAATGCCCATCTACTTTTATATTGCTTCACTTGATCACTCCAGTGTGGTGAATCAAGACTAGAGATTATCAAAATTATTTCTTTTCTCACAAACAAATGTGTAGGACCAGTATTTTCTGATTTAAAATTTGATTACAAATGAATTTTTCATTAATGTTTCTTCCTTTACAGATCAGATTTTGCAGTGGAAAAGCCCAGAAGACGCAAGCGGAGGGAGCTAACAGAGGAACAAAAACAAGAAATAAAAGAAGCATTTGATCTATTTGACACAGACAAAGACAAAGCCATTGATTATCATGAGTTAAAGGTATACCATAGTCCCGCTCTTCTTTCCGTTTTATGTTGATTCTAGTCCTGTTCTACTTCCATTAATTGTGATTATGATGTCACAAAGGACAGATTCTCTGAATATTGTAGTGGAAATCAATTATGTGAGATGAGGAATCAGAACAACAACAAAAATTCTGTAGGTTTTATATTTTTAAAAAGAGAAAATGCATTTTGGATTGTAAATGTGAAGAGAGTGAAGCTAGCCAGGATAGGCAGGGGGTTAATACAGTATCGACTATATAAAAGACAATTTTTGTTCGTTTTTGATCATATCAGGTTGCAATGAAAGCCCTTGGATTTGAGGTAAAGAAGGCAGATGTCAAGAAAGTGATAAAGGATTATGACCGAGAAGGGACAGAGAAGATCACTTTTGAGGATTTCAATGAAGTCAGTAAGTACAGTAAATCTGCCAGGGTCACATTTGGCTGATAGCGATAACAAGATTTTCAGTTAAAGGTACATGTGCACCCAACTATATGGTTTGTACGTGTGAGTATACTTGTGTCTGTTAAATAGTAGGGCAACGAGAAAAAAAAAAACTGCTGATTTTTGTCTTTTTTCTCTCTTTTTTAGTCATTCAATTTTTACAATCTGTGTTGATCCTGGAAGGTAACCCCTATAGCAAATTCCGAGGGTGGGTTGCATGGGTAAAATTATGTGAGAAATGGTGATATTTAGATCTAGTTTTTTGGGGTGATGCCTTCCAACATACAAGGTATATGCATCCCATGTATAGCTCCGTAGGCAAGTACCAGATTGATAAGCCAAGGAGCTCGTATAGCTAGCTTGTACCTTTAATGAAAAATCTTGTTATCGTTATCGGACAAATGTGACCCATGCTTTAGTTATGCGCCTGTGACCCATCAATCCTCATGTTATACCATGTGCTCTTACTTTAACTGACTTCCATCAAAGAACTCCAGGAATGTTATAAATGTGTTCAAATATGTGCACATCTTGTGTACTAAGCTGCCACAGTCCAAATGACAATTGGCTTGGTACATGTATTACCAGTAGCCTATTTGTAGCTGTTGGTAGGTCTACTTGAACTTGACAAACAATCTTGTATTAATTAACGATATAAAACACAATTTCCTCTTTACTTTATATCAGTCACAGATTGGATGTTAGAGAGAGATCCACATGAGGAAATCTTGAAGGCTTTCAAGTTGTTTGATGATGATGACTCTGGTAAAATCAGCATCAGAAATCTAAGAAGGGTTGCTAGGGAGCTGGGAGAGAACATGACAGACGATGAACTCAGAGCTATGATCGATGAATTTGATCATGATGGTGATGGAGAAAGTAAGTTGACTTGACCAGATTTTATGGCCATGCATGTGTATTAGTGACATGCTATAGAGAGGGTTGAGGTCTGGGAAAGGTGAAAAATAATTTGTGAGAGTTTTGCTTTCTTTTTGTCAGTTTGGAAGAACATATAGTAGAAGTGTCCTCTGAAAAGGATTGCTCTTCAAATGCCCTCATATTCAAAATATGACAAGAAATAGCTGAACTGTTCGGCCTGAACATTCATGCCCCATGTGTGTGCAGTCCTATATACCAATTTCTGTGTGGAGTGCATGTGCTTTTCATGGAGACTGGGTCAATATCTTATCATTTTGATGATTCCAAAATCTCACAGTATACACCAACTCTTTTGTAGACATAACCAATTGATTTTAGACAATTTCTTTCACAACATAATCACAAGACCAGAAGTTCACTTTATCTCTAAAAAGTGCAATTACAGTGGAATATCATTAGAAAAATCATTACAGTGGAAACTCGCTATAAAGAGCTCTGATATAACAACATTCCTGATATAACAAGGTAATTTTACCTGGTCCCCAGTCTTTATGTTCTTTTGTTTATTTACCCTAATATAAGGAGATTCCTGATATAACAAGGTAATTTTCACGGTCCCAAGATCCTTGTTTTAGTGAGTCTCAACTGTACAAAAGATTCTCAACATGAGAAGGTGATTTGTTGATTCACTTTCTTTGTATTCTGGTGTTTTGAGCTTTGATTTAAGAAGGTTTCAATATGACATTCATTTCCATTATTTCAAGGAGTGTGTTATAAATAAGATTCCACTGTATAACATTTTTTTTAAAACTTTAACAGTTGTAATTGCACATCAAATTCTGACTTGTTAAGCAAGTTATAATCAAATCATTTTCCAGGAAAAAATGTTTCACCTAAGTGAACTTGCTTTTTTTTTTTGCCTCAGTTTTTTTTTTCTTCTCTTTCTTTTCTTTTCTTTTCTTTTATTTCCTTCTTTTTTTTTTTTTTTTTTTTGGTGAGGGTTCTCATATTTGTTTCTTCTCTGTTTAACATTGCTTGTGAAATATTTATTTTGTGTGTATGTCTGTATGTGCAGTTCTCAAAATGAATATGTCTGCAAAACTTATGAAGGAAGCCATACATGTAGATGTACAACCCAATCATTTGGGGTTTTAATATTAAATGATAGGAATTTTGAAGAAAGCATGCCTCGAAAATAATATTTGTCTGCTATATGTAAATTTATGAGTTTTTCTTTTTGTCTTTCCTTCTTTTCTAGTCAACCAAGATGAGTTTCTAGCCATCATGACAGGGGACACATGAGATGGAGTTAACCGACTCTTCCAAATGAATCTGATCTGATAAAAGATAACTGCATGTAATCCTGAAATAGAAAATGGATGTGTAGGTGAGGAGATTGCGCGGGTTGAAGGACCAAGATATGACAAAGTGTAATTCCAATGTTTTCAGGAAGTTATTTTTCTTGTCTAATGAGCAATAAAACTTTCATCTTTTTAATTTTTGTTGTGCCAAAGCATTTTGTTTGAAGTGAAATGTTTGGGCAAAATGGAACCTGATACTTTCATTCAATATGAAATTTCTATTGACATGTCATGATTTCATAAATCTCTTACATTTGTAGACTGCCAAAATACAAAATAGAACTTTTATATTTATTTTTTATTGATAGATGATGTGATGAAATAGGGTAACATCAAATCAAATCGCTGTTGTTTGCGGTTACGCCGCTACCGCCATCGAAATGATAAGGCAGTAATGACCTTACGGTGGGGAGCCCAATAAAAACGTCATCGAGCACTTACCTCTGCCTCTTGAACAGCACGATTTTTCAAAACTGTAAGGAGTTTAAACATGCTCTTATATGTAAATCTGTCTGTTATCAAATTTTGCAGTTTTTAGGACATGCTGATCTGCACCTAGGTTGTAAAAGAAAAATGAAAAGCTGATCTCATATGGGTTGTGAATGTTGGTTCAGCAGTCAAGTTTAAAGAGTGTACTCAATGTATTTAATTGGTGATGGCTGTGCATGGATCATTGCACTGTGCCAAATTATTGCATTCAATATTATTAAATGTACATAGCATGAAGCTCTTTAATTCTCCCTTTTTTTTTTGGGGGGGGGGTGGGGGTGGGGGCGGGGGCGGGAGAGGTACCCTAATTTGGCTAAATTTAAATGTTTTAAACCTTGGTCACATTATTCTTCACATATAAACAAAGACAGTGGCGTATATACGATCACACTTTCTATTGTTAGTGGGGGGGGGGGGGGGGGGGGAAGACGAATAGATCAATCCACCAACTCAGAATGGATAATTATGCGTGTCTATGCCAGTGCACAAAGATAAAGCATTCAGATGCCTGACAAAGTGCAGTGAAATAATGAAAGGTTCATTATGTTTATGCAACTCTGTTCATATGTCAGTTCTTTAAAAGAAAATGGAAGCTTGAGGTACAATATATGCCGAATTCTGTGATACAATGGAAACTCAATATAACGAGAACCTTGGGACCATAAAAAAATTACCTTGTTATATCAGGGTAAAAAACAAAAGAATATAGAGACCTCAGACCAGGAAAATTACTTTGTTATATCAGGAATAGAGTTATATCAGAGCTCTTTATAGTGAGTTTCCTGACATTTTATACATCTTGAAGCTTTCCAGAGCAACAAATGTAATGATTTTATTGCAACTTGGCTAACAAAGCTAGGATGATATCTTTTTATGTAGACACCCATTGCAAACCTTGGACCTCGCATGTTGCATGTGCGTGCATTAAAATTATAGCTATTATCACTATTTCATTTCATTATACATGTAGTTTTTTAGGACCCATTCGCTCAATCAAAATTAGGTCATATTAAATGACAAAGGTATAAGGGATGGCATGGTATTGAATCGTTTGTTGTTATGATGAGAGGGGGTTTCCCTGCTCCATCATTTTATAAATGGAAATTCCCATGACTTCCAGTTTTCTATGTTAATGTCAACTGCTGTTTGCATAAGAAATCTACAATGGATGTACTCTTTCTGAAGTAGACGAGGGACATTGTAATAATGTGCCTCATTTGCAGAGCTGCCAACCTCTGGCCAAGCTTTTCCTAGCGCCTCAGTGTGTAAGAGCAGCTGCACAGCAAGCACTTCAAGGAGAATGAAACTCAGCAAACATTAGCTGATAATCATTTGGAAAATCGTCAGCCTGTTCAAAATATCTTGAAAATACTCCTATTTGATTAATAATAATAATAATATTGGGTTTTTATATAGCGCTTGTATCCACCAATGGTGCTCAAGGCGCTCCAATATTACCCTGGCTTTAGCCGAGCTGCCCTATAAGGCGCTCAAAGCATTTCAAGGAATAAATTCCTACCAGGTACCCATTTACTACACCTGGGTTGAGAGTGGCAAATGTAGATTAATGTCTTGCCAAAGGACATTAGTGCCGCAGCGGGACTCGAACCGCGAACCATGAGATTCACAGTCCGGTGACGTATCCACTAAACCACGACACCTCCACGATCAGCGTGGAGAACAATCTCTCTAAAGTTTGCAGTTGGCTTGCAAGATATTATCCCATGTGGGTTGCCATTTTGAAAAACTCTTGTCATAGTCGTACATGTCCATTTACCTGTACTCGATGGATACGGTGTTGCATGATGAATAGCTAATGTACAACCAAAGCCGTCAATGCAAAATGGCAGCCATCTTGGTATCCCAATATCTTGCACAGGTGATTTCTAGTTGTATGTAAGTCTTTGTCACTTCTTTGAATGCTTGACAAACCTTTGTCTGACCAAGCAACAACTTGTGCATGCCAAATCCTGCTTAACAAAAGAAACTGTCCCCCACCTATGAAACAGCTGAACCGAATATCTTGACGCAATTAGTTTATATGGCAGAATAAAATCTCTTCATTTGAATGTCCATGAGTACAAAAATGGTTTATTATGAGAAAATCCAGTGTCATACATTCCACAGGTGATCATCAGTGTCATTGTAGCTAGTATTTAGGTCAGTGGGTATCTCACAATAGACCGCTTCTGTAATGTATACAAATTTATGCACATATATTCGATGAGCACCCAGTGACGAGCTATTCCATTAACCTGCTTTTTATAAATGAGCCTCAATGTGTGGAATCCAGTTTGCATACATTATTTGTTGCTATGTCTGGCAAGCCTTCAGGTTGTCAAGAACAACCTTTGAAAGGTATAAAATTTGTCTATTAGCACTGCTCTGACACTACTTTGAAAACAAAATGGCAGTCCCATGTAATAATGTCTAGCAAGGAAACTGCAACTTTTTGAGACATTGTTCTGCTTCTTAAAATAAATAGGAGTAATTTCAAGATATTTCTAACGGGCTAACAGTTGGCTAATGTTTGCTGCCTTTTGTTCCCCTTTAAAGCTAGCAGTTTGAATGTTTGTTGAAAGTGCGGAGTTCCAGGAACAGCGAAAATAATTCAATATGAGTGTGAAAGTTTGAGTAATAACAAATACATATATGCGCAACGTGCAGGACGAATAGTGCATAATCAACTCAGAATTTGTTCTTTTTGGATGCATTGTTGTATTTTCATATTCCCTTCAGATTTTCGTAACAAATACAAATTTTTTGTAAGGGTTGGCAGCTCTGCATTTGTGATTTTCATTTCCACATTAAGCAACAGCTTTCAATGTGCACAGTGTATTAAATGTTTTCTTACGCCTGGCTTGTATGCATTGAAATTGATCTAAACAAATGAATAAGCAATTGCTGGGATTGCGGGAGGAGGTGTATGTGTAAATATGTCATGAATATATTTATGTGTAAATAAATTGTTTGATGTAAATTCTTGTTTTTTCTTGTTTTAATATCTGTGTTTGGTCTTTCCATATTTGTGTGATATGTTGATTTGGTGTATTTGTTTGTTAGAGGTAATCTTGAATATTGGTTATGATGGAAAGTAAAATTTTAGACTCAAGCCACACTGATTTTACACTGAATTTTGAATACATGTACAGCAAATAAACAACAGATGCCTAACTTAAAAATTGTAACTGGGTAATGAGAATAGAAATAATGTACAATATAAGAAAATTGGGCTAGCTGTTCCTATCCCATCTTTGGCTTTAATATAAGACCCTGTGGTTACTTTGAAATGTGTTTTCCAGCAAGTTTGTTTTACTTTGTTTACTAATGTAATCTATTGTTCTTCTAGGATCATTTTAACAAAGTGAGATGAACGCATCATACAAAGCCAAGTACATGTACATGTAATGTATTGGGTATAGTTGAGGCCTGAATATCTATTTGAAAGGACCACATGCTATGTAATCACGTCCTATTTATTAAATTGCAATGACAATTTTGAAATTCTACGCTCATTACGTTATTCCTCTACTTATGTTTGCTTACCCAAGACATTACATATATTTGTAATGTCTAGAGATCAGGTAATCTTCAGTTTTGGAAATACTGTATTGGTAATAGGAACAACTACTCCTACCAATTCTGATAGAAAATGTAGTGGCGATGAATAAGAACAGAGATCTGTAGAAAGTGTCAGCTCCACTGCGCATGGTTTCCAGCAAGTTTTCATAATCTTTTTACAAAAACATTTTGCTGACCAAACAACCCAGCTTATCAGTGAATTTGCATTGCCTATACATGTAGGGTCAATGATTCAGAATGTACCAGTATTTATCCAATCTCTCTAAACTTTCATTACTGGATGTCAGATTACCTTTAAATTTTGCGTGCATTAATATACTGTTAATACATGGTTGGGAGTGGTGTACTATACGCACGAGGCGCAAGCCGAGTGTGTTGGACACCACAATAAAAACCTGCGTGTTGCCGGATCGCACTAATGCACGAACTCACAACCATGTATTAATAGTTTAATAAAACGGGACGGTAATATGATTATGAAGTCTATAAACATGGTTACGAACGCCAAAAGTGGCACAGTCACGGAGGCTGCCATTTGCTTTCCTGGATGACATCACATAAGGGCAGCAAACAAAAGCCTTTGTCAGGATGACTACATTCTTGAACCCGTTTTATAATTAGCTTTATAAGTTTCCAGCAATAATTGCAAAATGCATCTCAACTGAAAGTATACACATACAAATCACAAATTCGATAGGATTGTGTAACTTTTAATGTCATTTCTCTGAAAACACTGGAATAATACATATTCAGAAAACTTTCTACACAGTCTTCCTTGGTTATCCTGAAATAATAAACAAATATACATGGCACAAACACTAACTTAATCAGTAGTCTAGCTAAAAAAAGAGAAAGCTGTCTAACTAATGACTTGTGACCTTTGATCTCTGCCCCCCCCCCCCCCAAAAAAAAAAAAATTAAATGAGTTCATCAATACACAAATGATTCTGGGATTGAAATTTTATTACATGTACATTACCACATCAGGGCCCGTTGCATAAAACTTACCATTAATGGTAACTTTGCCATCAATGGTAACTCCCATGGAAACCTTGATTTTGATTGGCTGTTGAGTGATGTTACCATGGTAGTTACCATTGATAGCATAGTTACCATTAATGGTTAGTTTTATGCAACGGGGCACTGGATTGTACTATAATATGGCACTTCTACAATTTTCACTACAGTCCATGTTAATTTTATCAATTGGTACTTATCGTAAAGTAACATACATGTATTTCCATTGAACAATCATTTCATGACCATAAAATTGAATCTGATCATTTTGACACTAATGAACTTCCCAGGACCTTGACATGAAGGGTTCTTGCTCATTCTTTCAGAAAAGAAAAATTGCATAGCGCACGGCAAGTGGTTATTGCGACTGGAAGTCAAAGGCTAATAACAGGGCCGTCTTATAAATAGTTGCCATCGACTGCAACCTAATTTGAAATTGATACCAATAGACCTGTTCACAAATATATTCCAATTTTATGCTTACTTTTTAAACAATGGTTCTGGACAACCTGAAAGCTTGTCAGAGGCTTGTCAGAGGCTTGTCAGACACAGCAACAAGTAATGTATGCAAACTGGATTCAAAGTATTGTAGTTCATTCATTAATAACAGGTTAATGGAATACCTCGTTACTAGGTCCCCAGGAAAGAAACATCTATAAATTTGAATAACTTTGTGAACACTACTGACAGGTCTATTGCATCTCTGTACTCAAGAAATAGGAGATTGTAAATTTGAGATTAGTGGATCAGTCACAATTCTTTCGAAGACAAGGCCCACTGAAGTAAATATTTCAAGAACTTGATCAAGGACAACATATACATATAACAGACTAGGCAGGGAAAAAATACTTTACTGTAAAACCACAAACTTTCACAACATAAAACTTTAATGACAGCTAATTTTACAGCAAGAAATTTTCAAGCATTGCAATAATTTTATGTTGTTTCATTTATGATTTATTTCACGGCGTGAAACTTTCATGAATCCAACCACTCGCGAAATTCATGAGAGTTTCATGTTCGCTAAAATTTAAGGTTTTACAGTATACTTTTTTTCAGCAAGAACATTTAAATCAGTCAAACTACATGTACATGTACAATATATAATCGTCTTCCTAAGGCCATGGGTTTTTCTACACTTTTGGTGGAGAAGTCATGGAAATGCATTTACGGCAACACTTACAAAATTTTGCTTACCGGTACAGGTGTATTACATTTTCGTTTAATGTACATTTCATATCTTTCAATTCAATTCATACATCATACATGTAATAACATTCAATTTTTTTGCAAATACTACATATCTCATTCATCTCAATGTACTTCAAATTGAAAAGTATTACCCTGCTTTAAAATGTTCATGAAGTGCCAATGGGTTGAGATCCGCAATAAACAAACAAAAGAAAAAAACTTTAATAAGTTGGGACAGAATTTGCTATTCCATAGGTAGATGGGCTCACTGACTTCTCTTTGTACAACATATTAAGAGGTAGATCTATAATGGCTGAAACAGAATAGTAATATTAACACCGGTTGATCTGTGCACATAGGAAAGCCTCAAAATAAAAATTGTTTCCATTCATGTTATAAGGGGATGTATCTTTTTTTTGCTGGTCATACCATTTTTACATGACAATTTGCCCAACTCCTGCACAGAACAAATATGACATATACCTAGAAGTGTTTCTATTCTACAGGTGTGTATGTTAATTTGCCAACATTCTGTCATTGGGAAAGCTGAAAAATAATTTGTGAGCTTTCTCATTTCTTTTATGTCAGTTTGGAAGAACATCATAGGAGAAAAAATCCCCTGAAAAGGATTGCTCTTCAAATGCTCTTATATTCGAAATATGACTAGAAATAGCTGAAATATTCGGGCTGAACATTCATGCCACTTGTGTGTGTAGGTCCATATACCCATTTCTGTGTGCAGTACATGTGCTTTTCAGCGAGATTGGATCAATTTCTCATCTATTTTGATGATTCCAAAACAACACAGTATAAAACAATTCTTATGTAGACATGGTCAACCTTTCCCAATGCCTTTGTTTCTTTCACAATATAATTGTATGACCAGAACTAAACCATATGAGATTCTCAAGCCTGGGATAGTTTACTCCCTGCAGAAAAGAAATATCACCCAGAGCAGAGCTTTAAAGATCTGATATACAATTAAAGAAAAGGAAAGGCATACTAGACTTCATGAATGACATTATGCTGTACACATGGCTCGACACCAACAGGCATCTGGGAAACACAAGCACCCAAAATCTCAGTCCCCCCCCCCCTCCAAATTTCAAAATTTTGACATGGGGCTTATACATATAGGCCCTAAAAATTTAAGTCCGGAATCCTATGAAAAGTTAATGAAACCCTGCTGTACATCAGACATTGGCAACCTAAAATCTTGGTCCAACTCCCCCCCCCCCCCCCCCCCCCCTTCTCAATTCAATTTTTTTAATGGGCTCAATGCGTACGGACCTTACATTTCAATTTTGATGCCTATGAAAAAAGGAAGTGTGGAGCCCTGCTATACATACATGTATACATGTATACATACATACATACATACAAATACATACAAATACATAACTATCCTTGCCTCCACTCCATCCCAGATTGTAAGAAAATAATTTTTCCCTTTATATTCTTCTTATATAAAAAGTATTTTGATGAAATATCAGCTTCTCAACAAACATTCTTAGTATCCCACATTTCCCAAAGTACACACATCTAGAGACAAGCATAAAGAATAGATGCTATTTCAACAGGTTACATATTAAGCAAGAATCGTTGAAATCACTTTTCTGTGATTTCTCACTCGTTTTGCAGCTCAAATTAATAATTGAGCCATAAAGGGCCTCTTCTGACTTAACATTACCAAACAATATCAAATCAATTCCAAAATACACAATTCTAATTGGCTGCAGTCAAGTTGCAGTCTAAACTTGTTATACATGAGACATGAGAGGCTTAGACCCCTGACGAAATCAACTCCCATTCCAACTTATTACATGTAAGAACAAAACATTTGCAAAAGGAAATTCATAACATCATATATACCTCAATGAACAAAATGTCCATTAAACATTGAGCAAGGAAATAAGCAACATCAATACAAAATACATCCTCACATTATTTTATGGTACAATCCCTTGTTAAAAAATATTGGAGAAAACACAAGAACTTCCATGAAGTCCAATGAAAAAAAAAATTCACTTCTGAAGATTGGAAGATACAAAAAGGCAAATATGTAATAAGCAAAAATGAAATGTCTGTACATTTCTGTTATATTAGATAGAAAATTAAGACTCGCTCTATAAATGTCAACATCGCATACATCTACTGGTATACAGTAAACTAGAAAAAAAGAGGTAATGAACTAAAAAAATATACTGTATTAAAACAATAGCTGTATAACAGATTAAACATTTGAAGTCTTAACCCTCTTACAGCTCCTAGCACTGTGAGCTCTGTGAGAGTACTCACCCCACCTAGAAGAGTCCTTACAAAACATGCTTGTTACATTGGACACATGACAAAGTCAAGCTTTTTTTTTACATGTACACGATACTAAATTAACAGCTTTTGACCTACATGTGCCTAAATGTAATGACCATATTGAAATGTAATGACCATATTGAAACCATTAGTATGCGCATATTTACAAATATGTGATAATACATTTTCGTTGTCAGTTATTCTAATGATTATCAGTCTCTTTATGTAAATATCAGGTACACATGCAGTGTACATGTACTTTACATGAAAATAACTTAACTCCCCTTACATCTTATTACTGTAAAACCAGAAAATATTCTGTGAATTTAATGTTTATGAATTTCACATTTCATGTTGCGAAAATTCCTGAATGATTACAGCAATGTCAACTGTTGTTAGGCCAGAATAAGAAATCTACAATGGATGTACTGACACAACACTCAAGTTTGACAATTAGCTAAAGTTTCTTGCTGCAAAAATGGTTGTCGTTTAGAAATCACAAAAAGTTTTGTGTCACGAATGTTTCTAATTTTACACTACTCTTAAATCCAATTCAAAAGAATCTGCCTCTGTAATCCACTCCAAAAACTTTTGATCTATGATAAGTCATACTCTATCAAGTGTGAAAAAAAGAAAGATTTGAGAGGGACACATATATAGATCTTTAATACAAAGAAAAATGCATGTATAGTTTTGTAAAGCCCACCGCACACTATACGATTGGTCTATGATCCTATTTTGGAAGAACATGTTAGCATTAGATATAAATTGTTAAACACATAAAATATGTTTGATTGAGGTTCTGAATAGTTACATAGATAGTAAAATCAAAATTACAGCCTATTACGCGGCTTCTAGTCGGAAGAAAGGCCAAATCGGCTCAGAATCGTAGTGAAGTCAGACCAGTCCTGCGATTGTCTACAATTTGAAACGATTTGGCCCTTATTCCGGACACAAGGCTGACATCGCACCAAATTCCTATGTTGAGTATTCATATTATTGTTCAGAGCATGAATCAGGTAGTTTTCACTTTTTAAAATGCCTAAATTAAATGCTATTGCGATTTATTTCCAAAATCGGATCGTAGTCAAACATATAGCGTGTGGTAAGCCTGAGTCGAATCAATTGGTTAGCCGGTGTTCGATCGAAGACATCGAATCCCGAATTCGTTTTGGCAAATCCAGTGCATCGATTTGTAGTCCGCCAGATTTTTGACTACCGTAGCCACCATGAAAAAAGCAAATAAAAAAAGAAACTCCGTAACGTACAGCATATATACTACATGTACCAGAGAACGTGAAGGCGACTTCAAAGTTCACTCTTGGCTAACTTTCGCTAATTCGCTCGCGGAGGACGTCACGCTTTACCTGTGCTTTCTCTATGGAAAAATCGTTTTGTCGTTACGAACTGAAGTTTACGATAATATTCTTGCACTCTCTCTGCATTGTCAATTTGACAATTGTATAATTGAACATGATAAATACGGGCATGAGTACGAGTGTACGCAATAACTAATATCACACTCTCATCAAATTGGCAATTACTTCTGAATGATCCATGTTTCATTCAGCTCTCCAAAGACAAAGTAAGATTATTAATTCTTTGAATTTGAATCATTGTCGGGTGTGTCGACAATGAGCATCGCTTCGTGCGACACTAGAGTGATATTTTGGCTAGCCATACGGACTAGAAATTTAAGATTTTGGCTCGTCCGCTGTGATTTTTACTAGCCATTGGCTAGCGGGCTATCGTTAATGTCGAGCAGCGAGAGCCCATACATATGCCCGCGATGCCAGCGGACCGGTCACCGGTGCATGGTGCATGCACTGCGTGCAACTGTGTCAGTGTGCAACTTTGTTTCCACCGCCCATCATTTATCGATGCACCGGTATTTGATCGAATCAAAGCCGTCGAATCCCGGATTATGAAATATTCGATATGACTCAGGCTTAGCTGTGTGGTGGGCTTAAGTTAACCTTACAGCCATAAGCATAATACTATCAAGTTTACTAATTCATACTTACATTGTAAAATGATTAACAACATAGTGGGTATAACAAAGAACATAGAATCAAAGAACCTTAAGGCTCTCTAGCACATGACCTTTAAAAGCAGTATCATTCAAATGCAGTTTGTTTATTTTTTTACAATTGGATATAAATAAACATTGTAATCGATTTCAGAATTTTCTTGTTAAAGCTATAAGTTCATGTACATGTACATTAACACTAAAAACAATTTTGACAAGCAGTAACCATAGAAATGTTAGCCCTAATAGCTTTTAAAGGCCAAGTCCACCCTAACAAAAAGTTGATTTGAATAAATAGAGAAAAATCCAACAAGCATAACACTGAAAATTTCATCAAAATAGGATGTAAAATAAGGTTATGGTATTTTAAAGTTTCGCTTAATTTCGCAAAACAGTTGTATGCACATCCTGCTCAGTATGCAAATGAGGAAACCAGTGACGTCACCCACTCACTATTTCTTTTGTATTTTATTACATGAACTACGAAATATTTTAATTTTTCCTTGTTATAATGTGAAACAAGGTTTGATTCCTTGCTGAACATGTGTAATTGCCATTGTTGCAACCTATACACAATTCAATGAGAGCTTCCTAATTGTGAAATCTGCAGAAATTAAAATATTCTATATTTCGCATAATAAAATACAAAAGAAATAGTGAGTGGGTGACGTCACTGGTTCCCTCATTTCCATACTGAGCAGGATGTGCATATAACTGTTTCGCGATATTAAGCGAAACTTTAAAATACCATAACTTTCTTATTTTACATCCTATTTTGATGAAATTTTCAGTGTTATGCTTGTTGGATATTTCTATATTTATTCAAATCAAATTTTTGTTAGGGTGGACTTAACCTTTAAAATAAATTCAAATTCAATGTCCAAAACAACAAGGATTAGGCATCAAGCATATCAATATTTCAAAATGATCAAATCAGTACACTGGCTGAGAAACTGTTATTGCAGTCTACAAAAAAAAATCAATATTTCATACCAATCCCACATACGGTTTACTATTATTTAACATGAATGTGCAATCCAGAAACTACTCACTTGTTAAAAGTCCCTTGTTGATGAGATTTTATCAAGATGTCATGTGTTGCACATGTTTGTGTACATGTAGCAATATTTGTGTTAAATTTCAAAGTGAATGAAAATCAGTAAATTTTGGACAAATTAAGATGTTTGTTCAAACTTATGCAATATGAAAGTAAAACATGAGCGGGGGGATATTAGTAACTGTCATGCTATTGTACCAAAGCATTACTATATATACATTTGTCTCTTCACTTCTTGTTCAGATTGTGATATTAATGGTGACCTTGAACTTGCAGTTTGTTGCAGGTACCTGAAGACAGGGCTCGACACTAGCGGAGGTCCAGAGGTCAAAGTCCCCCAAAATGATGTGTTGTACCACCAAATTTGAAAAAAAAAAACAAGGAAATGGTGGTCCCGTGCATGGTGACCACCAAAATTTTAAATCGCCGATCCTCCCAAATCACGGAAAGAGCTAGCTCGATCAACGCGATGTTCAATTGCGTCACACATTTTCACAAAACGTTTGCGTGTTGATGATAAAAAGCGAGTGATAGTAATGTGCATGTGACGCGACTGTTTAAATTACCATTTTGAAGCCTTGCATTTAATTTGAACATAAACTCTGCCGTGTAAAATTTGGTTAGACATTCCAAACAAATTGGCTTAAATTTCATTTTAATTGTAGCTCAAAGCTGAAACCTCATGCCACAATTCAATCTCTAGTTAAAGACATTTGTATTCTTTTATTTAATTTGGTTTTTTGTTAGATTCCTGTTTCAAAAGTTGGTTTTGGTGTCAAAATATTTAATATCCTTCCTTTTCAAACACGTACATGTATAAGTCATGTGACTCACATTCGCGATCGTGATAGCAGATTTTACGATCGCGATAGCACATTTCTGCAATCGCACATTTTTGCAACCGCGATCGCGAACATTAGTCTTGTAATCATGTAGTTGAGAATGAAAAATAATTGTAGAAATTCAATAATTTGACACCAAATCTGAATTATTGCAATAGGAGTTCAATAAAAAAATCATATTAAATGAAAGAATATAAATGTCTTGCTGGAGAATGAATTATAATAAAATTATAATAATAATAAAAGTGAAATTCAAGCCAAGTTTTGAAGTGTCTAACCAACTTTTATGTAGCATAATTTATGAAGTCCTAGCAGATTACATGTAAATTAAGCTTGCTTACAATCATCACCTCCCTGACAGCGATCCGAGGTCCGGTTTCTCAGGCTTCACTTATTTGCGGCGCAAATCAAGTGGAATATTTTCACGACCTGTTAAATTCGCATCCCAGCATATCAACTAGAGAAATTCGCGAAAAATAACCGCTTTTACATAAAGTATGTGACAGTGAAAGGTCAAGCGCATGTCATGAAATTGAAAACAATACCTGCAAACAAATAATTCTAAACCCTGTTTGAAAAAAAAAATCAAAAATATTTATTTCATTATTTAATGTGGGCCACCAAAGTTGAGTGTGGTCCACCAAAAATGAAAATAAGTCAAATTTGGTGGACCAACTGGACCTCCAAAATTTTGAGTTAGTGTCAAGCCCTGCTGAAGCACACCAAAAACGGTCCACTCACACAGAATACCTATCATGCATAGGAAAAGGGAGAGAGACACACAGAGAGAGCACATGATAAGATGACACAATTATACAGTGATTTACATTGTATTTTAAACTTCTACAGCATAAATATTTACGTGTACAATCTGCAAAGCAAAAACCAATGGTAAAACTGTAGTGATCTTGTACAATACTGCCCCACTGATGAATTTCAGAACCTTACATGTAATTCACGTATGATCCCCTAAATGCTTTATTATTTTACTACATGCCCACATGTAACATTAATTTAAAGTTGTTTTGATTTGTTTACTGGTCAAAGAGTTTATGTACTGATGTTCACTGATTATGGCAATGGCAAAATAAAAACAGTAAACTCTGCAAAATTCAAAACTATTGGGACCGCAAAAAATAGTTTGACTTCTGCAAAATTCGACTTAAGAAATGTAAATAACACGTTTTACTTAGTTTGGTAAAAAAAAAACTGATTTGACTTTGAGTTTTAATATGCAGAGTTGACTGTATACTAAATATGGTAAAAATGACTAGAGCCTCTCAGGTACATTGAAAATTCACAGACTTACTTACTTAAAGGGGAAGTCCACCCTCATATCAAGATAATTTTGTAAGAAGAAAAATTAAAGAAACAGATCAATGAAAGTTTGAGCAAAATCTGATAAGAAATAAGAGAGTTATGAAATTTTAAAGTTGCTGACTCAACCGCAACATGACGTACATGTATCTTGTGAGCTCCTCTCCCATTTGCCATGAACTATCAAAAATCACAAATTTCCACTTTTCCATAGAAAAAATTTAAATCATTTATGCAACCAAGATAATCATTGCAAATAAATTTGACATAAAACCTGTATGAAATAAAGTATTCTTTCATCAGCTACCAAGAAATGAAAATTCATGAAATTTTCTGTCCAGAGCAAATGGGAGAGGAGCTCGCAAGATACATCACGAAGTTGCCAGTTTGTGTTTGATTGATTACAACTTCAAAAATTCATAACTTGATTTTTACCAAACTTTAATTGATCAATTTTTTACATTCTTTTTCTTCATATAAAACAAATTTAATATCAAGGTGGACTTCCCCTTTAAGTGAACAAAGAGATGCAAATGTCATTGAAGCTATTATCTCAACCTAAAAATCTACCTGAATAATCATCAGTCTTCATCAGAGTCCAGAACGATGACATCCACCAGCTTAGATGCTCCCCCTTCAGACCGCCTGGTGGCTGGTAAATGCAGGTAAGATATCCACTCCATAGGCGTTCTCTTGACACACTTCTTAGCACGATGGTGGGCCATATGAGTAGGTGCTTTGGTTTGGTAGTTGCATGCTTTACATGTCAGGGTAATGGTGCCATCAGGATTCTTCTTCTTCGACACTTTACCAAGTTTGGGTGGATCCCTACCTATCTTGTGGAAGAGAATCATGTGGTTGCTGACAGATCTGGGGCAGAACGATGAATAGGGACACTTGTCACAGCGCAGCATGACTGTAAAATGACTGCCAAAGTTGGAGAAGAGAAGACCACACTCCATACAAGCCAGTTTCTTGTTGAGTGAAGCTTGCTGGCTGAAGGCATATTTGATTTCAACTTTCTTTGGAGTGATAGTCTGTGATATTGGTGTGTTGGTGATTCCGGCAGAAGCCATGATCTCGAGAGATTTCAGAGTATCACGCACGAACCTTGGGACTCCATCTCTGTAATTATGATCATACTTCTTGTGATCTTTTTCTAGATGCTCGGTGCGTTCAGCCGTTGTCAAGAAGGAAAGCTTGCAATTCTTGCATGGATATACACCACCAGTAGTTCTCATTGCCATCTGGATGTGTCTCTGACAATGTTGAAGGAATGTCTTACTACAACGTAGCATCTTCAGGCAGTATGGACACATAAGAGCCCTGTATCCTTCATGCTTTAGAGAGAAGTGCTCAATGATGTCTGCATAGGCGGACGTACGGTACTGGCAGATGCGGCAGCAAAAAGGCATCTGAGCAACGCTATGGAACATGTTCATATGCTTAAGAAGCAAGGCAATATTACTGAATGACAGGTCACAGGTGAAACATTGGTTTATTGATCCCTTCACATGAGAGCGTTCAAGGTGTTCCTGCATTTCAAAGGGGGTCCGGAAACGTTTGAAGCACTTAGGACACACAACCATAGATGCAAGTGATGTCTTGTCTGCCCACAAGTTTTCTACAATCTTCTTGACATGTGTAGCATACTGCACATTGCTTGCCATAGTTTCCTCACAATGAAAACACTTGATTTTGAAGCGCCTAGAAGATTCCTCAGTTGTAACAAGGTTTCCCTTCTTCATGGGGTAAAATACAAGCAGATCCTTGGAATCAACTGTCGCTTTGGGACGTTTGGTTTCAGCAATGGTTGTGATTTCTGCTGGTCTTTTTACCCCTTTCGAAAGATTCAGTGTGGTAGGCTGGCGTTGAAGAGGATTAGAGGAATTCTGATTTGATTGTTTCATGTAATTTTGGAGGCTAGATGCCGGAGTACTTGCATTGACCCCAGGATGAACAGGTTTTGGTGTAACTTGAGAAAGGCCATTTTGTATCACATATGAACCTGGACGCATGACACCGGGCAGTCTGTTTGTCGGCTGTGATGTACTCAAGATCATTTTCATCCCAGATGAAGTTGTTGTAACCAGCTGCTGTCTACCTGCAAGTTGGTTACCCCCATACGCCAGCTGTTGCCTTCCATTTACAGGAGTTCTTACAGGCTGTAGATTGTTGGTTCTCTGAATAATTTGATTCGGACGAGTTGTTGCATTTTGTAAGACTCTTCCTTGGACATTACTTACAACTGATTTACTTTGGTTAGACACCGCAGAATTAGAAGTGGGTACGGCTCTTAAAAATTTGGTTGGACCATTTGCAACTTGGTGCTCTGAATCCTTCAAGCCAACTCTGGTGTCAACAGCTCTGACAGCCTTCTGGTATTTCTCCTCTTCCTCTTTGTGCTTCTTCATAAGGTCATCATACACCTTGACTCGTTTCTCCCATTCTGTGTACACCTTCTGCTGACTTTCAGTCAGTCTATCCTCTTCACATATCAGGCTGATGGAAGTAGGTTCGGCAGGGACGCCTGCTTGTGCTTTTGCGATGGAAGCCATGTTCACCAGCCCTTCTGTAGCACGATCTGCAGCAAGACAAAAAAGAATTGATTCATTCATCCAAATGTTTATGATGCTGTAAGGAAGGACATTATAAGACAAATAAAATTGTTCATTATTTTATCAGAATGACTTTGCTGATTGACTTTTGTACATTACTAAGCTAGGGTGTTAGTACCAAAATCAACAAGTTAATCATAAGCTACTCTATGCACTGTCAACCCATAGACTACCGGAACCGGATGACTCCTGTATTAAGCCTACAATGTAGTTAAAGAATTCAGTAGTCAACGGGTTAAAACATTGAGGAAACACAATAAAAAAACCCATGTTCCATGTTCCCAAGAAGAACTGGTCCATAATACATTACAGTGTGTAATGTTGACCTGAGAGGAAGAAGCAAAAACAAACAAATTAATGGCAGTGAAAATGTCCACAAATTACACACATGTACATGTACCTGTAAATGGATAACCTTATGCATTTCCCCTTTGCCTTCATTTTTGTTATGGAACAAACGAAGGACATGTGAAATATGAAGGACATCTAAAATATTCAATGCCAAAAGCAGCAAGATATTACCAAGAGCTACATGAAATCAAAGATCATATCTAGAGAGCTAATGAGAGTTTTCTTGATAATCATTATGTTAGTGATCTGAATTTCCCTAAATTCCCAAATTTCTTTTTCTTTGTTATAAATTTCAAACTTTCATATATTTTCTGATTTTTCTGCTTCAATGCTTAGGCCGACATGTCACATTGTACAAAATTCTAATTCCCCCCTAACATGCATCCCTTTAACATTAAAAGGGCCGGGATATTTTGGCTATGCTCACAGCCGTCGTCCACAACGTAATCTACAGAACTGTATAGTAAAATGCTCCGAAAAATTTCATATTAATTATGCAAATATATATGCATGAAATCAAAATTTTGCTCTAAATCATTAAATAAAGCTTTAAAAATGCTAATTTTTGGTCTAGACACTCTTTCCAGTATTTTTAGCAAATATACTTGAAAAAAATTTGGTATCAAAATTGATTTCTTATTTTGTATTTAAAATGTATTTCTTTTGTTTTTTATTGTTTTTTGGATGAAATTTGTCAGGGACACTTTCGCGAACATAAACAGCATAAAATAAATTAATTTTAATCAGCAAATATTCCTAGATTTCTAAATTTTGGCTGAAAACACATTCTGTATTGAAATTATTCACAAAATCACGTTTTTGAGCAATTTTTGGTCTGACATACGAAATGTTGAGTAACTTCGGAACCGCATGCCTGGACATCGCGATTTTGGTCTCAAAAGATGCGTGAAATTCGAAAGAAAACAGTCATGAAACGCCGCAGCGACTGCTTTCGTGTTGCAGACATATCGCGAGAAACGTCTTGGGGGGGTGAATTCCACCCTCCCACCCTTTTAGGGTTAACATACATGTACATGTACTTCCTTTAATCAAAAGAAGGGGGAAAAAAGAGACTATATCCCTATCTTAGACAAGTTAGATTTTCATACAGCCCTTCAAATAAAAGACTTAAAGGGGGAAGTCCAAAAATTACTTGGTTTCAATTGAAGCAGAAAATTGAAACTTACAGATCAAAAAAGATTTGAGGAAAATTGGACTACTAATAAGAAAGTTACACATTTTTTAGTGATAAACTAGGGAAAACAATGAGAATCACCACTAGACACATTGGCAACTCAGCCATGAGTTTGTGACATTGGCTCACAGCTCACAAATTATTTTGTTTAAATAATTTACTGGATATCTATCGAAAGCTCAACTCATTGAGGTGACCAATAACTTGTTACCACCGCAACAAGCACAATCAAGCATGTCATTCCACTTCAGATTTTATTACGGTATGCGCACAACACAATGGCTTGTTCCGAAAGGGTGTGTTGGTAGCGTCGGTCACGTCGCGTTGACTGGAATGCCACTATTCGTCCAAAGCCAGCCCCCCCCCCCCCCCGACTTTTTCTATTATAATATTAAAGACTGGCAGATTTACGGATCCTGGCCTGTCCCCCCTTCCTTTTGAAAGAAAAGTATACATTGTGCCCCCTTTTAGAACTGATGCTAATGTATCCCCCGGCACTGGCAGCGATTTTGCGTCCTTTTGTTCGAAGGAGGGACAAAGAACCTCCCCCCTCCCCTTAACTCAAACAAAAGGATGGCGTAGAGATTACCACCAGTGGCCCGGACTATTGTCAAAACTAGGAGCAGCATCACCAAAACAATGTGTGTAGATTATAATAATGCATCTCTATAGAAAAAATCGAACGAAGAAATGTGACCCGCAGAGTGCACTAATATACGACCTTTGACCCTATAAACGACGAACACTTCAGGCAGCATCACCCAAAAATGTAGAGGTCTAGAGTATTCTATGATGGACCTCCATACAAAATCTGAAAGAAATCAGTCTACAAATGTGACCTCCAGAATGCATGCAAGACAGCAACCAAAATATGACATTTTACCCTATTAAAAGTGGAACACTGGCAGCATCTGCAACACTAAAGATGTGTAGATTTTACTTAGACACACCTCCATACAAAATTTGAAACAAATCTGTCAAGAAATGTGGCAGTTAGAGCGCACAAAAGACATATGACCTTTGAGCCTATAAAGGATATAACAATGAGGGCAGCATTATCAAAAAGTAAAAATTTGTAGATTGTAAATGATTATCACTCTTTACTCTCAATCAGTCAGTCGGTACGTCTGTATGCTAATGAGCAAACAAGCAGAATTCAGCCAGATCCTCTCGTGGCCAAATCTGTCATCCAGTAAAATCTCATGAATCGTGAGATTTTCTTTCTGGACCAAATTAACCACTTTATAATCAAGTGAAGTTCTTGATTATTATACAATTGAAAAGAGCAAATGTCACACATTTATATTTGTTCATTTCTTTATAACAGACTGGGAGAAATATGTGAAATTTAGGGAGAAAAAGTTGCTTCAAAACACATTGCTTCAAAACACATTTTTTGATCATTTTGAAAAACTTTTTATTTTGAGCCCAAATAAAATTTATACCATAGTAAAGCTGAAAGTCTATACTTTCTCAAAATGTCATTTATAGTATGGGGCATCCTTTAATCGGGTCAAGAACACACTTTGAAGCACCAAAGTACAGGACGAGATTTCTTGATTTTCTGAAAAGCTCCAAATCCAGTCTTCTGATTGGCTGAATAAGGCCAAAATCAAGTCAGCGCAGTTTTTGAACAGAATACCACATGGGGAGAGTGACCTTCAGTGACCCAGGGGGCAAACAGCTGTGGAATGTTGACATTCCTTAGAGGGTGGGCAGTCTATCTGGCCAATCACAGTGCAGTATTCTTGGTTTTAGGCAGATGATTTGCACTTGGCTTAGGAAAAGTGTGTTTTTTCCATCAAGGGGAGAAACAAAACAAAAGAGTCTCTAGGAGATTAATATGGCTTTTAAGAGTCCTTGCGGTCGTGCAGTCGTGAAGGCGCACTGGCGGGCCCCTGCCCCGCGTAGAGCGCCCAGGGTAGGAGGGGACGGGCAGGAGTCCGGTGCCGGTAGTGGTGACTCTTCCTTGCGTCCAGGCGCATTGAACAGGAGGGAACGGAGAGACCGAGGAAGACGCCTATGAGCTCCTGCACCCATCAGTGGTAGGGGATCAGGGGTAGATTCAGATGAGTCGGAAACTGGTGGGGGTTGCTGAGGACCGTCCTGCGGAATTGTGGCAGGGGACAGCCGGGTAGGACCAAGTGATGTTGCATCCTCTTCCAACGGGGAAGGTGGTGCACCAGAGACTGCCGTGGTGGGCTGTGTGACGAGTGGTGGAGACGGAACAGCAGATGGACCAGGGCACATGGCCAGGGGTGCCCGAGGGATGACGGGCAGGAATTTGCGTAAGAACTTCCTGTTACGCAGAGTGACACGTCCGGAGCCATCCACCCTGATGACGTATTGGTCAAACTGGCGCACCTCGACTACAATGACTGTCTTGTCCCACCTGGTGGAGTGGGGGCTGGTCTGGTTCTGGATATGGACACAGTCGCCAATGGCCAGTGGGAGGAGGACCCTGGTGTGGGCGGAGAGGCGTTCAGCAGTACGCATGTGTCGGTTCATCAGGGCCTCCTCTCGCGACAAGAGAGGGTGTGTCTTGCCAAGTCGAGTGAGGCTGATACTTCCCAGGGTGGATAGGGATGAAATCCCGTATGGGCCGTCCAAAGAAACATTGGGCAGGGGAGAGGTGGGTGTCGCGGTCAGGTGTATTGCGATATTGTATCATGGCCCGCTGGAATTCATTAGTGTTGAGAGAGCCATCTGCAGTTTCCGGTGAGGAGGCGCTTGACTGTCTTGACCCCTACCTTCGCCGACAGTTACCATGAGGGAATGCTTTGGAGGAGATGCGGTGGGTGACACCCCAGGTGCGAAAGAAGGTAGCAGTCTTGTTGGAGGTGAACTACGGCCCGCCATCTGAAGTGAGCTCATCGCTGATGCCGTATGTGATGAAGATCCGGCGTAAGGCGGCGATCAATCCAGCAGCCACATTGGCAGCCTCCTCACCAATTGGCCAGTTGCTGTATCTGTCCACTGCAACCAGAAAGGAACGGCCATGATAGTGGAAGTAGTCAGCCACAAGGCACTGGAAAGGATATGCTGGACTGGCTTGATGACGGGTGGCAACAAGGAAAACATGCGGAAGTTCAGGTGGGTGGTGCTTGCCAGCAGAGACATGGAAGGTGGCAACATGATCTGGGAGGTCCAGCTGCTCAGATCTGCTAACTGGGTGACGGGAGAGGGCATCAGCGGCAGAATGACGAAGGCCTGGGATGTGTATGCCATGGAACTGGTAGCGGAGATATTTCTCCTTGAAACTGCGAAGGCGAGGGTTGGGGATGTCATTGAGCGAGCGGTCACCAAATAAATATCTTCAAGAGGGGCTTGTGGTCTACAGCAACAATCAGATCAGAGCAGCCAAGGCCTCACCCTCAACTGGGGCATAACGGGACTCAGCCCCTGAGGTGAAGCAGCTTCCAACGAGGGTGATTTTCCAGCCAGTCCTGCAACAGAAGGGTCTGCTGGAAGGGCAGGGGCATTGCTTCTGAAGTAACCAGAACCCAATGCCATCCTTGCTCCAATCAGTTGCCAGACAAGTGGGCTTGGTCTTGTCGAAGATCGTCACACCCTTGTGGATCTCCTCAATGATTAAGGACTTCTTCAAAGAGCAGGTTCAAGTGGTCCGTCCACTGGGAGTGGGTGTCAGGTTTGAGGAGTTGGCGGAAGGGTAGCATCCGTTCTGCCAAGACGAAGGCGACCTGGTTGACATGGCCAAACCAACTGCGGCTATCCATGATGTTGCGTGGTGTGGGGAAGTCACGAATGGCCTTGAGGAAGCGTGGACATGGACGTACGTACATGTATGGTGGTTGGAGTGATCTCAAAGCCAGCAAACTCTACAGTGTCCTGGGCAAGGAAAACTTGGTGGGAATCCAATATGGCAGCTACCATTGTCGATAGACGTTTTGATTATTCCTATTTAACGAGCAAGACGAGGACATCAGAGGAATACTGATCAAATATTCTGGCTCTGAAAGAAAAAGAAGTAGTGACTGGCTATAATCACTGTGTATCACTCTTTACTCTCAATGTTGCAGTTCCAATATGTTTTATTCAGGGTAACCAGATCAAGTAATGATCACACAGTGATTATAGCCTGTATGAAGAAACAAAAGAGAACAAATAACACTAAGTAAAGATAATCATCTAGATTGTTCCAAGATACATCTCCATACAAAATTTGAAAAGAATCCGTCACGAAATATGGCCTGCAGAGCGCACACAAAACATCATCGAAAATATGACCTTTGACATTATAAAAGATGGAACACTGGTGGCAGCATCACCAAAAACTGGAGAAGTGTAGATTTGACCAAGATACATCTCCATACAAAATTTGAAAGAAATCCGTCAAGAAATGCAGAAGAGCATAAGAAATGGACAAATGACCTTTGCCCTATAAAGGATGGAACAATGAGGGCAGCATCACCAAAAAGTAAAGATGTGTAGATTCTACCAAGGAACATCTCCATACAAAATTTGAAAGAAATCCATCAAGAAATGTGGCCTGCAGAGTGCACTAACACCATCCTCCAAAGTATGACCTTTGTCCCTATAAAAGAGGGGACATTGGTGGCAGCATCACCAAAAACTATAGGCAATGGTATGATCAGGTAACGATCACGGTGCCCTCTCGCGGCGTAAAAACGTCCACAATCTGCGGTTGAGTATCCCTTTAAGTATTTTCTCCAACTTTTGCCATTACATGTATATATTGAAGCTTCTACCTCTTCAACTCGTGACTGCCACCATAATTGACACAGCCCCACATATTGATGGTTCGGCGAGTTGGGAATTGGGGTCACTAACATAAGGAGATAGGATACTGGCTCAGTCTTGCTGAAACAAAGTCGCATGCACTTTACTCAGCAATATACTACACACACGTGGCACGAAACTTAACTTGTGTGTAAATTTTTAAAGCTGATTTTGTTTGTTCATTTGCTTTTGTTTGTGGGGTGTTTTTTTTGTTTTTGTTTTTCTTTTTGTCATAGAGAATAACTTTTAGATCCATTTTGAATATGACTAGTCTATGAATGATGACTCATTATTTTGAGGGCATCTTCACGATTTTGAAAAGTAGTCCTTAAAGTTAAATTAAAATGTGTATGGCAAGGGGTCCTAAAGCTACGCACCCAGCAAATTGGTTCATTGGTTCATTTTATTTCCTTCTTTCACAAACATTTGTACATAGGATATCAAATAAGTAAAAGGAATAACAGATTATCAACATACAGAAACATAATTTGAAGTGCAATATCTAGTCAATATACAACTCTTGTCATTAACAAAAGAAATTCTATTAACAGTTACTTATGTAAAATCATGTTATTCTACATTTTGTCATGAAAGACTTGTGTACAAGTCTGTTAATGTTGTGACAGCCCCTTCAGTCAACGCCTTTCGTCTTCAACTGACGAAAGGCAGCAGCAACCACACCACGAATAGTGGTCATATTGACCACTACGATATATGCATGCAAAAATAGTTGGTATTTTCTGCCGCATGTACTAAACCTATGGGGGGAAAATAAGATAAATATTTTAAATACTTGCTTTCAAATTCAGCCCTTAAAAATCTCACTCCTACCTCAAATGGCCGTTAGGAAGAACTTTTGATATTTCCAGCAAAATCCAAAGTCAAAATCATGTCCAAAACCGGAGAAATGCCCGCGAGTTGTTTACATACTGCCGATGTCTTAGACTAAATTCAGCCAATAAAATTTTTGTCCACGAAGTAACTCGGGATCGTAAGCGCTCATCGATCTCTACGATCGCGCACACAGAAAATCAGGACTTTTCCGTGTACGCCATAGGGCCCAAATTTTTAACGACAAAACTCTTTTGGGGAGATGTCAGCGCCCACGGCGACCAGGAAATGCACACAATGACTCCGATAGCTCATTTCGCGAGAATCAACAGTAAATTACGGATTTCATATTTGGAATTATCTTTTCCAACATCGGTGAGTTGAATTTAATGTATTTCTTAGATATGTTGGGGTCGGTTTTTGTAACTTAAATGCCGACTTTGAGTGAATGTTGGTGACTTTTGTGCAGTGGTGTTTTAAAAAGTCGAGGTGTATGACTGCCTAGATTCTACACACGAAGTATAGGAATGTAGCGAGAGTGGCAGCAACTAGTCATGACTAGTTCCGAGCCGAGGCAGTTTTTACTTGGACCTTGTTTTCATTTATTAGTACGTGCGCATAGCTTTAGGACCCTTTCTTTCATTTTGTTGAATAAAATTTGACACAGGAATCGTCGACTTGAAATAAATGTTACCGTACCGACTTTCGTCCGTCGTAATTTTCTCAGCGATATTTATTTAAGTTAACTTCAGATTCAGAATAGATTATAGATATAAAAGAAATTTTGCATATAGGCCTACCCTAGCCCTAGGGCCTACCCCTGAATAAATTTTATTTTTTAGGGTCTGGAAACTTTGTCAAAGTGTGTAGCTTTAAATAATGTTACTGCTTAAGTTTAGGTTCCCCCCCCCCCCCCCCCATCATTAAAGGGACATGATGATTGATGTTTTTAACTGCCATTGACACTGACATTCATTACAAATTTACATGTGCTGATGTGACAAAACGCTAACGTTAACGTTAGGCCTAATGTTAGTAAACAAAATGAAAAGGACCGAGAAAGTCCACAAAATATTTTTACCTTTTGGCTTTTGCCAGAACTCTACCTTTTTTCTTTGAAGTTTACATCTAGTCTAACAAGAAGTATTAAGTAACAACATGTCTAAATTACTCCAAGTCTAAATAGTCATAGTCTGACGTCACTTAGAACAGATCACGCTGGTCCTGTGCCGGTGCTGACGGCCTCAGGCAGCTCATGCTCACCCCGATGGATGCCTACAAGCCAACTCCGAGAAAGCTGCTCGAACAGCAGTCATCATGTCGCGACCCCATGACATGTCGCATAATGAAGCTCTGCCTCTGCCTCGAGTCTATGCGCGAGATGCGCGATGCTACATGCATACAAGGCATACAACACCGTGATGCAGTACACATTCGCTGTTCTCGACAATAACTTACCACGCAAACAAGCCGCTAAAAACACTGTTGTTGGGACCTGACGACTTTCTAAGCTTCGCTTTCGACTTCGTGGAAATGAGCATTAACTGATAATTGTAGATAACGATGAAAATATCAGCATATCCTCGCAGTTCCTTGCTTCATGCGCATGTCGATGCTGGCAAATTTGTTGAATTAAAATGGCGGCTCATCCAATAACCGCGAAAAAACATCAAAAAGACGCGACGCGCGACGTTCACGAAACATTTCATGCCGCCCAAGACCGCCCAATCTGCTTTAAAGTCGCCTTCATAGGCAGTGACAATCGCCAGAGTTCTCGCATCACTTGTTTGAAGAGCTAGAGATCGATGGTTTGAACGCATCGATGCCTACCCTATCATGCCTTTTAATGCTTGATTAATATTCCACAACAAAGCGCGTATTCCTGATTATGCGCGTCAATTTGTTTTTAACAATATAGGGCATACACAGGAGACCAGGGGCGGTATTCTGAAAACTATGTTAGGCTATCTTTTATGTTTAGGAAAACTATGTTAATTGTCATAACAAACTGAGATTGTGCACAATGAACACTAATCACTGGTGCTTGCGCAGAGATGTCTCTGTTAACTTTACGCGAGCACAGCCATCTTTACGCAATCATCAACCAATGACTTGTCCTGATTTTGATTTGTTATGACAATTAACATAGTTTTACTAACAAAAAATAACAGTTCAGAATACGGCCCCAGCGGTGGTATTCTGAAAACTATGTTATCTTTTATGTTAAGGAAAACTATGTTAATTGTCATAACAAACTGAAATTGCGTGCAATAAACACTAATCATTGGTGCTTGCGCAGATGATGTCTCTGCATTAACTTTACACGAGCACCGCCATCTTTGTTATGACAATAATTAACATCGTTTTACTAACATAAAGATAATTCGTTTTCAGAATACGGCACCGGCCGGGAAGATAGACCCTATAGAGTTCCCTAAGCACTCGCCTCCGCACACACTTAAATTAAAAAAAAAACCATTAAAAACATTGTCACCATAGCATGATCGTTTTGACGATCGGTACCTCATTTACGGCAATCCAATATTATAAGAATATGATTCGTGTGAAAACAGAAAAGATAAACAGAATGGTGAAGGTTTGAAAGAAATCCATGGAATGAGAAATTATGGATGTTTAAAAAATGTTTAAAAAATCACTAAATCTATATAAGCCAATAATTGGCGAATTGGAGAGTCAATTCTGACCATTGGCTACACTATATAGCTGGTGTTCTACTTCAGTGATTGTGACATTATAGGCCCGACTGACGATCAATCAGTTTGTCGTACATAAAAATTATCATTAATAAGTGCGGTTTTCTCCGAATCGGGGCAGCACTCAAATATATATCATGTGAGATATAGCCTATAGGCTATAGGTCCCCATAAAAGAAAAAGATCCTTTGAGCAATAGGCCTATATATTTGGAGATTAGTCAGTGCCTTTGGAGCAAATGGGGGAGTTGTCCGCCACTACATCACAATGATAGCACTGACTCGTACTAATTTTGAAATTCCCATGTATATATAGTATAGGCCTACTGATTACCGTGACCTTGTTTCCAAAATTCATACTGCCCTCTGCTATGCTTGACCGTTTTTCAGAACAATTAACTTGGTAGGCCTATTGATTTCCCTTTAAACTGAGGCAAATATGGCTATAATAAAGTATAATAATGCCAATTAATCAGCTAGACTTAAATGTCTAGAAAGCTAGAGCTGAGGTGCCCTAATCGAAACTTGTCGTTACATTTATAACTATTTGTAAACGATGCGATTATGTTTTATTCAATAAAGGACATAAATTAAAAGCAAAAAATTGTCCTCTAGCTTGGTTTCTACTCACAATTAATAGACCTGTTTACTAAGTGATTCAAATTTATGGATGTTTCTTTCATGGGGACCTATAGGTATCCCATTAACCTGTTATTAATGAATGAACTACAATACTTGGAATCCAGTTTGCATACATTACTTGTTGCTATGTCTGACAAGCCTCTGGCAAGCTTTCGGCTTGTCAAGAACAACCTTTGTTTCAAACGTATGCATAAAATTTGAATCACTTAGTAAACAGGTCTATTGGGCTTGAAATACGCCACTAGAATACTAGAAGGAGGGCGCGCACGCGCGCGCACGCAAAGGCGATCTTTTTGTTCCGGCTTTTATAATTCTTGAACGCACCACGCACCACAGATACACCGGCTGTATTAAATATTGCAACTCTGAGTACGAGTCAGTGCTATAATTATCTTTTCGGTGCTGAATTATGCCATACGCTAACTGTGCCTTTTTGTCACGCCAGGGTTCGTGCAGGGAGTAAGAGAGAGGAGACAGTATGGTAGGACCATGGTGACAGTGTTTGTGTCGATTTGATCGTCTGAAGAAAAAGTTCAGTTTGATTCGACTTGATGCACAATGTCTCCTTATAACACTTACAACTTTAACATACACGGTCAGTAAGGTTTTTGACTTAATTATGCGTCATCATAGGATTTAATACCACTATTCCCAGTATTCCCTCGTCATCAACATTTAGTTATCCATGGTTTCAACCACAGGCGTAGCCAGGATTTTTCAATAGGGGGGGGGGGGGGGCCACAGGGGTGTCGATCCGTGTTCATGATACTAGGGATTATGGCACCCGGTGCAAAAAAAATGAAGTCCCCCCCCCCCCCCCCCACCCCCTCCCGAGTGCCCACACTTCTCTTCGTCAGCGAAGGAGCAAAGCGACCGAGCGGCAAATTTTTCAATTTTTAACCCTAAAAACGCAATTTCTTTCCCCCTCCCACACCAGGGACTTTTTCGAAAAACCGTCTATAAAACTTCCATTTTAGAGCATCCCAAAATGTTTTTTTAATGAATAAAAGGAATGCACGGTTCTACGCCAATGGACGGAACCCCTCAATTGAGAATGACAATGCGAGCGAACGAATTTTCTTCCATATTTTCGCATTAAAATTATGGCATTTCTTATTTCCTTACTTCTAATAATCAAAGAATGTGATAGTATTTCATGGTCAAACATAATGAGTTTGGATAATTATTAGTTTTAAGTTAATGTATCATAATTATATTGGGGGGATGATAATACAGACCATCCCCCCTCCCGGATCGACACCCATGGGGGCCAGACGTGAAGGATCCAACCGCATAGCCAAGATTTCATTTTAGGGGGCGGTTGTAAGCAGGCGAAGAGTGCGAAATTGGTGATAAGCACGCAAAGCTCCACAGGGGGTGGGTGCAGGGAGGGGGAAGCTCTGACGTTTTATAGCAAATTTGAGAGAAAGTTAACGGCTCGTAGCACCTTTTTTTAGGCGGAAAGTTATTTCGAGGTCCGGACTGCTTTTCAGTTATTTGGACCTAATACTGCACTGTAACAGGGATGGGTGCAGGGAGGGAGGAGTTTCCCCCCCCCCCCCCCCCATCCCGTGCCGAAGCGCGAAAGTTCTGACGTACTTTAGCAACTTTGAGAGAAAGAAAACGGCTTGTAGCAAACAAACTTTCAGGCGGAAAGTTAGTTCGACGCCCTTGCTGCTTTTCAGTTATTTGGACGCAATACTGCACTGTATGTAACAGGGGTGGGTACAGGGAGAGGGATCGAGATTGACCCCTTCCGTGCGAAGCGCGAAAGCTCTTACGTTTTACAGCAAATTTGAGAGAAAGATAAACGGCTCGTATCACTTTTTTTTAGGCGGAAAGTTATTTTGATGTCCGGACTGCTTTTCAGTTATTTTGGACGTACTACTGCACTGTAACAGGGATGGGTCCAGGGAGGGGGAGTTTCCCCCTTCCCGCACGAAGCGCGAAAGCTCTACGTTTTACAGCAAATTTGAGAAAAAGATAACGGCTCGTAATACTTTTGTTTCAGGCGGAAAGTTAGTTCGACGCCCTTGCTGCTTTTCAGTTATTTGGACGCAATACTGCACTGTATGTAAAAGGGGTGGGTGCAGGGAGAGGGAGATTGACCCCTTCCGTGCGAAGCGCGAAAACTCTTACGTTTTACAGCAAATTTGAGAGAAAGATAAACGGCTCGTAACACTTTTTTTTAGGCGGAAAGTTAGTTTGACGCCCTGGCTGCTTTTCAGTTATTTGGACCTAATACTGCACTGTAACAGGGATGGGTGCAGGGAGGGAGGAGTTCCCCCCCCCCCCCCCATCCCGTGCCGAAGCGCGAAAGTTCTGACGTTTTAGCAACTTTGAGAGAAAGAAAACGGCTTGTAGCAAACAAACTTTCAGGCGGAAAGTTAGTTCGACGCCCTTGCTGCTTTTCAATTATTTGGACGCAATACTGCACTGTATGTAAAAGGGGTGGGTACAGGGAGAGGGATCGAGATTGACCCCTTCCGTGCGAAGCGCGAAAGCTCTTACGTTTTACAGCAAATTTGAGAGAAAGATAAACGGCTCGTATCACTTTTTTTTAGGCGGAAAGTTATTTCGAGGTCCGGACTGCTTTTCAGTTATTTTGGACGTAATACTGCACTGTAACAGGGATGGGTCCAGGGGGGGGGGGGAGTTTCCCCCTTCCCGCACGAAGCGCGAAAGCTCTACGTTTTACAGCAAATTTGAGAAAAAGATAACGGCTCGTAATACTTTTGTTTTAGGCGGAAAGTTAGTTCGACGCCCTTGCTGCTTTTCAGTTATTTGGACGCAATACTGCACTGTATGTAACAGGGGTGGGTGCAGGGAGAGGGAGATTGACCCCTTCCGTGCGAAGCGCGAAAGCTCTTACGTTTTACAGCAAATTTGAGAGAAAGATAAACGGCTCGTAACACTTTTTTTAGGCGGAAAGTTAGTTTGACGCCCTGGCTGCTTTTCAGTTATTTTGGACGTAATTCTGCACTGTAGCAGGGAGGGGGAGTTTCCCCCTTCCCGCGCGAAACGGGAAAGTTCTGACGTTTTAGCAAAATTGAGAGAAAGAAAACGGCTAGTATATAGCAAAACATCTTTTTTAGGCTGAAAGTTATAGTTCGACGCCTGGACTGCTTTATTATGTGGACTCAACATTTCACTGTATGTAACAGTGGGTGCACGGAGAGGAGAGCTATTTGCCCCCGTTCCCGCGCGAAGCGCGAAAGCTTTGACGTTTTAGCAAATTTTTAGAGAAAGATGATAACGGCTTGTATAGCGCCTTTTTACGCCTTTTCCTCTCACTTCCCCCGCTTTTTCGCTCTCGCTTTTTTTTTTTTTTTTTTTTAGTGGCTGAATAGGGGGGCCATGTCCCCCTTGTGCCCCCCTGTCTACGCAGTGGTTTCAACATTAATGCCTATGTAATATGAGAAAATACTAAAATATCAGCATCATTATCATCAATTCAATATAATTCATTCCACATTCGATAAAAAATGACAGTGATAGAATATTGGAATTGAATTGAATTGATTTAAAAAAAAAAAATTATTTAGGGCCTATACCATCGGCATCGTTGTCTTCACCCTCATCATCATCACCACATATAAAATGCCACACGGACTCACGGAGACATAAGCCTAGATTATCACCAATATGAAATGATTATCAACATCATTGCCAAGTTGCTGTCATCTGGCTTACGGGCACATTCTCGCGAGAGGGCTGACACCTTCCCCCCCCCCCTACCCCCTGTATCATTGAGGCCTGTATATCGAAAACGGATAAAAAGGGTATTTTTGCAACTAACTGAGTATACGCGTCACAAGGGTCCTTCTTTTTCTCTGCAGCCTCTTTTCTTGACATGTTGTCACCATTAACTTTTGGAAAGGGGAGACCCGTATTTTTGGGGTATATCGCCAGCGCTCGAAAACTCGCTCAGTGGGGGGGGGGGGGGGGGGTGCCGGGGTGAGGGGGTACAGTTGCCCTCCATAATTCTCTGATAAGCAAAAAAAAAAGGTTTTCATTCTAAAAGAGGGGGTACAATCGACAAAAGGGCTGATCCTTTATGGTCAACGTTTCTTCCAAGGGGAGGGGGGGGGCACGGGCCGGAAGTGCCCCCCTGGATCCACCACTGCGTTTAGGGTATCAAAAACAGCAAAAATCAAGAAAAAGGGTAGGCCTATCAAATTCAGAGATGAAGAAGATCCGCGGAAGGGGGGATATAGTTCGGTAATGTGTTCCAAATTAAGTTAAGCATCTTTTACAGTTCTTTTTGGTTAAAAAAATGTCTATGATAATGATGTAATCCTCAAAATAATAGGATGTAAAATACCACGCCGGCAAGATATAAATCCCCGTTCAGGGAAAAATCAGAGATGTTAGACGGGTTTCCGGCTGTTAGGGTATCAAAACTAATCCTACTGCAATCCCCATTTAGGGTACTTTTCCAATAAATCCCCCCCCCCCCCCGGCACCTCTTGCCCGATGATCAACTATCCAGTTTCTAATATTTTTTGCGAGCGCGACGGAAGCGAGCAACCACAATAATATTGCTGACACTTTTTATAATGAAAATGATTACATATTCGGGTCCTATCACTACCCAAATAATGAGGAAATTTGCCCAAACGGTTTCTGCCCGAATATGACGTGGTGGTTGCCCAAATATCGGCAATTTCAAAATCCTGATTGTTGTCGTGCCACAATTACCATTCGATCATCAACAAATAAACTATACGGAAATGAACGGCTAAGAGTTTAAGTTTACATTTGGGCCTGGTATAAAGGATGTCATAACATTTTAGTGAAGAAACCAAGCTATTATTCTAATTATGATAGCTGAAGAAGGGAAAAATCCACATTTTGTAAAGTATTATAGACCCATATCCTCATGATTTTTTTTCTAAAGTTTTTGGCAAAAGAATAAAAGAAGTCTTGGAAGATCTTTTTTCTATGACATATCAAATAAAGTTTAAGGTTCGCAATATAGGAGAAGCTATTAAAATAATAGACGACATGATTAATACGTTACAGCATCCCGTGCAGGGTTTCTGATGGCTACTGATTTCGAGATCGAGAGCCTTCTATCCAATATCGCACAATAAAGACAGAAAACGTTTCCGTCCGCAGTGTCGTATGCTGCAGGGGAATGTTACAATAGGGGGGGGGGGGGATTCGACAGGCCATTCGAGACAATAGACCTGTTTACTAAGTGATTCAAATTTTATGCATGCATGCTTTTGAAACAAAGGTTGTTCTTGACAACCTGAAAGCTTGCCAGAGGCTTGTCAGACATAGCAACAAGTAATGTATGCAAACTGGATTCCAAGTATTGTAGTTCATTCATTAATAACAGGTTAATGGAATACCTCGTTACTATAGGTCCCGAGGAAAGAAACATCCATAAATTTGAATCACTTAGTAAACAGGTCTATTGCATGACCACATTTCGTGGTTTATTTGGCTCAATAACTTTTGATTCAGATCTCTCAAAAATATACAAGCTGCATGACAAGAAAGAGCAAACATTTCTGCACATAATTTATGGCCATTTTTGTTGCATGACCATAATTTATTGCCTTTGATGCCAGGAATTTAAAAAACGAGAATAAGTTTTAAAATTGGCAACACATTGAGAGGTTGAAAATCATTGTTTTTTATCAAAATTGGCAATTTTGACAAAATTCCTAACCATGTTGGCCTATATTGTTTTCAACCGGGCCTTACACTTTATTAGAGCCATCTGGTAATAAAATAAAAATATTATCGTTGCCAATTTGAAGAACAAAATGTGATCAATTTCCCTTAAATAATACCTGTCTCGAAAGAGGTGTTATTATAGGCAGGGATCCTCTATCTCTATTATAATTATGTAGGCCTATATATAAGTATTGGCACATAAAAGTGCTATTAAATGAATATGTTTTGGAGATCATGCATGGAGATGAAGGCATAAAGCAGATTATGTATGCTGATGATAATATGACTACTTTTGTTCGCGATGTGGACTCCTTAAAATTAGAGTAAGAAAACTGTATAGAACTTTTTAGAAAATTATCTGGACTTCGAGTTTACATTGAGAAGACAAAGGTGTATGTTGTTGTTAGGCTCCTTACAAAATAATGTAAGAAAAGACATATAATCATATTCTATGTTTTCTGCATGCGTTATGTATTAATTTTGTATTAGTGTTATGTTATGTATTATTGATTGATGTCATGTAATTGTTAAGTTTGTAAACGATGTTAGCTGCACTATTATGGAGAGAGTACAAAACTTAGTTATTATCATTATTTATATCCTTCGGTCAAAAGTAGAATTTGTGAGGATTCTTGGGATAGATATTCTCCCTAAATGCCGAACTAAATTTAAACTATAAACAGATAAAGAAAGAAATATTATTGAATTAGTGGAAACAGAGATATATTTAACAATGATGGGTAAAAAAAGGTTATTAACGCTTAAAATACAATTTATGATTACCCCCAACCGATGAAAGTTTTTCAGTGTTATTAAAGCTGTTTGTTTATTCCAATTCATTTGTGTGGCATCTCTGACACCGGTTCCAACATATATAGATCAACCGACTTTCGAATTTTCGTGGGGTGGGAGAAGCAAAATAAACAAAAATACTATGAATTTAGATTACCAGCTTGTCTAAAAAAAAAGGTCTCAAAAATTAATTCTGAATCTCCAACTGCTGATTAAAGCACAGAGGGTATATGTGGGTTAAAAGATTATGGAAGACATAATGAAGTGGAAACAACATTTCAAATAAACACTCGGGGGAAATTGATATTCTTGTGATTAGAAGCTGGGCTATATTGAAGGTAACATTGCCACAATATTATTCTATGAATTTATTAGAAGTTTGGATTGATATACAATAAAATGAGATCATTTTTAATGCAACAAAGCCATATGAGTTAAAGGAAAATGCATATTTCACGAAAAATTGTTTGATAAGAAATATTATAAAGAGAAGCACAGTGCATACTGGAAATTTAAGATCCTTTTCATATTTCTAAAGGCTATAGGATTGAATGAGAATGAATTTCAAACAATATACAGACAATAAAATATTCAAGAAACTCTTCCTTGCAGTAAGCTGAAAACAAAACATGGAATTGTCCAAAATAAACTACGATGTCTTTGCAATCAGTAAGAGAAGACATACCGCCACATATTATTTGAAGTTGTAAACGCACGTTTGATATGGATGTAATAATATATATTTGACTATATTTAGTACTTTAAGTTGGGAAGATATATTTTTGAGAATAAAGTTAATTGATCAAGGAAATGAACAGTTGGTTAACCATTTTTCTAATTCCTGGTAAAGTTTACATTTTTAGGAGAATAGAAAAGAGTTCATCCATAACCATGGACGAAATTAAACGCGAGTTTGGCTTTGGAGAGAAACAAAACTTTTCCCCATTCGAGAAAATGGGAAAATTTGAATTAAAGAATATAGGGAGAGCGAGGGAGACTCCGAGCCCAAGCGGCATGGCATTAATATATTTAAAGCAAAAACACTCACTGCTTCAATGAGGATTATGTTTCAGATATTGTGATCATATATTTAAAATAGAAAATAACCATTCGTTTGAAACAGGAAAATAATTTTTCTTTTGTTAAAAAAAATTATGGAAATGTGTTTTATGTTATAAAGTAATTGTGTGAAACCTCATAAACGTATGATTTTTTTTGACTCCGCAGCATATTGTCGGCTTGGAAAGAAAAAGAATTCCATTTCAAACTTGAATCAAGTTAAGTCAAATCTTGTATGAAAGCGATTCTGAATAATAGTGAACTATATATCGCAAAAGCTACGAAAGTGCTTTACTTTCTGCTGAACTCGACGTTTCTCTTTCTTTTCGATGTGAGAAATAATAACTGAATACAACTTGGAACAATCCCAGCTTTTATACATTCCCGCCAGAATACGGGAAGCATTCGAGAAACTGCTACATTATACTCGTTCATGATTGTGTTTGTTGTTCACCCAAGTGCATACGAACAATCCAGAATGAGCGACAGGCTTCGACTGCCAAAGTCCATGTAGCATATTAGGATCTCTATGCCATCAGAGCCATCCATACCAGGGGCGGATCCAGGATTTATTATAAGGGTGGGGGCACACAAATGCAGGTTTGTCAACTTTTGGAAAAGGTAGACCCGTATTTTTTAAATAAATAAATAAGTAAATAATAATAATTATTATAACTCTAACTGCGACTTAAGGCGAATCCTTTTATATCATCCTATTGTTAGGATTCGCCTTAACCCACGTTCGTTTCGCCTTAACGTCGAATTTCTATATTGTGACGGAATAAACCTATATATTGTTAGGATTCTCCTTAAGTCGCAGATAGTTAAATAATAATAATAATAATAATAATAATAATAATAATAATAATAATAATGATATAACAATTATAATAATAATGATAATAATAATAATTAATGATAATGATAATGATAATAATAATAATGATAATAGTAACAACAATAATAAGAATAATAATAATAATGATAATAATAATATCGATAATAATTGCAAGATGAAGAAGGATAACAAATTATATTTAATTCTTTTGTCTCTTTCTGCCGTGTGTCCTTGATGTAAAGATTAATACTAAATGTTTTTAAACATGTGTGAGAAAACAAATACATGGAACTTAAATATCTCTTTTTAAAAGCAATATTCAACGCCTTTTTATTCTTTTTCTTGCATTTCCTTCATGCGTGATTGTGATTTATCTCATTTTCCAGTTGAACAGAAAGTCATAACTACGGATACCTATGGAAGATACTGAATGCAGGCACCACGCCTCTGTATTCAGTTCCAAGTTTTTCTTCCTTTTCAAGATGGCTGGATCGTTTCCTGGTGCAGGCGATTCATAATGTGCTCATTCTTCCAGCACCTATCCAAAGCTACTTCTCTCGGGGCAGCAATGGAGCAGTGGTGCATTTTGTGAAGATGATTCCATAGTTTAAGTCATATCAAAGTTAAACAGGAGAATCAGGTCTTAAATTATAAGATAATTTTTTTTTCCAAAGAAAGAATAAAGTGCAATCGCGTCGTCTTTTAAAACAAAGATAATTTTATGAGCACTGTTATTGGCACACTCTGAGTGAGTATAGTTCGTATGCTAATAAAATCAAAGCCGTAGATGGCGCAATATCAGTCGTGGGAACAGTTCTCGCTCGTTCTGGATTGTTCCTGAATATGCGACATTCGGGTAAACAACACATTTGGAGTATTGTCGCGCTTTCTCGAATGCCTGCATTTCTGGCGAGAATGTATAAAAGCAGATGTTCGGCATTGATTTATTCAGTTATCTCCCACATCGATAAAAGAGAAAAATCGTGTGCATCAGAGAGTAAAATAATCACTTTAGAAACAGTTCTGAATCTATATTTCATCGATAAGTTTTGACTCAACTGATTTTAAATTCGAAATGAAAGCTTTTTTCTATCCAAGCCGAATCTACGATTATGGTTCGGAGCCACCAGTCATTTCTCATGAGTTGACGATGGATATGGACTCTTGGTATGGAAAACGTATGCAACCAATCATTCATTCTCCATTCGGATATCGTCCTGTTCTTTATCCTGTTGCTACTTGGCGAGGATTCGAGGATGGTAGATTTTGGAGTGACGTATTTACTCCCCTGAGATCAAGAGCGACATCCAACCGTTTCCCATTCCAGCAACTCTTTGGCGACGAGCTCTTCAGGTCTGCTTTGACCGATGACATCATAGGACTTCTTGAACATCACTCGCAAAAACTCGGCGAAGCCAACCATAAGTCTAAGAAGACGTCTGAGAATGGATCGCCAACAGAAGATAAACCTTTATCAGTCGCATCAACATCATCTGAAATTTCAACGCCTAATGCTGGAAAGACGAATGAAAATGTGGACTCGACAAAGCCATCGACATCGTCAGCCGAACCAAGCAAAGATGTGTCAAGTAGTTCCTTGGATTTATTAAGCTCTGGTGACAACATGTCAAGAAAAGAGGCTGCAGAGAAAAAGGAGAAGGACCCTTGTGACGCGTACATCCTACATTTTGAACGTTCTCCTCATGGATTTTATCGCCCTGTATATTCTCCTGTTACTCCGAGGCAAGAATGGGATGCTGCACCATTCAAACAGGTCCTAGATAACGACTTCTTCAAGTCTTCTTTAACTGACGATATCCTCTCCCTGCTCGAACACCACGTCACTGGACTAGACTATGCCGACGGGATGAGGTGTGGGAGCGAGCCAAAATCAACTGAGACCGCCACATCAAACGTCGCAAGAAAAGAGGGTGTCCACAAAACTGGCAAACCATTCAATGTCTCGCTGGAACTCGGTGATTTCCAGCCAGAAAACGTCAATGTCAGCTTGGATGGTCGGAAGATCATCGTGAAAGCGAAGCGGGATGAACACGGTGATGATGATAAATGGACACGTCAGAGCCAGGTCGAATACAGCTTCATACTCCCTGAAGATACGCCTGCGGAAAGTCTAACTTCAAGCTTCAATACGGATGGAATACTTTCCATTACAGCTGGGGACGATGCATCCAACAAACCTTTGGAAGGTTCGTCTGACATGTCTGAGAAAGAGTGTGATGGGAAAGAACTACAAACAGAAACAGACATCACGATGGAAGAGGGAGAAAATGGCACTGATGATAACAAAGAATTCACCAGATAAGTTACATTTATAATGAAATGCATGATTTTTAACGGTTTGGAAATTTGGAATAAGATAACAGAATAATGATTTACCATTTCATACTTCTGATATTTCGTGTCATTGAGAACATAGATCTCTAAATAGCAGTATGAGACCATGGTTGTCAATATTTTTTTTCCGTAACTCTTCTTATTTCATTGCTATGTATATATCAGAAGTTTGTGATATTGTTGCATTGTAAATAATGGGAAGTTGTGAAGCAGGAACATATTTACAATTGATTTTATTTTGTAAAGATTTGATGCTCTCCTAACTTTATCTAACTCTTTCATTAACTTGCCATTTTAAAATCTGCTTCAACCAAATTAAATACATTTATACTGTTTTTGTTTATACACATGTTCATGTTTTCAAGCTAATTCAAATTGTTTTCTTCTGCTATGTATATATTCTCTTTGGGAATGATGTATCACTGTGATAAAGAAACATAAAAAAAAACAATGTTTCATATATACCATATTTTATAATACTCGTTGTAAATAAGCAAGTTCCCTAGTACCAAGCTTCCTCAAAATTTTTATGAATAAATATTTTCAGACATGCACTTGGATCATGTCCATGTATAATCTTTTGAGAAAGTAGCCATGCCTGCATACGATAATTTTTTTCTCTATGGGCACGTCTAACATAAATAATTATGTGAAAGGATGTTGCATTTTGTTTGAATTCTTATGTATATGTTTTTAGAAATATTATTTTCAGTGAGTGCACATATAATATTTCCATTGTATTCCGCGCATTTGCAGGCACTACAGCCTCAAGACATATTGATTCTATCTTTCTTTTGTTATGAAGAGTGTAAATATCATATTATAAGGATTTGTTCAGAGGAGAATGAAACCCTGCATGGGGAAATATCCATTTTAATGAAAAGAGAGGATAGAGAGAAGCAATTTGAGGATCGCCATATAGAAAGTAACTTGAGACTTTTCACTGTCATAACTTTCTCATTTTGTAACCGATCTCTATCCTCTCTCTTCATTAAAACTGATTCCCACAGGGTTTTATTCTCCTTTAATATTACAGTAATTTTGATAGTAAAATTCGGTCACACATATAGATAACGTCTTATGTAAATTTCGCTTTAATCGTAATATGTTGTAATAAAATCGATTAATGATAGTATTAGATGACTATTTAATTTTGTGTTCTCTCTTTCTTATACTTTTCATAAAAATGGTCTTTAGTAATATCATAAATGAGCTTCCAGGTAATGTAGTTTTTGATCATACAAATATAAAAAAGGTTTCAAACACTAAATTTCTGGGAATCACCATTGACGATAAGCTATCATGAAAAGATCACGTAGATAACATTCGTTTCTAGAAATATTGGTATAATAAACAAGGTTAAATTTTACTTCCCAACTCGTATACTCTTAAATCTGTATTCCACACTGATCCTTCCACATTTAAACTATGGTATAGTAGCAGGGGCAGTTGTGCCGACTATCAATTAAATAGAGTTTTACTTTTACAGAAAAAAGCGCTGCGTGTATGTCATTCGGACTACCGAGCGCACACCGATGCACTCTTTCATAAACATAAGATACTAAAGATAAGCGATTTATATAGTTATAATCTTGGAATATTTATGCATAATCTGAATAGAAACGAACTGCCCAATATATTTTATTCAATATTTTCAAAGAATCTCAATATTCATGATTACCCTACTAGGTCTGCCGGGCTTTTTCATCTACCAAGAACGAGAACATTGATTTCAAAAAAACACGAACAAGAATAGAAGATTGACTGACGTCAATCTAATAAAACGTTTATATTTACTGGGTCAAAACTGTGGAACTCTCTTCCGGATCCAATTAGAAATAAAGCCACACACTTTATAGTTTTAGTAGAGGGTTTAAAAAACTTTTACTTCAAAAGTACAATTCATCTATGAGTTAAAGTCACTCCCCCCACCCCCCCCCCTTTCTAGTGCAGTTTTGTCTTTGTTCTGTCTTGTTTTTCTTGCTTTCCCCCTTTTTCCTCTTTCTTTCTTTCTTTATCTTGTTTTGTCCTGTGTTGTCCTGTCCTAGTTCTTTCCTGTTATGTCTTGTATTATCTCGTCAGTTTCTTGTTTTTCTTGACTTTTGTTTGTCTTCTTTCCCCTTCTTCCCCCTTTTCCCCTTTTCTTTCTTTCTCTGTCTTGTTTTGTCCCGTTTTGTCTTGTATTGTCTTGTCAGTTTCTTGTCCTCTGAGTCCTGTCTTATCATTTGTTCTTCGGTGTAAAGCATCTTGTTATGAAAATTTCATTTATATATACAGGATTCATGACTACTTGATTAATTATGTAATTATGAGAGATATGCCAACGTATGTGTATACATATGTATATGTATATATATTACACATGTATATTACACATGTATATTGAAATATGTATTTCACTTCCAATTTCCCATGTTATAAAGATAATTATGTTAATGTTATATTTATTCTTGGGAACCTACACAAACAAGCTATGCTTTCCAGTAGGTTCCTTTTTCATTTCATGATTTTGTACATTGTAATCATATTGTTTTGTATTTGGAAATGAGATGAAATAAAACCTTGCATCAATCAATCAATCAATCAAAACATTTACATGCTGTAATGAAATCTATGCCAATTTTACACTCAAAATGTACTATACAAACTTGAAATTGTGTGTTAATAAAATGAAGTCATTTCATCAATATCAGCATTCGTGTTGTTTGCTTGTTTTGTTTGTTAGTTTTTGTTTCAGTCTTTAATCTGTTTAAAAAAAAGTATATATGCCCGGATACTTATTACGAACGTTGTATAAAATAAGGGCCCATATATATCAACGTAAATAAATGTTATTCTTTCCTTGTGCACTATATAGCTGCATGAATGGAAAAGTATTTTTGGCATTGATGAAGGCGTACAAAAACCATATAGGCCCGGAGAACAAACACAATCAACTATTTTGAATTGATTTTATTTCATTCACCCAATACATTAACAGAAAACACTCTTAAACAGTTTATTGGATCATTGTTATTCTCAAGTCTTTATTATCGGGTTACAAGTACCGTATAATGTGGTTGTATATTGACGAGTATAACATGATGTTGATTAAACGTTGATGACAATAATGTGGTGATATACCCACACGTTGTGTGTCCAGACAGGTTGGTTATCCGGACAGGTCACTTTTGATATGATATGATTGTATTTATTTACCAATAACAAGATAAAATACATAATATTTACAATATTTACAGGAAACGTTATATAATTAGATCATGGCAAAAACAAGAAAAAATAAATAAAATGGTAAAATGGAACCATAAAATAGCACAAGCGCTAGTCGGTCCGGCCCCAGGTTTAAGATTTGCTTATATAATTATGAAAATGCAAGTTATCATTCGATATATATAAGCATGTTGATTAAATATGAACAATAGTTATCACATTAAACAATGTAGAAATACAAGAGAGAGCCTCTCGAAGAGAGAGAGAGAGAGAGAGAGAGAGAAAGAAAAACACCCCCTTTTTTAATGAAATCTCCGGGTGAAAGATAAAAAACACCCCCTTGTTTACAATTCACGGGCCGGATTGTGTCGCCCAAAAAGTACCCCTTTACCGGAGATTTTGGGAACACGCATGCGGTCCCTTTGACCTCCGAGTGGGGGGCCGGGCTGTCCTCCTACCCTTTGTCTCGTTGAATAACTGTGTTGTATGATGTCGCAATAATCAACAAGGGAGTAAGGTAAGAAGCATATTGTATTCACAGAAAATGGCGGTCCGTGCTATAACATTTTATGAATGGAGAACTCATACGACTCCTTTGTTCCAAAGTTTGCGAATCCTTAATGTATATGATTTGCATGACTTGTCAATTTCTACTTTCTTGTTTGATTTGTATAATAACAACTTGCCTCATACTTTAGTACATTACTGTGACACTATATATAGCATAGGTACCACGGGGGTCACTCAGATATATGGGTGTACACACGGCGTGTCCATGGGTTTTCAAAATACCCCCTAAACAGGTTTTATACTTGGATGAAAAAAGACCCCTATAAACGAGGATTTTTGCGCGGTTTTTCATCATCCAACCCCCTTAAACAGGTTTGACTTAAATATTACCCCCTATAAACAGGTTTGTTCAAATTTGAATCCCTCAACAAGATAAACTAACCTTCATTGACTTAAATTCAGGATAGATTTTCATTCAGTAGTCAACAGGTTAACTGACCTATTTTCACAAAAGGCAAACAAACAGAAACAAATGACATATTGGTGCCAAAGTGAAAAATATACCCCCTAAACGCGTTCGGCCAGATTAGTCAAAAGCACCCCTTTTTGTTGAAAATCAGCGTTTTTGGACCCCTTAACGCGTAACGCGCGTTACGCGTTCCACCTGAAAAAAGGACCCCTTTTACGCGTTTTCTTGGACGCGCATGACTTTGAGTACACCCATATATCTGAGTGCCCCCCCCCCCCCCTCCCCCCGGGATAGGTACTCCACAAGGCAAAAGGAAAGTGGACAATTATTGCGTCTACCAACATTCAGAACGGCGCAAGGTCAATTTTCATTGTCTTTCATTGGTAGTGAATTTTGGAATAGATTACCTTTTAAAATCAGATTAACCAGCTCTAGAAGTAGGTTTCGGAATTCTGTTACGACACACTTGCTGAGTAAATCGTGAATGAAAACGTTCATGTAAATAGTCTGTATAATGTACAAGAAATGTATTCAACATCATTACTTTCTACTTTTTGTACTTCATTGTTAACTATTATTATTTTTAATTTGGGTAATAATTGAACTTTACCAAAATACTTGTTTGTTTGTTGTTGTTTTTTTTTTGTGGGTCATGCTCAACTAGCACATGTGCTATTATCTGGCCCCTTTCAACCAATGCTTTTCTTCATTTATATGTAAATATCATTGTATAAAAAAATGTATTGTAATTAAATGTTGTTGGGTTTAAAAATAAATGCTTTTCTTCATTTATAATTATGCTTTCCTTAGGTAAGTTTCTAGGCACCAAATCAAACATGAAAGTTGCTACTGCTAGATGATGTAACTCAAACACATTTAAGATTCTTATAGATTGGAATAATTATATATTATATATTATAATAATGGGATCTGAAAAGAACTAAAAGTAATAGCACGCATTGCCATCTTTTGTGTATGAAGTATACATTGAAGGTTTGTTTTATAAGTGCTCCCCATACTTCAATACCGTATGTAATATGCGGTTGTAGTAGAGCTTTATACAACAATATCAGAGTGTGTTTCGGCATGAAATGCCTTAGCCTAAACAAGATTCCAACTTTTTTCCTTATACTGCTATTTACCTGATGAATATGGGGTTTCTAAGTCAAGTGTTTATCAATATGTATACCAACAAAAGTAGCAACATCAGTCTCTCGTATATCCTTCTCAAATATTTCAAGTCTTCCTCTTAAAAAGGGCCTCATCCTGCTTAGAAGCATGAAATTTGTTTTCGCGGAGTTGATTGTAAGTCTATTTGCAAAACACCATTCTTGAACCAGATGTAAATTTGCATTAATTTCATGCACATCAATGATGTGCTGGTGAGGTGGAAATGTATGAAATAGATTTGAATCATCGGCAAATAGCCTAAAGTTAAAAAAGTCTGTGACTAGTGGTAAATCATTTATATAAATCAAAAATAGAGTAGGGCCTAAAACAGACCCCTGCGGAACTCCGCATTTGATTTGCCTCTTGTCTGATAGTGTATCCCCGATTTTAACAAATTGGAATCGATTTTGAAAGTAACTATATGGAACCATTGCAAAGGCAAACCTCGTATACCAGAATGTGACAGTTTATGTAACAATATACTATGATCAATTGTATCAAAAGCTTTTTGGAAATCACTGAATATTCCAAGTGTACATTGCCCATCATCAATGGATCGTAATGTATTATTAATCAAAATAATCATTGAGAGCTTCGTACTGTACTTCTTTCTAAAACCATACTGATGCTGATACAATATCTTATTTGTTTTTTAAAAAATGTAGCAGTCTTATATTTACAATATTTTCAAATATCTTACATATAACAGGTAAAACAGATATCGGTCTATAAATTTCCACATTCGTATTTAGATCCCTTCTTATATAGCGGTGTCACTTTCGCAATTTTCATCTCATCATGAAATGCCTTAGTTTCTAATGAAAGATTGAAAATATACATTAACACTTTGGACACATGAAATGCACCATCTTTTAGTAATCTTGCTGGAATATTATCATGACCACTTGTTTTCTTTGTGTCTAAATATTGCAAGTGGTTTAAAACTTTTGTGTGCGTGACTGGTTTCCAAAAGAAAGATTGCTCAGTTGATGTCCCCAAATGGTTTATGAATTCTTTATTTCGCTTTGGTCCAACAGTTACAAAGAAATCATTCAATTTATTCGCAATATTTGATTTGCAAGTAATCTCTTCATTTTGCCCATCCACTAATCCATTTGCCCATCCATTAATCATTGACCATGTTTTGCTGGTGTTGCTCTTACTATCATTCAATAAAGTACTGTAATAATTCCTTTTAACATTTTTCAGAACAGTGGTCAAACATTTCTATATTTCTTATACTTTTGACGTTTTCTTCTTCATAGTTTGATTTAAGTACTTTTGAATATAATTTGTGTTTCACTTTTATAGATTTCATAATTGCATGAGTGATCCATGCATGGCTTTTTACCATTTACTTTATTTGGAGGTTGATTCTTTTTGATAAAAGGGGCATGTTTATTACAGAGTTCAGTAAAGGAAGTGCAAAAAGCATAGTATGCCATATTTACATCATCACAGTCATGTTTGAACAGTTGAGGTTTGCAAGATCATCGTTGAATTTCTGAAGGTCATACTTTTTGTAACATCTAAACATTGATTTCATTCCCGTGGATTGAATTTTTGTAAAGAAGTCTTTGAAAAATGTAAACACTGGAAAGGGATCTGATAAATCACTTTCTACTATCCCTGAATGAGTCCCAAACATGTTTAGGTTTGTATAAATATGATCTAATAATGACGCAGTACCATTTGCCACTCTGGTTGGGGAATCTGAGCTATAAGCCTAAACATTCCATAGCATAGCTGTTCCAAATTCCTTAAACAGTAATTCAAACAAGTTTTGTAGATTGTCATGAATCTTTGACAAGATATAGGTTGACAGAATTATGAATTGAAAATATTGAAGGGAGTTAGTGTTACTTAATTGATGCATGTTTTCTTCGTAAAATTGACAGGTTAATATTTGTTAAGTGTCCAGACACGCAATCACCACAATGTTTGTTTTGAATGTTTTTAATGTGTGCATAATGAAGATGATCTGTTTGTTTGTTCCAACTCCAGCCTTGCAATAAGAATGATTTGTGTGAAAGCAGAAAAATAAGGAAAGCAGGATGTTGAAAGATTCAAAGAAATCGGAATAAGAAAGTTATGGATGTTTGAAAAATGAGATCACTATACATCTATGCGAATCTCAAATTGGCAATTCGGTGAGTCGATTGTGATACTGGCCGACAACTCTTCCATTTGGACTGATTTGATTTCACTCATGATTTCGAACCTTTTTTCCGAGATTTTAAGAAACGTGTCTACTCAAAAAAGTTAGGGTGCAGCCCCTCCCCCACGGCCCCGTGCAAAAATATCATTAATTTTATCCGAAGCGCCTTTACCCTCGGGGCATTGCTCAAAATATATTGGATAGTGTTAGGTCCTCATCGGAAAGAAAAGACCCTACCGAGTAATACATTTGGAAAAATATGACATTTTAGTCATTTTGTGTGAGTGGAGCAAATGGGGGAGTTGTCCGTAACTACATCGTCACATTTACTTATTCGTCCAATTTGAAATTCTCATAATTATAGGGATTACAACTTTCAAAAATTCTTAACTTTCTTATTGCTTGTCAGATTTCGTTCAAACTTTCACCAATCTGCTTCTCTGATTTTTTCCTTGCAGAGCAACTTGCCATTAAGGTTGGATGATCGCTATGTCCTTCTCAGTCTTCTCCCCACCCCCCCCCCCCCCCCCCCCCCCTTTCTCTCTCTCTAGCTCTCTCTCTCTCTCTTTCTCTCTCTCTCTCTCCCTCCTCCCTCCTCCCCCAACCCCCCTCTTCCTTTCTCTTCTCCTATATAACGGTCCTGATCGTATGAGGTCCTTTCAAAACAAAAAAGATAAAAACGAAAATACCGGGCTAATAGCGCAGATGGCGCTTCAAATGTAAACAACAAAGTTGATTGTGTCAAAGGTGACCGTTATTCGTAAATTACTATTATAGGTCGGTGCGCAGCAGCTGCAATTTGGGTTGCGTGCAAACTCTACGGAGCTCTAGCGCTTATATGAGCTCTAGGCTAGCTGTTCTGGTACGCGTACGTCATGTACGTACGTAGGGTCGTAGGCTATGGTCGTAGGCGTGTATTATTTATGTTCGTGATTAGGTTGCATGTGCAAGACGTAACTTAGTCGTACCGTACGGTATATATTCCGTACGTACTAGAATCGACAGTGCGTGTACTATACCCGGCCCGGACTCGACTGAGCTGATGGGAGCTAGAGCTAGAGTGAAAGCTAAAGAGCGACGGCTGATCCACTGCTGTCTTGTGTCTTTAACGTTTTAAGTTCGGCTGTTTTGTGAATCATGAATTTGTTACAACAATGTTGAGGGACAACAAATATTGCATCGCCATTTTGGACACGAGCTGAGGCTGAGATGTGTGATTCTGTGAATGCTGACTGTCAAGTGTCATTGTCATTCAACAATCTGACAATCTGTAGTGTAGCCTAACTAAATATCTGTCTAAAATAAATCTGTGCTGAAATAAACATCCGTGACATCAAATTGTTTCTCAGCAATCTTCGTAAGACTTTGCTGTCCGTTTCATAAAAAACTGAAGTGAAGAATCAAATGCACTGGACTCGTCTGGACAATCGATTTTGTCTGAAACATCTACTATATTACTAGACTAGGCTAACTACTAATCGAGTTAGTCTATGATTTTAATTATGATTCATGAATGTTTTGACATTTGAAAAAAAAATCTAACTATCAAACTACACAGCTATGTTGCTGTTAGACTTAGAGAAGGACTAAAAGTAAAACAAGTGCTAAAATGGAAGTGGAGCAACAATGGGATGCACGGGAACAGGTCTTTCATGATGCAGTAAGAGAATATTTGGTAAGGAACTTAGGTAGAATACAAAAGAATTTGAAAGGGTGGTAACTGGTCACTAGTAAGTGGTAGCCACACAGGGAAAGCAGTCTCCTGTCAATGTCATCCTGTCAATGTCATCCTGTGCAGAGAGACAAGTAAACAAAAAGAATCAGTGGGCAAGATTCATCCATTTTCACGTACATGTACGGTGAACCTTGCAAACCACCTTCGGAGTTTGCTAAACTCTTCCTCTTCCTGCCCATCCTAACACTTCAGCGATGGGATGAGAAACATGAAAAAAATTACAATTTATGGCGACATCGATGTGGATTTACTTACCGTTCACATGTAGCTTTCGCTGTGCGATAAGAATTACAAAGATGGCGAGAACGGCACGGAATGTGTGCTGTAGATGAACGGAGTACAAGGCAGTGTAATGCTGAGCATTAAAAAATTAAAAATTAAAAATTAATTGTGCTAATATATACAGTAAACTGTCGTCTACACGTGCGGCAGTGCAAGATATTAGCACAATTAAATTTAGAGTGCTACGTCGGAACCACATAAAAGCAACCACATCTAGGAATAATCGTCTTCACTTCAAAAAGTCAATACAATAAAATGTTTGGCCCTTGTTTTTGCGTTGTATGATTTTTTTGGGGGGGATTTCTTTTGCTTGTGATTTTTCCCTATATTTTATTTTCCGCATATTTTTTTTTCCGAATGAGTTGTCAAAGTTGGGGTGCAGCCTTTGTGGCGGTGTGGCCTTTAAGACGGAAAATACAGTATTTCTATCAGGCTCCTCATGAACTCTTTTTAAGTGCTTTTGGAGCATCATTAAAAGCAAACAATGCGACTCCTCAGGAGTATCTCTACTGAAATCAAGATATGGCATCATCTACTCTAATAGTCCATCAAAAGTAAACCTACTCGACCACAAGTTTGCCTCCCTGAGTGCAGTGCAGGAGCAGTATCAAAGACTTGGGGAATCCTCCGTCAGTGAGTAAGATTACCATCACCTCTGCAGGTGACTACAAGCTTTTGTCAGAACTTGGGATCTACAAGGCAACAGATGATTCAGCACTGTGATGACTTTTGCACAAATTGACTGCACAAACAGGCTTGACAGGAAATCCTAAGCTCTTATTTAGCTTCATTAAGAGCAGACAATGCAACTCCTCAGGAGTATCTCCACTGAGGATTTGGAGCTCACACCGGTTTTCACACTACTGTACCAAACCTCCCTTGACCGAGGAGTAGTTCCAGATGACTGGAGAGAAGCAGGAAGAAACTACAGACCTATCTCACTTACATTACATCTATCTCTTGCAAAATACTTGAACACATTATCTACAGTGCCATTATGGATCACCTTGAAGATAATAACATTCTCTTTGATGCTCAGCATGGTCTTCGTAAACGCTGTTCTTTGCAAGTCACAGCTCATTCTTGCCTTCCAGGACCTTGCCAAAGCATTGACATTAAACACCAACACAATGTTGTTCTTCTAGACTTCTCAAAAGCCTTTGCTAGACTCCTTTACAAGATGCAACATTATGGTATCAGAGGCAATGCCCTTACATGGATCTCTGACTTCCTTCACAACCAGAGCCAACAAGTAGTCCTTGAAGGATCAACATCAGCTACTGCCTAAGACACTTCTGGCGTACCGCAAGGCAATGTGTTAGGCCTGCTCCTCTTTGTAGTGCTCCGGCCTTAGCTAGATAGCCAAGTCACACCCCGCACGTACCGTGCGGGATTGTTCGCTCTGAGTTCGCGGCCATATTCGGAGTTGAACTGGTGAAACTTGACTGATACGCACGCACAATATGATGCTCTTGCAAACTACATGCTACAAAACGCTGTCAGCCCTTCACCGTCAACCTCTACCTTCGCTTCAGGGAGCGCTCCCGTCTACGAGAGTACCGACGCTTTCCGAGTATCGGAGGTATTTGTAGTGCCATTTAGAATTTATAATAGTAGTTAAGACCTTATTATAGTAGATATTTCTTGGCCGCGCACTATATCTTCCTCCTGTTTATTAACGACCTACCCTAGTACATGAATGTCTCTCCTGGCTGCACGGTCCGTCTCTTCGTGATTTTCTATATCTTATTTCATTCAATTCTTCACCCAATCTGCTGCTTTATTTCAAAGCAATTTATATCAAAGTTGGATTGTAATTACTTCTTTCAGATCTGAGTTATTTCTTGTTTTTCAAGTACATGTAGGTTGGATTATTCTTCTAATGTGGGAATCCTTGCTCTGAAAATCACTGACATACATGTCACCACAGCACTAACGTCCTTTGGCAAGACAATAATCTACATTGCCACTCTCCACCCATAGCGCTAGTTACTTTGGCGGCTCGGCTATAACCAGGGTAATAATGTCTAAGCGCCATGAGCGTCACTGCGTGACGGATATGAACATGAGCGCTATATAAGTGGCCATTATTATTATTATTATTACTATTAGCAATATTTTGTTAGCTTAGTCAATCATCAGAAATTTGTATCATTTTGGAACTTAACACTTAATCATAATACTGTAAGTTTGGAATGCTAAAGAATAAAACATTGTATCTATCATTACTATCTTCCACAAGAAAGGCAAATCAAGTAAAATCTACATGTATATATGAACATAAATCAATCTCTGCACATGTAGTTAAAAAAAAGAAACAGGCTGGTATGAATATGCTCTAAAGCTTTTTTTGGCACCAAGAAGGCAATCTCTGCTTAATGTTTTGTGAGCAGTTTACAAGCAAATGTTCTTGGTTGATGTCATTGTTGCCATGGTAATCACTTCCTGTCTGCATTTTTGTGTCGTGATGAAACATGGCCTCCAGATCATATGCAGTGTTTCACACCTCTATGAGATACCTAAGATTATTCACAAACAAGACCTGTCAATGTAGGCATTATTTTTAGATTCATTCTTAATTTCTAATTAATGATATTATGAGATCATGATTAATTGTTGAGACATTTAGTTGTCAAGATATTTTGCACAGTAGTTGGCTAGTTATTACTATAACATTTGTATAGGAGTCTGCAGACAAGAAAGTAAAATAGATTTTACATCATAATGGGTATGGAACAGATGTTGAGACAAGAGAGGGAGAAAATTTCATTCACAAAGAGTTTGTTATGACGTACTTTTACTCTTACTCAAAAGTTTGTGTGGAAACAAGTTCAAGGTCAGAAATATGTATTCTCAACTGTCTTTTAGAATTGGTTTTGTAGTCAGAAGGGAAAGTTCCAATAAATGAAAGCATGCCATAGGTGTTTTAGTATACATGTAGTAGTGATTTTAAAGCAGAATGACTGTTAAATATTGACTACAGACAGTACAAATGATGTACTGTAACTGTACATGGTCATGACAGTGTACAATGTGCATCAACAAATTTCATGTTATTTCTAATGTAGATGCTAAAATAGATTCTTCATTTATTTCATTAGTAGCTTGTTCTTTTATTCTAAATTGTAAAACTGCATTATTCAGAATAGAATGATATAGAAGACTGTATTTTAACATCAGAGAAACTTGGATTTTTGAAATCTCGTCTGCTGGTAGTAATGTCTATGGAATTATTTTAGAATGTGCCCTTTACTTACTATACTGAGTAATTAATTTTACTGTCTTTTTCACACAGATTGACTTTCTGTTTTTTACCATCTTGTACCTGTCATCATATGCAGTAATATGTCGATACAAGCGACGGACCGATAAAGAAGATTTGTACTCTGGTAGGTGCTACATGTACTTCTTTTTCATTCATTTATAAAGGGGAATCCACAATGTTTACAAGTTGGTATTAAAAGAATGAGAAAAATTAAAGAAATAGATCAGTGAAGGTTTTAGCAAAATATAAGAAATAAGAAAGTTATGAATTTTTAAAGTTGAAATCAAACACATATTGGCAAATCTGTGACATATCTTGCGAGTTCCTCTCCCATTTGCCCTATATCTAAAAAATGGTTAATTTCCATTTTCTCTAAAGAAAATATTCAATAACATATGCACCTTCGATATAATCATTTCTTATATGTTTTTTACATAAAACCTGTTTGAAACAAATTTATTCCTTCATCAAAAACTAAGAAAATTAAAATTTATAAACTTTTCTGTAATGAGCAAATGGGAGAGAGCTCGCAGGATATGTCACAGAGTTGCCAATTTGTGTTTGATTACAACTTCAAAAATTCATAACTTTCTTATTTCTTATCATATTTTGCTAAAACCTTTAGAATGAAATATCTCAACATCGTACTGTACTTTTGTCTGATACCTGTATGTGTTGATTTGTATTATGGGCTATGTACTTGTAATTTTTTATACATCTTTATGCAGCCCCACTCAGCCCCCCCCACCCCCCCCCCCCCCCCCCCTCTTCCAGGAGAAGAGTATTTCATTTATTGATTAAGCCTCCCTATTGAAATGAAATTAAATTAAATCTAATCACAGTATACATACAGTAAAAAGTTACAAGCTTGAGCTACAATTTACATCAAGTACAATTGTCATATTTCAAATCAAGCTTCCCCATAATACCAGAGATGTAATTGTCAAATAATTGTAGTTTGTGCTAAAAAGAAAAGAAAGTCTTGTAATGGAGTATTTTTCTTCATTCTCAGCAAGGTTTGGAATATGTTACAATGTAATTAAACACTTTTCTTCTGTAAGTGATTTGACTGTTGTTTTACCCTGTTTCCTATGGACAGCTGATGCAGAGGATGCTATGGTTTACAGCGTTGCTCTATGGCTCTGTACGTTTACAATGGCTGTATCTGTTGGGGCTGTGCTTCTACTCCCTCTCTCTATCATCAGCAATGAGGTTCTTCTCTGGTACCCAAAAAGCTTCTACATCCAGTGGCTTAATGGCTCTCTTATTCATGGTAGATACACTAATCATTCAAATTAAATAACTTTGCATTAATCAACATTTTCAGAGTTTATTAGCTAATATATACCGCATGTCTAGATTCTAAACCTCTAATTGGTCAAATTTGTGGGCATGGCGGTATTGTGAAAACTATTGACTGGACATAGTTCTGCTCGCGTGTACAATGCAAATTATGTCTTTGTGCGCGCACGCGTAGCTATGGCAATTTAGATATGCGGGCGCGTGGCCGGCACCGGCACCATACATGTACACTGAACAAAATTTTGAAAGAGCGATCAATGAGAATTACGTTACGGTACCGTATTCCATCTGTCTTTGAAATGAATTTCTGAGCTAACAAAGGGTGTGGTATATAAAACAAATGTTGACTGCTTCTTTTTCACATCACGGTTAAAACCATGGCCCTCGGTGATCTTGCAACTGAGCCCCTCAAAGCAGTCAACATTTGTATACTCTGGTGTGCAGTGGCATAGTGTGAGTCCACCCATTGAGGGGGCACTGGTTTTACTCAGAAAATTCAATGCAACTTTACAGGGTCACTGATTAGGGGGAGGATACAGGATGTGGTCCTTTGTATTCTTTTCTCTCTCTCTTTCTTTTTTCATTTTTCTCTCTTTTTCTTTCTTTTTTTCCTTTTTCTTTTGCCATTCAATTTGGAGGGGGCACTGATTAGGGGGAGGGTGCGGGAAATGGTCCTTTCGTCCTCTTTTCTCGTCCTTTTCCTTTTCCTTTTCCTTTTCTGTCTTTTTTTCTTTTTATTTCTCTTTTCTTTTTTCTTTTGCCATCCCCCCCCCCTGTAGCTACACCACTGCTTGTGTGTTTTAAAAAGCTGTTCCAGAATTCATGTGTGGTAGAAGAAAGTTATGACATATTATATAAGCTGGTGAGCAGTTCTACTCAAAGTGATTAACACAGGCTGTTGCAATGCAAAACCTGAAAATGTACTATGTCATGTAGTATACATAAAAAGAAAATATCTGGTACCAATGGAAATTCTGTTGCACTTTGCACCCTGTTCTGAATGAAAGACAGCATGGTTGTGTAAGCTCCTACAAACAATTACAAACAAGCTTTTACAATTTATCATTTATTCAAGAATTATCTGTTTGATAAAAAGGAACCAGATAAAAATATTTACACATATCATTAATTGAGCTAGATACCTCTCTCACAAGTTTGCTTTCTGTTTCAGGTTTTATTTTTTAAAATCAATAATGACTGCATGTACATGTAGTTTTAATTTAAACAATTTTGAAATACAGTGGAACCTCGTTAGAACGAACACTGTTATAACAAACTCTCATTGTAACAAGGTCATTCTGCTGGTCCTACTTCTTTGTATTCTATTGTTTTTAGCCCTGATAAAATAAGGTTTCGATATAAAGAGGTAATTTCCTTGGTCCCAAAGAGTTTTTTTGTAAACATGTTCCACTGTAATGATTTGAAGTGAGTTATTGCTTTTGTCATGAATCCCTCAGCTTAAAAAGCCAATAGACTAAAATCATTGATGAGTGTGGTGTGAGGGACTTACATGATCAGCCATAAGCTAATAATTAGTAGACTAATCTGATGTAAAACACCTAGTATTCTTTCTTTTCTCATCATACAGGTCTTTGGAACTTAATCTTCCTGTTTTCCAATCTGTGTCTTTTTGTGCTTCTGCCATTTGCATATTTTTTCACTGAATCTGAAGGATTTCCAGGCTCTAAAAAGGTAATCCATTATTTTGAATAACATTAACATTTCATGAATATTAATACCTAAATGTATGCTGATGTCACAGTCTTATGAATCTCTTGCCACACTTGGCCTGTAAGTCAGCAAATATTTGTTTATTTGTTTTTTCATACTTTAAACCTGAAATACTTTGAACATGCAGGTAAAACCTTGAACACAGTACATGAATGTAGAAGTTTACCACCTATTTGACTTGAATCACATTTTACTATATGATGCCTGCATGTATACCTTACAAATTAAATTAAGCTTGAAAGTGACAATCTTTTGCACATACTCATAAATATATTTTTTTAAAGGTACATGTAATTCAGTTGTAAATGCCAATTAGAATGTCACTAAGCTTACAATGTTAAAGTAGTTCATTCCTTTATGTGGCTCTTTATGTGTAATGCTATCAACTTTTTAAAACACGGTGTAAGGAATTGTATGGGTATGTTGTTTACTGAGTCAACATACTCAGGCTGGTCAAGTGTTATGGGTATGATGATGCTGTTGTGAGGTGTTAGATAGTACAAGTAGAAAGGTTGAAAGGTCATTTTGCAGTGTCCTATATTTCAACTGCTGCGAAAGCCATCATCAATCATCTAGATGTTCTGTCCTTTGGATCCTTGACGTGTTGTGAATCTTTTATTTTCAATGTTTGTATGCAGGAATGATAGCTCTTTAGAAGAGAATGAAAAGAAAGATAGACAAGAATAGGGGTTGAATAAAGAAGAAAATGATGGAATGAAACAAAGAGAGAGAGAAGGAACAAGGAAAACTTGTCTGGCAATGCTGCCCAGTCGGTCTATTCTAACATGTGAGATGCACTTTGCAAAGGAATGTGTTTCCAAATTAAACTAAGTGGTGTGCGTGTTATTGGTCAATCATTGCTTAATCATTGCTTAAATTGATATAGCACAATGGTATTACCACAGCTCAGAGTTATAATACAAAAGTCTAGTAGAGATTGCGCTGCATGAAGTGATTAGAACCGTTGATCTTTGATGCTTCCAGCTGAGGAACAATACAAGGTGTTTAAATACATCAATAAGCAACAACAGTCTCTTTCACAACCAGATTTAGAATGATGAAATGAAACCAATAATTTGCAGTTTGAGGTTTGCCAATATTAAATATATTTAATCACTCTCTAGTCTCTAGTTTGTAACATTACCGGGTAGTTGTCCAGTTACAGGGATTCCTAGGAATGTTTCTTGTTACGTATCGTTGAGCATTATGTGTGTTGCTTATTCCATGGGGGACTCAAGAAGAGGGCTGCACATTTATAAGAAAAAGATAATTGTCTTTGATATTTGAAAAAAAGTTCTGTTTAAAAGACTATATGAAGTACAATGACCCACATAAAAATCTGTTTTATTCACATGTGAATGAGAGAAGGTTTGATGTCAAGGGAGCTAGCTAGCTAGCTACAGAGCTGCTAAAGTGGTTTAGTATAGAAACATGTAGATATGCTGTGCCCATTACCCTGGGAATGCACACAATAAAAATCAATTTGAAAATAGATCACAAGCTGTGCAGTCTATCTCTGTAGCCTAATCTTCTTGAATGCCAAAGCAAATTGCGAACATGAGATGGAACTTGCCAAATGCATACAGAATTTCATGATGAACAATAATTATTTTCTTGGTTAAAGGGAAAGTTGAGTTATGGGAAAGGTGAAAAATAATTTGTGAACTTTTCTCATTCCTTTTATGTCAGTTTGGAAGAACATGATATCAGAAGGGTCCACTGAAAATAATTGCTCTTCAAATGCTCTCATATTCAAAATATGACAAGAAGTAGCTGCAGTTTTCGAGCCGACCATTCATGTCACATGTGCTGGCAGTCCCATATACTCCTTGATATGTGCAGGGCATGTGCTGTTCAGCGAGATTGGGTCAATTTCTTATCATTTTGAGGATTCCAAAACCTCACAATATACACCAATTCTTATAATAGACATGATTAACCTTTCCCAATAAGTCAGATCGTAATTACAATTTTTGCACATGCGCAAATAAAGGTCATTTGTACTATTAATACAATTGACCTTTCTACGCTGTCATTTTTTACACACCACGATGCACGCACCAGTATCTTAGTTGTTAAGCAAGTAGCGCGTCCACCAAAACAAATTCCATGTACTAATTGTACCATGTACTAATTACGAATTGACTTATTGCTTTGAGACAGTTTCTTTCACAATGTAATCGCATAACCAGAACTCAACTTTATCTTTAACCCATCAAGGCTGGTTGGCTTTTAGGTTTTATCCATTCCAAACATTTGGTCTTATTGTGCATTATGTTTAAAAACAGTTCCTCCCGGGAGAGGTGGGTGGCCACTCAACTAATATTACTGTACACACGCGTGATCCAAAAGAACGTGTGAAAAGGGTAGTTTTTGCCGGTTACGGCACCACACGCGCTTGATGCGTTTAGGATTTTTAAAAGGCCAAAACTTCGGAAAAAAGGGTATGTTTAGTTTGTCATAAGGATTTAGGGTATCTTTTCCTGAATACTTGTCTGGATTTTGTGCGACAAGTTTCTTGTTTAGGGGGTGAAATTTCAAGAAAGCATGCGAAAATACTCGAATGGATAAAACGCGTTTAGGGGGTGTTTGGAAAACCTGTGGTCGTGCGTGTGTACAGCAATATAGTTGAGTGGTCCCCCCCCCCCCGGGCATTTCCTCCAACAAATGAATGTACATTGTTATTTGGTTAAACCCCTGGGATGTGACACTACCATGGCAATGAGACAAAGCATACATTTGCAATTGGTTGTACAATGGCTTTTGCAATAACAGTTGTGACATCATTGATTAGTGTTTGCTTTTGGGAAATGAGATCTAGGTGTTTCCTGTGTAGAGTGGAATCCAAAACAAGTGAGGAGAAGAGGGTTGAAAGGTAGGTGGATTAGAGAAGGTTGGGAGATTTCAGACAAGCTTGGCATAAAGTCAGACTCTTCAGAGGGCAAAAGAAAAGAGAGGGTTATTGACGCATCCACATCTCTCCTCACCTTCCATCGCAGGTAATCCTCTGATGATCACTTGCATAAGAACCATACATGTTTGCCTCACTGTAGAATGTGCGCATGATAGTTCAGTTTCTCATCGTCAGTGTGAGATGGTATTCTGTATATGATTAATCATTCAGCAAGTTGAATTACAGCAGAGCCTAGGCTCGCTATATGAATTTATTAAACAGTCTCATTTTGTGATGTATGTAATGAAATAAGCTTATTTATCAGACAGATATAATTACAGTGCAGTGCACAGAATCTGAGAATCATACTCATGAAATCCTGTGGTATGTTACATGTATGTTGCTTTGCAAATTGTATTTTCTGCTATTTTTTACATGCTGTACTTTGTACCATTTTACTTCATTGACAAAATATTTGCTCTCTAAACATGTTTGCTCCAGGTAAAACATAGGGTTTCAGGTGTTGTATCGTACGGCTCCAGTTATCTTTTTCCTGCAAATACTATTCCGTTGTATCAGAGATTAGAATAAATTAATCATCGTTGAAACCATCAATAGACCTGTTTACTAATTTTATGCATACTTCTTGAACAAAAGATTTTCATGACACTCAAAAGCTTTCCAAGGGTTTGCCCAACATGGCAACAACTAATGTATGCAAAATGGATTCCATCCATAGAAATGCTATTATGCATAGCAGGTGCAGCACTAAATAGTTGGTAACTAAGGATTCTGGAGAGAAACATGCATAAACTGAAATACATTAGTAAACAGGTCTATTGAATAATGACAGGTTTCTTACTCTATACATAATTACAGAGGTTTGGTTTGAACCCAATGAGCCAAGGTTTTTAAAAAACATGTTATGAAATAGATCTGCTACATGCTGCAGGGTTTGAATGATAGCATGTGACTGGACTTTTCCTCATTCATCCACTGGTTGTAAATTGTAGAATAAGACTACAAGGAGTCAGGAGAAGTATTCTAAAGTTATTAAATAAAGGGGACTGTGAAATGGCTTATGTGCAGGGTCCATTTTTTTTCCATGGGAGACCTTCAGCTTAGCCCTTGCATCTTTTTGATGATTACTGGAGATTTGTGTTGTAGTCCTTACAGTTTGATAAAGTGCCAAATTTATATAAGTATTTGACATTGAGAGCAAACTACATCAAATCATAGTCATAGACTTTGTCGTCTAAGTGACCTACTGCTTCCAATAATCTTTATGACCGTAAAAGACTTTTTGTTTTGTTTACAGGATGTAATCAGGATGGAGATTTGACACACCATGAAAGTGATTGTCAGTCCATCAGGGAATATCTCTCTGTAGACTCTTTTCAATATGTGTTCTTGACATGGGATTTTAAAAACTGTTGGCAGTGTACCAGGTCAAATCCGTGGCCTGGAAAATAAAGGAAATCACATGTATGGAAGCTTGATGTTTGAATATGAGGCCCCAAGTCAGTCTTATTTAAGTGATGAAAGATAAATAGACCTGTTTACTAAGTGATTCAAATTTTATGCATACTTTTGAAACAAAGGTTGTTCTTGACAACCTGAAAGCTTGCCAGAGGCTTGTCAGACATAGCAACAAGTAATGTATGCAAACTGGGTTCCAAGTATTGTAGTTCATTCATTAATAACAGGTTAATGGAATACCTCGTTACTAGGTCCCCAGGAAAGAAACATCCATAAATTTGAATCACTTAGTGAACAGGTCTATTATGGAAATTTTGACCTGCATTATTTAGTATGGTTGCTTTTTTTATGATATAAAACAATTTTTCCAATGTGTAATAAATGTATGTGGTAGTGTGTATATATGGCAGAGAGGTATTGTTGCACTGGTGTAGCTGAATTTGTTGGACACAATTTTCTTTCAGTGCATGTTGTCTAGGCTGGTGAAACTGATATATTAATTCACCTCTGTCGAGCTGAAGAGTAAATATCCCTGACTAATTTGATTTGGCACCTTCATTTTCTCTATCTTTACCAGGGCATCAGAGGTCGTGTGTATGAGACATTCATGGTGTTACTAATGCTGAGTATTCTAGTCTTTGGTCTAGTATGGGTGTTCAGTGCATTACTGGATGATACAGACTCTAGCAGAGAAACATTACAACGTAAGTATATCAGAAAAGGCTTGTATCTTTAAAGGGGTCTCTGAGGTTAAAAAAAAATTGTGGGAACAAAGAGCCATTTCATTTCATGTTTACATTTTACAGTTTTCCAAATAGGTCAGTGTCAGTTAGTCAATAGCCTTGGTCATACTATGGTCCAACAAAATGTTGCTGGCATAAGCCATGGATCTGGCTTTCTAAAGATACAGAGAGACCAGAATGAATAAGTTTTGTTTGTTATTGTAGTTGTTGTTTTTATGTTTTTAGACTAGATTACGTGTTATGTATCAGAATTGTTTATATGAAATATTTTCCATAACTATTTTACTTGTTTAGCGTTGTATAGCGTTGGCAAGTACATGTCAAATAGTTCATTACAATTTTACTTGACTACCAGATTGATTAACCTTTGCCTTTTTGCAAGACACAGCAAGATACAGTTTGTTATACTCTCTACATCAGTATAAATTGATGAGAAAGTGAATTTTACATGTAATCAATCAGGCACAGTAACTTTCTAGGTAACTAAGAGTTCAGGAGTAGGAGACTCAACATTTTTTATTCGTGACCATGTTCTCCAGTGCCATCTTTCCCCCGTGCCATCTTTCCCCCTGGAAACCCCATCAGTTATTAACCAGGGGCGGTATTCTGAGATTCATTTTATCTCAGATAAAATCTGAGTTTTTAAGTCAGTGAAATAAAATACCCTTAAAATATTTTTAAATCGGTATTCTGAGAACCATTTCAGCGAGATTTTATCTCATCTAAGACACGCCCATTTATGATGCCTTAACCAATAACAATGTCGTTAAATTTCACTTTCATCACGCTCGGCCAATAGAATTGCTCTCTGGCAGTCTCTTGGGCAAGAGAGCGCGAATGCGCTATTTTTGCAATTTTTATTACGCGTGCATCAAAGCGCAATCGCACTTTTTGCTTGGATTTCATGAAAACGACTAGGGTACTTTCCGAGGTTTTAGAAGACCCTCACAAGCATTATTGCAAGTGTGATATTAGTTGGCAAAAATCTTGTAATAGAATTCGATAATCATATGAGAATGTTGCTTGAGAATTTAGTCAGTACTCAGTATCTTTTTGTTTATTTTGATTGCACGACTAGCATTATATTTGTCCAAATATATCGCACTCAACGTGTATCCTAGAGATAAAATAGCCCCTACCCTATTTTAAGTTTTATTTTATCTTTCCCACAAATATGATTGGCGTAAGCGTTTAAAGCTGTGCGTATCATGCGTACAACATGTATAGGCACGCAAGAGGTAGGAGATTGAGATAAAATATGAGATAAAATCCAAGATAAAATGTGGTCTCGGAATACAAAAAGATAAAATAATTTTTAGAGATAGAATGATGCTCAGAATACCACCCCAGGCTTTTTGCAAATTGATGAAGAATGTCATTTCCTCCCACATGACATGAATGTCGATATTAATCAGACATGAACTGACAAACATGCAGTCAACCACCTCATCATTTTTGTTATGAAATATTTTCCATAATTGTTACTACATGTCAAAAACAAAATAGTTGTGGGTTTTTTTGTTTGTTTGTTTTTTTTTTTTTTTTTGGGGGGGGGTTCAAACTTGATTACTAGATGGACTACCCTTTGCCTTTTAGTAAGATATTGTTACCTCTACATCAGCATATTGATGAGAAAATGAGTTTTCCATGTAGTCAGTCAGGCACAGTAAATTTCTAGTTACATGTAACTTGGGGTTCAGGAGTAGAGTAGGAGTATCAACATTATATGATCAATTGATCAGGTTTGCCAGTGTCATTGTCCCCCTGGAAACCCATTAGTTATTTACCAAGCAATGTGCTAATTGATGAAGAATGTCATTTCCTCCCACATGTCATGAATGTTGATATCGATCAGATATGATGTGACAAACATGCAGTCAAACACCTCATCATTTTTGTTATGACTTTGTAAGACCCTGTTCTCATTACGAGATTGGAAAGTGGATCGCTCCATCGTGGAGCGCGCCAGGGAGGTTCACTGGCACGTCGCTGCACGCCGCAGGTTCTCACCTGCAGAGGGTAGCATGATCTATCTTCGCACTCTCTGCACAGTAAACTGCAAATAGGCGCTCTCTAGATTGCGCTATCTCTCGTGGACCACCCCCCCAAGGTGGTCTGGTTTGGGATCACTGCGTTTTTCACCTTTAGAGGTGGTGCGAGTTTGCACACACTAGAGCGCTCTATCCCTTGTAATGAGAAGGGGGTCTATTATGACAGCCTCACTTTCTGCTTGATAGTTGCTTTGGTTTTATATTACCTATACTCTTTTTGATTTCTAGTTGTTTTGTTTTCATGATATTATACTCTGAAATGTGACTTTGAAAGTGACCCTCTGATAACATGGGATTAGTTGTTATTGCATGTCAAGTCAAAGCAGGACTAAAGTTGAAGATCACTTTCCTAAACGATCTAAATTATATTACCTGTCTTGTAATACTGCACTTTGTAATTACTTCCCATAACATAGGGAATGGAAAGAAGCTGGCAAAATAAACATTTGTCTATAGATGCAAATCATTAAATATGATTCAGGCTTATTTGGCCAGTTGCTTAGAAAATATCAAATGTCATGTATTGTTATCGAACACAAAGTCACCCTCATGAATATATGCAAACAAAGATATCACTGAATAGATCCAAGTCCTGTCATTATTGTATTTTTGATCTACAGGAGTGTCAACTTCATACATCCCATATCTGTATTCATGCATGGCGCTGTTGGGAGTTCTTATGTTGCTCAGTAAGTATTCCATGACACAAGTTGATTTTTGTAATTAAACGTGATCTGATCCTTTCAGTGGCAGGAGGTAGTGCTGAAAGAAATCAAATCACTTGAACTATATTGTTTTTAGATCCTGTCAGTCGTTAAAAAATACTGTGTACCAAATGAATTAGTTTCGAATTCATTTTTCTTATTTTCACAATTTTCTTATTGCATACATGTACAAGTAGCCATTTACCCTCCAAGATCGTTAGTTCTGAATTCTGTGGATTACCTCCAGCTAAATATTTTGATCCTAGTAAGTGTAATATGTAAAATAATGATGCTTCTTGATTAGATAAGGAATATATGTTAACCCCTACCATGCCGTGGGCGGCAAATCCTGCCCAAAAATTTGAGTGTTGAACATTTCGTTTAGGCTCAGAATGGCTTGAAAATTCTTCCTCACACAGAGACCTATGCCTTTAATATAATGTATATACCTATGCAATATATCTTTGCCCAGTTTGCTCAAGGAAAAAAGTCATTGAAAGTTTATTTAACTCTTTAAATTTCATTTTTGACAATTGCTCAAAAAATTTGGTGACATGGAAGAGGTTAAATAAAACTTACATATTTGCATTTATATTCTGTTTAGTTTCGACACCTTTAGGCTTTGCCAGATTATTCTCTGTTATTGGAAAACTGGTTGTTAAACCACAATTCATGGAGAACATTGATGAGGAGTTTCACACAGCAAAATTTGAGGAAGAAGATATTCTGAGAAAATTGCAAGGTAAGTTGATTTTTTATTTGCTCAATAACTGTCTGCCCTAACACATGATTTCAAAACATAAGGATTATTGCACAGAAACTGTAAAGAGTTACAAGTATAAAGTTTCTAAGGCAAAAAAATCAAGCTCTAGGGACACATTTCACAGCAGTATAAAGAGTTAAATAAGAAAAACCAAAGACTAGGATTAAGAAGAGAGCCAGAGAGAGAGAGAGTTGAGAGATACAAAAAGAGAGATGGAGAGAATTGAATATGAGCATATCATAGACTTGAAAAGAAACCGAAACACCTATTGAGATTAAGATCAGTACATTGTAGCAAGATAAATATTGAAATGTACATATAGAGTGTACCTTATGATCTGTTGGTACAATCTTTGTTGTCTTGACTTCGACTGATTGAATTCATGATCATGAATTCAATCAATGGCACACTGAGGTCAAGACTTGAGGCAGATACTCTCAAACACTGAATTAGTAAACGTGTAATTTGAGAACAATTGGTGAGAATACAAACAAAGCTTGAGTACAAAGAGCAAGCATTAATTTCTCTCAGAGTCACCTTCAGTACATGATAACATTGACATTTCCATCCAGTATCTTGTAGTCTTTATGTAAATATTTACTAATTTTCATGATCTAGTTATTATGTAAAAGCTGGTTGTATTTCCTATGTAAGCTCATAAAAAAAATACATGTACTGTTTTTACATGGTATAATGGTGTTAGCAAGCAATCCTCTTCAGTATAATTTTATGTACTTTGGAGCTGATGTGTCAAAACTGTATTATAACTATTCATAAATTCATTCTTTTTTTTTTTTTGTATCCACATGTCAAGTTTACTTTCTATGCAGTGTATGAAAATAGAATGTGTTATAATTAGCCATAATATCGGTTCAAAACCAAAACTAATTTAGTTTGCTCATATTTTATTTCATGGGTTATATATCAACTTATTATTTTTGATGAGCATATAAACTTTGTTTGCTCCCTAGTGAGTTTCATAGGTTTGGCTTTTGATAGATGGAAAGTACAGGGGAGCATTTCATCAAGCGTTTTGTCATTGATTTTTACCGACAACTGTTATAAGCTACTGAAATCCTTCCATCTGATTGGCTGAGAGCAAATATGTCAGTAGAAATCACTGACAAAACGCTTGATGAAACGCTCCCCAGTACACAGCAATAATGCCAACATAGCAGAACATGAAATAATTGGCAGTGGATCTTTAATGTTAATTGAGTTAGTTTCCTATATTAATGGGACTACAATAAAAGGCAAAGTATACAGGATACAAAGTGTTGAAGCATCAATAATACATTTTCTGAATTTTCTTGTGAAAATATCTTTTAACTTGTGTCTTGAAATCTATGGTGTAAAGATCAGACTGAGATAGGGGGAAATGGTCAAATGTAGATGGCAGACAGGTAACTTTTCATCTTTTTAAGCAAATTACTTTACTTTGAAATGATCACCTAATTATGAGTGAGGTATTTAGCTTTAATCAATTTGAATCACAGAAATTTGATCGATGGGTTTTTAGGTTCGTACATTAAGTATTCAGGATAACAGGTACATTGTTTTGGATTGATTCACGTGAGAGGCCCTATCCAATCAAGCACTGGTTTCCTGTTTCCTGAATGTGACTCTATATTTAAGAAAACTCTTATTTATATCGGCCTCAAGCCTTGGTTTATATCACGTGGTATAACTTTATAACAAGGTAATGTAATATTAGTAGAGATTTCTAATACCAAGTACTTGTGGATCAGTAATTTGGGCCTGCCCTGCTTTCCCCAGATTTTCTGATATTTTTTAAGCTTTTGTTGCCATCATTGGTATTTTTATTTCTGTGTAAATGAAATACATGTATAAGCATGACCTCTAGAGATGATTACTCAATTTCCCATATGGCAATGGAAATAGAAAGTTACACTTCCTATTGCACTGTTCAAATGCTATTAATTAAAGAAACATGAATGGAAATTCCATGATAAAGTGCCTCTTGCATATTCTTTGAATTATTATTACATAGTAACCAGATTATTGATGCCATCAGTCTTTGATTTTGTCAGTATTTGTGCTAATTACTATTATTGTATCCCCGGCAGAATGCTGGAGGATACTTTGGATTCAGCAGCGTTCTGCCGCCGCCGCGTCACATTATTGTGTGCGCTTTAGCGGTCACATTTCTTGACGGATTTCTTTCAAACTTTGTATGGAGGTGTATCTTGGTAAAATCTGGACACCTATAATTTCTGGTGATGCTACCCCCAGTGTTCTGTCTTTTATAGGGTAAAAGGCCATATTTTGGGGAATAGTTTGTGTGCGGTCACATTTCTCAACGGATTTTGTTCAAATTTTGCAGGAAGGTGTCTCTTGGTATAATCTAGAAGCCTATAGATTTTGGTGATGCTGCCTCCAGTGTTCCGTCTTTTATAGGGTCAAAGGTCATATATTTTGATAGATGTCTTGTGTGCGCTCTGAGGTCACATTTCTTGACAGATTTCTTTCGAATTTTCTATAGAGATGCATTATATATACTCTAATCTACACACATGGTAGATTAGGGGAGGTTCTTTGTCCCTCCTTCGAATCGCTGCCAGTGCCGGGGGATACATTGTGCATTGCGCGGCAGTGGACATTTCTAGTTAGCTTTATTTTCTTTCTGTTTTTCACAGTGGACCAAGAATTAGCCAACGGGCATCTATCGGAGCTGCGGGAGCGTCTTTCAGATGTCACCCACGAGCGTAAGAACTTGGAACGGAAACGGAGAGCCTCCTCCTTCCAACGTATCGTTGGTTATCCTCTGGTGTGGATCTTACTGTTCCTCCTAACCGTTCTCTCTCTCTGTATGGTAGGATGGAATGTGGTAAGATTACTCTTTGGGATTGGAGCCTTGCCAGTCAACATCACGGTGAGTTCTTCTGTCAATCTCTTCAAATAAATATATTGAAATGAGAGTGAAAGGTAATCTTGAGTTCTGATAATGACAGGAAATTAATTCCCACAGGAACAAATGAAACTTTGCACTAATTGTTCAAGAGTGCAAATCAATCATATATGCCAAGTGATTTAATAGAATATGGGTCATTGCATTGGAAAGGAAATCAAACTAGTAGTCCAGACCCACATACATAACATTTACATGCAAATGAGTGTTGTGCTTTTCAATTAATGTGAATTTTGGCAAATTTATGCTAGTTTATTTATGTGTGCAGAAGGGTGTGCATTGATTTTTTGTTTGTTTGTTAGTAAAGCTAGTATTGAAATTCTATTGTTCAGAGTAACTAAATTATTCAATTGAAATTTAAAGTAGCTATTCAAAGAAAATCACAAATATGGCAATTAATGTATCACTAGAAACTGGGAAGCTTACAGATGGCAATCGTATAAGTTTTTTATGTCAACTGCGTATCTGATGATTATAAAAACAACACAAATAAAAGCTCTTCTCAGCATCTGGAATATCCGAGGATTCGCCAGAAATATAGCGATGTTTTGATGTCGTCACACTCGGGATCGATCCTGCTTAAGCAGACGACGTCCTATAATGAATGAACGTAATTGCAATGCAATTATTTATCAAATTATAAAGAGTTTGGTGTATTTAAACATGACCTTATTTCACACCATTATAAAGGGAAAGTGAAACTGATTCTGATAGCTAAAACCGTTTGTTTGTAAATACACAGGAGAAGGGTCAATGATCAATGAAATAAACCCCACTTTCAAATTGAAAAGCCCTCCGAATAATAGCAGGATGGTATTCGTTCCCTCTTGAAACGCCGAACATGCCCCGGTGCAAGCAGCTGAAAGTACAATGGCGTCTTATTTTGTTTACAAGTGACTGATTCCTTTATTTTTTTAACGCTGCATTTTTCATCAAAATAATACCATACACGAAGTTAAGAGTGAGGCAACAGACTAACATTAAGACTGACGCTAGTGAAGGAAGAGAAATAAGTGAAGAGGAGATGACAAAATAGGCTCTGAAAAATGTGTAAGATGTTATGGGACATCGTCTGCTTAGACAGGACTGGTCCATGGTGTGTCGTCACATATCTCAGCAGCGTTCGAGGAGCTCTTCAGCTGCTATATCGGGGGCTGTATTTTACCGTTTTATAATTGATAATAATCATTAATTCAAATGTTTCCAAGCGTTGAATTTGGATAACCTTGTTTAATTTATGCCATCTATGCAATAATAAGTATTAAGCCAATATTTAAAATCATTAAAGTTCTACTTTAAGAAAATTTAAATTGATTACCGTCTTATCAATTTTTGTCTTCTGCATGCAGGAGGCTGGCCTCGGAAAGGTGTCACTCTCAAAGTTTGGTGCTTTCGGTGCATTGCTTGAAGTCTGTCTAATTTTGTATCCTTTTACACAGTGCCAATCAAGTAATAAGTTTAAGGCTGCTAAGGAGCTGTCTTAGAGACTTGGGGTAAAGTACTTGGCCAAAAGATTCAATTGAATACCAAAATTGCTCAAGTATTTTATGTCAGCTGAAAACTAAGTAAACTCATATTTCATTCATAAGTTATTTAGAATTGAAACACCCCCAGTTATCTTTAGGGTTAAATCTTACCACTTTTGATAGTAATTTGTTCCTGCAAATGGTGTAGCCATCTGATCATGTAATCTTTCTTCAGTCATATGTTTATTATCCTGTCTACGTGTACATGAACTTTCATTTCTTTTACATGAGTACTGGGTGTGAAGAAAAATCCCTTTGATTTAGCCTGACGTTAATGCTGCATTAACCATGCTGGGATGATAATAGGATGGTAATGTACAGTGCATGATGTTGCCATGTGGGAGAAGCTTTCATGTTGCTTCATTTCTGTTCAATAAATTGTCGTTGTTGCTTATAAAAGTAAGATACTGTTTGTGTAAAGTAGGAAAGATTTACACTTAAAGATAAAGTTGAGTTCTGGTCATGCAATTACATTGTGAAAGAAACTGTCTCAAAGCAATTGAGAAAGGTTGACCATGTCTACATGAGAATTGTTTTATACTGTGTTGTTTTGGAATCATCAAATTAGATAAGAAATTAACTCAATCTCGCTGAAAAGCTCATGTACTGCACACAGAAATGGGTATATGGGCTAAACACAAGTGGAATGAATGTTCAACCCGAACATTTCAGCTCTCGCTAGTCATATTTCAAATATGAGGGCATTTGAAGAGCAATCCTTTTCAGGGGATTTTTCTACTACTGTAGGATGTTCTTCCAAACTGATGTAAACGGAATGAGAAAGCTCACAAATTATTTTTCACCTTTCCCAGAACTCAGCCTTTCCTTTAATGTAACTATCCTTCCCACAATTTCAGTAGAATGGTATTCATATAGAGGGGGGGGGGGGGGGGGGGGGGGGGGGGGGGGGAAGCCCTTTACATCGTAGAGTGTGGGATATCTCTTGAAATTTGAATCCTTGACTTGATTGTAGTTACCTAATGCTTGCCTCTATGGTTGGTCTGTATGGAATGCCTGTCTTCAGAAGACTTGTTCCTAAAAGAAGAGACACACCCATGACTAAACTCATTGCTAACTGCCTTGTAGTACTCATCCTCAGCTCAGCACTGCCAGTCTTGTCCAAAATGCTTGGTAAGTATCTCACAAAAAAGTATTTCAAATTGGCAACATAGCACTGCCAGTCTTGTCCAAAATGCTTGGTAAGTATCTCACAAAAAGTATTTCAAATTGGCAACATAGCGCTGCCAGTCTTGTCCAAAATCCTTGGTAAGTATCTCACAAAAAGTATTTCAAATTGGCAACATAGTCCAATGTACTTGAACAAAGACCTGGTATATTTGAATAAACACTCTGGAAGGAACTACTATTTCATTGATCCACTTTATTGAATATTCCCATGATTATTCATTTGAAAGGGTTCTCATTTAAGAAGGAGAAAAAGAAAAAGAATTTTAATACAGTATTTGCCTATCTGTTATATAAATATGTGGTAATGAGATGACAAACTGTCAGTTACTCTACGAAAATGAAATGCTTTCCATCCCAAAATAATATTTGATGACAGCGGGTCATCATTAGAGGGTGACTAAAATGGAAAATTTATTGCCCATTTTTTGTAGGAAGGAGTCATCAGGAGCCCAAAAATATCTATCACACACTTTTTTATGCATGCAATCGTATTTCATAATCATTTGAAAAGTACATTTTTGCTGATTTACACAGTCATAAGCCCTGCCCCTAAAAAAACCCTATCAAAGCGACATCGTGATCACGTGATCTGTGATGTACGAGAAGTAAAGGAAAATATTCCACCAACCTATATACCGTGCGTGCCCGCAGGCCCGGCAGGCCCAGCCCGGTACGGTACCGAGCATGATATTCACTGCATCGACCATTTGCATTGCATAATTATTTTCGTGTGTTTAATTCCTCACAATAACTTTGATTTTGGGACACAGTTTCATCAATAATGCCAAATCGGTGTATAGCTGCGGGCTGTAGCAAGACCCCTAAAGATGATATAAGCCTACATCATTTTCCTAAAGATGAAAATCTACGGAAATTGTGGGTCGCAAAGGTAATGCTCACATGGGCAGAGTGGCAAGGGCCAAGTGAGTGGAGTACAATTATTTGCAGTGATCACTTTGCCGAAGATGATTTTGAGGATCCTGGCCTGTGTTCCGAATTTGGCATGAAGAAAAGGAGAAGCAAGCTAAAAGATTCAGCTATTCCAACGATCAGGCTTGGTATCAAGTCTTCCAATCTTTCTATAACGACATCTCCAGCAGCTGCAGCAGCTTCACCCGCGGCCCCTTCACCAGGCCCCGGCGCGTTTTCTGCGATAGGTTCAAACATATATGGTCTAATTCTCCTTGCCACTTGAGCTTCTTTGCCTTCGGGATCTGTTAAATTAGAGTTTGTATCTGGCTCAAAAAAGTCCTCCAACTCAGACTTGCGGTCACTATCCATCTCTCTAATTTACTCGAATAATTCAGCCAATATCTAAGTCAGTACTACCGTGTATGTAAAGCGAAGTAAAAAAAGCCGAAAGTTGAAATAAACAAAACAAAAGCCTTCACCAGTCGCTCAGTACGAGGGGAACATAGTTGCCGTACTAAAGATGTGTAGTACATTGCACAGACGCATAAAACGGCTGTGTACGCGTTTAAGACCAATGCAAAACTTTTGTTTGGCAAGCTCAAATGGATAAGAACATTGTTGAAAGAAAAGTTAAAAAACAAAGCAAGAGCTGTATATTTGGGCAAAAGTGTTTGCTGATCTTGTAGAAAATATATTGATAATGATTATTCACTATATTGATTAATTTTCTTTTTTTATAAAGTGTCCGTTGAACAGAGGGGTCAAATACCACATTGTGTGTACAATGTTTAATGCTGCAGCCTGCAGATCTTGTGCCTCTTACTCTTCATACGTCACTTGGGGGTGTGATGTCAATTAGCCAATCAGCTCACGAGTTTTAAGGAACGGTCCCGAAACACCTACTTTTCCCCCTTTTTCGCCGAAATGAGACATAATTTTGACAATCAATTGCCAGATTCGTGATTGGAAGGCAAAAATACATGGAAACAGCACATTTTTTCTCTCTAATTTAGTCACCCTTTAAGGTTCATCCAAATAACATGGTGATTGAAATTTTAATGTAGAAGATACTCAATAATTTTCAGCAAACTTCTATTTACATCCCCAGGTATCACAAATTTTGACCTCCTTGGTGAGTACGGCAGATTAAATTCACTCCATAATTTTTACATGGTGTTGGCCTACAATGCAACGTTTGGCGTAGCGACTTCGTCTTGCCTCGTCAACAAGTTCACAGCGTCCGTACGGAATTACATCGTTAACAACGTGAGAGTATATGTTTACAAGATGCACAGGACAACGAAACTGCGGCCAGCGTGGAAAGCGGTCAATGTTGTTGCAACAGCAAATGGAACTGCGACAGGGAGCAAGAATGATTGACTGAAAAAAGGCTTCTTACAGTATCCATCCTTTGTCTGTCCTTGCTGCAGTACATATTCATTGTAAATGTGTTGAGGTCAACTTGCAGAGGTGAAGACTGTGTATAACACAAGCAGATGATGTGCCTCAGCCAATAAAAGGACTGTGCTCCACTAAGAATCACCATGAAACCTGCACGTGGTGGGAAGTGTTGTTTTTTACAATTCAAAGGCTGAAAACAGAAAGGACTGTCACAACTTTAGCTGCATCTGTCTGTTTTTGTAACTTTGATTTTGTGTTATCCTTAATGTGTGTGATTTTGATGAACTTGTGATCATTATTTTTGCCAAAGTGTATCTGTATTAATTTGATTTGATTAGAGTAGGTGCCATGGACATAACACAGCCTTATGCTTGTGTACTACACGTCTGCGTGTTTAGTTCAGCTAAAGTGATTGTTATCGCTTTAAAATACAGGATTTTTTGATGAATGATGTGCATTTCTTAATTGACATTAAAATTCTTTATCATTTGATTTGTCAAATTAATAGAATAACGTACACTTGTTTTATTTCTATTCTTGTTTAATAAGGATTTGGGTGTGAGGAGTGTCACAACTTCTTGATTTTCCAGTACATTTGAAATTTTTCATCCAATTAATATTAACACATTCTGATTTCTTTAGGCATTTGGGTCATTTTGAGCCCAAAGCTTGACTGGCTAAGTGTCAGCCTTATCTTGCCTTTATCATTTGTCAAAAACACTGTATTATCGATATTCATTCATGATATACTGAAGGTGGCAGATTTGACATTTAGATGAAATCTAGCCTGTGCTCATGTTTTTACAAAATTCAGTAAAACTACACAAAGGACCAATGGAGATAGATTTTTGTGTTTAATTGTATTTCAAGTATCCACAATACAGCTGCTTTATTATTTTGAACAATTTATATGTACATCATTGGTCTTGGTTATCACATGTTATTACAATGCGTTAGTGAAAGTTACATGCTGCTTCTTTACATATATCTCTGCTAAAAAATATTTGATAAGAATTTGAGTATCATCAAATGTCTGCTTTTGATGGCAAATGGACTGTGACAAATATCTCAATTGTATTTTTGTGGAATATCACAAGAGGACCCTTTTCTGGCATACTACATATTTTTATTTTCAGTTTTGTAGTATTAACAGAGTGAGGTGAATTCTGGATCTTTTCAGTCATCATGATCAATGCAAGAACAAAGTGCATTCCATCATTTATTTAGATACAAAATACAAACAATCTATTACAGAATGACTAAAACATCGAAATGCTGCTTAAGTATACTGGTACTTTGTATTCTTATTTGAAACAGGTAGCTTTTCAAGTCTAAGTGTTAGGGTCATTGAGAAGTATAGCATTATCTTTCCAATAAGAATTAAGATACATTTATATTAGATGCATTTGTATTTTGTAATATAGCATGTTCTGCATAACCATGCATTTTTCAATCTTTTCTGACAGGTTATATAGTTTATGCTTGTTTATAAATTTGTATCATAAATAGTTGTGGCCATTTGCAAGCAAACACCATTCCAATTGGAAATTTGGAACAACAAAAAAAAATCTTGAAACTGAGGAAGGTTCAAAAGTCTTTTTAGGTATTTTCGAAAAAATAACATTATTCTTGCAAAGCATGTGTTGAATTGCATGTTTTTGCGGTGAAGTATATGTGGTTCTTAATGCATCATATATGAAGCACATGCTGTTACCCTCATATAACAGACAATATGACTCTACTTTACAGAATATGTATGTTCATATTGAACATACAGTGCTCTCAGTATGGAAATACAAAAATTTGCTCTCATTATCTTGAAATTTAATTTTTTGCAAAATTTTTCATCCAGAGATCGCTCTCTCTATTCTAATCTTTCTTCCCATACCATTTGAGACTCATAATGTTTCATTACCCTTTTATGGTGTGCAAATGACTGATACAAACTTAAGTAGAGAGCCCCCCCCAAAAAAAAAAAAAGATAGAGTTATCATATGTGACTACTATAAAGTAAGTATCTATTTTTGAATGACTGCCGAAAATTTGCACCATTCCACAGTAAGCAATTGTATCACCTTGATATTGGGTAATCTTCTTTTGACCATTTGAAGGATGGTTATGTTCAATTTGATTAAGATAATTTATCAAGAAGAGTCAAAGCAGTGAAAAAATATTTTTGTTTTAGGCTTTAGATTGATTGTTCACCATAAAAGCTTGAGGTTTCGTATAGACTTATTCTTAAATTATCTTTGTCTGAAATGTGTGCCAGACAAGTGTGCCAGTAGGGTCTCAAGGGCAAAATACTCTCATATCATTTTCCATATTTTGTTATATATCCTTAACAGTATTATATTATTGTGTTTTGCAAATGAGATGATAAACAATGTATAGAGGTACAAAATAATATTGTAATTCTTGCTATTATTTTCCAATTTGGAATTTTTATAGCACTCGTAAATAATGGTTCAGTTTTCATAATTCATCTCTTTGTTGTCTGAAATTGAGTAGTGGTAGTCATATGGTTCTTGTTTCTGTTTTTCTGTAGCTTTTTATATTGTAAGTTAGATATTATTACTCTGTGCTATATGATCTATCTCTAGCTCTGTTAAAAGGAAATCCAACCTTAATGACAAGTTGCTCTGAAAGAAGAGGACAAATCAGAGAAGCAGATTGGTGAAAGTTTGAACAAAATCAGACAAGCATTGAGAAAGTTATGAATTTTGGAAATTTGTAATCACTATGCATATGGGAATTTCAAATTGGCCGAACAGATAATGTCACTGTGATGAAGTGGCGGACAACTTCCCCATTTGCTCCAAGACACAAAATGACTGAAATTTCATTTTTATCAAAATGTACTACTCGGTAGGATCTTTTTCTTTCATGAGGACTGATAACAATATGCTATGTACAAAATATTTTGAGTACTGTCCCAGTGAGTTAATGCGCTTCAGAGAAAACCACAAATTAATGATATCTTTGTGTAGACAAACGGAAGAGTTATACGCCAGTATGTCACAAATGAATCACCAAATTGCCAATTTGAGATTTGCATAGATGTAGTGATCTCATTAAAACAAATATCCATATCTTCTTATTCCTTGTCCAATTTCTTTCAAACTTTCACCATCCTATTTTTTCTTATTTTTCTGCTTTCACACAAATCATCTCATTACCAAGGTTGGATTGCCTTTAAAGTAGAACGTTAATGATTTTAAATATTGGCTTAATACTTATTATTGCATAGATGGCATAAATTAAACAAGGTTATCCAAATTCAACGCTTGGAAACATTTGAAGTAATGATTATTATCAATTATAAAACGGTAAAATACAGCCCCCGATATAGCAGCTGAAGAGCTCCTCGAACGCTGCTGAGATATGTGACGACACACCCTGGACCAGTCCTGTCTAAGCAGACGATGTCCCATAACATCTTACACATTTTTCAGAGCCTATTTTGTCATCTCCTCTTCACTTATTTCTCTTCCTTCACTAGCGTCAGTCTTAATGTTAGTCTGTTGCCTCACTCTTAACTTCGTGTATGGTATTATTTTGATGAAAAATGCAGCGTTAAAAAAATAAAGGAATCAGTCACTTGTAAACAAAATAAGACGCCATTGTATTTTCAGCTGCTTGCACCGGGCCATGTTCGGCGTTTCAAGAGGGAACGAATACCATCCTGCTATTATTCGGAGGGCTTTTCAATTGAAAGTGGGGTTTATTTCATTGATCATTGACCCTTCTCCTATGTATTTACAATCAAACGGTTTTAGCTATCAGAATCAGTTTCACTTTCCCTTTATAATGGTGTGAAATAAGGTCATGTTTAAATACACCAAACTCTTTATAATTTGATAAATAATTGCATTGCAATTACGTTCATTCATTATAGGACGTTGTCTGCTTAAGCAGGATCGATCCCGAGTGTGACGACATCAAAACATCGCTATATTTCTGGCGAATCCTCGGATATTCCAGATGCTGAGAAGAGCTTTTATTTGTGTTGTTTTTATAATCACCAGATACGCAGTTGACATAAAACTTATACGATTGCCATCTGTAAGCTTCCCAGTTTCTAGTGATACATTAATTGCCATATTTGTGATTTTCTTTGAATATCTACTTTAACTATACAACTCAATATTAGAATAGGGCAGATCTTCTGATATGTTTATGAAGTAGGTATTATGTAATCTCAATAATTATAAGTATATAGGGAATTGAGTGATATTTGAATATTTTACATATTATATTTCTGTACTTTATTGAATAGTCTGTTTTCAAGGGTCATGACTAGACCATTTTGAATGGGGGATGTTACACAACAAAACTGACAAAAAAAACTAGGCAGGACTGTTTTCAACAATCCAATAACTGTCATCATTTTTTGCAATTTTCCAACAAGACTCTACAAATTCAATATTTCTGACAGAGAATTTTGAATGAGGTTGTCACACCTCCCCCTTCCCCCTCGCAACATCATTAGTATTGTTTGAACCGAAGAAAGCTTTGATGGGGATTTTCCATTTTATACAAAACTTAACAATCTAAAGAGTTGATGTCAAGGCACACAAAGTTTTTTTATCAGTACTTTTTAAGCTCTAAAGTACTCTGAGATGTAATGAGTTGTAGATTATTTCCTCTTTATAAATTAGCTGTATTTCTACTCTTCGATGATATATTTGTTCTTGTACTGCCAATATGTGATTGAACTGTGTATTAATGCTTCTAATGTGACAAACTGCAGATTCTACCAATGTTCGGTATTTTGATTGTTTATTCATTAAAAAATCTGCACATATATATTATTTATCTCCAAATTATTTATCTATCATATCTAATGTAAACAAAGTTATACAGTGGTTATACTACTAGCAAGTGTAAAAAAAAAGAAAAAGCTTGTTTGAAATTTAAGAAAAAAGAAGATTCATTTTCCTAAACCAAAAGAAATTATTGGACAGTGTTTTGTTATCAACTAGATTCCTCTTTGTTTGAAAAGAAGTTACTCATAAAACCAAAAACAATAAGCAAAATTCAAGTGATGTTCCGACCAACATGTTCTTTCAAATTTCCAAATGTAATGATCTTTGTACAGACTGTGTAGCATTTTTTTGCTGCCAGTACTTACTGCTACCTTTAGAATTTTGCAGTTTAACTGTATTTTCATGCCATATAATTCACTGAAAGGCATTTAATGAGGCTTGCTGTAGGTATCATTGTTTATGGAAGTTCCTCAATATTTTATCCATTTCTTTTCAAGATTGGATAAATCTAGCCACTAAGGAATGTGAAATAAATGTGTCTTTATGTACTTTGCAGGGCATGCAGTGAAGAACTATGTCTGCTATACGCTACACATTTGATTTATTGACCAATTGGCTGGTTTGAATGTAATACACATTGTTGATCAAATTAAGTTCTAAAAAGTCAGATTTCCTGGATTTTTTTTTGTTTTGTGTCTCCTACGAAAATAGAACACAGGCTAAAAGTTCTTCTAGAATCATTGAAAATGACTGTTTAAAATATTTTTTTTTTAAATTCTCTAATGGCACTGGGGAAAAAAATTGCCACTGCTGTTTTGCTTTATCCTTAATATGAGCTTTCAATTTGTAGGTGATTGTTGATTTCTTCATAAATCTCAACATAAGCAATAATTTTGTATTCCCTTAAGGGAACATTGAATATAAAGGGAAATACAGATTTTCCATCCAAAAATCAGACATTTCTTCTATCAGAACTCACAAGGCTCTGGAAAGGCTGCGAAAAACACAATTTCACTAAATCCATGACATTGACCAACATATAATTGGTAACTACCATTTGATTTTTTAATTCATGCAATGTTGAAATGTGATTTGGAGGTACATGTAAAGGACAATGACACAGTCTATACTGTATTTTGTTACGTAATGTAACATAGCTTAACATTATATTTGTACAGCATATATGTATTTTATCTTTATATTTATCTGTGCTCATCTCCCTCCCAATAGGAATGGACCTATCAACATGTGATGCACAACAAAACCAATAATCTGTGACTCGTATAAAACATGTACATAAGTTTGTTACACTACACGATACTGTTCAAAGTGGACTATACGTTTAGCATTTTTATGTCTTTGTGTTCTTTGTACCTTCATCTTGCATTTCTTACTGTTTTGGAAATAGGCATGTCTTGCAATAAAAGCATCCTCTATTAAATACAAGTGAATTTCTTGTTTGTTTTAATTGTAGTTTAATTGTGTGTGATTTATTTGAAGATTATCTGTGAGTGGAGGAAACATATTAAACTGAGTAACCCGAATATCACTTGTACATCTCAATTAAGTACTTGGGTTTATTTTCTTTTTTTTAAATATTGTATACGAAATAGGGCATCAAAGATAAGCTTGTATGCTGCTGAGGATGCATTCTTCAAAGTTTCTTGAAGGATATACACTATGAACATGGCGAAAAAAGAAGCGGACAAAATATACAGCTCCTCATTGTACCTTCCACTGGTAGACAAAAGAACATCCCTTGCTTGCTATTATGTAAAAGTATGTAGAACAGGTGTCACATGCATATTCACCTGTTCTACTTATTTTACATAATAGCAATGAAGGGATGTTCTTTTGTCTACCAGAGCAATTGTGGAGGGTACAATGAGGAGCTGTATATTTTGTCCGCTCTCTTTGTCATCGTGTTCATAGTGATAGCAGCATAAAGGCAATGTGGGAATTTGTGATAGTGAATAATATAATCCATTTGTAACTGAAAACAAAAATGCTCTCTGATTGGTAATTTATGGACAGGGATAAATGGAAAGCAGAAAATTTCAACCTAAATATCACATTTTTATGGTGCAGGCAAAATGGGTTATCCAACATTTGCTCTGAACTTTTATATTAAAATGTCTGGTTAGGTTTGCAGTTGGGATATAGGTTTAGTGTTTTATAGTGTGCTGGTCTAGGGGTTGAAGTTAGGAATTTTGTTAGCGTAGAAAATTGATTACAGAGAATTGTCACCAGAGCATTGTATAGGACTACAAAATGTAAAGCTTTCAAGGATGTAGATATAATTATTATTGCTCCCGAGGTGCTGTTTGATACTGAAATTAACCAAAAATGAATATTTGGGTTTCACTTCAGTTTCTGAAAATTTTACACATCACCCTACATTTGTGCACTGCCAACCCCCAACCCCCCCCCCCCCCCCCCCCCTTTTCCTCTCTCTTTCCTTCTCTCTCTGTCTTGGAAAATACAGTAGAACCTAGTTATAAAGAACACTGTTATAACAAACTCTTTGTTATAACAAGATAATTTTACTGGTCTTCTTTGTATTCTGTCTTGTAGCCCTGATGTAACAAGGTTTCAATGTAACAAGGTTATTTCTGTGGTCCCAAGAAGTTCATTATGACGAGGTTCCATTGTGATTACCCTGTTACATCTCTCTCCCCTCCCCTCTCCTCCTTTTCTCTCTGTCCTTAATTTTCCATTTTGCCCAACATTTGCATTTCCAAGCATACGCTCACTTATGTACTAGGCTGCCAACGACTTGTATTTTGAGTATGTGAGAAAGTTCAGGGACACTTACATGTATCTCTTTGATCTCATTCACTTTTCATAATGTACATGCTTTTCACTCAACAAACACTTCACAATTCTTTCCTTGGCTGGGTAACTAAATCATTCATTACACCTCATCTTCGTTGCCAGGCATTTAATTTTGGTTGCCCCGGGCACACACATGTTAAGTGGTGTATTACTTCTCAATTTACCCACTACCCTAGGATTATATTTCTTCAACTTAACTCTTACTGTGCCAAGGGTTTTAGCTCTCTTCAAAATTTTACTAAATTGTGATCAATGCTTACTTTTCAAATGTGTCCACTTCATTAACTATCTTTTATTTCACAAAATATGGTGTACATAACTTCTAGGAATTTTATTACCGTTTCTTATGATACCGAACATTATTACTTTACCCAACTTCATGCATGAATTATTGAAAATTACATTTGAGTTTCTTTTTTGTCCATTATTTTTGGTTTCTCATTTGTTTACTATTGTTTAATGCTGAAATAAGGCAATATCTTTTTAAAATCTGCAATTTTCTCTGAAAATTTCTACGGTAGCATATAATGATAATCATATATTTAGAACGCTTGATTTATGATAAAAATTTTGATATACATTGACCACCATATACTTTTCCTGTGGTCGAGCAATTGGTGAATGAAATGACAAGTCTGTCCGTCACATATACATGCCATTGGCACTGAAAGAGTTACCGGTAATAATGTATAACACTACCACAAAGAGTAAATATGGCAGATAATGTATGAAATAAGAGAACGGCAAGTAAGATGAAGGTAAGCTGACAACAATGCCATATTTTAATGAGTTGCAAAGGCAATTCACTGGTTTCAGTAACTACAAAAAGAAAGAGAAAATGGTAGGAACTTACAATACAATCTCACCATGAGTGGCAATGCAGTAAACCTCAAAGAGAAAGCCTTATAGTTTAATCTGACACATTTATTGATTTATGACATGTAATCATCAACATTACAGTATATTTCAGAAACGGGTATAACAGATGACACAACAGCCAAAATAAAATTTCCCTTAACTCTTGTGCCAAGGGGTTTAGCTCTCTTCAAAATTTTACCAAAATCTGATCAATGCTTACTTTTGAAATGTCTGCACTTCATTAACCATCTATTATTTCACAAAATATTGTGTACAAAACTTGTTGGAAATTTATTACCATTTCTTACGATACCAAACATTATTCCTCTAACAACTTTATGCATAGAAATTATTGAAAATTACATTTGAGTTTCTTTTTTGTCCCTTATTTTTGGTTTCTCATTTGTTTACTATTGTTTAATGCTGAAATAAGGTAATATCTTTTTAAAATCTGCACATAATTATAATCATATATTTAGAATGCTTGATTTATGATAAAAATTTTGATATACATTGACCACCATATACCTTTCCTGTGGTTGAGCAATTGATGAATGAAAATGACAAGTCTATCTGTCACATGTACGTGACATCGGCACTGAAAGAGTTAATATATGTGTTTTTAAAACTGGAGGTTATGTCAAAATATCAAGTGTTCAGGGGTGGTATTCTGAGATTTATTTTATCTTGATTTTGGTGAAAAGAATTAAATTGTCATAACAAATTTTAAACTGCAACATGTCATTGGTGTTTGCACACATGAATCCCGCGTACACAGCCACTTTTGCGCAGTCATTAACCAATGATGCGCCATAAGCGTACATTTTGTTATGACAATTAAAATTATTTCACTAAAATCAAGATTATAATAAATCTCAAAATACCACCCCAGGACATTAAGTTTAAAGAGAAAAAAACAAACAAATCCAGGTGCAATATTTTGACTCAAAATATAAAATTTGTTACATATATTATATGTGATTTAACAAAAAAACACAAAGAAAAATATAAACAAGAGGGAAGTTTCGTTTTCTTTTGTTTGAAGTTCAATTTGTCTGTAGATTTCCAATACCATAAGCTTTTCTTAGCAGTTTATAATGGATTGATTTACAATTCAACCACTTCAAACTTCACATGAAAACTAGAGCACTCGAAGGGGGGGGGACCAGTCAGAGTACATGTATCCCCCGAACCCGTCACCCATCCCCCATTTGAATCAATGTTGTGACTGAAATGGATAAAGTGGCAATTTGGGACCTCGGGTATCACTGCTGACAAATTTGACCTTTTTGTACTTTTGTCAGTTTTTAGTTGTTTTGAAATTGAAGGTGATCCGACAAAAACTGCAGCTGGTAGAGCGCTCACAAGAAATTCTTTACTATTTCTTTTAAAAATATGGTTACCACATAACGATGACTCCACCCACATAAAAAACAATAGGCGTCTTCATCTTACCATAATGCACCTCCATGCGAAATTTGAAGGTGATCCGACAAGAACTCCAGCCGGTAGGGCGCTCACAAGACAATCTTTACTATTTCTTTAAAAAATTTGGTTACCGCGGCAACAATGTCGAGTTCGCCCACACCAAAAACAATAGGCGCCTTCATCTTACCATAATGCACCTCCATGCGAAATTTGAAGGTGATCCGACAAGAACTGCAGCCGGTAGAGCGCTCACAAGAAAATCTTTACTATTTCTTTAAAATATGGTTACCATGGCAACCCTGTCGACCCCGCCCACACCAAAAACAATATGCGTCTTCATCTTACCATAATGCACCTCCATGCAAAATTTGAAGGTGATCCGACAAGAACTCCAGCCGGTAGAGCGCTCACAAGACAATCTTTACTATTTCTTTAAAAATATGGTTACCATGGCAACCATGACTCCGCCCACACCAAAAACAATAGGCTTCTTCATCTTACCATAATGCACCTCCATGTGAAATTTGAAGGTGATCCGACAAAAACTGCAGCCAGTAGAGCGCTCACAAGAAAATCTCTGCGGCGGACGCGGCGCGACGATGCCAAATCCATAGTATCCCCAAACACTAGTTCGGGGGATACAATTATACATGTACACATGTACTACTGGTATACCCAACGTTAATCATAAAACCACTAGAAAAAGATAAGAGGGAGATGATAAGAGGGAGCTGAACAGAAAGGTTGAGCTTTCTGTATGACAATTACTTCTTATTTTAAAAGAACTCTTCAAGGGCTTTCCCCAGCTACATATACATCACTCTCAGCTCCTATGTATTTTTATACTAAATACAATGGAGAGAGAGAGAGAGACAGAGACAGAGACAGAGACAGAGACAGAGAAGACACTTGCTTGTAAAGACAATACTTGTACATTAGTTTCAAGAAGTCTTACATCAGCATGAAATATCTGGATGCTTTCAGAAATAATTTCTTCAAATGAACATTACAAATGTAAACATAGTGAAAGCTACAAATTAGCAGCACAGCTTTTAGAAAGAAATGATGTTCAGTAACAAAGAAGAACCAAGGAGAACCAAGGAGGTACTACATGTAGGCAGTTAATTGTTTGTACTAACTGTCAGAACCATATTTAATTATTTACCATAATACATGTACTGTAAAATATCAGAGGAGTGATTTCAATTGGCACTTTCCCTCCTTTCATAACTTAATTTGACAGTGTCTCTTTGTTCTGGAATATATCCTCATATTCTTATTACATACCTGTCCAAAGATATATTCTTTACTCAAGCTAAATAGCTTTACCAGTCTATATAAATGTATGGGATTTGAACAAATCTCATTTAATTAGCATCCACACCATATCTCAGAAACAAATTAATATTTTCTCTATAAAAGTTCTGTAGATGAATCTATGCAGGTCTCTAGTGTATAGCATATTTGAAAATTCCCTCAAGGAAAGAGTGATAGCTTTCCATTTTTGCCAATATTACTTCAGGTAGATTCATTTCACTAATCTGAATTTATATTTTTTTAACATTAATAAATGAAACACCAGCTTTGGGGAATACTGATGTGAGCCATTCAATCTTTCAGGCAATGTATTTTTCACAGAGGAAATGAAAACCTAAATCAATATAAAGTAGATATTGCAATAATACATTACAAAAAGCACCACACAGACATAGATAAATTGAAATAAATACCCTGGTAAATGCTGGTATTCAACAACACCTACAAGTTCTTGACAGGATTCAAATTTCTGGTAAATATAGTCATCACATTACACTCGAACAAATCCGGTTAGATTATGACATCAATTAGCACAGGTTTAATAACAAATTTCAATAGAAAGTAACGCTTACTGTAGATTACAATATCCTTTACAAAAGTGGTCAATATATTTAACAAAAACTTACTGAGAAAGCCTCATTGAGCAATTATAAGAAACAACATTTTCTTTACATATAACATGTACACATACATGTATACATACATGTAGATACTACAAAAATATACAAAGGCAAAGTTCCCAAATCACAATGAACAAATATCAAAATACCAGGATTATCAGTTCACAAGGGCAAAAAAATCTGCTGCTTTAGAATCTTGTTACTGTCATGAATTCTGGTTTCGAGTTCCGTAGCTGGATACAGCTTGATTGAGTCCAACAGTACTGACCGACATTAGTCCATATTTCAATGCACCTAATATGTAGAATAATATAACATACCCCTTAGGCACATAGAGACTCTCTATCACTTGTGCAGCTGCTACAGTTAAGAGAGCTGCAGTGAGTTTCCCTGTGTACTGTCCCCTCACACGATCATAGTTTAGTGTTAGACAACTGCACATCATTCCAGCGAAGATGAATGCGCCAACATCCCTAGAGATAGCATAAAAGAGTGTGGTGTCCATGTGGACCCATTCCCGATATACACATCTCTTCAAAGCAAGTTTCACAGACCAGGAGGGATCGAGACCAATCACACTAATCAGGTAGTATTCCAAGAAGATTGAAACAAGGAAAAACAGTCCTCGAAGGAAGTATGACCCAAATCCATAGTTTTCCACAGGATATTTTCTGACTGCTGTTGCAAGTAATATTCCTAAGCAAAGACAAGATATGAAAGAGATTTACGAGAGGATATTAAAGAATGGTAGAAGTGGACAACACTCCTGGAATTATGCAGATGATAATGAAATTAAAATCTCTAAAAACAAATATGACGTATTTTGCGGGGTCCTCTCCCAGTTGCTCAGTACATACTACATAAAATTTAATAAATTCTTATTTGTTGATGAAGGAATACATTTGTTTTATACAAGTTTCGGGTAAAACATATGTGCAATCACTGCTATGATTTATATCTAGGGTGCATGTATGATTGAGTATTTTCTAAAAAGAAAATGGACATTTATGATTTTTTTTTTAGTACAGGGCAAATGGGAGAGAACGTCACAAGATATGTCATGGAGTTACAACTTCAAATATTCTTTCTTTCTTAGCCAATTTTGCTGTAACTTTTCATTTATATGATTCTTCAATTCTTCTGCTTCTTATAGAACCACCATTATATCCAGGTGGACTTCCCCTTTAATAGAAGGAACTGCAAAGTCTGTAAAATTTGATTCAATAAATCATCATGAATATGAAAAAAAATGATTTACATGATTCTGTCCTTTTCAAATGCTTAGAATAAATTTGAAGATAAAGAAAAGATATTGCCATTAAAGCTTGATTGGTTAACTGTAAAAGACATTTCCATTTTGTCATTATGAAAATAAACTAGAGTTCTCATACAGTTTGAGTCAAGTCTATCTTATTTCTTTTCTATTTTTATTTTAGGCATTACGAAGTTTCAACTACTAACTACTATTGTAACTCTTTTCCGCTTACCAGTTACTGTACCTAAGATAACTTGATGAGGGAAATGAGTTGCAGTGAAGACCCTTGAGACACAGACTAGCATTATAACTAGGCTATAGAGAGTCCAGGTAATTCTTGTAGCTGTCTTGGCATGGTGGTCATTCCTGACTTCAGATAAGATCAGTTCGTTGAGGGATGCCACAAAGACAAACCAAACAGCTGATGTGACCATAGCATGGCCAGAAGGACAACCTAAAGAGAACAAAGTTTTATCTGTTAACTAGGATGTATGTTAGGCTATGACTGGAAAATGTTAAAGCAGATAACCGGAGAAATGTCCCATAAAATAAGAAATAGGACAAATTATACATTTTTGGAAAGCTAATCCCCCAAAGAATACGATGAAATTAAATTTTAGAGATGTAAGCTTGTTCAAAAAGATTATCAGGACTTTTTTTCAAGACCCCTGACAGGGTCTCAGATGAGCCACGAAAACGAGAATTCTTGCACTAGAAAAATGACGTCATTCTCGGGACAGCTAGCTTACGGTATACGACTTGACTGTACTGTAGCTGTATGAATCGTATATGTGTGTGTGGCTGCTGCAGTGATTCACCCAGTGATTGATGGAACGACGGTGTGATTCCGGGTTCTAACATCTGAATCAGGGCCAAAATCAGACGTTTTGTGGACAAGATTTTCAAAGATTGGAAGAAATCAGTAGCTTACCTCGAACCGTGAACGTTATATGTGCGCGCGCTGTATTGACGTGATCGTGAGCTAGCTAGAAGCAAGCGTGTCCCGAGTATTACGTCACATTTCCAAGGTTGAAAAAGAAACTGCCCACGGGGCGAAAATGTGCGCATATTTTGGCACACATTTGAAACAGAATATTATTATTTTATGAAAACCTATGGATTTCGAATGTGGATGGAATGTTTTAGGGCATCTTCCCCTTTCCGTTGATACCAAATTTATTGCATTTTGATTTGTTTGTACATCTCCGAGTAACACCTTTAACACAAATCTAAATTTGCCCTACAACTTAGAGTTTGAAGGTATGAAACTACAGAGAGAATTGCATACATGTTGACAAATGGCAATACCTCAACTACTTGTTAGTTTTAATGGAAAGCCTACCAGTACTCATAATCAATTCATAAAATAATGGGTGCATACTTTGTTGTTGACTGACTGACCACTCGCCAAATGACACCACAAAAGCAGTTCATTTTAAAGTACCCGGTAGATACATTGCTCAACAAAAAGAACAATATCCCCAAGATGTCAATAATTTTGCTTGTCATTAGCAGGAGAAATCACTCAAAATGGTTTTATCAAATTATCTGAAGTAGACTCTTTATGGCATCTTACCAGGTCCTGTTTCACAAGTTATCTTGAACTGTTTGATGAATGGACGATCTTCACCAGTGTAAACTGGACTCTCCATGACCCACCAATAAGGGCGCTGTCCCATCATTAACCTGCATTGAAAAAAACAAGTACACAAAGGTTTCTTACTTCCTTCCACAAAAATTTGTGAGGTGGCCGGCCCCCACCCTTACAATAGATGTGCACTAGCCATAAAAAGCACAGAACCGTTTCGATGAACTTTCTCAAATTAAATTGTGACTAGTACACTGTAGTAGTAGAAACCTTGTAAAAAACAACAACATTTTATTCATCTGTAAGTCCTCAATATTTCCATTAATTAGACCCCATTGACTGCTGAGGGAGAGTGACAAGTCAAAATAATTAAAAGACCACTAAAACATGGAAGACTTTTAGATGGAAAATTTTTAGACAATAACAAAGTTATAATCCAACATCAATGTTCAGATCTTCTTTCCATTTTTCTTTATTTGAATATCACTGACACTGCAAAAAAAAGTGCTTTAGATTGATATTGATGGTGTTGACCTTCATGACGCTTCAGACACAGGTCTGAATCATCCATCAGGTAGAGGTGTCGTAGTTGAGTGGTTTAATCTCTTGACTGGAAATGCAAAGGTTGTGGGTTCGAACCCAGGCACGGCACTCATGCTCTTGTGCAAGGCATTTCATCTACATTGCTCCTCTCCACCCAGGTGTTAAATAGGTACCCGGTAGGATGCGAATGCGAATGTCATTGTGGTTGGATTAGCATTGTGCGTGCTTGGAAACAGGCGACTGGCTAGAATGGTCCCTACAGGAGTGGAAAATGTGCACTGTAATGTGCAGGATCGCAGTTGAATCCAGTGACCGGGTTAATAATGCTGTAAGCGCTTTGGTCGGTTATATTGTAACTGGTAAGGCACTTTATAAGAAACAGCTATCATTATCATATAATCTCAATCTACCGACAGCCAGATGGGCTAGAGCCATGAACTGATAATCCTTTCACGCCTTTGCACGCCCTTTCTTTGATGACTGTGGCTTAAATTAAACTAAAGTTTAAGAAAATTTCAAGGCTTCTTTTGCTAAATCTCCATTCATGCCATTTCTTAATTCAGTCTTACCAGGTATGGCTAAAGTGCCCAAGTCACTGCCAGATTCTAATAAAACAAAACACGCAAGGAACACAAACTTTTCATCTTTATCATAGCGATGCCGATAGTTCAAAAAAACGATTCAAACGAAAAAAAAAAAACGATTCAAAATAATGAAAAAAGGTCTTATTTCAGACATTTTATTCACAAGCCTCAAAATGTTGTCTTTCACATAAAAACTCCCGAACTGCGTGTAAAATAAATGAGTGCGTAGACATGGGCACCATTGTTTTTTCAATGTTGAAATGACACGGGCACCGTTTCTTGTGAAAATGGCTTTGTTCTTGCTCTAATTTTGATGAGATTTTTTGCAAACTTACTCTTTAGAATATCAGGAATAATATAAAATTAAGCTTTAGAGGAATATGAAAATAATTCTTGTTCATTTTCAGGTCAAAACCTTAGGTGCGTAGACATAGGGCTCCCCACTATACATGTAGGATGGGGGGTTGCATTTCCGGACACTTACGGTAACAAAAATTAGCCTGTCAATTTTGCCGTCAGATTTTACGAAAAACATGCATCAAGTAACACTAAAACTAGTGAATATTTGCAATTCACATGATTTTCAACCTACATGTATCCTGTGAAAGATTTGTGACAATTTGCATGAAAAGTTGTTTGATTTACTGTTTAAAAATGACCTGTCCGGATTAACCTGTCCGGAAATACAACGTCTGGGTTAGACCAAAAGCTTCAGTCTCTCTGTATCGTTGGTTGTTCCGCTGAGACTACGTCTGGCTTAGACTGAAAAATCAGTCTATTTCGTTCGGGGATATGCTCCGCCGAGACTACGTCTGGCTTCGAATCCCTCTCCTACATAGACCGAAGTCTGCCCCAGCCACTCCCGTTGGGGTCCATCGCTATGTGCTTTCCTATGGTGCTACAATATTCGGCTCATCGCGGATGAGCTATACACCCTTGTGCATTACTTTTGATTTGACCAAAGTTCGATTAAAATATTACAAATACCACATGCCATAAAATTACCAGCTCTACTCATACTTACATGAAAATTAAAAAAACTTGCAAATCGGAGTGATACATACGTTTTCAATATTTCTTTGGCCAAAAAAATGCGATAGAAATGTCACAAACGATCTTTTCTCAGTGCTGGTCCCTCAAAAACACCGCTGACAACATGTCAAAACGAGGTTAACTTTGGATTAGATTTGGATTATTTCAAAATTCAGGTGAGCGCACTATATTAAGTATACATTATTTTTACTATATAAGTTAATTTATGTCGATCTACGACTTCTAATTAGTAATAAACGTGTAGGGTGAGGTACCTCATACTTTTGGCCATAGACCTAATGTCCATGTGCATTAAGTCGCCACCCAACGGCCTTAAACCTCCTATACTGCTAAATTAAACTTTATTCTTGCCAAAATCTTGATTTAATATGAAAACATCAATGTATCCCCTAAAATATCTCAAAAGCATGATTCATGCTAGACAGCTGAAAACCGTCTGTTTCGGAGGAGTCTTTAACATTTTCTTATTTTTACCTTCTCCTCCTACACAGACGGCTACCCAACCTTCCCAACCTTCCCGGTATATACGGGGATCTTACAATACATGGCCTATGAGCAAATCCCCCCAAAAAGGGGGATCTGATTTTCCATCCCTATAAGCCATCCCCTTTCTCTAAAAATTCACATAGATGGTGCTAGTATTCTCATATTTCAGTAAATCATTAAAAAAAAAGAAAAATATACAGATAATTAACAAAATTTGGGACTTACTCTGGTTTGAACTCAAGCTTCGCACTGACTGACTGAGTATAATTCGCTGCTTTACTACACAAACTCCTATACGCTTTCCGACTAGGCCTACTTCCGGGTCATGTGATTATAACCAAGATGGCTGTCAGCGACTCGCTACAGACGTGCAAATTTCATGGTTAAAATGATAGAATCGAGTACCAGACGAGGAATTTGGGGTAAGAAATTTATTCAAGCGTGTTATATTACCGCTGTTAATGTAAATTGGTCAAGAAAATGGGCAATTATTATAGTATTAACTGGAAAATGATAAAATCATTTTTAGTCCTTATTCCCTGGTACAGAGTGAGAGACCCACTTCAGTCTATGTAAGGAGGTGTAGTGAAGCAAGACGTAGTCCAGTGGAACACCCGACGAACAGAGACTGAACCTTTCGGTCTAGATTCATGCCTACAAAAAAATTAGTATGATGGAGAGCCCTATGTATGCGCACCTAAGGTTTGGACCTGAAAATGAACAAGAATTTCTTTAATATTCCTCTAAAGCTTTATATTATTTTATTCTTGATATTCTAAAGAGTAAGTTTGAAAAACATCTCATCAAAATTAGAGCAAGAACAATGCCATTTTTCACAAGAAACGGTGGCCGTGTTATTTCAACATTGAAACAAGATGAATGCGACTGCGTCTCCTATATGCCTCCGCCTAAATTCAGTTGATGGCTCAAACTCTTCTAGAAATATTTGATAACGAGGCTAAAAACCAGTAATTTCATGTAATTTTATGTAAATTGACCTCTGTGACCTCTGACCTTTGACCTACTTACCCCAAAATCTAATCAGTTCATCTTTCTATGGGTATGCATACTGGTACCAAGTTTGAAGTTCTCACCTCGGATAGTTCGAGATATCGCGGTAACGGTGCTAAAAACCACTAATTCCATGTAATTTCATGTAAATTGACCTCTGTGACCTCTGAACTTTGACCTACCTACCCCAAAATCTAATCAGTTCCTCTTTCTATGGGGATACATACTGGTACCAAGTTTGAAGTTCTCACCTCAGACAGTTCTTGAGATATCGCGGTAACGGTGCTAAAAACCAAGAATTTGTATGTAATTTCATGTAAATTGACCTCTGTGACCTCTGACCTTTCACCTACTTACCCCCAAATCTAATCAGTTCATCTTTCTATGGGGATACATACTGGTACCAAGTTTGAAGTTCTCACCTCAGACAGTTCTTGAGATATCGCGGTAACGGTGCTAAAAACCAAGAATTTCATGTAATTTCATGCAAATTGCCCTCTGTGACCTCTGAACTTTGACCTACTTACCCCCAAATCTAATCAGTTCATCATCATAGAGCTTTTTCTCATTCTGGTTTCTCTATGGAATAAACTACCACTCAGTATTCGTAGCCTTGCATCCCTTCAGGACTTCAAATCTGCTCTAAAAACCCATCTTTTTCAAAACAGTCCTATTTAATGAATACAGTTATAATCTATGTTTTTAGTATACATATAACTCTACTTTAGTGTAAGAATTCGATATACATGTATATATTTGTTCATTATTGTTAAATTGTAAAGCGCCATGAGCGTCAGAGCCTGGCGGATACCGGCGCTATATAAATGTTCATATTATTATTATAATTATATAGGGAAACATACTAGTACCAAGTTTGAAGTTCTTACCTCAAACAGTTCTTGAGATATCGTGGTAACGGTGCTAAAAACCAAGAATTTTTATGTAATTTCATGTAAATTGACCTCTGTGACCTCTGACCTTTGACCTACTTACCCCAAAATCTAATCAGTTCATCTTCGTATAGGGATACATACTAGTACCAAGTTTGAGGTTCCTACCTCAAATGATTCTTCAGATATCGCGGTAACGAGAAGTGGGACGGACGGACGGACGGACAACCCGAAAACATAATGCCTCCGGCACCCACCTTCGGTGGGCGGAGGCATAAAAACAATGGTGCCCAAGTCTGCACACTCATTCATTTTACACACAGTTTGGGAGCTTTGACGTGAAAGACAACATTTTGAGGCTTGTGAATAAAAAGTCTGAAATAAGACCGTTTTTTCATTATTTTGACTCATTTTTTGCATGAATACCTATGATAAAGATGAAAAGTTTGTGTTCGTTGAGTGTTTTGTTTTATTAGAATCGCGCAATTACGCGTGTGCGCAGACATGCGGGCACTGCACAGACTTGGGCACTCTAGCCATACAACTAGAGGTCTACAATTAGTACAAATAGTACACAGTCATGAACAGTGGCGTATCCGGGGGGGGGGGGCGCAACAGGCGCCCCCCCCCCTATTGGCCGTCGTAAAAAAAATATATAGGCCCTAGCACTATTTTGCATCTCAGCTCTTCTTCAGAAGCAAAAATTTCTCCCCCATGACAGCGATCAATAATTCCTGGCGCCCCCCCCCCCCCTAATGGGAAATCCTGGATACGCCCCTGACAGCCTGATGAAAGTACAATCAATTGCCTACAAGCAATAATGAAAATATGAATAGTCTAGTAGGCCTACACATCTATTGTTCTCAATCTCACTCAGTCTTTAAAGTTTAACATAAAAATAAAGGCAAGCAGCAACAGTAAAGTAACACATGGGAAGCAAATTACAATAGCCATGATAGCATGCATCTGTGCATGGCATGCCTTGTTGACAATTACCATTTCAGCACGGCATTCAGCCATTCGGATATCACGGCAACCCACAACACTTGTAATCCAGACCTGGCGCCAATAAAACAAAATGCAATTGGAAAACACAGCAGAAAGGCATTTGGCGGTGCTCCAAAACTTGATGATATGCTAACTATCGACGTCTCATAGTCGGAAAAAGTTTCCTGCAAACTTTGAATAAAAGATATTTCTGCTCTCTGAAGCTGATCCATTTTGCATTTGCTTTGATGAAAGGATCAAACAGGGGTCCGGATCAAATAAGCGCAGCATGTAGCTCAGAAACTTGCACGCTTGACTCGACTCTAAACAAGTCAACCGTATGACATTTCGCCACAAAAAAGACTCGGTACCGTACCTAGCCTTTACCAACGGCGAGTGAGCGCGATAATATAATTAGTGAGCGCGATAATATTACTGTGGCTGCAAGGGAGACTAGCTGCAATGTGGGCAGCGGTCTTTCGGATGGTGACGTTAAAGGTCGGTCCCAGACGTAAATAATCATATCTGATTGATACACGTCTGTAAAAATCCAATTACACACACACACAGCGCGCTCACTCGACGTTGGTAAAGGCTAGTACCGTGTGTAAGGTAGAGATCTTTATAAGGATCGTTACAATGTACACTCATTCTTCTAAGTTCTAGCAGTGGCGGCCCAGGAATGTATTAAAGTCTACAATAATATCAAATTGATCCGAGGGGCATAATGTCATAATTTTCCATTATTTTTTTATGGGAATATTGGCATGGCACATACCTTTTGTGCTAAATAGAAAGGACACATGGCTTGTGGGACGAGAGACCAGTGTCTGTGGTATCCAATTTTCAGAACGAGATGTTTGAGACCTAAATTCGAGCATGTTTTTTCTCATAAAAATTTAACTTATAAATAACTTTTATGTTAGTCTGTGCGCAAGTACGGTAATAGTGATTAGTGTTTATTATATTGCGCGCAATTTCAATTTGTTATGACAATTAACATAGTTTTCCTAAGCTAAGATAACATAGTTTTCATGATCCAACCGCATAGCCAGGATTTCACTTTAGGGGGGCGGCGGTTGTGGGACACGCGAAAAGTGTAAAATTGGTGATGAGCACGCAAAGCGTGCTGCAGGGAGGGGCAGTATTCCCCTCCCGAGCGAAGCGTGAAAGCTCTTACGGTAATTACGTTTTACAGCAAATTTGAGAGGAAGATATCGGCTCGTAACATCTTTTTAGGCGGAAAGTTATAGTTCGACGCCCTGACTGCTTTTCAGTTATTTGGACGTAATACTGCTCTGCCTTAGGGGTGGGTGCAGAGAGGGGGAGTTTACCCCTTCCCGCGCGAAGCGCGAAAGCTCTTACGGTACTACGTTTTAGCAAATTTAAGAGAAAGATAAACAGCTCGGAGCAAACAATTTTTTATGTGACAGCTAGGGCCGGGTTGCCGTGCAGGGCTGAGGGGGGAGCCTTTTTCCCCGGCCCCCACTCAGTATTATTTAGGGTACGCGTATGCTTGTTCCCTCCCTTTGAAAGCACCCCCCTATCTCAGGGCTGCCAAAATTTCTGAACCCCCCTATCGTGGGCTTTGCGCGGGCTTTTCCTGCCTTGGAGACCCCCCTAAATTCAGAACACTGCTCAATGTACCCCCCTATCTCAGGTGAGCTCTCATTCCAACCCCATATCTCAGGACAGTCACCAACCCCCCTCCCAAGTAAGCTGTCATTACAATACCTTGGAAGAGATGTTTTTTTTTCTCTACTTTTCAAAATGATATAATCCTGGCTGAATGAGCTATCAAAACTAGCAGGAATTACAGGAATTTGATCCTGGGATTTGATCAATTTTTCAAGATATTTCATAACCCCCCTTTTTTCATTTCTCAGGTGTCGAAGAGAGAAAGAGAGAGAGAGAGAGAGAGAGAGAGAGAGAGAGAGAGAGAAACACCCCCTTTTTTAATGAAATCTCCGAGTGAACGATAAAAAACACCCCCTTTTTGACAATTCACGGGCCGGATTGTGTCGCCCAAAAAAATACCCCTTTACCGGAGCGGTCCCTCCGAGTGGGGGGCCGGGCCTTTTCCCCCTTCCCGACGTTTTAACAAATTTGAGGGAAAGATAACAGCAGTGGCGGCACCAGGATTTTTTAAAGTGGAGGGGGGGGGCAAATGGGGGGCAAAAGAAAATGTTGGGGGGGGGGGGGGCAAGGGCGACGCCGTGGCTGCTTTTCAGTTATTTGGACGCAATGTTGCACTGTATGTGACAGGGGTTGATGCAGGGAGCCTGGGGAGTTTCTCCCTTCCCGCGCGAAGCGCGGAAGCTCTGACGTTTTAGCAAATTTGAGAGAAAGATAACGGCTTGTATCAAACAATTTTTTTTCTCGGCGGAAAGTTATAGTTAGACGCCCGCACTGCTTTTCAATTATTTGGACGCAACATTTCACATGCGAGGGAGCGAAGCCACGGTGGCGTATCTAGAGATAATGGCGCCCGAGGCAAACAATGAAGCATGTCCCCCCGCCCAGCGCCCAAGCTTATATACGTTGTTGTATAAGCGAGGCAGCAATGCCGCCTGAGTGGAAAAAAAATTAACCCTAAAAAAAGTTTTAACCCTAAAAACCGCATTTCTGGTGCAATTTACCCAGGAAATTTTGCATTTGACCACCGCAGTTGAGCGGTAGAGAATCTCGAAGCATTGCACGGTTTTCTATTCACTCACTTCTACAATTGAGAGTAGAACTAACGAAAACCCTATATAGGCTTGAGAAAGAGTCGAGAAATTCAGCAAGGCGACCTGAAGATGAGATTTCTTTCAAAATTTGAACATTTGCAAATGCTGCTTTATACACTTTATCCTATATTGGGAGCGCAATATTTAGCAGGAGTCATATGAAACTTACATGATATAGCGAGCAAATTTATCTTTCTTTTTTTTTCAAACTTTCAACCCTTTAAGCTATTTAAGAACTACATACTGGGCAAGCGAAATTACGAGATCCTGAAAGAAAATAATTATGCGAGGGAGCAAAGCGACCGAGCGTTGGAAAATTTTCGCATTGCAAACCTTCAAAAACTTTTTAAAAACTGGTGCATTTACCCTGCGGATTCTTTCTCTCCTTTGCGTTTTATGCGCCCCCTCTAAGTGCTGCCCGGGGGCACGTGCCCCCTGCCCCCCCCCCTAGATACACCACTGAGCGAAGAGAACGGTGGGGTGGGAGGGGGTATCGCCCTCATACATCAGAGAATTTTTCAAACATCTGTCTATAAAACTGGTTTTTAATGAAAAGAAGGAATGCACAGACCTACAGTATGCCAATGGACGGAACCCCTTAATTGAGAATAATAATGCAGCGAACAAATTTTCTTCGATATTTTCGCATTGAAATTATGGCATTTTTTATTTCCTTACTTCTTATCATTAAAGATTGTGATGGTACTTTTTCAAGATCAAACATCATGGGTTTGGATAATTATTAGTTTTAAGTTAATGTATCATAGTTCTTGTTTATTTTATCAAAAAATATTGGGGTGGGTGATAATACAGGCCATCCCCCCAACTCAATTTATATATATATATATATATATATGTGAAAGAAATTGCCAAAGCTGTTGTATATATTATTTCCTTACACTTATATATATATATATATATACCCCCATCCCCCTGGGATCGACACCCATGGTAACACGAGTGGGTGCAGGGAGAGGAGACTTATTTCGCCCCTTCGCATGCAAAGCGTGAAAACCACAGCCGACAACTTTGACGTTTTGAGAGCCAGATAACGGCCTGTAGCGCCTTTTTAGGCCTTTTTCTCTCACTTCCCCCGCTTTTTCACTCTCTCTTTTTTTTTTCTTCTTCAGTGGCTGAATAGGGGGCGATGGCCTCCTTCCCCCCCCCCCCCCCCCCCTCCCTGGCTACGCTAGTGCATATACCGGTACGGTATGTTCAGATACATGTACCTACGATTACGACGTTCTCTACTATACATACTACTAGTGCATGTGCAGTCGATATGTGTGCATAGCGCATGCAGCGCACATATACGTCGCGTGGATATGCAAAGATGAAGCAGGCAGAGGGGCCGGAGTCGTGTCTAGGATCTAACTAAGTTAACAGTTAGAGGAGGTCAGGACAGTGACAGTGGTGAGAGTAGTTCCGTCGTACAAATAGCTTCCAGCAGACATGATGGGCAATAGCTGATACCACCAAGGAGTTATCACAGAACTGTGATAACTAGTATTTACTAATTGATACCACGATGGCTATGCCTAAGCTATGGCTATGCCTAAGCTATGGCTATGGCATGCATGCATGTGCCATGCATACAACCCCGGCGCGCGCGCGGCCGGCCCGAATGCATTATGAGCACTGACGATATTGCGTAATCACTGTCAGTAATGTTGCGTAATCTAATTTTCGCTGTTATGAAAACATCGTGTTGCTGTTACACAAATTCAGTCAGATCTTTGCGTGGTCTGGTCATATCTAGTATTAACCTCGCGTTAGAGTGAGTGGGTCTTGCTTGTCTTGAGAAGCCCTAGGCCTATATTATAACCTGACCCAAATCATCATCATGTGAATCAACTAGATCTAAACTACCAAGTTAGGCACGCTCACATTTTTTTTAATGCTCATGAAAATCTAATGAAACTTACCTTAACTTAAATTTTGAAGATTTTGTCACAGAACATGAAAATGTATTGATCTAGACGTAAAATTTAATATAACTATAGTTATGATTTTTTATATGTGACAACCTCGCCAATGGGCAGACGGCAAATTCGTCAGCATTTTTGATGTCCGAGAGATCAGCTGATCAGTGCGCATGCGCATGTTGCATTCGGTGCAAATTCGTCAATATACGGGACTACACATTGCAATGTAGAAAAATGCCCGCGCGAACTCCGCTGTATACTGTATGCGTGCAATGTTGGAAAATTCCCCGCGAAACTGGCTGGTTTTTTTCGAGCCGTCTTGGCAGTTAGTGGCAGAAAGAACCGTCACGAATTTGGTATCAAATCAATCCTTACAATTTAAATTTTATAGTAGAATATGTACTTTTGATGTAATGTGTCTGATACTTCAATTGAATTCACGAAATCGGACAAATTGAAGCAAAAGTGGTACTTATAGACATATTCAGACGCAATTTTCATATGGATTCTGATGTCGTCGTCGGTGCAAAATACTTGCATTGTAAAGCTGGAGTCGCAAGGAAAATGACGTCATATTTCTTTTAACCATTGATTTACATACTACCCCTAGAATGGGACCTTTGAAGGGGGTGTGCATGATAGCGAATGGACAGGTGACCGATCTAGCGTGTCGCAACTTTTGTACAGCAGAAACGAACACGGAGAATGGCCCTCTCGTGTTGGATGAGCGTGCCTAACCAAGTACCAGTACTCAGTAGGCTAGGCATAGCCAGGATTGGCTTTGTGAGTGTAAAAAAAAAAAATTGGCTATACGCCTTTTACATCACGAAGCCAGGCGTTCTTCCCCAGCAATCTAATTGCGCAGGGGTTAGCAGGACTGGAAAATGGCCTGCCTGAAATAACACTTTTCTGATAACTCCCGCGACCGACAGGTCCTTCACCACAGCGTTTCCTCCTAGGAAAACGTTTGGAATAAGAATGTCTTTTTGATCGTACGTATTTCAGTATTATGGAGTACAAGCTTATCTGAAGATAATCTCGTAAATGTGTAAGTAGATAGATGTAACGTTGGACTTGATAAATGTATTTTAGACTACCCATGTATGAATGTATGAAGGATTTTGGGCATACCATGAGTTGCAGACATGACATGATCATGATGGTGATTTAACAATTCAGATTTTTAGATAGAGGTCTAGTGATAGAACATAATACTTCAGCCCATTGACATAAACCAGGAATACCTAATTAGGACAAAAATCAGACTAGTCCTTATAAAGAGGGTTTATCTTACCATGAACAGGTAATGTTAGCCTGAGCATCACCATGTGGAGGACATTCATGAGTGATGAGTGCTATACAAAAAGCCACCATTCTATTACCATTCATATATTGGACTGTCAGAAATTGTCTAACCTTTATTTTTCAGGTCATTTTCAAATTACATCTGTTTTCTGCTTAATAGAAAGGACTACAGTAGTATGTTACTTGCTCAATAATGTGGGTAATAGTTCAAATGCTTTCTACTTTTAAAGCAGAAATCTCAAAATAACTATGATCTTAGATTAATTGAAACTTCTATCAAGTTTGATTGGAAATTTGACATTATTCTTAATTGAAATTCATCTTTATTGATTTGCTACAGGAAAGCTCATGTCAACGTATGGTAGTCGAAAAGACACAATCATGGCCAGCTGTAGGATTGCAAGAAGAGCTGGCATGCATAGAGGCTTGTCAACAATACAACCCATCGTTTGTAGAGCTCTTCCATCTGCTTCAAGAAATATAAGAATTTGTCACCATACCACTCTGGCTCAGAACAGGATGGGCAATGCAAGATTTCTGTTGAAGGACAATGCATGTTATGATACCCAAGTCAAGAAAAGCTCTCTTGAACACCCTCTTCCTCTTGTGGGTCTGCAAGAGTTTCACACCTCCTCGGCTCTAGGGCTACTAGAAGACATTCAATCCTGTTTGGATCATACTAACTTGCTGATGTTGATTGGTCAGAATCGGGCAAAGTTAGATGAAGATCATGTCAGTCACGCATTGGTGCAGCTTTGGGAAGTTATGAAATTCACCTGTAACAGGACTCATGTTCTCGAGACAGAAGTGCATCCAAATAGAGACTTCCTGAGTTTGTGTGTCCTGGCAGAAAACAAGGTTCACCTGATAAAAGAGGACGTCCTTGCAGATGTTCTGTATGCTGCAATCAAGTTGCTTTATCAAGATCTAACCCACAGTTTAATCAGAGAATTAAGAAACAGATGTTTAAACTGTTTGGAAGGGATGTCTTGCAAACAGTTATCCAAAGTAGCAGTGTGTCTCAGTGACTTAAATGAAGGGAGGGCTCCATCATTTGGAGCTGTGACCCATGTCTTTGGACAAAAATTGGACTCTGTAGAAGACATCAGAGAACTATCTGCATGGATGAGAGAGTGCCTACCACTGGCATCTCCGTCTCTCTGCTCTCGCTCATACGCAAAGGCTTTGGAATTCGTGCATGGGTTGGATGCCGATTCAATTGGGAAGAATGACTTGAGACGAGTTATACAGACAGCAGCCAAGGTCAAGGGAGCTCCACCAGCTCTGGTAGACAAATGTGCAAAGTTATTCTTAGAGAAGATGGAGAAGGATGAGATAAGTGTGAAACATGTATGTAATGTGTACCAACAACTCAAGGGTGGGCTGGATTACAGTGGAGAGAACATTCACTTGAGAGTAACAGGTTACCTCAGAAGTAAGTTACCTGAAATTAATGATGGTGTGGAGGCTAGTTTAGTCACTAATATTCTGGCTGACAAAGCTAAAGCAGAAACCAAGTTTCAGCTTGAGGACAAGGCAGTAGAGCTTATTGACAAGGTACCCATGCACTACTTGCACCATCTTTGTCATGGGCTGAGGATGATGAACTATACTGCCATGACACCTTTGACCAAGAAAATCATCGGAAAGGTTCAAACTGACGGCTGCCAAAACTTGCCAACAGATGGAATTGCAAAGATTCTGGAGTTTCTTGTCAGAGTTGAAGGAATTGATGAAACTGTGTACAAGAACATCTATAAAGATCTGATTCACATTTTGAAAGATGCCATTGCTCCTGGACGCATCATGCACATCATCTACTCTATCTCACTTCTTCCGTTGTCCTTAGTCAACAATCTTGTATTCAGTAGAGCATCAGCCATCCTCCATCAGCTCCACACACCAGGTATCAACCAGCTCCTGAGCTCTGTTGTACGCATTTCAAGGAGACTAGAGAGACAGGGCCCTCTGCCCAACTCCTGTACCAGTCTCATTCAGCAGTTACAGGAACTAGCCATTAACTCCATCAATCAGATCACCAGTGTCTGGTACCTGAACAATATCATTGAATTTCTTATAGAGGAAGGTGATCAGTCCTTCCTTGTTGGAGTAGCCATGCAACGCTATTCTCATGTCCTCTCTAAGTTGACACCACAGTTAGCTGTTGATTGTGCCAGGCATGTCTTCAGAACCAGATACCTTCAAACTGAGCTCCTGGATGAGATTGCTCAGATTGTCTATCAGAACACTAACAAGATCACTCCACTTCAGGTGTCTTACATCCTCGGTCCTTTCAGTGCCCTCAACTACAAACCTGAGAAGGTGTCTGATCTGTTTGAAGCTTGCATTGATCGTATGGAGCCTTTCCTGGACAGTCTTCCTGCAGGATATGTAGTGGATGTTGCCAATATCTGTGCTTTGAGTCAGAAATACCCAGAGCTGATCCTGAAGAAAATCTTCAGCCTGGATTTTCTTACCAGACTTGATGAAGAACTGGAAAGTGAGTACTCAAAATAATGTAATTTTTTTTCAAAGAAAAGTTAGATTTTCCCTAGATCTCTCTCCAGTCCCATTTTTGCTGACTCAATTCTCTGTCAATTGTGAAAAATCCTATTGAAATTTGATATGAATGCTTACTGAAATATTTTTCTCTAATAGTGGCAGCCTACTATATGAATTGCCGATTAGCCCGATGATAATGTATACTCATCTTATACTTTCAAAATTTAGCTTCAAATATACTTTTCATTTTGAGAAGAAAAATAAATACTTGTGTCACATCCTGTTGGATTGATTCTAAATTTTAGATCCTTAATTTTAAATTTTTATTTGATTTTGTCTGTCCTGATAGCCATACCAGAGAGGAGTATGATGTATCGTAGAAAACTGATGCATCTGAACCGATCTCTTGCCTTGGAATGCCCTGAGATGCAGGTACCTTGGTTTCATGAAGACTTCTGCAGGGATATCCTCAAGAGCCGTAAGTCTTTCAAATAGAACTAAATCAACCTTGTTAACCCGTTGACTACTGTATTTTCATATTGCCATAGGGTTAATACAGAGAATACCCGGTTCCTGTAAGCAATGAGTTAATTACTGTTAACTTAATTTATGTTGTAGGCTTTCATTATGTGCAGAGCCAAAGGAGATTTTTCACAATGACTTTTTGTAGAGTTTTCAAAGTGCCTGCCACACAGGTAAAATTCAATGTTATTATACATCGGTATTAAAGTTCTCATTTTCATAGCATGATAGGTGCATAGACCAATAGAATAATTTTGCAAAATTCTTTGCCAAGTTGGGAAAGTGTCCCACACATGTTTGTGGGTAATTGCACACAACTTGTCTGATTATTTTTTTTTTTGTAGAATTCAATGGTTATAAATATCAGGCATGGTTAAAAAATTGTAATTTAAATGTTTCTAATGAACTCTATATTTTTTGTCATTGTTGGATCTGAAATTTTCATAGTGTTCCTGAGGACAGTGAGCCTACGGTGAACAAGATGATATGAAAGATATTACCATGTCAGGTTCATAATGTCCATGTTTATTTTCATGCAAAGTGATGGGAAGTCATGTTACATGTATTTAGATGACATAGTAACTGAACTTGAAGTTCAGGATTGCTTCAATTGTAATATCACCTTTTCCTCATTTTATTTTTCTTTCAGGCAAAGTTCTTGTGCATTCCTCACTGAGAGAGATCCAAAGTGCTCTCGCTGAAGTGTTAGGTGGTCCGCAGTTCTTACGCTCTTTTGTCGTCACTCCGTACCATTACGATATCTGTAAGTGATAGATCTGACTTTAATTGGAATAACTGCATTAACTGATATTCACATTATGATTGTAAATATCTCTATTGTGTCAAAGAAATGAATTAGATTCAAACTGTAAATGTCTGTATGAAATGAGAAAGGGGAGGTCTTTTTCCCCAGTGAAATGTTAATCAGGAGAGTTAATGACAGAAATATATTTGGAATTCAGGTGAAGAAGAAAAATAACTTTATTGAGAAGAGTAATACCCTTTGCACAATTATTGCTGGAATATTGAAATAATTACAAGTTGGATTGGTGTACTTGGCTTAATTTGTCAAGTCATCTGGAATGAGTTTCTCATTGCTTGACAAAAAGTGAAATTTGAATTGTAGACCATTTTCTCAGTTGAAAAGCAAACTATGCCATGTGATAGTCATTCATACAGCCGGTTAATGCCCATATAGTGAAAAATGTCTACAACTTATTACACTAACTACAATTTTGATACCCTCAAAATTGTGCTTTATGTGAAAATGAATGCTGGGTGGTCTCTATAGTCTCAGCTTAAGAGAGGGTACATACATGTATATAATATGTTTGGTTTATTTCATTATAATCCCACAGCATTTGAATGTGTAGTTGACGATGAAGGGAGCCCTCTACCATGTGCTGACTATGGTAGTGTGTTGAATCAACTGAAAGGAGTAGCTGGTGGGGTACTAGCTGATCTCATGCAATGGGGAACTCAGACTAAGCAATTACCTGATGGAGCACAGAGGTCAAAATCTTTCTTCTCTTTTACCGGGGCTGGTCACTATCGGGGGTCTAAGCACAAAATGTAACAATATTTCTATAAATGAAGTAGGCCCCCAATTTTTAACAATGTCAACCTTCATGTGAAACCCTGACTACAGTTTAATATTGTTAGACCTGACTACTCACCCTCTGTAATTCGCAGGTTCTTAGTTATAACATAAACTTGAATCAAGCATTTTTGTCAGTAAGACTAGCCCTCCGTATAAGATGATCATTATTCCTTTTTTATCTAACGGTGAGGTGAGAGTTATTTTTCTTTTTTATTCATTTTTTGTCAAAGAATGACCATCTTGTACTTAATTGTGGTTTAAAAGAAATTATCTTCAATATGGTAAATTTATGCACCCTGCATTGCATGACTGATCAATGCTCAAAAAATACCTTTTTTTTTAAACAAAGTATTCACAGCTACGACATCATCAAAACTTGAATTTGCAACTTCCTATTTCATGTATATGTTATATTGGTGATTGTTATAGGATAGCTATTAAATGCTGTAACGACTGCCTTCATTTAGGGTGTCTATTTAATATTTATTAGTAATTCATACTGTACCAACTATTGACTATCTGTTCAGTAATTCCTACACTACCAACTCTCTTACTTTAGGGTGACTATTGATTATCTGTTCAGTGATTCTTACTGTACCAACTCTCTTACATTAGGGTGGCTATTAACTATCTGTTCAGTAATTCTTACTGTACCAACTCTCTTACATTAGGGTGGCTATTGACTATCTGTTCAGTAATTCTTACTGTACCAACTCTCTTACATTAGGGTGGCTATTGACTATCTGTTCAGTAATTCTCACTGTACCAACTCTCTTACATTAGGGTGGCTATTGACTAGCTCTTCAGTAATTCTTACTGTACCAACTCTCTTACTTTAGGGTGCTTATTGACTATCTGTTCAGTAATTCTTACTGTACCAACTCTCTTACATTAGGGTGGCTATTAACTAACTCTTCAGTAATTCTTACTGTACCAACTCTCTTACATTAGGGTGGGTATTGACTATCTGTACAGTAATTCTTACTGTACCAACTCTCTTACATTAGGGTGGCTATTGACTATCTGTTCAGTAATTCTTACTGTACCAACTCTCTTACTTTAGGGTGGCTATTAACTATCTGTTCAGTAATTCTTACTGTACCAACTCTCTTACTTTAGGGTGCTTATTGACTATCTCTTCACTAATTCCTACTGTACCAACTCTCTTACTTTAGGGTGGCTATTGACTATCTGTTCAGTGATTCTTACTGTACCAACTCTCTTACTTTAGGGTGGCTATTAACTATCTCTTCAGTAATTCTTACTGTACCAACTCTCTTACTTTAGGGTGCTTATTGACTATCTGTTCAGTAATTCTTACTGTACCAACTCTCTTACATTAGGGTGGGTATTTTTTTTAAAGAAAGTATTCACAGCTACGACATCATCAAAACTTGAATTTGCAACTTCCTATTTCATGTATATGTTATATTGGTGATTGTTATAGGATAGCTATTAAATGCTGTAACGACTGCCTTCATTCAGGGTGTCTATTTAATATTTATTAGTAATTCATACTGTACCAACTATTGACTATCTGTTCAGTAATTCCTACACTACCTACTCTCTTACTTTAGGGTGACTACCTGGTATTGATTATCTGTTCAGTGATTCTTACTGTACCAACTCTCTTACAGTAGGGTGGCTATTAACTATCTGTTCAGTAATTCTTACTGTACCAACTCTCTTACATAAGGGTGGCTATTGACTATCTGTATTGGCTATCTGTTCAGTAATTCTTACTGTACCAACTCTCTTACATTAGGGTGGCTATTAACTAGCTCTTCAGTAATTCTTACTGTACCAACTCTCTTACTTTAGGGTGCTTATTGACTATCTGTTCAGTAATTCTTACTGTACCAACTCTCTTACATTAGGGTGGGTATTGACTATCTGTACAGTAATTCTTACTGTACCAACTCTCTTACTTTAGGGTGGCTATTAACTATCTGTTCAGTAATTCTTACTGTAGCAACTCTCTTACTTTAGGGTGGGTATTGACTATCTGTTCAGTAATTCTTACTGTACCAACTCTCTTACTTTAGGGTGGCTATTGACTAGCTCTTCAGTAATTCTTACTGTACCAACTCTCTTACATTAGGGTGGCTATTAACTAGCTCTTCAGTAATTCTTACTGTACCAACTCTCTTACTTTAGGGTGCTTATTGACTATCTCTTCAGTAATTCCTACTGTACCAACTCTCTTACTTTAGGGTGGCTATTGACTATCTGTTCAGTGATTCTTACTGTACCAACTCTCTTACTTTAGGGTGGCTATTAACTATCTCTTCAGTAATTCTTACTGTACCAACTCTCTTACTTTAGGGTGCTTATTGACTATCTGTTCAGTAATTCTTACTGTACCAACTCTCTTACATTAGGGTGGGTATTTTTTTTAAAGAAAGTATTCACAGCTACGACATCATCAAAACTTGAATTTGCAACTTCCTATTTCATGTATATGTTTTATTGGTGATTGTTATAGGATAGCTATTAAATGCTGTAAAGACTGCCTTCATTCAGGGTGTCTATTTAATATTTATTAGTAATTCATACTGTACCAACTATTGATTATCTGTTCAGTAATTCCTACACTACCAACTCTCTTACTTTAGGGTGAGTACCTGGTATTGATTATCTGTTCAGTGATTCTTACTGTACCAACTCTCTTACATTAGGGTGGCTATTAACTATCTGTTCAGTAATTCTTACTGTACCAACTCTCTTACATTAGGGTGGCTCTTGACTATCTGTTCAGTAATTCTTACTGTACCAACTCTCTTACATTAGGGTGGCTATTAACTAGCTCTTCAGTAATTCTTACTGTACCAACTCTCTTACTTTAGGGTGCTTATTGACTATCTGTTCAGTAATTCTTACTGTACCAACTCTCTTACATTAGGGTGGGTATTGACTATCTGTACAGTAATTCTTACTGTACCAATTCTCTTACTTTAGGGTGGCTATTAACTATCTGTTCAGTAATTCTTACTGTACCAACTCTCTTACTTTAGGGTGGGTATTGACTATCTGTTCAGTAATTCTTACTGTACCAACTCTCTTACTTTAGGGTGCTTATTGACTATCTGTTCAGTAATTCTTACTGTACCAACTCTCTTACATTAGGGTGGCTATTAACTAGCTCTTCAGTAATTCTCACTGTACCAACTCTCTTACTTTAGGGTGCTTATTGACTATCTGTTCAGTAATTCTTACTGTACCAACTCTCTTACTTTAGGGTGGATATTAACTAGCTCTTCAGTAATTCTTACTGTACCAACTCTCTTACTTTAGGGTGGCTATTAACTATCTGTTCAGTAATTCTTACCGTACCAACTCTCTTACTTTAGGGTGGGTATTGACTATCTGTTCAGTAATTCTTACTGTACAAACTCTCTTACATTAGGGTGGCTATTGACTATCTGTTCAGTAATTATTAATGTACCAACTCTCTTACATTAGGGTGGCTATTGACTATCTGTTCAGTAATTCTTACTGTACCAACTCTCTTACTTTAGGGTGCTTATTGACTATCTGTTTGGTAATTATTAATGTACCAACTCTCTTACATTAGGGTGGCTATTGACTATCTGTTCAGTAATTCTTACTGTACCAACTCTCTTACATTAGGGTGGCTATTAACTATCTGTTCAGTAATTCTTTCTTTACCAACTCTCTTACTTTAGGATGGCTATTGACTATCTGTTCAGTAATTCTTACTGTACCAACTCTCGTCATGCTCTGGGGATGATTGCCATGAAGAAGCGCCACCTAGAACTCATGGGTTACAAGTACGTGCAGGTAAGCTCAGATGAAAATTTGCAAATACCATTATAGGCACAATACAGTCTACATAGTGCAGCAAAGCAAAGTTGTGCAAATGATTTAATAGTGAGTTCATTAGTACAGAATATTATACTGTGTAAGGTTATGTTCCTGAAGGAAATGGAAATAGGCACTTATGAGCATTTCCAGAATATCAAATGCATTCATTGTCTTTCTGAACGAAAAATTGTATTATGAATAGGAATGGTCTATAAATTGCTCTCATTAAGTACAAGTGTTTGTTGTCTTGATTTATGGATACTTGATATTCACTATGGAATAAAGACGTAAAGATTCATGTTCATTTAAGGTCATGGAGGAGTCTTATCAAGTAAGTGCAGGTAAGTTCAAATAATAGTTCCAAAGGAGATGTTTAATTTCAGGTGTATATTGAAGTGAGGAAGAAGCTTATGATTTCACTGCTCTCTTTCACAGACCTTAAATGTTATGGATTGTTACTTCCTAGTTAGTATAGAGTACATGTATATCTTTCATGTTTTTCAAATGATAAAATAATGAGGCTTCTGCTTTCTTCTCCAGATTCCATACTTCGAGTGGCATTCTGCAGCGCTAGCTGAGTCAGAAGACAAGATCCAGTACCTACAGCAGCTCCTCTCTCAGGCTGTCAGCTCCTTACCAGGGGAACCAATTACACCCAATGGTGTGATGTTTCCTACTGGTCAGTGGGATCCTCGGAGTGGTGCTGGTATGGCCCTCAATGGACTGGGGAGTATGCAGGATGCTGACTTTGTAGAGGATCCTCTAGTGATGAAGGTCTTACATACATTTGATCGTATTGGAGGTAGAAGAGGGACCTAAGGTGTTCCCCACACCCCATGATATGATGTTTCCTACTGGTCAATGGGATCCTCAGAGTGGTGCTGGTATGGCCCTCAATGGACTGGGGAGTATGCAGGATGCTGACGTTGGAGAGGATCCTCCAGTGGTGAAGGTCTTGCATACGTTTGATCGTATTGGAGGTAGAAGAGGGACCTAACTCCCATCTGAGGTTCTGCACATGTTTAATAGTATTAGAGGAAGAAATGTTTACAAAGACTTGCTGGATAATGCTGGATGTCCTAGATACATTTGACTGTATGAGAAGGACTTTAAAGAGACTGGTAAAGTGACTGGGGTTCTTATAATGTTTTATTTTTATGAAGGTATAGTGTAGTTTATATAATGGCTGCATTGCACTTGACCCTGTCTTGCCCTTTGTGCTTTTACTTATTTTGTATATTCTTTGCTGATCTTTCATGTAAACCAATAAGTCAGTATTGAAGGCTTTTGCACACAAATGTCACTTGATGCATCTGATTTTGCAACAGAATGCTTTTGATAATTATCAAATTAGCAACTCTTTTTTATGTTTATAGAATTTTGAAGTTGTAACTATCTGTTACTTGTTCTTACACACTTATATGAATGCCCTTTAGACAATTGTTAACCAATGCAAATACAGTCTGGCTAAAAAGATGTGATTTAAATGAATGAAGAAAACAAATCATACCTCTAAATTCTTTATATTCGTGTTACAAAAATAAATCTAGCATTGACTAAGGATGTTTGATAACTTTTCCCTGCTTTGGCAAGCAGGCTACATTGTATTTTAATCATTCTGACAGTTCACTCTTTAAAAAGAGACTTTAAAATTAATTTTGTAGTGACAATCATTCAGACCTAATTGGAGTGCATGGAAGACACATCTTGCCTTCTGTGCCTTTAATTTTTTTGGACTATTAAGTCAGTTTAAAGATAAATTTGAGTTCTGGTCATGCAATTATATTGTGAAAGAAACTGTCTGGAAGCAATGGGGAAAGGTTGATAATGTCTACATGTACATAAGAAATGGGGTATACTGTGTGGTTTTGGAATCATCAAAATGATAAGCAGCCAATCCGCAGGTCCCCTAAAAGCGCGCTATTTTATTTCCAGTTCTGCCTGAACATCTCATTTGCAAACTATTGAATAGACTACTTATCATTCACCAATTGTCATGAGTTATACATCAAATAAAAGAAGAGGGATCAGAGATTTGTGACATGATTTTATTGTGTTCAAAATAAAAGACGAAATTGGTAATAAATGGTGTTCCTTTTATGACAAAAAATGGAAATGAAATGAAATATAAATCTGGCCAAAACTACCACAGTTTTATTGTGAGCCAGGGCAAATTAGACATGAGCGTAAAGGGCATTTTCTGTACTTTCCAAATATTGAAATAACATTAATGTGCACTTCATGACAGGGTCAGGATCCAGCAATATGTAACCAATGTACACACTTTGTCTTTAAAAAAGTAAATTCCAGCATTCCGATTGGTTACCACCACGCAAGATGTTTTCTCACTGCCAGGCAACAGCTATGCGCATGTTTGCGCAAGGATGAAGCAACAGGTTGCGCATTGTTTCATTCAACGTGCACTTGGTTACAGATGCCTCGCTTGCCAATCACAGGGCTAAGACCACGTTTACACAGAGTGAACTCTAGTTCAAATTCGACAGCGAATTCAATTGCGACCTTGGATTAGCATAAATTATTTTTCGGTGGGCTGTTTACACCAAGCGTTGGACGAACTCGAATTCAGAAGGAAAGTGAATTCGACTTGATTACGCCCTCGCTTGGTGGGAATATCGTGATTATCAACTTCCGGGTTAAATTTGTGAAAACCCCGCGAGTGAGTTCAAAATGGCGGTAGCGAGTATTGTAAGCGCAGTCATTTTGATCTGGTTTCGTATGATTTTACGTCGGAATAGGAATATCCTGATCAATAATTATATGCGACAGCAACGTGTCAGATCTGCTCGTCGAGCAGACCGTTTAAGAAGATGGCGGGAAGAGTTTTTTTCTTCAATCCAGCCGCTTCTTGGGGGGGGGGGGGGCGAAAGACTACAAAAGGTAGAATTTACAAGATACTTCAATGATTTACTGGTTAAATATTGTTTAACATTAAAATAGTTTGAGCTATGCAACGCAATGCTTCGTTCATAGTGTAATTTTCCAATATCTTTGCCTGAATAAACCTATAAACTTGACAACTCTGTTAAGCCTCCATGTCAGTTTTTCACACATTTACCTTTTGTACATGGGTCAGAATAGATATGTTACCCGCTCCCACAAACCTGCCGTAATGGATAAAATTTTATTTTAAAGATTTGCTTGTAGCTAAATTGCTCAAATAGCCAGCTTTTTCTATTCATTTGGATGTATTGTCTGAATTGTCCTGGTGACTTCGGCGGGTTTTGTAGGATCGTTCGTGCGTTGTGGTTCACTTGTTGGATGACACTTATTTACTGACGCGTTGCTTAGCAATACCGGAAGTGACGTATGATGGGGTTACTGGCTGGATATTTGCTAGTCGACTTTCAATTACGTGTCCGTTCACACAGCAAATAGCGAATTTAAATTCGATAAAAGTCGATTTTGAATTCGATAAATGTTGCTCTGGGTCGTCATTCGAATTCGAGTTTTGAACTCGAGTTCTAATTGCGACTACCCTGTTTACACACAAATGAACTCGAGTTCAAATTCGACTAAAGTCGACTTCAGTCTCTGTGTAAACGGGGTCTAAGATTCTATGGTCTTGACCATGATCTTGACAACGGATAATCTGCGGCTGAATATTGCTGGATCCTGACTCTGTCATAAATTTATGGATATTTTGAATGTAACGATGAAAAAGATGAGATTCCAGCGCTTCCATACATATGTGTCTTGATGGCGGCTCATATACTTTTTATAAGTCTTTTAACAACTTGAAATCTTGTGAACAATAGGGTTTTGTATGACTATTTCATCTTGTTATTTTAAACAACTTATTTCTAAAATTCTGACTTAAACAAAATATTCCTGTGTTGGTAAACTATTCAGTTATTTTTGCAGAAAGTCTAATGAGCACAGCATTAATATTTATTGAGGAACATAACTTTAAAGATGACCATGCGATACAGCTGACCGGGTGCAGGGAGAGAGTCCATTTCAGGCACTGGACATAAAATGCGCGATTTTTGCGCATTTGCACACGACTTGCGGTTAGACTGTAAGGAATTGACCTAGTCTCACTGGAAAGCACATGCACTGCACACAGAATGGGTATATCTGACTACACACACATGTAGTATGAATGTTCGGCCCAAACAACTATTCCTCGTCATATTTTGAAATTGAGGGCATTTGAAAAGCAATACATGTACTTTCAGCTGACATTTCTACTGTGATCTTTTTCCAAACTGACAGAAAATGAATGAGAGAGCTTACAAATTATCTTTCACCTTTTCCAGAACTCAACCTGCACTTTAAGTCTTAGTTTTGATTAAGAATAATAATAACTTTATTGAATGCCTATATCATACAGAATGAAAAGTTGATGATTCCTCATGGGTATCTTGTCAAAGTCAAGGACAAACCTCTGTCAATCATCTCAGAATAAGAGCTTGCTCTATTATTCAGAGGATTGTACAAGGCATTAGAGAATTCACAAACAATTTATTGGTACTACAGAATTTCCAAATGGCTTTAAACAGTAACATATTAAAACATTAAAACGATAACAAATTAAAATGTTAACAAAGCTTTTCGATCTGCAACTCATCAGGTTATCACGCAGATATGAGCAAATAACAAGAAAATCAACTAGTTATACTGAAAGCTAAACTGGGCACATCCTGCATAGTTAAAACAAACGCAATGCTTGGACGAACTCCTTTTGTCTACACAAAAGAGGGTCTCTAGATTGAATGTAGGCTGCTTCCAAGAACCCGATGTGGGTTAAGCTCCTGGCTCTACTGACAATAGAGAACTGATCGTCTGAATAGCTTTGCGCACACAATGTGTTAGCAAGCAGGTGTTGGCCTATGGCTGAGTCACATTTTGTGTTAGATCTACTAGTAGTAGTGGAATCTGATTTGCAAGCGCGGGCTGGCTGGGCACGTTGATTGGCTGAATGTTCTTGTTATATGTTTATATCTGCGTGATAACCTGATGAGTTGCAGATCGAAAAGCTTTGTTATCATTTTAATTTGTTATCGTTTTAATGTTTTAATATGTTACTATTTAAAGCCATTTGGACATTAGAGAATACCAAACATAAGAGGGCTGAAGCCTTTCTTGCCATGGCAACCAAACTGTATCAGCGCAAAGAATTGTGAAAGGTTATGTATTGCTATGTATGTGACCCAGTGGCGGATTGGGGGGGGGGGGGGGGGACCACTTCCGGCCTGTGCCCCCCCCCCTTTGGAAGAAAAATATGCATTGTGCCCCCTTTTGGATTGTGCCCCCCCCCCCCCCTTTTAGAACGGTATGACTAAGACACTTCATTTTTAACTCCTATGACTTTGTGTGTAAAGTTTGTTTCATTTCTTTGTACTATAAATTTGTGATTTTACTTGAAATATATTGTATGTATCAGTGGATTTCAAATTTATGAATGATAAATTGTTGCTTCCTAACTTATCAACAGAGACATTAGCAAAAATACATGTACAAGGAGATATTTCCCATCGACTTATACAAGGAATTTAATAACATTTGAATGGTTAAAATCATAAGTGTAAGACAAAAATGCATGCCTCTGAAGACATAATTTAACCCCTGTGTATCTTTCAATCTTCTACCTGAAAGAAATATTTTTTTTTTTTTCTTCTTCTTTAATCAGACTGTTTGGGCCAATTTAAGGCTTTTGTGTTAACTTTTGTTAAATATTGTTAAATCATCATGTACTGTGTCTATGTACACCTTGTCAGTGTATCAGAAAAAAATGTATTTACATCAAAGCAATTACTGTTACAATTTTTTACTTAGTCATTTGAAGCAGTTATGTCAAGGGTTTTCTCAAGTGACGACTTTCAGAAGCTATAATTATTAAAGGTATTTTTTCATCCTTACGAGGATATCAACATGTTGTTTTTCATGCTGATGATAGGATATTATATACTAGTAATGTGCCCTTTATTACGAAGTTACAAAGGACAGTTTTGTTCATTCAGCTTTGTCAAGTAACAAGAATATTTATTTAACTTTGGAAACGTGTACATTTTTAATTTGATATGATTTATGATTGCTTATTTTTTCCTATGGAAAATGTTAATAAAGAGTATGTAATATTTGTATATCAATGTTTCTTGTGCCATTTTCTTGATGTGATCTGAATATACATGTATGTTGAGAAACAGAAGGTAACACTTAAAAGAAAGTATTGTTGATGTGGAATATGTAGCAAGCAAGTCCACCCTGATTTTAATAAAAACAGAAAAAGGAGAGTAACAGATTAGTGAAAGTTTTAGCAAAATCCGATAAGAAATCAGAAAGATTTTTGAAGTTGTAATCAATCAAACACAAATTGGTAACTCTGTGACATATCTTGCGAGCTCCTCTGCCATGTGCTCAGTACAGAAAGTTTCATGAATTTTCATTTTCTTAGATTTTTATGAAGGAGTGAATTCGTTTCATACAGGTTTTTTGTGAAAACATACAAGCAAAGATTATATATAAGGTGCATGTATGATTGAATATTTCCTTTAGAGGAAATGGAAATTAATCATTTTGGGGGTACAGGGCAAATGGGAGAGGAGCTCGCAAGGTACATCATGAAGTTGCCAATTTGCTTTTTATCAATTACAACTACAAAAATTCATAACTTCCTTATATTATTTTGCTCAAACCTTCACTAATCAGTTTCTCTCATTTTTTGCTTCTTTTAAAACCAACTTGTAATCAGGGTGGACTTCCCCTTTAAAGGGTACCAATCATATTCCAATATAATAGAATTAACAAAGAAAACTTAACCTGGCATTCGTTTTAACATTTACTGAGTACAAAGAAAATAAAAAAATTACAAAAGCCATTGGCACATAACCGAAGTTGGAGCCTTTTAAGTATTTAAATTAATTTGGGCAATTGACCATGTACAGCACAACTTCTCACTTTAACATCCACTTAACTCTTGCTCTGCATCTATCTCACTATGCAATCTCAAACACCAGCAAAAAAACATTCAATAAAGGAAAATACAATTGTGAAGTTTGTGTCGTCTTTAATGTACTAATGAGACAACATCAATACAAGTCAATGCAGTGTCATGATGCATTATAAACAATATCTCCATCTTCTTAAAATTACAATGTCATCGTAAAAAATTATCACCTCTTATTTTTTCTGAAATTTTCTTTTTTTTTTTCAATTCTTGTGACTGTACAATATAACACTGGAGAGACTTTCAGTATGATACACAAGAGGTAGATGATGTGATACTACAATGTACACACAAAACAACTGGACATTCCACCCCTATAAGAAGGGTTCACATTTCAATTATGTGCACTAAGGACTGGTCAGAGATATATTCTTAATTCAACTTCAAATAAAATGTATAAATCATCCTTTCTTTTGGCTTTTATGTTAAAAGAATAACCAAGTATTTGTTTTGGCTTCATTACTGATGTCATTTGGCGTTATTACTGATATGCCTTTTGCCTTCTACATGTTTCCTGATTCACTGAATATTTATTTCGAATATTTATATCTTACTAAATATATTCACACTCCTAAAAAATGAATACATCTTCACGTACATACTGTAGTGTGAATTTGCACAGGCCAAACTTATTTCTTTCCGTTCTTCAAGGTGTTGGGGCAATATTCTGAAACCCTATTTAGTTCCAAAGTTTGATCTCTCAGCTAGAAGAAAATAGGGGTCATCCTTGCACAAAAATAGTTGGAAACCTGAATATGCACTTATGATGTTGCATACATCAAAGTATGAATGAGAAACGAGTGCAAGGATATGTTCTAGTTTCAAAAAATCACCTAATCTTACACTGAATGACAAGGTTCAACATAAATTAATGACGCCCACCTAACCAAGTTGGTAGAAAAAGTAAAATAGCCGAGTTATATGAGGAAAGAAAGATAAGAAAATAAAGGTAGTCATCCAAACTGTGTCTAGAAAACATGGTCCCATATGTGCAGCTGTGTTTTTTGTGCTTACTTGTGATCAAGAAATCCAGGGGAGCCTTAATGCATGAAAAATTGCAATATTTTTTAAATTTAAAGCAAGCCAGTTTCTAATAAATTGCAGGGAACCGAAGAATTAGCATAACTTTATACAACAATCTGTTACTATGCAAAATTACGGAGTTCGATAATTCATTTTTACTTTGCTGAATTAATTTCTTTGGAGACTTATGTACAATTACAACAAATTTGCACTGCTGCATATGAAATAATAATGACAAGGCTTTCATAAAGATGGTACTGCGTATGAAGTTATTACTTTGAAATGCATCTAGAGAACTGGGAATGTAAGAGAGCACAAAGCTTGACAGGCCCAAAGAAGTTTTTTAAAGACAATATCTTGATGGAAAAGCCATGAAAATGACCTTGTACAAGGTTGACCATACTTTTATTTTATTTTGCAATAAAGACTCTACAATATATACTCAATATCTCAAGATATTTAAGGGAGTCTTTTTTACAAGAATTTTAGACTTCAGAATACCAGCATGAAAATAAGCAAGTGTCAATGCTCTTTACATGTCTGTATTGATGGAGCATTTGAAACTATAATAAATAATCTAAGACCAATCCTTGATGGAACTTTATTTCAGAGACATGCCAATAATCTTAACATCAAATTTAACAAACAAAAATATGTAACATGAATCTCATCTGTGCAACACCATTCCTAAAAATGAAAAAAAAATATATATATAAGGGGAATTAAATGAAATGGCAATATTAATGGAAAAGAAGAGATTACTGTTTATCTGGCAAACAGAGAGATATGATATAAATATTCCTTTCTCTGAAGTTTATAAATAACACCTGAATCCTCTCCATTGCACAGATATCTATAATCTTTTGTAACAAATAGTGAAATAAAAGAATTTCAAACTGTAGCAAAGCACCCTATGTCATTAGCTCTGCATCATCATGAAGTTGAATAAAACATGATATACCTCTTTGAGCATAATTGTACATGTTTGTTTGTATTCTAATTTCAGTTCTTTGCTTTGTGTCCACATAACACAGAAAGAAAAACACCCCCAATAAAAAAGTAATAAATAAATTCATTAAGTAATTTTTAAAAAATAATAAGAGTAAGAAGTGAAGAGTCTTTATATATATATACACACTGTAAAGGGGCAAAATGTGGGTATAAAATGATTTCATTATGGAGCAAACACACTTATTAATTTTTTTTTCTCCAGTGCTTGTAAGAGTTACTTTTTATTTGTCCACCTGTTTGTTAACATCCTGAATATCTGAACATTATCTGAACATTATCAGAAACATTACTAGTAAATTCATCTGAGACCATGACAATGTACAAGAGATATATTCAAACAATAAATCACCACATACACAAAACAATATATGTGAAGAAAAAAAAAATGATATAAGAACAAATAGACAATGACATGCGTATCACATCTTACTTTAACCTTAAGGTTCTTATATATATTACATGTACATCTACAAGAAAAAAAAAAGACCCGTTTTCATTTTTGTGAGTGTTTCCCATTAAATAACACTGGGAACATGAATAGAGAAATATATATATACATACATTATTACATAATACATCCATGTATTTAGACATAATCAACCATATGTCGAGGTATATAAAGAACTCCAGAGGTATTGAGATCTGGTTTTTCATACTAACACAAGCATTTGCCTTGAATGATCTGGTCGTAAAATAAAATGAAACAATGAAAAATGTGAATCAAAACAATAAAACATCAATGCTTGACCATTAAAACAACATTTTTAGTTCTAGCCCACAGTAATGAATCTTTTGAATTAATACGGGATTATCAGTAAAAGGATGGTAAAGGATTTTTTTTTTCTTACAGTACTAGGATAAAAGAGGGAAACATATCAAATTTTGAAACAATTTTGTCATTATTTTAAAGGCAAAAATGTACAAGATTCTCAGATAATGCAGTTTTAATGTGTAGCTACCAAAAATATTTGATGCTATAGAAATTACACAGGATGTATACATATTTTTCTTCCCAAAAGTTTTGTATTTTTAAACACATGTCATTACATTATAGCCAACTTGAGCACGAAGAATCTTACTAAAGTAATGGTTGTGTTACCATACCAGTATTATAAAAAGTTACCATAAAACCTTGCTTGAGACTCAACATCCATCCCACTTTTCTTTATTCATTACACTTTGAAAATCTGTAAACTTAGGTGAGATCTATTACCTGAACATTATAAATCAATATCTGTTACAAGCAAAATTGACAAGTCCTATTTTGATATAAATAAAATAATTGGGAATAATAGGATTAAAGTATAGCAATGGTACATGCTCACAAATTACAAACTGGTAATTTATTATTTTGGAGTGTGATACATATCATTATACAGATATGTATCGTAACACTTAATATATTGTATCACTTATAAAAAGTTAGTAAATAAGTAAGAACAGAGTAAGAGAAAAAACTTGAATACGGAAAATAAAAAGGGACACAATAGACATGAAACAAATCAACAATTCCTAAAAATAGATTAAAATTCAGCTGAATATGAGATAAAATTATTAATTCCTCCCGCAAATAATTAAAAGTTTATATCATGAATATTCTTATTACAGCTGCATTCAAAAATCAATTCTCGTCATTAGAAAATTAAGTTTATTTCATTCATCCTACCTTTGGTCAATTTCCTTCAAAATTAACAGAGGTCACATAAAAGGGGAAAACAATTTCACCAATCTGATGAGGACTGAATGAAGCCAATTTATCTAACAGGCTCTTCGATTATTTTAGCGTGCCCGGATCATATCCGGGTCGCTGTACACACCCTTCCTTGACTTTCGTATTTTCTTGTATTCTCTCATTCCTGCGTTGTGACCAGACGAGTGCAGGTCGAAAAGCTTTGTCACTATGAATTTGTTAAATGTTATCTTTAAAAATATAATTCTATATTTTCATGCAAAGGCCAAAATGTGATAGAAATAGAATCTTTAAGGAAGAAACAAATCAATTAGTGGCACAGAGGTAGTCACTGCATGACTAAAAACAAGCTTGGTTTAGATACAAATTTAGAAGGAAGGGGAGAAAGAAAAAAATCTTCTCACTCCCAAAGGTTGAATTGTTGTACAAACAAAACCTCTCACAAGAAGGATGAGAAGGGGGAAATTGAAGGAAAAAGACAAAGATGCACAAAGTTAATTGGCTTAATACTGTATGAATAGACTTGAAATGACAGTGATATTAGAATCAGAAATATCAACCTAATGGCTATTTGATCATCTTGGCAGCTACATCTATAAGAGAAATGACTATGATTTACATGCGAACCCACTTCTATGTGCGTATCAGAATAAATAAGAGAACTGCAGGAAGATGCAAAGAAAACTAACTAAACAGCACAACATGAATGACAAATCAAAGTTATTGAGTGAAAGTGGACAAGCTTACATAACAAAACCATGATGTAAAAATATTTGTATTAAATTTTCTTTGAACACTGTATCATAATTCCCTGAGAACAGTAGGTTTACTTTTGCAAATGCTACCGTCCGTGAACACATCATTTTTTTCTCTCTCTCTCTCTTTGTATTTACATTTATCATTACTCTCTTTTTTAAAACAAAACTTCATATGAAGTCTGTAAACTTGAGGTAGAACTGGTGAAACTTACATTTTAGTTAGCTTACAAGATGACTCTACATAGACTTAAATACATTTTACGTATTCCTTAATGACTACGGAAACCAGGTTATAAACATACTCCATTCCGGATTTCATCTGTACAAATATGAATGGCCTGAAACTCCTGTATAATTAGGTCCTTCGTTAACACCTCAAATATAATACACAAATATTGCAAATAGACTATCAAAGAAAATGCCATGCGAATCATGTACTCAAATGCTGAACTTCAACCTGAACTGTCCCTGTTGGGTTTCATTTTCTGCTGCTGATTTTGATATATCCGAACACCTAAATCTTCTAAGTTGTATAGATTTGATTCTCATAGCATTTTATTTGAATCTCTACTCCTGGGTTGGATAGTAATTATGTTTATGACATCTCAAAACATATCCTTCTGATTCGCAATAATAACACAAGGAAATATACCACATGTAACTTCCCACATTACTACTTCCAATTTCATATTTACCCAACAAATTCTATGGTAATTTACAGATGAATTCAAAATGGATCTTCCAAAATTAGCAAGTATTACATTCACATTATGGCTTTGAATGTACATTTCAATGCCCAATACTCATATTTAATAAATTTCAAAATAAATCAATTCATATATCTATATCTAAGCAGCTTTCTAATTCTAATCTTTGCAATTGTAACTTGTGCAGCTTTCTTAATCATTAAATAGCAGCATAGAAGAAATATTGAGTTATATGGGATATTCTCTTTTAAATAATGATCAATTTTAATTCAACCTCTCAAAGAAAACGAACCCAACATTCACACCTAATCAACAAGACAACAAGATGGTACATGTAATCTTTACATCAACCTATTAATATACCCAATTATAAGCTTATATTAGTTCAACATGTTCATTTCAGCGATTCATTTGGCTATCACATCAAAATGAATTTCGAACAGCACAGAAATTACACAACGCAGGGCATCAACTCAAATACTTTTACACAGAGTAAAGGCCCATCTGACTCTCCGCAGATCACATTGGTGCCCAGTGACCTGCTTTTAAAGAGGTGTGCTTAGCATCAGCGCTCAACAATATCTTGTCATAGGTTGATAAAAATTACTGTCAAACTCGAGGCTTTTGTGAATGTCGGATTCTTGATCCATTTCCAAAAGGAGAATAGGGTTGAGTACAACTTGAACAATCTTTTTCTGTCTTCATCCCAACTTTTACCATTCCATAGGCACAAACCCATCAAGAACAGTCTTTGATAATCTCTGTATTTCAGTCAGTTTTTTTTATACTTTATATTGTTCCTTTCACACCATGAATGGAGCTCATATCTATGGAAAACATCCATGCAGCATATCAACTCTCAGAAAAAGGTATACTAATAGACCTTCATTTTATAGTAATTTTGCAGCATTTAAATTAAGTGCAGCTACAATCGGCATAATTTTACATCAAAATATAATTCTCTCTTAATATTGGTTAAGCAAGAAGAAAAATGTTCAAAAGACACAAGGCAGATAAGCTGCACATGACAAATTAGGCCTCCCTTTTTTTACTTTCTTTTCTTCCCTAAACTAGAGCTGAATTAGTCTTGAATGAATATTTAGGGGGAAACCATACCTCCTTGTTTGGCAATAAAACAAAAATAAACTAGTATACTTCAAATATTACTTAAATAAACATTTAGAGGCAAAGTGTAATGGTTTAAAATCACAGGATAATGGTTCCTCTTGATTGTACGATAAAATAAACACGATTACTTGTAGTAAGACTTACCTCTCAATATTTCTGTTCTTCATTTTGAACAATTCATCACTGTCAATTGACAGAATTAGTAGGGGCTAGGCCATTATTCAAAATTTTCTTGAAAGATTATCTTTAAATAAACACTTTCTCCAATAGAGACTTTCTTATATATATATATATATTATATATATCTTTACTTTGAGTATATCAGAATTACGAGACAATATCATCTAGGAAAATAGGTACTTCATCAATTCCAAAAGCGAGCAAGATATATGACAGGCATTACAATACAAGTTTAATTTTGTTTACTTTTATCATGAACAAGCATGCATTTATAAAAAAAAATATTAGCTGATTATATTAGAACAGACTAATGATATTGAATAGAAGATAACATCACCTAATATGGTAAATGTAGATATTTTCACAATTTTCCTTTGCAATGACTTGAAGTCTGATTTAGTAGACAGGAGGTATATGTGTATTACATAAAATATCACTGGAAATGTCCCTGCTAATAATAACATCTTAAATTGCCAGTATTTCTCCACTCTGGGATTTTCATACCTGGGAGCTGTTATATATACAGCAACCATCATCCCATGATCATCATCAATAAGCTAAATCTTGAATGAGAAATATTTGAGTATGGTAGTTAGCAGTGACTGAGTTTCAGATAAGGAGTAAGGTGTGAAGAGGTTTATGAATACTAGATAAGCATTTCCTGAATATAATAACACTGCATATTGCACCGCTTTATGCAACAGCAGAAGGTAGCTAGATCACCTGAAATGATGTTACCCAAGAAGTTTGGACAAATGTTCTGTTCTCTTCTCCACCCAGAGATGATAAATACCATTAAGTTTCTATGAATTAATGCATAGTGTACATAACAACTGAAATGCATTGAGACACTATATGTCCTGTAAAGCCACAGCTTGCCGTTTATTGAGGAGTTTTATCAATGTCCTCTATGAATAAATCGATTCTTGGTAAAACATGAGGTAGTATGAGCTGGCTAGCACATCTAAACCAGAAATCATCTACAGCATGGCAGACAGTTGCCTTTTATATATCTGCAAATATACATGTATATATATATATTATTTTGATTACAATGTGATGTAAGGAATACCATAGGAATCTGACAAATGAATCGCTACTTTGAATCAACGACAAAAGATTTTTAAATTTTTTAACGTTTTTTTTTTTTTTTGTAAGTGAATCATTACAGCTCAAAATCAAAACCAAGAGACAAGATCATTATGTTGAAATTCAAAGGTCATTTTGTATCTTGTTCATAACGTGATTCTTTGACATCAGTTGATAGAAAACCAAAAAGTAAATGACCTTTTGGAAAATACTGAATATGTATTCAATGAAAGTCCTCGATGTCTGCAGATGCCACAGTAATTTTCTTCTTTCTTAAAATTCTGGTTGATTTCATACCTCCCAGACCCCTCGTAGTGTACACACATTTCTGAAAACTGTGGATTTGCATGCCTTACTGGAAATTGTATGCTTGGATACCTGAATGTAAGTTTTCCCATATGAAATGATCCACAATTATAATGAAGAAAAGGTCCACAAATGCTGCTAGAACACAACGTACATGACGAAGATATCCTAATCTTGATAGTAAATTGTGGTGTAGGAAGATCATTTAAATTTCTTATCACAAAGAAGAAACGATTACAATTTCATATCAGACTACATATACCAGAAGCTTATTAGCATTTGACAAATGGATACACTTCTAAACAATATAAATCTATTGACGCAAACAATGAGAGCACAAGTGACAATACATAGCAGCATTCATGATATTTCTACTCCTACCTTAGATAACCCCTTTAAATCAGTCTTTCTGCAGCATCGATGCAGCATCAATCCATTTTTTGCACTACTCTCTCTACTTTACATTCACACCAAAACATGCAAGCTTTGGTATAACGATATATGTATATATGTATATATTATATAAGTAGTCATCCACGCATAGCTCGTAACTCCACACCTAGCTTATGCAGATGACACGTTTGTTCATATCACGGTACAATTCATTCTTGGTTGACAGCATTACAGCTCAATAAAGAAGAACAAAAAATTGAAAAGGAAAAATCAAGAGCTGATGCAAAACCGATCCAAGAAAGAAAAGCCTGGAGCAAAAGAATTTTACCCCGATATCAATAGTGAAAATACATCATCACCTTTACTTTATCATATATAGTCCTCTTTTGTCCATTTTTCATCAATATTTTACATTCCAGCCTCCACCCCTCCACCTCTAAAAATGAGGGGACTAAAAGGCTTCAAGTATCATTCATATCTCTTCATTTCGAAAGAGAGTTTCTTAGACACAAAAGGTAATATCCCTGAGATAGGCAAACATAACAAAAAATTATCTTATCTTCTACAATTGGAGGGCGTCCTGAAGAAAATAAACTTCACGCCGTTGTCTCTGTATTAGATGGACAGCTTTAGAGATTGTCCTGGTAGCTCACGGCAGAGTCCTGACCATGGAGGGATTTAGACGGTGAGCCTCTAGAGCATTCATTGAAACTGAGTGATAACATGATGAAGCCCGCAAGATGTGAAGCAGACACAGGGACTCCTGAAATGTTTATATACCCGTCTTCATGTAAGCTCCCTCTGTCTGCGGGGGGGAACAAGGAATGATCATAGCTTGACAGCAAAGAGAGAAGGATGTTTTAAAGAATATGAGGTGATAGAGCAATCATTACAAACAATGCTGAGTTGGTTTCCTTTAGAATTTGGGCACAGACAGTAGAGATGAATCAAGACGGGCTTCATCACATGTTTGAGGTAAATAGTTTGGAGGATGTACACCTCTGATCACACCGTGCAGGTTTTCATTGTCCTGTTTGGTTCAATTGGTCTCGCTTCGGTCTTGTGTTCTTCAGCCTCCCCTGGACACGACGATGACCCGTCTGATGGAGGTGGGGTCCATCTCTCCCATGGATCGACACCTTGCGGGTCTTGTGCACTGCTGGGCGATGACCCCCTGCCACAGCTGACAGGCGTTACGTGGCCCTGTGCTAATACCTGTTGAGGATCCACGCGACGTGCTGGAGGTAATTTGTGGCTAGCATCCTGAGCATGGTTGGGAGGAGGAGTCTGACAGGGAGTGGCAGGCCCACCACCATCAGAAGGTACCCCCGCCCCAGGGGAATGAACTCCTGAGCTATGACTATGTCCGTGGGAAGGGGGTGTAATACTGGCAGACATTTTAGCAACGGTGGGAGGTAGATAAGTGATGCTGTCTTGACTACTAAGAGTGTTTGGTTGCCATGAAGCATTGGATTGTAATGAGGTTACAGACTTTGTTCCCGAGAGTTCAAGCTGTGAGGTAGATGAATTTGACGGGATTACCACTTCCTGACGCTCAGTACCCTGCAGATAAACAAACAAAATAATATATCAAGTCAAGTAAAAAAAATCATCCAGATATTCTGCTATACTTTAACCTTTTAGTCACTAAACCGCCCGGGACCTCGCTTTTTATTACCCACTGAACCGGCCGGGACCGCCTGTGGACTTTGACCTGTGTAACACTACAGCAAATGTATTGTACAGGATATTGGGCACTGAAATTTTGTGTGTGCTATCTTTACACATAAGCCATTTAGAATCGGCACTGAAGCGATGTGTTAACTGTGGAAAGATTTTGCGTACAGCAGAGTCTGCAAGATGGTTTACTGAGTTCAGTGAGTTCAGTGAGTAAATGACTACAATATGCGTAATCCTTAGGTGCTTAAGGGTTAATACTCACCTGGAAATAGACAAAAAACAACCTAGTCTTAAGGGTTTACAGATTAATGGCTCTAATCAACTGACTGGAGTTTCAAATGAACAGCTGCTTCGTACCTTATCTGGATTTGCTAATGCAACCAAAAATTACAGATGTACTGTCAATGAGTTATTCACAAAAATCCAACCCAAAATAATTTCTCAACACTCCTAACCATTTTTAAATTTTCTTTCTTTTAATATTATTTTGTGACAATGACTGAAATATAAAGCCATCCAACTAGGGAAACTCACCATATTTGGCATCTCCTGGCTACTGTATTCCTGAGAGTGATTGAGGAGACCCGAACCATGCACTGAGCTCCCACTGTGGGACTCTTCTTCGCACCCCTTCAATTTATCCGGGGGCAGGTGGGGCCAGTAACCCTCTCTCTTCTGCCAGCCTACCAATCCTCCTGGCTGGCCATTCATTCTGGGTGGGCCATGACCGTTCATTCTCGGTGGCCCATGGCCATTCCCTAAGGGAGGGCCGTGTCCATTAGCTCTGGGCAATCCGTGGTGCCCATTGCCTACAGGAGGCCCATACCCATTGCCTCCCGCGGGACCATGCCCATTCATCATGATAGGGGCGTGGCCATCACTGTGGGCTTGGTTCCAGTTGGGACCGTACCCATTCTGAAGATGAAGGGGTGTGCCCTGTAATGAACAAGAGAAACATCATCCCTAATAAGCTACCAGTTTCCATCCTTGTTAATAACAGGTATCTCAAACTCTATTTCACATTGTGTTATAGATCAGTTATCAAATGCTATCAAGCAATAAAAGTATCATTACCTTCGCAATTATGATGCTGAACCACTCATCAAAAAACATTCTCAATAATCTTTACCAGAACATCCATAATCATCCACCTCCTCACCTAAATCTGAACCTTGACTAGGATGCAACTTCATCCTGGATGTTCTAAATACAGAGCTGCCAACCTTGTGCAACCAAAAAAAGGAATCATGATGGCCAAAAAAAGGAATTTACAGCCAAAAAAAGGAATACCTTCAAACAAAACTTAAAAACCTCGCGCGACATACTTCCATTGCAGAAATGCTCATTTCTTATGCTGAAATGTCTCGTCACATTTTTCCCTTTGATGTGTGCTCACAGTCACGCATTACTTGGATCATATTCATACTTCATCATTACTTGCCAACATTTGAAATTTAAAAAGAGGGACAAATATGTATTTTCGTATACTAGTACCTGACTAGTACACAGAACACACGCAAATACTTAAAAAAAACCAACATATTTCATGAAGAAAAAACGGAGTGCCGTAATATTGGTTTAAAAGTGGTAATAATTCTGTGAAAAACGGAATGGTTGGCAGCTCTGTAAATACCATTTTGATATCCCTCTCCGTCCCCAAACCACCTCCTCCAGAACAGTCATTATCATCCTATTTCTTAACTACGACTGCGACGCAATCACCTACCTCCTGAGTGTTCTCATAGCGTGTAAGAACCGGTAGACCTGTGTCAGTTATCTCATCCGTGTTAGGTACAGACATGTAAACACGCTGTGAGTTACCATTAGAGTGGTAATGCACACAAGGTCCTCCACTGACTGGTCTACAGCTGCACCGATGAGGACGAGCCCTTCTTCTCCAGCACACATGCCTGTTTCATAACAAATCAAATCAAATTAATTTTAATCTACTTGAGAGTCAAGAAAATTTAATGTTTTAACAACGATCCATTATTCTATTGCCATCAATTTACCAAAGTTATATCGGATGATTCCACAGTTTCCATCCAATAAATGATCTTGTAAAGACTTGCTGTAGATCTGAATCAAATGCAACTTAACTGCAAAAGATATCAATTGCAACTCTGTACATACGTGACGGGAGAGAGTAAGTTTGCAACGGATCAGAGGACTTGAAGGAAGCAACCACACGTCTTTGTAAGATGGAACACAGATACATCACATCACAATTTTGAATGACTTGCATGAGGAATACGTGTACATGGATACCTCCTCAGTCACACCTACACACCGACTTCAATCCCACCATTTTTGGCTCTTGGGATAACATGTTTTTTTGTTTGATCTGTCGGTCCAGTGTCGGTCTGACAGTGTGCCTGGGGTATATGCATTGATCTCTACCACATGGATGTAGCATTATACGCACGGCGCTATGCCAGCAGTTGATGCGGCCCCACAAACAAAATTAGGAGCCCTACACTCAAACACAGTACACAGTACATGGCACACCATGTACTGAGTACAATCCCAGTGTACTTGCAAAAAATACGAGATTTGATTTTTGATAAAAAAGACATTATACAGATCGTCATATCAAATCACCTTTAGAGTTCACAGTGCTGAATGATTTGATTTCAAAAATGCATAAAATTGTATTGAAATAGTACAGCGGCGGTGTTTTTCTGCGAAAATGGCGACCGGTTGCATCAATCACAGAGGGCATTGCTTTATCCACTGGTAGATATTGATGGGTATAAGGGAATAATACTAACCTGAATCTATATGTGATGAGAGCAGTGCAGATACAGATACAGACCAGAGATAGACACACTCCAATGAGAATACCCTGCTGTAGGGTTCCTGATGGGTTAGCTACAATAATAAAAGGATCAATTACTATTATCATCATTATCATCTAATTTATGAAAGAAAACATTAGACAATTGTTCAAAACAAGAAAATACAACTAATGTAATGCCAGGGCCAGAAAAAGGCATAGAGCCATCCTGTCCTACTACTGGTGAAGAAGTTTAGATTAAATTTCTTCTATAAAATGGCACAGAATATTCTCATGTTGTTTTATGAACTTTTATGCCTTTATTTAAGTATCTCTATACTGTTTCACAAAACAACTAGAAATATCACTGAAGATGATTAATACCCCCGTCCCTTGACAACCATTACCATGGCAACATAGTTTCATGTGTCATGCATGTCTTAACTCCAAGAACAATGTGTGTGCCAAGAATCATGAGCAATAGTTGAAACTGAGAAGTAGTTCAATCCGCAAGATTTTTCCTTGATTTTCTGTTACCATGGCAATGCAGCTCCGACACATCCCAAAAAATATGTCTTGCACATCTTCCCACCAAGACCAACGTGTGTACCAAATTCCTTGACTTTTGGTCGAAAAGTGAGGAATTAGTTCGCTCCGCAAGATGTTTCCTTGATTTTCTGCCACAAATATGCCGTTACCATGGCAACGCAGCTTCCGACACATCCGAAAAAATATGTCTTGCACATCTTCCCAGTAAGACCAATGTGTGTACCAAATTTCATGACTTTCGGTCAAAAACTGAGGAAGTAGTTCGATCCGCAAGGTGTTTCCTAGATTTTCTGCCATAAATATGCCGTTACCATGGCAACGCAGATTCTGACTCATCCAAAAAATATGTCTTGCATATCTTCCCACCAAGACCAATGTGTGTACCAAATTTCATGAGCTCGAAAACTGAGAAAGTAGTTCGATCCGCAAGATTTGCAACAGACCGACCGAGCGCCCAACCGTTGACTGATTTCTATATATCCCCTTCAAACTTCGTTTGGCGGGGGTATAAATACATGATATGAGTAATGGAGATACAGAGGGAGAACATTCCCAATTCAATGAAATAACAGAGTGTATTAGGAATATATTATTCAAAGCCAATTTCTGTCAAAATTCCAGGTTGATATTAATGAGAAAGACACCATTTAAACCTCCTTGCTTCTCACAAATCCATCTCCAGCCTCGTTACCATATGTTGCAGTAAAGTGCCTTTAAAAAATATGCTACGGTAGAACAAAAATTACATGACCATAGTGCGCTTGACATTTCCGTATCTTACAACACACACATAAGTGAGTACACATAGGTACCTTTGATGTGTGCAGATACTTCTTTTTCATTCCCACTTACCATTCATTTGAAACATGGAAAATGGTCATTTAGTGTGCTGGGTTTACCGTGTTATGTGTGAAGGAGCATTAACCCCTTCCATGCTGTGGGCGGCAAATCCCGCCCAAATGTTGGAGTGTTCAACATTTCCTTTAGGCTCAAAGTGGCTTGAAAGTTCTTCCTCATACAGAAACCTGTGCCTTCAATATAATGTTTATTCCTACAAAATATATCTTTGCCCAGTTTTCTCAAGAAAAAACTCATTGAAAGTTAATACTTAACTGTTGAAAGTCCATATTTGACAACTGCTAAAAAATCTGGTGGTGCGGAAGGGGTTAAACACTGACACTCTAACTTTACTCACGTTTACTGGTATTAACAGGAAGAGTTTGAGCAGCTACAGCATCTGTAGGTGGTCCATCCCCAGCCTGAGTTCCTGCTCTCACCTTGAAGTAATACTTTGTATCACTAGTCAAACTCTCAATGGTGGACTGATGCATTGAACCTAGAAAGTAAGATAAAGAAAGAAATTATGATATTGAACCTAGAAAGTAAGACAAAGAAATTATGATATTGAACGATAGACAGCCGAATGGTCTTGCTTTATCAATTATCTATCTTCATTTGAAAGAACTACAGCATATAAAGGTATATTATTTAATCCTTTTGTTAAAGCAACGCATATCTGTAATTGATTATAATTCCTGCCATTGGTAATTACAGAGGTAAAGCCAGATTACAGTACAAATAAAGATCCCCCAACCCACATTTATCATTTATACGACACTGCTACCTTAGGTTGTCGCGGTAGTTAAATCACTATATGTATGTCTCCGGAAGGCATCAGTAAAATGATGAAATAGTTTATATTTAGGACAGACTCGAAATCTAGTGATTATTTATTCATAGGGTAATATAAGAGACAGGAAATACCACCTACATGGGCAGCTTTTCTTTAATTTAAAATGTCAGTGAATCCATGTGGGGTCAAACAAGTACCTGACAGTATGTAAAAAAAAATCATGAACTTTGGAAAAGGTCAATCCCTTTCATGCTTGTACTTGTTAGTAAATGCTACATTTCCAGCACAATGCAAATTTCCTCTAAATTTTTTTCATAAGAAAACTTTTTAAAATTATTCTTACAACACAAAATATGAATCAGGAGAATCTCATCTTTGCATTGTAATTTTTTTTTTGTCACTTTGTATTATGGCATGATAAATAATTATTGCAATTGGGATATAGATTCATCTAAATTTAGAATTTACTGAGCACATACATAAGCATCTGAATTTGCCATAAAATATTTTTCATCATGATCTACCCAAAGGACAACTGAAAACTTGGGTGGACTTTCCATTTAGGCTTAGCCTAAAATCACTATACATTTTCTCATTCATTTATCTGTCATAATTAATGCTCATTCACAAAAAAATTACTACATGCTTGACTACTGTGTTTTCAATATTATTTGATAAGAAGCACCAAAAATATATCATGCTTTTACAAAGCAATAATTTTAAATGCATCTATCAAATCTATCAAACTACTTCAAAATTTGATATTCTTAACACTTAATCAATCATTAAAGACAAGAAAAAAAAATCAAATCTTAAAAATTTCATAAAACAGGCATAAAATATTATTACATCCAACAAATGCAAGATAGAATGAAAAGTACATTTTCCCAGTATATCAATTTGCTTTGGTGAGATTTTTTTTGTGGAAAAATCCCTTTGAGTATGACACACAATGACATGTGTAACAATTATCAAAATGAACCAGCCCAAGCAATATGAAAAGAAAGGAGGAAAAAACTCCAGATAGGAATGTTGATAGGCAGAGAGGAGAAAGATGAGAAAGCTAGGGTGTGCAGAGAAGTCAAGTGGACAGGAAAGACTTGACACTGAATAGTTGTTCTGTTGAGGTCAAATGAGGTCATGACCTCAAGGTCCCATGGTATGTGACCTCATGGGACATTGCAGAGCCTAACAGAGGTGAAGCTAGTTTCCCACCACCTGTCCTTACTGTAGACCAGTATGCAAGGATTTTGTATGCTCTGCATTCTTTGATACAAGCAGGGGTTTACAATTCCAGACATTTGGTGTAAGTACGGCACTGCACCTTGCACAGACTGTGATGTGCGTCTATGCCATGTTTCTTTTGACAGCTGTATATAATCTGCCTTTATACAAACTCTATCAGGAAAAGAGAGAATTAATGAAATCTAACTGCAGAAAAAAATTGAAACTAGGAGCAAAGGACAATATGGAACCTGACTGAATCACACACTATTACCAATGGCATAAGCAATGAGACCAGAATAAGAAAAAACCTAACCATAGTATTGGGGGGTGAACAAAGATAGCAATTCACCATTTCAAAGAGGAATGTTTCCTTCAGATACCATAGGATTTGACACTTTAGACAATGGGATTGTCAGTAAACTATGTATGGACTTTGCTTTTTTTTTAATTAGTAAAAGGGGAAGATAATGCTGAATAGACAAAATAAAGTCATTCCCAAGGTTTGTCAAGCTGATTAAATCAGGGTAGAAGAGGTTGTTTGGACACGTCTCTGGAACATATGTCCTGCACTTTTAGAAAGAGCACTTCACAATCACATGCCCACTTCATAAATCATCTCAGAGCATATCTCTACATTTCTTCATGTAGGCCTATAGACATAGGAACAACATTCTGAATCCTGTGGAAAAGATGCTCCCACAGGCCTACATCAAATCATCATCATTCATTATCTTTATTATATGACAATCAACTTTTTGATAATTAAAGGTTACTTTTCTAAGCAGAGTGTGGTGTCCATGTTAATCTGGGGGCAAATAAGAATAAAACAGTGGACAGGCAAATTATATATTGATTCTACTAGCCTGAATAGGATTAGGAGATCTCAGTTAATCAATAAAGATAAGAGATACCTCCCTCTGAATTAGAGAAAAAGAAGAAAGGAGAAGAAAGGAGGGCATGGAGCCAATGAGAAGAGTACTGTAGACCTGGTTCTTGACCTTTGTTTCAATGGCACAAGGCCAATTTGACCACTGTCAGCCCATATGATTCGCTTGCTGATCTATTCCATACTTCAGCAAGGTAAGATTGAAACTCAATCTACTAGAGGCCAGCCAGAGGGAGGCGGAATTCTAGCTCTCATCTTATGACAATCGTGTCATATTGTGCTGTTACAGGGCCACAGTCAAAGGGCAAGAACATTGCTTCTCTTTGAGGAGTGCAGGTAGTCTCGAAAGGGAATCAGGGTGACTTTGTCTTGGAAACTAGGTCAAAATAACTTCTTCTTTTAGGAGTACTGGTTATAACCACCTTTTATTTTTCTTCTCTTACAAATGGTTTATATAGTGTCCATTTGATTTGGTGAAATTTATGAAATGACACGCTAAAATGGTAGGCCCTAGAGTCAGCATATCAGATTTTTTTTTTTAATATACTTCTTTTTGTGCATGAGTTAACAAAATAAAAATATTCCCCCACTTACCATTGTGATACCATTGCATAACTCTAACTGGCACTCAGCATTACAGATGCCGTAAGCATAGGATTACATGTATATTGGGCACTTACGTGTACATTAGTAAAATCTGGGCCAAAATGTGCCCTCTGAATATTTCAAATTGGATCCCATCTGCGAACTGAGCAGGAAATATGTAAAAGATGATCAATTATTGTATAATCAATTTTTAAGGTTCATAAACTTATGTGAATATTTCCTTAAAATCAACACAGAAGGTCGGAACTACACTACGCAGTCATGAATCCACACACAAAAATTAAATAAATCTTATGTAACTTTCGTGGAACTGAAAGAACATCTTCACTCCATACAGGTCTGTAAGACTACTCAATATACATGTATTATAGATCATGATCTAAATAGGCTTGGAGTCTGCCATTGACCTTCCTGAACATCTTCACTCCATACAGGTCTGTAAGACTACTCAATATACATGTATTATAGATCATGATCTAAATAGGCTTGGAGTCTGCCATTGACCTTCCTGGACAGTTCTTCCTCTGACCTTATAACAGACCTTTTACCTGAAAGACCTTTTTATATCAGACAGCACTCCACATAATAACATCCTACTTCTGATTCCTGATTGCATTAGCTTTGTTTTAGTCTCATATTTTAGACACCATATCTCATTCTTGGTTTCTTTAGAATGCCATCTTCTTGGGACAAAAATGGATCATGCTTTCCAAAGACCATCATTTCGCCAAATCAAGCCAAATCTTATTAACTCTCTTGAACACAGCAAGATATTAACTCTTGTGATGTGTATGTTCTTCTATCTTCCTCTACAATAGGAAGGATGTGTGCTAGGTTACAGACAACTTTGCCATCCGGGTCTGTTATAGCGGACTACACCAGGACACCCAACACGTTCATTTCTGCCCTCACCTCCACTTCCAATGTCACTCCCCAGGAGACCTCAATGGCTACACTGACAAGATTGCTGGAGAATTACAAGTCAATTAGGTTACCCAACTTTAGTGTTAATTTACACAGGGGACACCATGGAGTTCATCTCAAAGCAAGAATTGACACAGCTACAGTCTTAATCACACAACTCATGAATTCTTTATGGGAAAAACTGGGGAGAACTCTCTAAATATCATAATGCATTTTACCCCCTTGTCCCCATAAGCTAAAAATGCTAAGGACTTAACATTAAGCAGAGTGCATTTTAATGTACGTATAACACCTGCCTAAAAGGCATAATCATCAAAGGTTTGGTTACGCATCTCCTCTAAGATCACAAGTAGTTTAGATGACCATAATAAAATAGCAATTCTCATTGTTAGCTAACCCTGTGATTCCCTATCCAAAGCTAGAGTGAAACCTTATGAATCAGGTTTAAAGTAATGCTACAATGTCTAATACTAGGAAACAGAGGGGTATCTACGGTGTGTTATCACTGCTTCTATCAAAACATAAAACAAGTTGACGTGGATACTGACGTCTGATAAGGTACCACTCAAATACAATATGTTCAATTAAAAGTGATGGGCCATTTGGAAGGGTATTGTTTCACTTTCTAGAAACTGCTATATTTCATTAAACAAGACAAACAGAGATTGATGACAGCCTAGCAACCATGTCAAAATCTGGTACTGTTTGTATTCCAACAACTGCTTTAGCCTAGCAATGACATATGAACAAAGACGACACATGGTAACTGGTCAGGCAATATTCCTGAAGACTTTGAAAAGATATATTTCTCTTTTTCATTACAAAACTATAACTGTGCTAAAGATATTATTATCTAGTTTATTTAATTTTATTTCATAAAAGTAAACACTTCCATTCCATTACCTCCTGATTTCTGTTGGCCTAAGTATCCCTTTCCTTTTTGCTACAATGAGAACACTGCCCAATCACATTCCCCAATTAGGTCAAGTTACCAAACCAGAGGGGATACCAGAGGGGATACCAGTGGGGACACCACTGTTCCTCCCCAGGACCCCTCCTAAGCTCAGTCCTATCCAATCCCAAGCACAGAGGTCAAGTTCCTGACCCCTTTAGTCTCTCTATCTGGTTCAGGCAGTGGTACAGCTCTACATGCACCATACATGCAGCAGGCAGAAAGAGAGGGGAAATGCAATGAATGTTATTCTACATCTATTGACATATATTTTGGAGCTATGACCTGTACCCTTCAGGCATAACAGTAAGACAAATGCAGCTTGTGGAATAAGGCTTTTTGGTAGCTATGTTATGAAAGCAAAGTAAATGTGCAACTATATCTTAAGATTGTATCGTGAGCAAAAAGAATCAGGATTCAGGGGAAAATCATATCTTCACTTTCCTTCCTTCCTATGTAGTTTAAAAGCAAACCATGAGTAATAAGTCTAATTTGTTTGCAGTGTCTGGTTCTATTCTGATATTCCATAAAATCCAATAAGCCAGTTCATAATTAGTACATGCTCCAAATCACCCTGAAATGACCCCAATTTGTAAGCGCACGGGCACGGGCATCTGTTTTGGTGGACGGGCAAACATGTAAAATCATACTGGTGTGCGGCTATTGGAGCGTACAAAATGACAGTGTATAAAGGTCAACTGTGCTAGGTACAAATGACCTTTATCTGCACATGCGCAAATTGTAATTACGAACAGGCTTATTTGAATAATGTAACACAAAAAGCCTTTTGGCACATAACCTATAGCAAATTCTGCTACTGAACTGGAACTACATCATGCCCATTTCTTTCACCCTCCCATTCAAGATGGAAACTTTACTGATTTCCACTTTGAACCTCTTTATGATAATGATAGTTACATCTGATGTTTCCAAACGAATCATTTTTACTCCTCTTCTTATTCTTTCAATTTTTAATTCATTCTGATCTATCACAAATTCAGCTTTAAAATCTAAATATTCAAAAATTTCAGAATTCTGAGAGCATCTTATTTGTTATCGCACCATTCATCCACAAGGAGTACCATGACCATGACTTTGGATAGATAATGCTGGAAAACTTCATGGGAAGAACAGCATACAGTTCCTAACACTAACACTAATCCAATCTTTCCTTGATAATAATTTATTTGTACAGCCATTTCCTCAATACTTGTGTCCTGTAGTATGCAACCTCTTGTGAATCAACCTTTGGGTTTGCAACATAAACTGCAGGTGATGACAACCCTACAGCTAGGCTCCCCTCTGAGCCATTTATCAAAGTCCAGCAGATTCTTTCTTGTCCTGTCATACCACTCTCTACCATTCTGGCAGGTCCTCAATAGGAGATGAATTACATGTCCAACACCAGCGAAGAAAGGACGATTGCCTCAGCAGTCAGGACATTTCAAAGGCAGTAACAACCTTTAGTAGACTTAAGGTAGGATGTGAGACCAATCACAGAGCTCCTAAATAACCCACATCTACACTCTGTACACAATACTCAAAACAGGCATGGCATACTGATGTGAATTGGTCTTTAGCCTAAATATTTTCCCCAAGAGTTTATCAGTCTTTTCATGGAAATCACATGGGAGATATTTGTTATCTCATGCACTAATTCAAATGCGGTTGTCAATTTTTAAAATAATGTTTTCACAGTCATACACACAGAAAAGGGCCTATTCATTTTTGACAACTGTGTTATCTTACTAATATTTAATATGAACTGATCACATTTATATTAGACTGTGAATTGTGCTGTAGGCCTCATCATTTAGATGCATATGAGACATATATTATGCACGATCCTGCTCGTTGCCTTAACATCATATTGCCTTAAATTATTTTTTATGTCAATGAGCTGTAAATCATCATTTGTGCTTTATTGTAAAGCTGCATAAAACCTCTTGGACTAAAATATCAATGATCTTTATCACACTTAATACCAAATATTCAAATGGGCATACGAAATGTACTCCCTTTAAATCTTTCCAGATACCTTTTCTGTGAGATATTTTGATAGTTTGTTTACTTAATAGCCTTTTAGGCTGTTGCTCAATATCAATGGGATTGCCTTTATTTTATTATAAACTGCCCACCTAATAATATATTGCTTGACCCACAATGGAAACTCAATAGTTATAAATCACACTGATACATGCACTATAAACAGCTATCTCAGCACTTTTCATTCAGCGGCCAACCATAAAGATGATCTGCTCGCCTATTCACTAAGATATAGCCTATTCTTTTGTGTTACACACACATAGATAACAATCATAATACTGACCTACATGTAGTTGTAAGGCTTCTAAACATTTCATATGGATTAACAAAGTATCATTTCAGGCTATTTCTATTCAAGGTGATTCAGAACACATTTCAAGGTGATGAGTTTGGAAATATCTAGCAGCAAAGCAGAGTGGGTTTTTCCAAGTTGCCTGCTCTTTGCTTGATAGAGGGTTCTTTCTTGCAAACTTGACTGTTGCAAAACTACATTCCAAAATATATCAACACCAAATTAGCATTTTTTTTGTAAACACAGGCACTCAGAATGAATTTTGGAGGTGTATGTCTTTTTTTCTCATAAGTTCATCCAAAACATTTAAAAGTCATATATCACTTACATTCTCCGACCTATTCAAATGCTTCAATATGGCACGAAAAAGAGACATGATAACGAAGCTTTTCGACCTGCACTCATCAGGTTATCACGCAGGTATGTAACAAATTACTCGAAATCAACGCTTTCTGGAAGCCGCCTACATTCAATCGCACGAACCCCTTCTGTGCAGACAAAAGGAGTTCGTCCAAGCTTTGCAATTGTTCTGAAATTACGGCGTCCGGGTTGCGTCCGGGTTCGAGTATAATATAGTTGATTTCGAGTAATTTGTTATATACCTGCGTGATAACCTGATGAGTGCAGGTCGAAAAGCTTCGTTATCATGTCTCTTTTTCGTGCCATATTGAAATTTTGTAGTACCAAGAAATTATTTGTGTATTATTCAAATACTGTCCACCTTTAAAATCTTTCAAAAATAGGGCATCAAAGTTGAAATGAGAAATCTACATTTCTTCCTTTTACTAGTTCCCTTATTTTCCTCTCATGTCTGGCTGCCAAGAAGAACTTCATTAATAAGTGATTGATTATGCTGATAAATGACCATCAATGGACACTTTGAACTGTATCTGAACCAACTGCTTGGAATAATATTCTGAATCTGTAAGTTTACCGATAGGGTGGATAGAATATTAGATGCTCATGCATAAAAATAAACAATGGACAAGCAACTCACATTTTAAGTCAAGAATAAGAAATTCTCAAGAAAAAAAAATCTTAAAATCTTTCAAAAAGGGCATCAAAGTTGAAATGAGAAATCTACATTTCTTCCTTTTACTAGTTCTCTTATTTTCCTCTCATGTCTGGCTGCCAAGAAGAACTTCATTAATAAGTGATTGATTATGCTGATAAATGACCATCAATGGACACTTTGAACTGTATCTGAACCAACTGCTTGGAATAATATTCTGAATCTGTAAGTTTACCGATAGGGTGGATAGAATATTAGATGCTCATGCATAAAAATTAAAAAGTAATGGACAAGCAACTCATATTTTAAGTCAAGAATAAGAAATTCTCAAGAAAACAAACCACAGCATTTTTTAAATAGAAACCCTTATATGTATAAGGAGGAGCGGATCTAGACAGACAATAACTCACCATCTTTATATCCACACTCCAAACCCTCATGAGATAGTAAAGGATCCCTCTAATACATCACAGAGAGTTGGGGTGGGGAGGGGGAGAGGTACAGCAAGAGAAAATCCCTAACAATCTTTCTATTCACACTCCCAACCCTCATGAGATAGTAAAGGATCCCTCTGATACATCACAGAGAGTTGGGTGGGGTGGGGAGGGGTAGAGGCACACAGCAAGAGAAAATCCCTAACAATCTTTCTATTCACACTTCCAACCCTCATGAGATAGTAAAGGATCCCTCTAATACATCACAGAGAGTTGGGGTGGGGTGGGGAGGTGGGGTGGGGAGGGGGAGAGGCACAGCAAGAGAAAATCCCTAACAATCTTTCTATTCACACTCCCAACCCTCATGAGATAGTAAAGGATCCCTCTAATACATCACAGAGAGTTGGGGTGGGGTGGGGAGGTGGGCTGGGGAGGGGGAGAGGTACAGCAAGAGAAAATCCCTAACAATCTTTCTATTCACACTCCCAACCCTCATGAGATAGTAAAGGATCCCTCTGATGCATCACAGAGAGTTGGGGTGGGGTGGGGAGGGGAGGGGGAGAGGTTCAGCAAGAGAAAATCCCTAACAATCTTTCTATTCACACTCCCAACCCTCATGAGATAGTAAAGGATCCCTCTGATGCATCACAAGAGAGTTGGGGTAGGGTGGAATAGGTTGGGAGAAGGGGTGTAGATAGAAAATCATCACCATCTTTCCATACACACTCCCAACCCTCCTCAGAGAGTGAAAGATCCCTATAGTACAAGTCAGAGAGCTAGCTAGGGTAGGCCAAGATTGGAGAGGGTGGGGTGTAGACAGATAATCAATCACTCACCGTCTTTCTGTTCACACTCCCAACTCTCTTCAGGGAGTAAAGGATCCCTCTGATACATGACTGTGTAGCGGGTTATGATCCCATTGGGTCTAGCAGGAGGTTTCCAACTGACCTCTACTGTGTTAGAGTTCACAGGGCTGGCTTGCACTGCTGAAGGAGGGTCAGATGGCTCTGTAATGGCAAGACAACAGGATACCCATAATGACAATATATCAGGTGACTGGACAATAGGAATGTTTATTTACAGTTTACTCTAGTTTACTCTAGATTGTAACATATAGCATTATAAAACGGGTTCAAGAATGTAGCCATCCTGTTTGGTCAAATAACACCATGTGACCATGCAAAAAAAGTGATAACATACAAGGCAAAAAGGCTCTAAACCACGGCTTAGCTGCGCGTACGCATATCTCTGGTGCGTGCAAACTTAAAACGCAATGAAATCGCGTAGTTTGTCATTTTAGCGCAGGGATTACATGCGCGCACTGAAACGCGCTTGAATTTTGTTGACTGCGCGCGCTTCTGTGATGTCATCCAGGAAAGCAAATGGCAGCCTCCATGACTGTGCGACTCTTGGCGTTTCTATGGGGTTCGTAACCATTTTTATAGACTTCACAATCATATTGCCGACCCGTTATATAAAACTATTAATACATGGTTCGTGCATTAGTGCGATCTGGCAACAGGCAGGTTTTTATCGTGGTGTCAAACACACTCGGCTTGCGCCTCGTGCGTATAGTACACCACGATAAAAACCTTTAGTGTTGCCAGATCGCACCAACGCGCTCCCAACCACGTATTAATAGTATATTAATATAATAAAATTGTAGTCTTACAGTGGTCCATCTTTACTTGATGATCCCCAACCTTTAGAAATATGTGAATAAAATTTTATCCCGATTACATATTTACTTTTTTCCTGCATGCATAGTAACTCCTACCCCCCCCCCCCCCCCCCCCCCTTCTTTTCATGGCATAAAATTGACAAGTCCTTATCATTATAATGTACATAAACAAACATAAAACATTAGTCATTTCAATCATGAAAATTGAGGCTGTTATTTATCTATCTATCACTGTAATAAGTTGGTTCACAAAGTATAAAAACTAGTTAAATGAATGAATCTTACTGTCTTCAAGTGTCTGGGCTCTTGCTGTAGGACTAAATGGGCCAGGGTATGTTAATGTGCCAACAGACTGGATCCTGTAGGTATACTCTGTGAAAGGCTTCAGGTCAATCAACAGTACCTCATATGTAGACCTGCATACCAGACAATCATGAGAGAGGTCACATTAGCAGGTACATTTTGCATAAAAAGGTTTGCTCCAGAATGGCAAAATCAATACAGTGCAGAAAAGGGGGGAGTACAATGAAGTAGAGAGGGTAGAGAAAATTAAGATAGGTGGAGATGAGAGACAGGAGATGGTAAACACAAATAATAACAACAACAAAGTAAAAGGTGTCTAAAGTGCAAAAATTATTTTGCTTGACTATTAAATGAATAATAATTGGTCTCTTTGTCTAGTTCCAGAAACATTATTACACTACAAATTTGTGTGAGAGAAAACACATGCTATGACATGCTTTGTCTTTTTGAAAAATTGAAGAAGAAAAAAACGGGAGAAAATAATTTCCAGTAGATTGCTTGCAATTTCCTCCCGTCTCGACTTTGGCAATGCCCTTCTGTTCAATTTACCCCCAAATCTGTTGTCCAAGCTCCAGAAGCTTCAAAATGCTGCGGCTCGCATTGTTACTCTGTCCACCAAGCGTACTCTTATCTCCCGTTTTGCAGTCACTACACTGGCTCCCTGTCAAACATCACATTATTTTCAAAACTTTGTTGCTCACTTTTCACTGCGTTCACGGTTCTGCTCCCCAATACAATACCTCTTTAATTAACTAGGCGGTAGTGATAATGTGTCTCGCCCACATGCGATAACTAGAAATATTGTGATCTCTGTTGCCATGCAACAGGTCCCCCAAGTGCATAAATCTGCATAAGTTATGCTTGCATATATCTACATTACTAATGTTTGAGGTCCCCTCAGTGCATCTACAACCCAAGTTTGGTTGAAAAGTGAGTTATGGTTGCAAAGTTATCTGTCATAAGAGAGTCTTGCAGGTAAACTTTAACGTATGACCTTTGACCTTATCATGTGATCTCCAACGGCACCATAACATGCAGGTCCCCTTAGTGCATCTACAACCCAAGTTTGGTTGAAAAGTGAGTGATGGTTGCAAAGTTATCTGTCATAAGAGAGTCTTGCAGGTAAACTTTAACGTTTGACCCGAAATGACCTTTGACCTTATCATGTGACCTCCAACGGCACCATAACATGCAGGTCCCCTCAGTGCATCTACAACCCAAGTTTGGTTGAAAAGTGAGTGACGGTTGCAAAGTTATTTGTCATAAGAGAGTCTTGCAGGTAAACTTTAACTTTTGACCTGAAATGACCTTTGACCTTATCATGTGACCTCCAACGGCACCATAACATGCAGGTCCCCTTAGTGCATCTACAACCCAAGTTTGGTTGAAAAGTGAGTTACGGATGCAAAGTTATCCGTCATAACGTTTGTGACGGACGGACGGACGACGGACGGACGCCATTTGGATCCCTTAGTCTCGCCTTCACCTCCGGTGGGCGAGACAAAAATTACACCCGCGAGATCTTTGCGCTGATCCACTTCCAGTTCTCTTGTGATCCCTAAAGTCGCAAAATCTTGGGGGGAAAGATCATTTGCCCATGCGTGTCCTAAATTATGGAATAGCCTTCCTGAAGACATCAAAAAGTGCATAACATCTGATTCTTTTAAAAATCAAGTAAAAACAATTCTTGATTAATTTCTACATGCGCCTTCAGCACTCCACAGAGTAGATTTGGTGCTATATAAGTCACCTTTTTATTATTATTATTAACTTACCCATCCACTTCCACGATATATGATTCATTAGCTCCAGAAAGCTCATATTCAATCTTAAATGCAGTGATCTTCTTGTTTGTTAGAGGTGCTTCCCACTGAATGAGGAGAGTCCTACCAGATTTACCAGTACCATTGAAAACAAATGGAGGAGGTAAGGTGTCCACATGCGGGTTGATTATCACTGTAACAAACAAACAAACAAAATGATGTTGGCAATCCTCTTCATTATGATCATGTTTATCATTTTTTATAAATGCAGTCCAATCTTGATTCAGGTGAAGTAAATGAAGTAAAAATATGCTAGGCCCTCAGGGAGAACACTATTTAATACTGATGAGGCTACCGTGGGCAAATAAAACATCATTATTGCTATTATTAGTACTATTATCATTATTTATCATTATTTATCATCATTATTTTTATTAAACGAAGAAGCTTGACTGGGGAGGAATTTTTTAATTTGTAAACAAATCTTTCGGCATATTACTCCCAGTGTTAAAGATCGTATGCTCGATCTGTAATGAAAAACACAAGTCAGAAAAAATTGGAACCAATTTTATTATTTTTATTATTACCCAACAGGAAGTAATTTCTATAATTCTTAAGTGCCTTATCAGAGCAGTATGGCTAAAGCTGGAGGTTATAACAGTATTCAGCATTTAGTATTTTAAAGAATGCTGCTTTTAGAAATCTCACTATTACTATTCATCTTCAGGATTATAATTAGACACATTACTTAGTATTATCACATTACATTCTATTAAAGGGAAAGTAAATCCTGGCGATTTAGTTAGCTGTTTAGTTGAAGGGCACATTGTTGATTATATATGTCGAATTTCAACACATTTGGGCCCCCCTAACGCCGTCAACAAGTAGTTAGAAATGTCATTTTGTCGTCTGCTAGAAGGTCCTATATCGATCGTGTGCGTCGCCATTTTGAACAGATAAGCCCCGCCCTGTGACGTTTTGTCGGACCTCTCGGACCAGAAGTACCCGGATGCCGCCATTATTACACGTTTCAAAATGGTGTACTGCCAGGCGTTCGGATGCTCCAATATAATAAAAATGAACAAGACGTTCCGAATTTCAGCCAATCACAGTTCCCCCTTGGCATGTCTGACAAAACGTCATCATAGCGCGGGTGAATCAAAAATATGGCCAACCCCGATAGCAGGCTGTAGCAGAGGATCATTGCTCACAAAAGTGTGAATTACTCCACCGTCAAGCGTTCATAAGAGGTAAATTTTCACAGTAATGTCAGGAATTGTGCTCTTAACACTCTCAGTAGGCCAAAAGTCCAGGGGCCGTATTCTGAAAACGGTGTTATCTTTTATGTTAGTAAAACGATGTTAATTGTCATAACAAATCAAAATTAGTACAAGTCATTGGTTAATGATTGCGCAAAGATGGCTGTGCCCGCGTAAAGTTAACAGAGACATCTGCGCAAGCACCAATGATTAGTGTTTATTGCGCGCAATTTCAATTGTTATGACAATTAACACAGTTGTCCTTAACACAAAAGATAAGGGGGTGATAAATTATTCATGGATTAATCAGAATATTTCAAGAACACTGAAGAAAAAATACAATGGATGACAGATTTCTCTCAAAGATTTTGAGAGTTTTCCCCAGTGCGTTTACAAAATGCATTCGGGGGGGGGGGGGGGGGGATATACAAGAGAGGCAAATTTCTTTCTCAACAAACTAAACACTAATCCTTTTGCCCAAAACTTTTCAATATGCTTGTTAAAACAATTGACGACAGATTCATGCATTATTCAACCCTATCATTTTTGGTTAAAAAGTTTCAATAATAAATAATTTCTTGGTACTACAAAATTTCAATATGGCACGAAAAAGAGACACAATAAGGAAGTTTTTCGACCTGCACTCATCAGGTTATTACGCAGGTATATAACAAATTACTCAAAATCAACTATATTATACTCGATGAACCCGGCCGCAACCCAGACGCCGTAATTTCAGAACAATCGCAAAGCTTGGACAAACTCCTTTTGTCAGCACAGAAGGGGTTCGTGTGATTGAATGTAGGCGGCTTCCAGAAAGCGTAAATGCGCTGCGCTTCTGACCCGGGACATAATTGAGAATTGATCGTCGGCATAGCTTTGTGCGCAACCTGGATTGTTCAGCAAGTGGAGACCAATCGCTGAATCGCATTTGGCTATCTTTGGTCTGTTAGCGTGCATTTCAGATTTGCAGGCACGGACGGGCTGCGTGCGCTGATTGGTTGTACGGTTCCTAATAGTCGAGGGGACGTGTTGTTTAATACCATCACCCAACCACTGAGAAGTACGACCCACTTACCTGGCATCGCACCGGCACTGAAATTGGTAAATAACATTACTCAAGTGGGGGGTGGGTAGTACATCCTTGCTAGTTGACGGTAGCATCCTGTTTGTAGAAAACACAATGCGTGTCGAAACTGCGTAATAGCAACGTGACACTGCGTGTTTGATCTGACTAGCGTATTTGTCAGATACCTTACCCCTCCAGGGTAGTTTGAGATACACGGGGCATTTGGCAGGTCCAAAATCTGGTGTCAAATTTGGATTGTGCCTCCAGCGTCCGTGTTATGGTGCGAGATATAACATGCTCAGGGTAACCATTGTCAAGGAGAATAGTTTTGATTTTCGTGATTTCGGGAGCTAATTTGCACTCGGAGCAAATCCTAAGGGCGCGGCACACTAAGTTTCTAATGAGCCCAATCTTGTATAAAGTTGCACTGTACGAGTCCCATCTCGTGTATTGCCCAGTGAATGTGGGCTTGCGGTAGACGGAAGTGATAAATTTCCCATCACTTCTCTCCACGAGAGAAATGGGAGCGCATTAGCACGGAATGGAGCCGGTTCAGTTGTGTAAGGAAAACCTCACACGCTGCGCGGTTGTCAAAAATTGCAAACGTATCATCAACATACCGACAATACACACGCGGGACTATATCAAGATCGGTGGCGTTCTGTAGCAGGCGCGTTTCATGAAAGCCAACAAAAATGTTAGCGAGCGCGGGGCCTAATGGGGATCCCATAGCCACACCATCTATCTGTGAATACATCGTATCATTGAAACTAAACTCAACCGCGCGAGTGGCCAAGTTCATGAGGTCAATGAATACGGGCTCAGGAACAGGTGGCGAGTCCAAGTCGCCATGATAGAGATAAGAAGCACAGATGTCAATAGCTTCTTTCAGTGGCACGTTGGTAAATAGGCTAGAGATATCGAATGAACACATAACACAATTCCTATTATCAAGGGGCAGATCAAGGACGAGTTTAGCAAACGTAAACGAATCTCTAACAGTATGAACAGACAAACAATCTAAGACTGGCTGAAGTTGCTCGCTTAGCCATTTCGCCAGTTCATGCTGCGCTGACCCAATCATCGATAGAATAGGACGAAGCGGAACGTTGGTTTTGTGGGTTTTGGGGAGGCCGTACATACAGGTTCTTAGCAAGCTTGTGTGGTCGAATTCTATCATAAACTGGCTTAGACAAATCGCTGCGTTTACATAAATCTAATAAATGTCGTTGGAGCTTGGTTTCCAAAGTGGCTGTGCGATCATGTTCTGGGACAGCACATATGCGACAAAACTTTGATTCATCATGAAGAATGTCAGACATTTTGTCAACATAGTCGCTTTAATTCAGAATGACGACACCTTTGAAATTTCTATTATTATATATTGCCTGTAGGTGCATCAAGTCAAAGTGGCCATTATGTTAATTATAAGCAGCTTGTACCGTAACCGGTATGTCCCATTGTCATCATCAGAAGGTTATTCTATCATATCTATTCATTTTGTTAGAGTAACCATTATCATCATTCTTGATTTCATTTGTCATTTATTACAATAATTCCCTTTTTGAACTCAAATATTCAGAAAACATTTGAATCTGGTAAATATCTTGCAATGTGATTTCAATATCTGTATGAAAATAAGCATTAAGGCTTGTATGCAACACACAAATAAAACTTAATTTTTAAAATTTGTACGTACCTGGTCTTACTAATGTCTTAATTGTTTGAGCAGATGGCCGACCGTCACCAAAACTGTTGAACCCAAGAACATGTACATTGTACATTGTGTTTGGATCTAAGAGAATGGAGGGGGAAAAATGAACGAAAATTTGTAAATCAATTCTTATTTTTCAAGTTAATTTAATATCATAACTAATCAGAATTCATAAAGACAAGTATTGTCTAGAAAAGGAACTAAAGTTGTTCCATAATAATATATTTTCACCAGATAAAAGGACACACTTTATCTTGAAATATGATTAACTATTACAAATTTATTGATTCAGAGAATTGCATTTTAATCTTTAAACACCTCATCAGGATTATGACATAGAATTTTATCTCTAGGCTGCAATAGCTTGATTAATTTGATAGGTTTCTTAATCTACCAAATCATCTCTGGAGAGATGATTTTCACATCTATATTCACTCCTTTGATTGGATATTCAAGAACCTATCGAATAATTTTTTTAAATGCCAGTATAACTCCATCAAAATATCTTCTTTTTTGCATATATATTAGTAAATCACAAGATTTTTTAGTATATTGTGCATATAACTTGGATTTGAATTCATATGATTAATTAATGGCATATTCTAGAGATATGCACACGGATGATGATAGTCATAGAAACAAAAAAAATCCCAATAAACCAGATAAATTTCAAAAGTCAGGCAAGGATTTAGCTTTGATGTATCACAGTGTATATTTTTAAACCCTTTCATCTTTGTATGAATCATGGATAAAGCATTAAATATGCATTGTGAGTATAGGGCAATGACCATCCAATATATTTTTAAAAGATTTTGATTTCCACCGCATCTACCGAGGTGATACAATGCACTAAAAATAACCCTAACTTAATCACCCATCATAAATGAGACAGTATAAGCTACATGCACACACAAAAAGATAATAAATCAACCTCGTTAAGATGGCCTCAAGTTGAAGGGACCATGATTCATTTGGGAATTCATAATAGCTAATGAGCACAAATTCCCATATTTTCTTCATCTTGCTATCTGCACACCAAAGACCAAGCATACATCTAACCCACACTACACATGAACAAACGCCTCAAGCAGTTTACAGCTATGGGATGGCCGTGCTACTGGTCAGCATAGAATTATTCAAATGAGGCAGCAGCGATGAAAGGACTTCGCTGTTGCGTGGGTGGGTGAATCAAGTTGAGGGAGTGTTCTTATTTTATATCAGCAAGAATTATACAAACACTGTATAATTAAAAGGCGTTCAGTCATTTTGTAATGAGATGGCAAAGATAATCTTGGTATTCATTAAAAAATTCATATGCTATATTTTATACATAATAAATGACATATCATATCAATAATGCAGCTATACTTTGTGCGACCTACAACATTTTTGATGGATTTTGGAAATCGGTTCTTTTTGTAAACCTGTTAAAAACAAACAAACATGAAGCTTGCATGTCAATGCAGGACAACTGATAAAATTTGGCTGATTTCACATGGCATAGTCAACTGATAACCAATTCATCTTTATTACTCTCATAATAAGTGCCATAATTGAGTCACAAGCAAATTATACACGAAGTTGAGAAGTTATATGGAACTAAACTAGATATCATCCAGATTTCACCATTTCTTTTTTCCATGGATCAAATCATTAAAGGACAATGTACACAATACAAGAGAGCATCACTCATACAGAAAGATGTGGATTCATATCGCCTAGATCAAAAACTTGCTTGGAACTCCCTTCCCTTGGACATTAAATCCAGCACATCGGCTTGGAACTTCCAAAAGAACTTGAAAACCTTCTTGATGAAGAAGGCATTCCATTAATGTTAAAATAATTATTTGAAATACGTTATTGTTTATATTGCACTGTTTCTTTGCTCATGCTATATCTGTTTTCATGGTGTTTTTCCATTCTTAATCATAGTTTACTTTTGATTTGTAACATTTGTTATGCTTTTCATTTATTGTGCACCTAGGGTGCCTCTTTCATGCAGATTCGTGTGCTATATAAGTACAAAATTATTATTATTATTATAATACCACAGGACCGAATCACCCTACTAACAAAGCTTTCCATTCATAACTCTTTATTTACTGACGTCATCACATATTTTGTCCCTTTTCTCTACCAGTCCCACAAAAGAAGGAAAGAACTACACACAAAAAGGATTCTTTGGTGGTCGTTTCTTTTCCAATTTCATTAGGTCATCCTTCCTGTTCCCCCCTTCCTTTCCTTTTTTCCCTATCTTTCTGGGTCAAGGGCTTATGGCCAAGTCCATAATCAAGCGCTTGCTTCATGCTTGAGGTCTTTGGCTTCATGCCAAAAAACAGGCTTGCAGAATCCGAGAAGAACAAAAAAAAATCAAATAGCCAGGTAAACATCTCATGCATGGGGCACCACAAAGGATGATGGGATGCTTCACTTGCTCTCTCTCTGCAAATGAAATTCAAAATGGTTGACCACTCGGCGCAAGCGAGGAAAGCGGACAACAGATGGGTCATGCTTGCACAAAGCAAAGGAAGCTACACTCGGTCGTACACACACACATGCACATAGACAGAATGGAAAGTGTAATGGTGCTTATTGCACTAGGAGGCATGTGCTTGTTATGCCTAGTGAGGCAGAAGCACATAGAATTTATTACAATCAGGAATACATGTTACAAGTCAAGGGGTAGATGAACTTGAGGCCAATTGTAACATCACTCTGTCATTTAGATGATAAGAGTAATAAAAAGAAATCTACCCTCACTTTTTATTGATCAACCAACTCTCTATTATAAAGATATTTTAGACCAAAATTGATTCCTAGTTTCTTGTCCAGATTTTTCGAAAAATGAGGAGGGGGTACCATTTTATTTTATATTTTATATTTTTCCAAGATGGCCGCCGCACATACAAATGCTATTAGGCAAGGCTTCCCGTTATATCTGTATTCTTCTGGGCTCCCTTTAAACCCACAAAAAGGCATCAAGTTATAACTTTAGGGGTCTGCAGCAAAATGTCAGTGGTTTTTTAAAAAAAATACAAAAATATCAAATAACAAAAAAAAGGAGGCAGGCGCAAAAAAGGATGTGGGCGGGGACGAGAAACTAGGAATAATTTTTATTTGGCCTTATCTGTAATTCTATGAATTCCATCCTTTGAAATACAAAATTTGGCTCAAAAATTTCCAAGTAGATAGAAGCATGTTATTACACCTAACATCATATGGACAGCAACATTTGTATTAACCCAACACAGTTGGAAGGAATTGTAATGAAACTGTAATGAAGAATCAAATATGGGACTTGTAGTTTCGAAACTTTCAGTTCACGAAACAACGGCCCACTAACAACGAGGGTTCACACGCAACGATGCTCATTGTTCTGAGACTACAAGTCGAGCGTAGTAAATTAACCATTTAACATAAGCAGAGAGGTCATCATTAACAACGAGATTGCTAAACATGAAGTTTGTTCTGTCCACACGGTCCATAACTACAAGGAGGTAGTTTCAGCATTTCAGCATTGTGGTTCTTGAACTAAACTTTAAGTTTTGAAACTACAAGTCTGTTCATAGGGTCTGGAACTACAAGATAACTACAAGGTCTTTGCTCGGATGCCAACTGCTTGTTCATGCATGCATTGAGAAAGCAAAAAACAATCATTGCGCAAGTGGCACGCAGATTTTCACGTGAACTGGAAACCTGTTTAAAAATGATTGCGTGTTTATGCTTCCCCAGAAACCGTCTTTCTGAAGATATGTCTATTCAGACGTCAATTCAAAACACCCCTTTTTGTGAGTTTTACATCATCATTTTAAATCAGCGATTATATGAAAATAACAGTAGACGCAACCGTGTTTTGAACTAAATGCGTAACAAAAGGCTCATTCTGGCAAAAGCTTGCTAGTATGAACTATTAAGTAACATCTTTCCTTCTCTGGATAGTGTTCGGTATAATTTCCAAGTTGGTTTGGGAGTGAAAAAGCCTAATAAGACAAATGGAATGAGGTCAATCAATGTTCTTGGGATGGTTTGCCCTTGAGAGAGTAGTAATAACAACCTTCTGAATCATCCACAATTCTACAGTTGTAATCAATACATAGTTTGTTTTTGCTTTATGTATACAGTTGTCAAAACCCTCTTTCTTTGTTGGTACTTCCAATATCCATTCATAACCAACTCTTAGACCTTATGCTTTTAAAAGGGGAAAGAGGGGAAAATAAAGGGATGAAAAAAACCAAAAGCAAATATTGTTTTATTGTTTTAATTAGCTAATCAATAATTAACATTTATTTAAAAAGCATTAGAAACATGAATTGTAAATGCATTGCTCAAAAATGTAATATCACTTGATTAATCCAATAACTAATGCTTCTTTATACCTAGATTATGGTTGTTACTGACTAGATAAATCATAACTCATCGGATAGAAGGAGTCTCAACTTCTACATCTTATCAAATAATGACAGACTCAATGTTCCAATGAATAGCAAAGAAAAAATACTGCAAACAGACAAATAAGTATTAAATTACACAGAAGTAGAAAGCAATTACAAACTAAAAAAATCAAGCCCATGAAAAACAGGAATTTATGAAAATTAACTCTGGAGAATATCAAGAAAACTAATTTTTATTTTGAAAATCCAAAGAGCATCCATGGCCAACAACGTACTTTTAACTACAAAAAATATATTCAAGAAAATAGCAATTATGGAGGGTTAACAAAGTTATTCAAAGAATTATTCAAACATGGCATTACTCCTCAAATCCATCCTAACATCCACTAAATTGAAGGAATAATTGGTAGCAGTGAGGTAACACCTGGGAGTTCAGTGAGAAGTGAAGAAAATTAGAAATAAACAAGTTTAACAAGACAGAAACATGACCTAGAAGTAAGTGACCTCTTCATAAAAACTGACGTCATCTACATGTACTTCAGTGCGAACAGGTGAAAACAAACCACCTCACAATGCATTTCATTATAAATCCCTGTTCACATGGATGTCAAACTTGGTGTAGCAAAACTTTTCAGTTGTTGCTTTGAGTTATGATTTCCACAGGGTTATCAAGTGGTGATGATTAATCATGTTACTTATGTTTGGCCTTACTCAACATCTGAATAAATTTTGGCCTAACTAAAATATACATGAAGTAGCAGTAATATAATGACACAGTGACAAGGACTACACTGTAAAGGGGAGAAGATTTCTATGAATTGGGCAAAGAGGCATTCATACTTTGGGTTATCATATATGAGCAAAAAAAATGAAAAAAGAACCCATATTTGGCAAACTAAAAATCAGTCTTCGATGTTCAATCAAAAATAACAAGCAAAGTGTAATGCATATACTGTAATGTATCTTCCAAAATGCATTTAACCACGATAAATTCTATATGCTATCTTGTGTAAAAACAAGTGAGAATTCAGGATCAGAGACTCATCAGCACAATACAATGAGTAAATCATTGTAAGTACCTTTCTTAGGTGATCAGGGGAGTGTTTCATTAAGCGTATTGTCAGTGATATTTATCGACAACTGTTATAAGCTACAGAAATCCTTGCATCTGATTGGCTGAGAGCAAATTTGTCAGAAAAAAATCACTGACAAAACGCTTGATGAAACGCTCCCCACTTCAACTAACCAATTCCACTCAATATTGAATATTAAGAAATAGCACATCAGCAAATTTGGAACTGGAATATGTCAAGACCATGGCCTTTGTCACATGCACTCTTTTGTTTTATCTTGTAAAGACGTTCTTTTCGAAGGTGGTTTTAAATGTCAAGTGTGAATGCGGCTTCAGTGACCCTCTCAACCCTACATTCACATCTAATTTAGACAATATATCTGTTATATATATCGCTGCCTCCACAAAGCTAGGTCAGGAAAGATCAGATTAATGGTCAAAACAAAAAGTTCAGTAGGTCTTTGTATCTAGTACAATGACTGGTTGAGATAATATGGACACTCAAAATCTACTCTTCAATCTTCAATCAATTCTGAAACAAAAGATTGAAAGGAAATTGGTACCATTACTAACAAAAACAAAAATATCTGTCCTGTTGGTTGACTTATAATACACATCTTCTAAATTGCTTTAAAATATAGATCTGAAAGTTGAAAGCTTTATATGCCCTAGTAAAACTGAAAACACCAAGCAACCACTAAAATGCATGCATCAACAACAACCCCCCCCCCCCCCCCACCCCAATGACATTTAAAGTAGAACGTTAATGATTTTAAATATTGGCTTAATACTTATTATTGCATAGATGGCATAAATTAAACAAGGTTATCCAAATTCAACGCTTGGAAACATTTGAAGTAATGATTATTATCAATTATAAAACGGTAAAATACAGCCCCCGATATAGCAGCTGAAGAGCTCCTCGAACGCTGCTGAGATATGTGACGACACACCCTGGACCAGTCCTGTCTAAGCAGACGATGTCCCATAACATCTTACACATTTTTCAGAGCCTATTTTGTCATCTCCTCTTCACTTATTTCTCTTCCTTCACTAGCGTCAGTCTTAATGTTAGTCTGTTGCCTCACTCTTAACTTCGTGTATGGTATTATTTTGATGAAAAATGCAGCGTTAAAAAAATAAAGGAATCAGTCACTTGTAAACAAAATAAGACGCCATTGTATTTTCAGCTGCTTGCACCGGGGCATGTTCGGCGTTTCAAGAGGGAACGAATACCATCCTGCTATTATTCGGAGGGCTTTTCAATTTGAAAGTGGGGTTTATTTCATTGATCATTGACCCTTCTCCTATGTATTTACAATCAAACGGTTTTAGCTATCAGAATCAGTTTCACTTTCCCTTTATAATGGTGTGAAATAAGGTCATGTTTAAATACACCAAACTCTTTATAATTTGATAAATAATTGCATTGCAATTACGTTCATTCATTATAGGACGTCGTCTGCTTAAGCAGGATCGATCCCGAGTGTGACGACATCAAAACATCGCTATATTTCTGGCGAATCCTCGGATATTCCAGATGCTGAGAAGAGCTTTTATTTGTGTTGTTTTTATAATCACCAGATACGCAGTTGACATAAAACTTATACGATTGCCATCTGTAAGCTTCCCAGTTTCTAGTGATACATTAATTGCCATATTTGTGATTTTCTTTGAATATCTACTTTAACAAATGAGATCAATTATTATTATATGTACTTTTCTACTCCCTATATCACTCTTTCATGTTCTATGCATCTTCTTTGTTGGGTTTCCTTCAGGAAATTCCTACTCAGAGTAGGATAAAGTTTGAGGTTCCCTAGCAATAAATATCAAACAGGGAATATGAAACTTTCAATCTTATAGCCTTTACTTTCAGACTCACTGGACTGAAAGAGCCTATCCTTCCTCTTAAATGGAGCTCTAGGCAGGAGGGGAAAAAATATTTTTTTAAAGGCCTATGTAGATACCTCAGTTTAAAAATTGTTGTCCTCTTTGCTGGTCTCTACTCAGGGGTCTAGAAAAGAATTCAGAATCCAGTTTCATAATATCAACAGCATGCAACGCACTTTACAGGGTTGGAAAAAAGTTTGGAATATTTTTTTGGCGATGAGTATGTCTGATTTTAAATGCTAGTTTCTACTATATTGTGATGAATAATTCATCCAAATCGGATTAACTGTGTTGAATGAAGTCTACTGTTCCATCTTGTACCAAAGATTACGTAATATTGTTAAACATGTTACAATGGCTGACCAATGAACCACATGTTGTCAGATTTGCTCTATTTGTGTTTGAACATCTTGTTATACATTTCTGTACTTCACGTGGAATTTTGAAAAAGCTACGTGCAGTTTGCAGTCATTTTGAGGACTTCGGTATAGCAATTAAACTGTATCTGATTATTTAACTTTTTCGTTAGACATTTGCAAAAACAGCAAATATACGCTTCCGAATTCCAAGTGGACCTCTGCACTGTGTGATAAGCCTGATTTTTAATGTTGTGCTTTTAAAGTTAAAAAGGGACACATATCTTTTATTTGAACCTCAACGAAGAACTTAAAATAACGAGGGATATGTTTAAGACAAGAAATAATTCTTGGAATAAAAATATTCCAAACTTTTTTCCAACCCTGTATTATGTATGCACTTTTTTTTCTTCCAAGAATACTGCCAAGACTTCAAAAACTTTTCTTAAACATCTAAAGCTGATTAGCTACAAAAATAGACCATTTCGAGTCAATATTCTATATAGTTACAAAGTAGTAAAAGTACCCACCAGCAACTGTTAAAGGGTTTTGTACTTTAAGCCTCCGACTTCTCTCGTATTTCTGAGAAGTCGGGTCAGTTCCCTGGACAGGCTCTAAAGATTGGGTGATTTGACCGAGAGCCATGATGGACAAATCTAGATTATTCTACAACACAATGGTTGTTTCTCTCTTTAGCGAATCTCAAATGCAATGTTCATTTCACAAACTAATCCATGCCTTACAGACTGTTATATCTATTCCACCTGAACTCTTCTCAATTACCACTATGACACACCCACTTTAGCCAGAAAAATACATCCTAGATACTCTGTTAAAAGCTCAGTTATATTTTAGTTATAAGAGCATTACATTGGTTTGTTTCATGCATTGCTGATGTGACATATTTTCTAGGGAGAAATAGGATGAAACACTCACATGATTTTATAAATACACAAAGATTATCCAGCATTACTGTAGACAATTCAATATGTTAAAAATGTTTTGTTGTCAATTATATACACTTCCATTTGATTTTAGCCTTAGTTATCTCAGGATTATTTTCCAAAGAGTTAACTCACAGTCCTCACTTATTTGCAATTACAGAGTTCTGGTCATGCGATAACATCATGAAAGAAACTGCCTCAAATCGATTGGGAAAGGTTGATTATATCGTACATAAGAATTGGTGTACGCTGTAAGGTTTTGAAATCACCAAAACGAGCAGAAATCTACTCAATCCTGCTGAGAGTCACATGCACTGCACACAGAAAAGGTTATATGGGACTACATCACTATATACACATGTTCAGCCCGAACATTTCAGCTGTTTCTCGTCATATTTCGAGTATAAGGGCATTTGAAGAGCAATCCTTTTCAGAGGACATTTCTACTATGATGTTCTTCCAAACTGACATAAAAGAAATGAGAAAGCTCACAAATTATTTTTTACCTTTCCTAGAACTCAACCTTCCCTTTAAATACATGTAATATCAATACATTCTCCTTTTCTATTTTTAGAAAGTATTTCCTAATATTATTAGATTTTAGCTTGTCCAAGGAATATAAAAATGCATTTTCATTGCAACTGCAAACACTCAATATTAATTCAATCACTTTCTTTAGGAATAGAACTTTACTTCCATGACCAGATGAACCATTACAATCAAATTAACGGCTATATTCCAATCTTTAGACATAAAATTGTGCACTTCATCATTTTCATGTGTTTACCGATGGTTTGCGGAGCGAAAGTTAGGTTAAATTTAATTAATGTGATAAAATTTCCTTTACGATTCTTTTTCTCTTTTTCGCGACACCGTTTTCGGACATGCGCAGTGGAATTTAAATGTACAAGCTTGTCCGTTTTTTCGCCATGTTGGTCAGTTAGCCACAGGACACGACCATCGATGTCACGTAAAATTCTAACCGCTGTTTGCTGAACAGGACAATTGACGTTCATAACTCACCATGTTCAAGAGACCATTCAAGTCACAAACTAATCCTGCCACAGAAGTAAGTTATGAAAGAAACAAACTATATGTTAAATCAGGAACCTGAAATAATATTGAACGGAAGGTGCTCGCGAGAGATTGAAATGAGCTTGACGTATTAACTGATTTGCATTATATGCTGTGTACATGTAGACGTGGCAGTGAAAGTGCCACACCCAGGCGCCATGTTTGATTCGTATGATGTTCATAAATGAACATCTATTTCTGAAATAACGTTGGACATTTCTTTGGTTTCGGAGACAGATATTTAGATACATGTATTTGAGACAAATTTAATTTAAAGATATCTGTCAAACTCAATCATCAAATTAGAGAAAGCACTATAAAATGTGCATATTATTATGAACAGAATTGCCAAGATTATTATGGAATGCATGATTTGTATCTGTTTTTAGATTTACAGATAATTCAATATTATAGTAAATTGAACTTCACAATTTGCAATCATTTTGATTGAAGGATATAAACTTTGGCATTGAGATATAACTGTTTCGAAATGGATTGTTTCTTATAACTGGCAAAAGTTAATTTGTAAAGTTGAGTATATTTCAACAATATTTGCTAGATATTTGCAAAGCAGTTTAACTTGGCAGTTCTGGGGGTATAACTTGATCAATGCTAGAGCGAATTATATTTGGTTTGGTATCAAGTTTTATGCAGAGAAGTACATGCATTTAGAATTGAAGTAATGTGGTTTGGACAATGATATGTATACAATGTGGTTGTTGGTTGTTGGTTGTTCTCTTTATGAGAAGATTTACTCAAAGAATTGCTAAAATAAGTAGTTCAGTTTATTAGTTGAATTCATGTATACCAAGTCAACGTGAGCCAAAACTGAAGGAAAGCTCAGCCTCAAAAATACAATTGAACTGGAGGTTTTCTTCATTAAATGATTTGGTTGACTAAAATGCTGTGTTTTTATTCAAGTATAGTCAAACCTCGTTACAAAGAACGCTGCTAGTTGGCTTAAAATTGCACAATTATAAAAAAGGGAATTATTTAATTTGGCTTATTTCAAAAGAGCTTGACAATGTAGCTCAGAATTGAAAATTTAAAATAAAATTACAAGGCTTGGAATTTAACATTGTTTAATAGCAAGTTCAGCAAGTTTTAAAGCATTGGTGAATTTAACAGAAATTAATAATAAAACCTTGGCTCTTTTTTTATTGATTCTGTTGAATGACACCTAGAAATTGAAGATATGCAAAATTGGTATGGAACATTTATTTCCATAAGATAAGATAATAGAACTTCATTATAAGATGGTTCCACTGTAACAAAGAAAGGCTCAAACAACAATATTACTTTCATATGCAATCAGAGAATGCATTAGTTTATTGTTTATTATAAGACAAACATCAAATTAGTTTGTCAGAGATTGGCTAAAGTAGATTGACAACAAAATTGAGTGCTTTGACTTTGATATTACAAAATGAATAAGTTTAACAAATTAATACAGAAGCAAAGAGTGAATTATCAAACTCTTTTGGTAACACGTCTTCATACAATAATTGAAGTTTTGTATGATTTGAAAATGCACTCAGATATATTAATATTTAAAATGTTGATATGCAGTATAAATGACAAATATACTTAATATTTGCTTTGGTTTTCTGCTGGTTGTATTCGCAGATTCGAATAAATGTAAAGCTTTACGGCTTTCTATATCAAATTCGTGGGATTAGGAGTTCTTGAGTTGGTAGTTCCCTTTGTCATCTATTCAACCGTGATCGATTCAGAAAGTCATCTTATTTTCAAATGGTATTTATTATTTAACTTTTTTTTTTATTTATTTAAATGGTATTTATTCCACCATCCAATACAATTGTGTTTGGTATCTCTACCATGTCAGAATTATAATTTTAATGTGCAGATTTTAGAGTTTGATAGACTTATATTTAATTCGGTGGGTACCATTCTAGGTTTGCACAAGTTCTGTTTAAACCTTTCCATGAAAACCAGATTCAAAAGATACTCAAAAAATTTAAATGCTATTTATTCCACCATTCAATACAATTGTGTTTGTTATCTCTACCATGTCAGAATGATAATTTTAATGTACAGATTTTAGAGTTTGATAGAATCCTATTCTAAATGGGCGGGTACCATTCTAGGTTTGCACAAGCTCTGTTTAAAACTGTCCATGAAAACCAGATTCTCAAGAGTTAACAGTTAGAGAATTATCCTCCAGAAAAAATGTTATCTTTCCTAAAATACTACTATCAATAATTGTAAATTTGAAATGATACATGCATTTCATTCACAAAACTTGTCAAATATTTCATTTTCAAATGTAAATATCCAGATAACAGAATACGTGAATGAGATCACAAGCAATACTGATCATGCTGATATCTTGAAGTAGGTATAGAATTGTAATATTATCTCCAAAATGACAAAACACAGTAAAAGGAACAGTTTTTTCATAGGCTGTCAATAACATGTTGAATACAGCCAAAGTTCCAATACATTTCGATGGAACATGTGTTTATTCTGCTGTGGTTTTAATGTAAAACTTTTGATTTTTAATTGTTCAATTATTTACACAATGTTTCGAGTAAGCATATGCAAAGTATGAATTTCTAGGAAGCAATCTATTTTGGGCGTTAAATAAGCTTTTGTTTGTTAACCTACAAAGAGAAGAAGGCACAGATATATTCTGGTGAGTACACTCCCACTGAAGATACAATTCTGCATAGAACATGATTCAGTAATAAAGCACGATGATTGTAACAAAAAGGATGCATTTCAGTTTCTAAATAAATACCAAAGGTACACTAATAATACATTTATGCTAATAGAACTTTGAAAAATGACAACTTAAATGTATGCATCTCAACTTGTTCTTTTCATCTTTAAATGGGAGATTTTATCCTAAAATAATTCTGAATCATTTAAACAGTTAATACCACATTTGGGGTTTTCCCTATTTTATTTAAATACAAAAATTTAAATCTGAAGATCTGTAAGAAGACAAGCAGATAAATAAGAATTTTGAAGAAATTACTAGATTAACTGAATGATTGAATAGATCTACTACATAATCATAATGTGCAAAAATGACTCCTAAAGAAATATGAGTTAGACAAACTTTTTATGCCTCCGCCCACCGAAGGTGGGTGCCGGAGGCATTATGTTTTCGGGTTGTCCGTCCGTCCGTCCGTCCCACTTCTCGTTACCGCGATATCTGAAGAATCATTTGAGGTAGGAACCTCAAACTTGGTACTAGTATGTATCCCCATACAAAGATGAACTGATTAGATTTTGGGGTAAGTAGGTCAAAGGTCAGAGGTCACAGAGGTCAATTTACATGAAATTACATGAAATTCTTGGTTTTTAGCACCGTTACCGCGATATCTCAAGAACTGTTTAAGGTAAGAACTTCAAACTTGGTACTAGTATGTTTCCCTATACGAAGATGAACTGATTAGATTTTGGGGTAAGGAGGTCAAAGGTCAGAGGTCACAGAGGTCAATTTACATGAAATTACATGAAATTCTTGGTTTTTAGCACCGTTACCGCGATATCTCAAGAACGGTTTGAGGTGAGAACTTCAAACATGGTACCAGTATGTATCCCCATAGAAAGAGGAACTGATTAGATTTTGGGGTAAGGAGGTCAAAGGTCAGAGGTCACAGAGGTCAATTTACATGAAATTACATGAAATTCTTGGTTTTTAGCACCGTTACCGCGATATCTCAAGAACTGTTTGAGGTGAGAACTTCAAACTTGGTACCAGTATGTATCCCCACAGAAAGAGGAACTGATTAGATTTTGGGGTAGGTAGGTCAAAGTTCAGAGGTCACAGAGGTCAATTTACATGAAATTACATGGAATTACTGGTTTTTAGCACCGTTACTGCGATATCTCAAGAACTATCTGAGGTGAGAACTTCAAACTTGGTACCAGTATGTATCCCCATAGAAAGATGAACTGATTAGATTTTGGGGTAAGTAGGTCAAAGGTCAGAGGTCACAGAGGTCAATTTACATGAAATTCTTGGTTTTTAGCACCGTTACCGCGATTTCTGAAGAACTATTTGAGGTAAGAACTTCAAACTTGGTACCAGTATGTATCCCCATAGAAAGAGGAACTGATTAGATTTTGGGGTAGGTGGGTCAAAGTTCAGAGGTCACAGAGGTCAATTTACATGAAATTACATGGAATTACTGGTTTTTAGCACCGTTATCGCGATATCTCAAGAACTATCTGAGGTGAGAACTTCAAACTTGGTACCAGTATGCATCCCCATAGAAAGATGAACCGATTAGATTTTGGGGTAAGTAGGTCAAAGGTCAGAGGTCACAGAGGTCAATTTACATGAAATTACATGAAATTACTGTTTTTAGCCTCGTTATCAAATATTTCTAGAACAGTTTGAGCCATCAACAGAATTTAGGCGGAGGCATATAGGAGACGCAGTCGCATTCATCTTGTTATTTCTATAACAAGAGCACTCATACTAGCAGCACACAAGCCTACAATATCATAATTTTTATAATTACTTTCCAAAATTAATGATCGGAATGAAATAGAAAAAAAGGAGTCAATGTTTAATGACGAATGAAAGTGGAACTTGCCACAATAACTGATTGCCTAAGGCATACTTGACGCTACAAACCTATCCATCTAAATCTGTGACCGAGTATACTTCTATGAAACTTGACTCATTCAAAGGAATGTCTACCATATGCTTCACAACCACTCTACAACCATACGATTTTTACTCACAATTCTGTTAATACAACAAGGAATCTTCTCATTCTCACTACTACAAAATACTTGACCTTGAAAAAAAAAACAACGGAACCATATCTGCCACGTATGCATGTTGTAAACACATTTACATTTTCCATTACAGTGTTTCAACTAATGGATTATCAAAATAGGCAAATACGATTTTAAATCCCACAGACTTATAACAGTGACAACTCTATGTATATATTGTAGAGCCATTCTGTTACCACCACACTGTCTTTTACATGACAACATAAACAAACCCCAGTTCCTGTCACTGGATTAGAATGCCTCAAAGTGAAGTCACTGATCACACAACACATTCACTGCAACAAATTAAAAACTCGCTACAATTTCCAAGGCGCCAACATTATGGTGTAGCATTTCTTCCACATCAAAAAGTAGCAAAGAAATTCCGACTGAGAAATATTTTAAAACTAAGCTCTTCTAAACTGTCAATGAATTCGAAACTGGACCTAAATAAGGACGAACAGAAAACGTCACAAAAACACACAAAAACCACAAAATCAATCTGAAATCCACCTACCCAGATCTGTGACAAAGTACTCCGTAGTGTCTACAGGCAAGAGATAGGTATTCCAGTTGTTAGCCATGTTCAAGGATACCATTAGTTTATAGCCCTCAGTGATGGGTGGACTGGGTGCTGGCTGGAAGCTTACTCTCAACGTAGTATGGTTCATTGGTAAGACTTGCAAATATAGTGGGGGCTTGGGTGCTGATTGGAACAAATAGGAAAACAAAAACAGTTTTTTCACAACCATGTTATAGTGATGACCACTAGAACACCATAGTATAAGTAGGAAAACAACATCTGATACTAAAAGCAGAAAAAATAATCATTTCACAAGAATATTAAAAATGTCCTTCAAAATGACCTCATACAGATCATGGAGATAAAAAGTTTTTGAATGCATTGCTATGCCAATTATTACAGATACATGTAGGCTACATCACATGTACAATGTAGTTTACACTATGATAAATGTATTTATACAAAATGTCTATACTTTGGTCAGGACAGAGACAAAATTAAAGACAAGCAGTATCAACAGCAGTGATGTGACATATCAAGTTATTCTGGACTTATTTCCAAGAAAATAGGGTACACGGATGAATTAATATGGAGTTGAAATATAAAGCATTCTTTGCTCTAGCAAACTGATAGTCCTTAAACCAACTCTTTAAACCTGACAATCTGTATCAATCATTATCCAACGTGGTGGGCTCTAAGAACTAGCTATAGCTATCAAGAGATAATCCAAACCCAACTCACTTGTCTCATTGATGTTCCTTGGTGTTGCCACTGTAACATTACCCGAGTAACTCCCGAGACCAACCTTGGTTGCTGCAGTCATGCTCACACTGTAGTTGGAATTTGGTGTCAAGCCATTGATGGTGTACTCGTGCAGATCCCCGCCTACCATTGTCACATTGCAGTATCGGTTGTTGGCACGGCAATATGTGATGCCATACTGGTGATGATACCGTTAGCACGATGTGAAAGGAGCTCATCCCATGTGACAGTAATGGAGGTTGGGCTTTCACTCGCTAAGGAAAACTCAGGACTACCTGTAGGAACTGTTCAAATATAAACAAAATTATGAGAGTATTTATATGAGTATCAATATGAAAGCAATGTTCAAATACATTTTCAAGCATTTTATAATAGATTTATGTAATGGGACCAATTGTGTTAAAACTAAAAGATGTTGAATGGTACATGCAATCCTTTACTTCATTACTATTATCTTCCTTTCTCTCTCTCTCTCTCTGCAACCATCATTTGTCTCCAAAGATTACAATATGGCACTGTATCAAAGCCCTATCAAAATTTAGATTTGAAGAAACATTGCTTCAGCTGAATACAGATATTTTTTCTGTTTTCAAACATTTCTCAAGCCAGAAGTAGTAAAGAAACAATACGTACCATCTTGGGCCGTCACCACATATTCTTGGTAGCGCGGACAAGGTGCCTTGTTAGTGAAGCACTGCACAGTGATCCGATATTCAGTGTACGGCTCCAGTTTATTCAGGTCACAAGATGGGTTAGGCACCACTTGCTCAAATGCATCTGCATCTATATAAAACAAGATGAATGCGACTGCGTCTCCTATATGCCTCCGCCTAAATTCAGTTGATGGCTCAAACTGTTCTAGAAATATTTGATAACGAGGCTAAAAACCAGTAATTTCATGTAATCTCATGTAAATTGACCTCTGTGACCTCTGACCTTTGACCTACTTACCCCAAAATATAATCAGTTCATCTTTCTATGGGGATGCATACTGGTACCAAGTTTGAAGTTCTCACCTCAGATAGTTCTTGAGATATCGCGGTAACGGTGCTAAAAACCAGTAATTCCATGTAATTTCATGTAAATTGACCTCTGTGACCTCTGAACTTTGACCTACCTACCCCAAAATCTAATCAGTTCCTCTTTCTATGGGGATACATACTGGTACCAAGTTTGAAGTTCTTACCTCAAATAGTTCTTCAGAAATCGCGGTAACGGTGCTAAAAACCAAGAATTTCATGTAATTTCATGTAAATTGACCTGTGACCTCTGACCTTTGACCTACTTACCCCAAAATCTAATCAGTTCATCTTTCTATGGGGATACATAATGGTACCAAGTTTGAAGTTCTCACCTCAGATAGTTCTTGAGATATCGCGGTAACGGTGCTAAAAACCAAGAATTTCATGTAATTTCATGTAAATTGACCTCTGTGACCTCTGACCTTTGACCTACTTACCCCAAAATCTAATCAGTTCATCTTCGTATGGGGATACATACTAGTACCAAGTTTGAGGTTCCTACCTCAAATGATTCTTCAGATATTGCGGTAACGAGAAGTGGGACGGACGGACGGACGGACGGACGCACGGACGTTACGACGTACGGACGGACAACCCGAAAACATAATGCCTCCGGCACCCCCCTTCGGTGGGCGGAGGCATAAAAATGAAATGTCATGTGATAGCAATGAATCTCATATATCAAGTTTCCATCTCTATCCACTGAGATTAATTGGGGGCATTGCGCAGTATGAAAATACAGAAGGGCATGATAGTCAAATACAATTTCACTACTTGCTTTTTAATGGGAGTATTCCTTCTGAACTCTAGTCGTTGAACTTGTATATCAGCTTCCCAGCTAACACTTATATGATAGTCAAGAAGTGGCACTATCTTGCTCCTTTACTATCTTGCACCTTAACAATTCACAATACTCCCCTCTTATGCTCACTATCCTTATTTTCTTGTTCACCCCCCCCCCCCCCCCGCCCCCAAACAAAACAAAAATACAAAGTGAATCCCAAGAGGGGGCAGCAATTACTCACCTTCTACTAATGCCTTGCACTCCAGATGGTAGGCTATAACTGGAGCTGGTAGATCGGCAGGAGGCTCCCATGTTACTCTTATACGCCGACTTGAGATCAGATTGATGGAGAGGTTACGAATGGGCCCTGGGTATGTGTCCTTTGGATCTGTATGACAAGGCAAGAAATCTAGTTATTAATCAATTTAATCGGGGTAATATTTGACTTTCTTCAATTCACTAAGGTATACGTATATTACTTTTTACACGGTATGTAATACTGAGCATCTCTATTCTTTTCCAAATGAAATGGTCTTTGTATTTTCAATCAGTATATTAACATCAATGCATGGGTAATACCAAATGGAATTCAAAGCCGTCCTTTCACACAGATGTTTATTGATTTTAAAAGAATATACAGGTACTTTCTATTGTCATTAATCAATTCTATTTGAATCCACAAACTGAAATATTAATGTACAATTTTCATCTAATTAGAAAGGGAATACTATCCAAGATTTCCTGATTGGCACTACGAACAGGTTATAAACATAACTCAAAGAGTCAAAAAACTACTTACATGCATCAATGGTGACCGATCCGGTCACTAAGGCACTGCCTGCCTCATTCCTGGCCTCACACTGATAGACACCTTCATCCTCCCACCATAGCTGTGATATCACATAGTCATTGTTGTCCATGTGACTGTGGAAGTCATCGATAAGGGCTGGTACACCATTGTGGAGCCAGGTGATCTCTGGACGAGGCTCACCGGTCGCCTGACACCAGAATCGAATCTTGCTACCAATAACCCTGTGGTTGACTTCAGGTACCACTGTGATCACAGGTGGAGCTAGAGATAGATGAAAGAAAACTTTTTACAGAATATGTCATAAAAGACACACATATTATATCACAGAGATAGAAAACTACTGTTTAATATTCATCAACCTTGATGAAAATTTAATGAAAAAGAAGAAAAATGGCTGAAAAACTATAGCCTTTACCAGTAATCAATCAAACCACTTTCCAGAGTATATTATGTCATCAGATTCAATGACCAATATCAGAAATTAGGAATAAGTATCATCAACAAATAGATCCAATTCAATTATTATATTGATAATTGATTAAGGATACATTTTTAAATTCTTAAAAATGGAAACCCCTTTTGAATAAAAAAGATGAAACTGTATGATTTAACTTACACATAATATCCAGCTTAGCTTCTGCCAAGATGGTCTGACCGGTCTCAGGATTTGTAGCTTGGCAGCGATAAGTTGCATTGTCCAGCGAGTAGCGCACATTCCTTATCAAAAGATTGCTCCCACCAAGATAGCTGACTCCTTCACTGCGAATGGGGCGCCCATCTGAAAGAGCAATGAAGAAAGATGATCAAAAGGTCTCGTTGAATAAATTACAGATTAATAAAATAAAATAAAAATGAATGCATATTCTAAGATTGTCAAGAACCAATACCTTGCATAATATTATGATCAACATCATGACATTGACAACCTCTTTTTATCCCTCTTAATTATTCTACCCGTCCTCTTTTTTTATTTGTTGTTAAAGAATATGTATGTTTTGAAGAAGAAAAAAAAGTATACCGGTACCGGTACTAGAAAAATCGCTCGGGGGGGGGGGGGTTAGTTATGTCCATATCAATAGATAGATACCCCTAAATATGTTGCCCTTAGTTCTATATACCTTTCATGGCTTTCAAATAAAACAACATTACAAGAGTACATTGAAATATTGAATTTAAAATAAATACATACAATATTGCTCCACAAGTACCTTAAGATATGTTTTCAGCCAATCATGTTCAAGTGCACTTTCCAGTGTAGATGAATTGATACTAACCAAATCTATTATGTAATACAGTAAATATATTCATCACTTATAAAACTAAATCAATCAAAAAGATTGTGTCGCATACTAGGCAACTCTTGAACCATATTGCAGCATGAAATCTGAACCCTGTACACTTTGTATTAAACACACAAGTTGAGTATTATTGAAATGTTTATATTGCTCTTAAGAACACACCTGATTCTGTCAGTTTTCTCTTTCCTCAGGTACAAATATTTGCTCAGGTCAGTGAATCATTTTGTTACAATACAATGCCCTCATTATCAATCACTCTAAGCAAACGTTTTTGTGGCAAGGCACCTAATAAAGGAAAAGGTGCTAAAAAATTAAATACCTATCTCCCTCCCCCTAAAATTGCTTGCTTGAAAGTGCTCCTGTAAGATTATCAGCCAATAAATTTCAAAGTATTTACGGACATTGTCACCCACTTTGCAGTGAACAAAACACTTCTAGCTGTTCACTGAAAACATCACAACCACATGTAGTAAAGTCTGCAATGGCAAAACCTCAAAACATTACCAGTGCTCAACAGTTACACTAAATTATGGATGAAGTTATCATTTACATACTTGGAATGTGTTAAAAATAATGACTACCATTTTTTGTTTAAACAGTCATAATGAGCACAAACTAGAAGGAAAAAGGGCAACAAGAAAGAGGCTCAGAGAAAATATGTTAGACATGGGAAACCTACAAACATATAGTGAAGTATACATTAACAAAAATTTGAGTATGATGTGCACAGTGAAAGTTTACTGCTGCAACATGTATATTGAATAAGAAGCCTGCTGAAGAGTGACTAACCGTCTCACTTCTTCATGACAAGAGGGAAATACAGGAAATGATTGCATGACGAGTAGGAAATGAGAGAAATTGTTGGATCATTACATTCTGCAAACAAGAATGTAAAGTGTAAAAAGATGATGATATGGTGAAGGTGCATTCTATTTTGAATATGACCTAGGGTTACCCTTTCATTAGCACAGAAAAAATTCTAGTAAGTGCCCTAGACTGATGAAGAAATAGATAATTCTGTTCTTTTACATTGTCAATGTTATTCTTACATTCTCTTTCAAATATCTGGAATTCTTTATGAAAACACAGAATATTGATTGGAAAGAAAGTAAGAAATATTTTCTACAAAAATATGATAAGATAAATATCTGAATATTAACTAATCGGGCCTACAAGACATTCAATACATTTGCTTCATGATAATTCAAGACTGGATTAGCATGAACAATAGAAAGAACAAAAATTATTATGAAATATTTCTTCTTAAAATCTGGTGGATGTAATCTTTCCAAGGTCGAAATAGAGAACAAATTTAAGATTTTACATCAACTTAAAATCAACATATTTCAAACACGCACTCTCGAAGTTCATTTCAGACTGTTATGTCAATAATCAGCCACAAATATTTATCACACACTTCAGACATATCCTTTTTAATTTGCACCGGTTAATTATTACTTTTTTCATTATCAATGAATTATTCTGAATCTTAACTGTAAATAATCACCAACAGAATGGTGATGATATACGTAAATTTGAAGAAAAACATTTTTATCAATAACAAAATCAAAAGGTATTCATTCATCTTTATAACAAGATGAAAACAATTTTTTCATAACAAGGAAAACAGATTGTGGCCCAATTACATGTAATATACAAGTTGTAAGTAGATTAAATGGAAAGTCTGAAGGCATGCACAGCTAAATAGGCACTTGAGGGTGGAGTCATGCCAACAACATCTGTGCCACATCATCTTCTCATATTCATTGTGGATCACTTATTCAATTGCTGACCCAGTTTATTAAATCCAATTCAATAATACATTAATTAATCTGTTACTGCATGGAATCGCCTTGGATCACTTCAAGAATGTAGATTTGGAATTTGGAATTGCTTTGATTAATAGTGACAAGATATGAGGCCACTGAAATCATAGACGTATATAGGCATTAAAAAGAGTTGCTAAAAGAGAGACATGAAGAGATAGTGACTGGCAGAGAAGGAGAGAGTGAGAAAGAACAGGGAAGCACGCGACATAACAAAATCATTTAAAAGTCAGATAATTTTAGCTCTTCACTACAAATTGGACCATTAGAGTAATTGGTCAACACTGTTTAGAATTATTCCCCACAATATCAAAATAGTACAGAGCCTCTTATGTGTTGTGCAAATGAAATTTAAATAAGATATTTGGGTAACGGGCACGGCTCTACACCCCAATTAACTCATCATAAAGTCGTAAAAGCTTTTGAATTCCCTAACGGCTATCGAAGTCCTCCGCTGAGCGAGGAGCAGAAATCCTCGAAAATTCATATTCTCGTATCTCCCTCATTTGGGCCTTAATATCATGAAAATTCCAGAGTAGATAGGAAATGATAATATTATGCTTCATATCAATTTTCACTGAAAACGGTTGAGTATTTTTTGAGATACAAGTATTTTTCTGTTCAAAAAGAGCCGAGAAAAGAGGTTTTGTTTTTTTCCCCCGACACAAGTCTGGGACGAAATGAATATGCAAACAAATGGCATATTGCTAAACTTTAAACTCCAGTCTCACTCCCTGCGCAGTTTCAAGTTTGTGCAGTTAGTAGTTTTTTGTAAAACTGCCATAAAAAATCGAAGACTTAACATGAAAAATACTGAAATCCTTGCAATCTGATTGGCTGAGAGCAAATTTGTCGGTAACATGTCACTGACAAGACATGCCCCCTGTTTAGCGTATACTCGAGTGGAAACCATCCTGCATGCACAGCTATACGTGGGACCACACATGAAGAACGGTAGAGGGTTCATGAATGACAATGCCTTCGATTTTTTCCCCGACATAACCGTTCGACGGATAATTATGAAAAGATATTTTGAGGATCCCCTCAATATACTTTGATATTTCATATCAAAGTTTTGATCAAGTTTTGATCTTGTGCAATGACAGCAATTGTGAAAATACTGCTACATTTTCAGACTTTAAAAAACAAGAGCCCCAGGGGGCACCACGCTCACCTGAGGTGGATCAATTCACATCTGGTGCATGTTCTCTCTAGCACCACCAACTTTCATTCTTCATCTATAGAGGTATCTCTATACACAATACCAAGTCTGAGCTTTCTACCAAGTTCGGTTAAATTCCAATCTTGGAGAAGAAGCTGAAAATGTAAAAAGTTTATGGATGGCGGACAACTTGCCCCCCCCCCCCCCAGTATGTTCCCCCCACAGACCCCCTATAGGGCCACCCAGGAAAAATTCATGAATAACTTTCATTTTTCGTCTATAGAGGTATCTCCATACACAATACCAAGTCTGAGCTATTCCTGGTTCTGGAGAAGAAGATGTTTGAAATTTACATAGCTTTTACACTTGGGGGCCCTCCCCCTGGGCCCCCCTGGGGGCCACATGTACCATTTTAGCAACTTTGGATCCCCTACCCCTAAGGATGATTCCTACCAAGTTTGGTTGAATTCCGATTATGTGTTTTGGAGAAGATCAGAATGTACATTTTGCCTGGCAATGCCCCCCCCCCCCCTCCAGTATGTTACCCCCACAGGGCCCCTATAGGGCCACTCAAGACAAATTTCATGAACATTCATTCTTCATCTAGAGAGGTATCTCCATACACAATACCAAGTCTGAGCTATTCCTGGTTCTGGAGAAGATGTTTGAAATTTACATAGCTTTTACACTTGGGGGCCCTCCCCCTGGGCCCCCCTGGGGGCCACATGTACCATTTTAGCAACTTTGGATCCCCTACCCCTAAGGATGATTCCTACCAAGTTTGGTTGAGTTCCGATTATGTGTTTTGGAGAAGAAGATCAGAATGTACATTTTGGCTGGCAGCCCCCCCCCCCCCCCCTCCGGTATGTTACCCCCACAGGGCCCCTATAGGGCCACTCAGAGAAATTTCATGAACAACATTCTTTCTTCATCTATAGAGGTATCTCCATACACAATACCAAGTCTGAGCTATGCCTGGTTCTGGAGAAGAAGATGTTTGAAATTTACATAGCTTTTACACTTGGGGCCCTCCCCCTGGGCCCTCCTGGGGCCACATGTACCATTTTAGCAACTTTGGGTCCCCTACCCCTAAGGATGATTCCTACCAAGTTTGGTTGAGTTCCGATTATGTGTTTTGGAAAAGATCAGAATGTACAATTTGCCTGGCAACGCCCCCCACCCCTCCAGTATGTTACCCCCACAGGGCCCCTATAGGGCCACTCACAGAAATTTCATGAACAACATTCATTCTTCATCTATAGAGGTATCTCCATAAACAATACCAAGTCTGAGCTATGCCTGGTTCTGGAGAAGAAGATGTTTGAAGTTTACATAGCTTTTACAATTGGGGGCCCTCCCCCTGGGCCCCCCGGGGGGCTACATGTACCATTTTAGCAACTTTGGGTCCCCTACCCCTAAGGATGATTCCTACCAAGTTTGGTTGAATTCCGATTATGTGTTTTGGAGAAGATCAGAATGTACATTTTGCCTGGCAATGCCCCCCCCCCCCACCCCCCCCCCCTCCAGTATGTTACCCCCACAGGGCCCCTATAGGGCCACTCAAGACATATTTCATGAACATTCATTCTTCATCTAGAGAGGTATCTCCATACACAATACCAAGTCTGAGCTATTCCTGGTTCTGGAGAAGAAGATGTTTGAAATTTACATAGCTTTTACACTTGGGGGCCCTCCCCCTGGGCCCCCCTGGGGGCCACATGTACCATTTTAGCAACTTTGGATCCCCTACCCCTAAGGATGATTCCTACCAAGTTTGGTTGAGTTCCGATTATGTGTTTTGGAGAAGAAGATCAGAATGTACATTTTGGCTGGCAGCCCCCCCCCCCCCCCCCCCCCTCCTCCGGTATGTTACCCCCACAGGGCCCCTATAGGGCCACTCAGAGAAATTTCATGAACAACATTCTTTCTTCATCTATAGAGGTATCTCCATACACAATACCAAGTCTGAGCTATGCCTGGTTCTGGAGAAGAAGATGTTTGAAATTTACATAGCTTTTACACTTGGGGGCCCTCCCCCTGGGCCCTCCTGGGGGCCACATGTACCATTTTAGCAACTTTGGGTCCCCTACCCCTAAGGATGATTCCTACCAAGTTTGGTTGAGTTCCGATTATGTGTTTTGGAAAAGATCAGAATGTACAATTTGCCTGGCAACGCCCCCCACCCCTCCAGTATGTTACCCCCACAGGGCCCCTATAGGGCCACTCACAGAAATTTCATGAACAACATTCATTCTTCATCTATAGAGGTATCTCCATAAACAATACCAAGTCTGAGCTATGCCTGGTTCTGGAGAAGAAGATGTTTGAAGTTTACATAGCTTTTACAATTGGGGGCCCTCCCCCTGGGCCCCCCGGGGGGCTACATGTACCATTTTAGCAACTTTGGGTCCCCTACCCCTAAGGATGATTCCTACCAAGTTTGGTTGAATTCCGATTATGTGTTTTGGAGAAGATCAGAATGTACATTTTGCCTGGCAATGCCCCCCCCCCCCCCCCACCCCCCCCCCCCCCCTCCAGTATGTTACCCCCACAGGGCCCCTATAGGGCCACTCAAGACAAATTTCATGAACATTCATTCTTCATCTAGAGAGGTATCTCCATACACAATACCAAGTCTGAGCTATTCCTGGTTCTGGAGAAGAAGATGTTTGAAATTTACATAGCTTTTACACTTGGGGGCCCTCCCCCTGGGCCCCCCTGGGGGCCACATGTACCATTTTAGCAACTTTGGATCCCCTACCCCTAAGGATGATTCCTACCAAGTTTGGTTGAGTTCCGATTATGTGTTTTGGAGAAGAAGATCAGAATGTACATTTTGGCTGGCAGCCCCCCCCCCCCCCCCCCCCCCCCCCCCCCCCCCCCTCCGGTATGTTACCCCCACAGGGCCCCTATAGGGCCACTCAGAGAAATTTCATGAACAACATTCTTTCTTCATCTATAGAGGTATCTCTATACACAATACCAAGTCTGAGCTTTCTACCAAGTTCGGTTAAATTCCAATCTTGGAGAAGAAGCTGAAAATGTAAAAAGTTTATGGATGGCGTACAACTTGCCCCCCCCCCCCCCCCCCCCCAGTATGTTCCCCCCACAGACCCCCTATAGGGCCACCCAGGAAAAATTCATGAATAACTTTCATTTTTCGTTTATAGAGGTATTTCCATACACAATACCAAGTCTAAGCTATGCCTGGTTCTGGAGAAGATGTTTGAAATTTACATAGCTTTTACACTTGGGGGCCCTCCCCCTGGGCCCTCCTGGGGGCCACATGTACCATTTTAGCAACTTTGGGTCCCCTACCCCTAAGGATGATTCCTACCAAGTTTGGTTGAGTTCCGATTATGTGTTTTGGAGAAGAAGATCAGAATGTACATTTTGGCTGGCAGGGCCACCCCCCCCCCCCCCCCTCCGGTATGTTACCCCCACAGGGCCCCTATAGGGCTACTCAGAGAAATTTCATGAACAACATTCATTCTTCATCTATAGAGGTATCTCCATACACAAAACCAAGTCTGAGCTATGCCTGGTTCTGGAGAAGAAGATGTTTGAAATTTACATAGCTTTTACAATTGGGGGCCCTCCCCCTGGGCCCCCCTGGGGGCCACATGTACCATTTTAGCAACTTTGGGTCCCCTACCCCTAAGGATGATTCCTACCAAGTTTGGTTGAATTCCGATCATGGGTTTTGGAGAAGAAGATAAAAATGTAAAAAGTTAACGGACGACGCACGACGGACGACGGACAAATTTCCATCGCAATAGCTCACTCGAGCCTTAGGCTCAGGTGAGCTAAAAAGATATGGCTCCTCATTTCTCTAAGTTTTCACAAATTAAAAAATTATTTGACTACGAGTAATACAATTATGGGTTAGAGCAACTCTTATTCTGGAATTTGATGTTTAGTTCATTTCATTTGGTTGTTTCTAGGGCGAGATTTCACAATTTAGCTGAGACGGTTTTACGTAAACAAATTGTTTATTTTATGCAAATTAGGCAGGACGGAGTGAAAGCTTTTGGGCAGTTAATTGCAGTGTATGGAGAAGGCTGGGAAAAAAAATTGAAAGCTTTGGGAACATACCTTTTCTCCTCCAAGTAACTCTTACAGGTGAGCCTTCCACCAGACATTCTAACAAGGCATCTTCGCCTGGTAGTAACCGTTGGGAGATGGGGCCTTCCATGAAGAACGGCTCGGATGCTGGGATCGGGGCCATGACTTGAGGTAGCACTGATAATGTTGCAGAGTTGTTCCGCACAGTCTGCAAAGAGTTGGACGCGATGCACTTGTATCTGCCTTCATCTTCTTGTGTTACATTGTGGATCTGCAGTACACCATTGGGCAGGATTACATGCCTGGCACTAACAAAAGGGGGAACAAAATATATTGAGTCCTTAATTTGATCACAAATTTGAGCTTTAATAATAATATTTTTAAAAAGGTTATTTATCAATATTTATCAGTAATTGGAAGACTCTTGTATAGGCAACTTGTCAAGATTTCTCCTTGATCTAGTAAAGTTATATTCCTCCCGATTCATATATTCATGCAAAATAGAATAAAAACAGATTGAGAAGGATCATTCACACTAATACCTGATGTTACCCTTTAATCTTTTAATCATTTTAATTTCATTTAATCCCTTCCAGATTTGTAATCTTATCCATGTTGTAACAGTTTTTCATAACATTCCCACTCAAAACAGATGGGATAATCTCATTTGGCCCTTGACTCAAACTTTGAGAACAAATCTAAATATTACTTACCTGATAGCATCTATTCTGATATTAGTTCTGTCACTGCCACTCCTGATATGTTTCCATGTTATGTTAACTTTAGGGACACCATAGACATCACATTGAAACCTGGCAACCCCTCCCTGATAAGCTACTGTAGGCTCGAGTTGAGTTACAAATTGAGGTAGTTCTGCATTTAAAAGAAAAGACAAAAAACAAAGAAGTGTTAATACGGACAGTATACAACCATTGGATAAGCCGTCAAAGTATTACACACGTACAATGTAATGTACAAGCATTCATTGGTTGTATTGTATTTGAATTACTCTATGATAAACATGTCAGTACCAGGATATTGAAGTTACTAAAACTGAGAGATATATTGGTAGATTTCTCTTTCCAACAGATTTCTAAAAGAAACTGGAATGTAACTAGGATAATCAAGAATGCAGCACACAACCACTCCCTAGATTACAGGTCAATCTCTCCTCCATACCACCCTGATAACAAGTAAACAAACTAGAACTGCAATCGTATCAAATAATTTCTTGGTACTACAAAATTTCAATATGGCACGAAAAAGAGACATGATAACGAAGCTTTTCGACCTGCACTCATCAGGTTATCACGCAGGTATATATTAAACAAATTACTCAAAATCAACTATATTATACTCGATGAACCCTGACGCAACCCAGACGCAGTAATTTCAGAACAATCGCAAAGCTTGGACGAACTCCTTTTGTCTGCACAGAAGGAGTTCGTGCGATTGAATGTAGGCGGCTTCCAGAAAGCGTAAATGCGCTGCACTTCTGGCCCGGGACATAACTGAGAATTGATCGTCGGCATAGCTTTGTCGGTAGTGGCATCTATGCAGGCTATAAAATTGCATTTAAAACGAACGCTTGATAGATTTTAAAAATCTGGCTTCGAGATGACCTGCGTTTTGCCTCAAAGATCGTTCAGAGGACCAAAACGGTCTGCTGTAAGACAATACGTGTAATGCATGTGCAGGATCTGTACAATCACCCGACTTCAATCACGATTTACTGAAAATATTCTGTGAGACCATATATCGTTTTTGTATCTCTGAGAAGGGCATTTAATTGCTGTCACTTTGAGCCCCACTTGCACACCATTTAAAATATTAAGCATATTATGTATTATTATGTAATGCATAGTAAATTAAGGTTTTTGCGCAATATCTTCGGGATGACGTCATCGATTTCGACCAAATTTGGCTGTTAGTTGTCGAATACACAAATACACATACCCACCAAATTTCAAAGAAGTATGTTAAACGTTTGCAAAATTAGACATTATTTATGTAAATATTGTGATTTTCACGAGCAATTTTCTCAAAGTGGGTCAGTGATAAGGTATATATTTTTTTATGACTGAAAATCCAAAAAAGGGTACGGCTTTACCCAGGTATGACGGAGATACGGCCATGTGAAGAGAGCTGTTTTGAAAACTTTTGAGGGTGCCGTTTATATAATGCGTAATCAGAAATGCATGAGATTTGGCAGAAATGTGTGTAATGACAAGACCAAGAGACAGTAAGAATTTGAGACAAATATGAATTGATATGAGAAAAAAATAGGAATTTTAAATATTCGGGAGTGGGTATTTCAAGAAATTTAGCGTTTCTCAATATGGCCGATTACGGACTTAAATTTACAGAGTGAAGATTGAATTTTTCGTATTAATTTTTTTATTAGAATGTAAAGAGCAACTCTTGGACTATCTAGAGCAATTTGTTAGAAGTCTGTAGGATGTAGGATAGTGGAGATAGGCAAGGATAACAAAAGGCATGAAAACGGACAAAATGGCGCCTGGACGGTCATGCATGAGTGCTTTCGGAAAATTAAGAGTCAGGTGCACAACTTGACATGCCAAGGAACATGCATACAAAATTTGAAGTGAAATGAACAAGGGGAAAGGACCTAGACAGAGCTCACAAGCACTGCATGCAAAACAAATGGCTGCAGAGGATCAAGAAGAAAGAGAAGAAAAATAAGAATGCAGAACACGGACGAGAACAGACCATTGACTGACATCAATGGAATTATCTACCAGTTCAGCTCAGAAAATATCACAACTCTATCCTTTCTCATTATGAATAACTGATTAGTTTCATAACCTTTTAGCTGAGAACAAAGAGACCTGGTGATTAGCTTTCAATAAAAAGGCAAAAAAAGACTTGCAACCATGTACGATCAAAAATTCATGAGGCAATGAATGATGTACAACAGCTTCGCAACTACTTCTAAAAAATAACAACACATTATCGATACTTACGCCCACACAAATGGCTCTTATCAGGGGCGGATACAGGATTTTCAGAAAGGGGGGGGGGGCGCATGCCCCTAGCGCCCCCCCTCCCCCTCTGGATCCGCGCCTGCTTATAAACTCCCTATACTTTTTGCAGGAAAAAAAAAACTACAGAAATGTGTACTATTCAGTTATGTAATTGTAGTACCATACAAATGTAATAAGGACAAAAGAAGGTGCTTTTCTTTTTTCACTTTTAGTCAATCACATGTTAAAAGGCATATATAGGTATTGAATTGAATTGAATTGAATTTATTGTCCTCAACGGAAATTCTTTTTACAGTGGATATGAACAATTGACACTTCAAACATGATTATAACAGAAATAATTACATTACTGTACGAATATGTAACATAGATATTATTCCATGCCCCTTCCTCCCCAATCCTCCATCAAATGTCCATTTTTTCAAATTTATTATTGTAATGGGACCCTACCATAACAAAATGTTACAACTGTGACCAGAATTGTAAATTGTACATTATTATACACTGCATTTTACCTGGAGTAAAAATCTGAAAACAAATCAAACATAGAATTTGAGTATCAAGTTCATTGTGAAGATAAAAAAATCCTGAGTATAAAGCATGCTCAAATTCGTTTGTTTTCAATGACCATACAAAATCTTATATCCTATCACTACTATCTCATAAATGATCAGTTTGAAAATATTTGTCTAGAAAACTGGTCACAAAAAGACTCCCGTAATGTTCTGGCAATTAAAAACTCCTGATGATCATGGCCAAGTAGGCTTCAGTACACACATCTACATGAAAGCTCTTGCCATGTGCTAGATATTAAACAGGCATATTCTTTCTTCTCAAACTAAATAATTAAACAATGTAATTGAGTCTGATTTCCAGTACCTAATATTCATTAGACAAAGACAATATGAAAAATTACCAATCTCATTTAGAATCTGTTATTTGCAGTTCAAGTCACAACTGGGCTGCAGTTGAAACCGGGATACAATTCTATCTGGAATCACTCTTACTACAAATGCCATGCTAAAAGTATACAAGAAAACTGTCTCTTGGGAGGGGGGTGCTAAAATAGAAAAGGAGGTGTGCATACACAAAAACACTAGGCCTATATCTTGGAAAATCTGATTTCCAAGAAATTCTTCCTGATGCCAACAGGGCTCCAGCCATTGACCTTTAAATGACCAAGGAAAATAACCAATGAAACCCAATCTCTGAAAAAGATGGAGCAAAGTTAATGCACATCAATCATTCTATCATAAAACTGCCCCTGGGTTTGAATGGACATGGTAAATTGTAAACAGTATACTCTATCAAGATCTTATTTCTCACAGCTCATCAGCTCAATCCTGGAGTGGCCATGACCATACCATTGACCATGCAATGCTTTGTGGTAAAAGAAGTAAGGAATATTTGATGAAATTTCTTGCAGTGAGCTCATCACTGTTTAGATACACAAAGTTAACACCAAATCACATGCCAGAGTCCTGGGGGTATCGTTTCAGCTTGATTTATGATATAAACTTTTAAAAAAACTCTTGCCTGTAAGGAAAACATTTGATGGAGATAGGCCTACTTATTACAAAAAGGAGGTTGAAATATGATAAGGGAAATCAGCTCGAATTAAGGAACTTCATATGACTTTCTTCTTTCCTTTCAGCAAAAGAGAACTCTTTTAATTTGAATTCAAAGATAAAATCTCCTGCCACTGTGTTAAAAAAGGCATTTTATGTGTCTAATATGGTGTGTATTGTGCATATTCACAACAATCATTGCAACAGTCTTTGGTGTGATTTTAGGGCACTTACACATCAAGTTTATCTAATTGTTTGACTGAATAGGTTCACTATGTGAGACTGATTTATTTATGACAGTTATTTATAAATTTCTTTCTAATTTTTTCTCTTTTTGTGTCAAAAGGACACTGAAAGCTCTGCTTTTAATGAGCTTCCTTTTCTTTATCGTTAGACTATTGTACATGAAAGATGTATTTTATTTTGACTGTGATTTTTAATGATTGAGAAAAATCAAAGTGAAGTCAAGAGAGGGAGAAATAAACACTTTGATGAAACTGTCATAGAATTACCAGTAAAATAGTTATATAATATTGACTGGCCTTGAGGTGACACAACATATATTCCCTGAACTAGATTCATATTGCCCGAGTCATAGACGAAGGAAATATTGATCATATGTTGTATCTCCTAAAAGTAGGAGCCATTCAATACTGCTGTCATTATCCACATCAGACATCTTGACTTTAGCAAACAAGTCAAACATTATCGTAAAATGGATCCTAAAATCATTATCTTACTCTTTTTGTCAAAATTTGCAAATCCAATTTCCAACTGCACTGAGCCAGCAACTATGCACAACAACAACTGCGCGCTGCAACTGCACGTTTCAATACTGTGTGCTGCACCACAAGGCAAGGCAATGCCCATTTTAATAACAAGTAAAAGTACATAGGCTTTTGCGAAAGAGGGTGTCAAAAGAAATATTACACTCTTTAACCCGGTTTGCACCACAGCTCAGATGTCTGATACTATGGATGTGTATGGTCATTATTCTTTACAAAAGGACAATAAATCACTTTTCATTATAATGCTGGTACTTGAATACATATGTTTTTTTTTCTCTTATATCCTAGAATGCTTCACTTCATCTGCCATAGTGCAGCTTGAATATTATAAATGACAACAATAAATTTCAATATCATGTAATTCTCTCAATGTAAATTACAATTTCAAAATCAGTTTTTCAAATAATCAATGTCGGCTGAAATTAATCTGGATTTAGACAGAACAATTCATGCAAGTCAAATATGGGCTCCTTAATTTTCTCTACCCTGCCTTGCTGGCTTTACCACATTTCATATTCCATTGAAGCAAGCAGTTCCTTTAATTACTCATTCATCATCAGGATATAATAAGGAAAATTTGTATACAACACTTCTAATGTTCAAGACAATCATTAAATTGATGTAGGGTAAATAAAAGCAGGCATGAGAAAGTAAGCATATGAATATAAAGAATACACAACTAGAGGAAGAGGTATATATATGTTGGCGAGTCAGTGAGTACAGATGTAAATGTGAGATGAGCTGTACAAAGGGGGGTCTAAAAGGTCAGGATGATTCTGGGACTCCCAAGGGCACACAGCTAGAGAGACAAGGGGCCATTGCCACTCACATCACACATGTCTACCATTTCAGTCCTACCATGAACCTGACCCTAAGCATTAACCCAACAGATGAGAGAGAAAGAGAGAAAGAAACAGAGATGGAGAGTCATCTGTATTTCAGCGTCGTCTGATGAAGACCCATGCGAAAAAAGCAACGATGCTCCCCGCCATCATTCTCCAACACACTATCGAACTATTCTGTGCTTTATGTAGGCCTATTCATATGAAGAGAGGCCCCTTTTCCCCCTGAATATCTTCACTGACAATGGCACATTTACGATTAACCTGTAGCAAGGAACGTAAGTCATAGTCTTGGTCATAGTACCAAACTGTTTTGTAGTGTTTGTAAACGGGTGATGAGGTCATCCAGACGGAACTATCTTCACCAGGTGCTATCAGCACTGGATGCTTCCTACCCAACACCAAACACCAAACACAGAAACACATGCATACAGTACACAAACACACACACACTGACCACCGCGGAAGGTCACTGCCAAGTGCATCAGCTTAGCTCAGCTCCTACTGCAGCAAAGCCTGAGCATGGCATCAAAGGTCATTTAGAATAAGCCTAGATGCAAACACAATGGGGGCCCATTCAGGGTTGAGTATGATCAAAATGAGATAGAGTTGCAAAACGTTTTGTGTTTGCTACAAACCAGTATTGGCTTCCTCAATGAATGCTAAATGGCAAAGCTGTGTGTGGGCAAAGCGGGAGGGAGGGAGGGAGGGTAAACTCTACAATCAATGGCCTGAAATGGTCATTGCCATCTAGAGCGGGAAGCAAGATTTTATAGTCAACTTCTTGGAAAGCATCAAATAGGTCACACCCTCATTGCTAAATGGGAAAATGCCACAACTTACAGGGTTAGTAGGTCAGCTCTGATGCTGTTTGGTTTTTTATCTTGCCATGGCCACAGGGCTTTGTTCAACTTGATTATGAACTTCACACCTCTGATATATCCACACATACACTGCTGTGGTATTATTTTGATAACCTACACTTCCCTAACAATCAAAGGCAGGAAGCTGGAAAGACCTGAATTGTGATATCACAACTGTCTTTCCTCTATTTATGAGCCTGATACATCCATTCAGTCAAGGCAATTCAAAATAACAACAAAGAAAACACAGAATAAAAACTTTCCCTACTGCAACGCTTCTTTCATCTTAACTGCTCTTTCCCTGATTCCACAAAAGACAGATTTACTCTACTAAACTTAAGATCTGCTAAGTAAAATACAAAGGCAACACAAGGGGGTAGATCAATAAATTCTTCTTGTTCTGCCACTCTCTGTTTTTAAGCTCTTTTTCTTTCTGAATTATATGTGATAATGGCGTAAAGCAGAAGGCCTTTATCAGTTAACCAAACTTAGCTTGTATCAAGAATTGATTGGTTTATGATTAATATGGAAGCCCAAGATCCTTTTGAAATCCTTTCAATTTTTTTTTAACCGTGATAAAGAATTAAAAAGAGCAATAAGTAATGTAGTCTTAAAAGAAAATATGTTTTTCCACCTAAACACAAACTTCTTACACTCATCCCTCTTTTCTCTTGTATAACTGGACACATATTGTAATATCAGAGTTCACTTTGTTTCTGTGACACCCAGTTACTAACCAGACTCCCCAGGGTACACCACAACTTCCTCTCTTCCTGGACTAACTCATTTTCAGACTTACAAGGTTACCACGGGGAAAATCTCAAGACAACCACAGTTCTTTACCCCCTCTACTCACTTCTTATTGACTCAAACCCTCCTAACATCCTTGTCCTCTAGACCTCAAAATGGATCCTCTTTGCACCATTGCACTTGCCAACAAAAATAGCATTTCCATTCAAAGCTCGTTTGTGATTTCTACCAAAATTGAAAGATCACAGAATTTCAAACTGGAAGTCTGTTTGCCTGCTGGTAAATAATATTTGTGTCTATCATAAAAGGGGTCAGTGGGGTTCAGAAATAACTAATCTATAGGCCCTACAATAGTTTACAGTACAACCCGACACATTACATAATCAACATGAAATTGGTATTGGTGTCTCCACACATGGCTGGAGATGGACATAATATAAACTGCATATTTTCTGAATTCCTGAATGAAATAGTCATTCATAATTGTGAGACAGATTCAGATTAATTCATTTGATTTTTTAAAATCTTAAAGCATTAAGGACTTTAATGTGTAGATCTCTCCCATTTGCCTAATGTAATACCTCATTACTTTTGGAGAATTTTTCATACAAACTCTGCATGTTGAGCGCATTATAGTGATTCTTCCTTCTTTAAAAAAAAGGGGGGGAGAAAAAAAGATGTTCTATTCAGAAAGTAACCTACTCTGTATAGTCAGATCTGTTAAGAAAATTTGGGGGACAGAATTTACAAAAGCGCAATTTTTTGCCTGTGAGTCATATGTATTAAAAGAGTTAATTTTAGATAGGGTGCCACGAAATCGGTGAATGGCACCCATCCTATTTAAAAATACTAATTTATGCAAAAACACAAATTCAATTGTTTGTCTCGAAATATATAAAATAGTTTGATTTTTCATATCCAGGTGAATCTAATAAAATCATTAAATTCCTTTTGCTTCAAGCACTTTGAATTTGAACTTGTCTAGATACATACAATACAATAATTGACCGAAATTAGCATAAGTTTGCATGAAGATGAGATTTAATTTGATGGGTCCTGTGGGAAAAAATAAAGCTATTGCCATAAGAAAAACATATAGAAAGTTTGGAACATTTTTAATCCATTGATATTTATCTTGTCAATGGACTTACTGATTTCATGCATGTAAATAAATTGCATAAATTAGCATAATTTTGCATGAAGATGTGGTTTGATTCAATGGGTCCTGTGGGGAAAAATGAAGCTATTGTCCCAACAAGTACATCTGCAAAGTTTGGTGCTTTTGTAAACTCTGTATGGGCTTAACAGACCTGACTATGACTATGTATGCAGTACATGTGCTTTTCAGCAAGACTGGTCAATTTCTCATCTATTTTGATGATTCCAAAACAATTGCATGACCAGAACTCTACTTTATCTTTAAAGGTCACTGGAAATTGATGCCTTACACTAGAAAAACACCTCATTGGTTTGAAGTTTGACAAGGTTTGATAAGGTTTAAACAAGTGCTCACTTCTGGAAAGTACTCAATGCTATAAAAAGATATTATAAAGGGAAACAAACCCCTTTATTAATGGGGTAGAGATGGTCTATCGATCCCTCTAAGTGGCTATAGCTGGCATGGAATTAAGACTAATTGTGGACAAAGATAATCCTAATCCTGGTATGGGGGGGGGGGATAATATGGATAAACATGGCCCAATAACCTCATTGTGGGCTCATCACATTCCCTATCACTCCCTTCCTTTCCCATTATATAAAGTTAGCCCTTACCCAACAGAGCGTTATTTAAAGAATTGATAAGGCACATAAACATTAAATTAACTGTATCATGTTGAAGACATAATCCAACATTATTTTCAGAAAAGTTTCAAAGAGATATGTCTTACAAGTGTAATATTAACAGAAGTGTAGATGATGCACACAGTCACTCTACTCATTAAAAAAAAAGATCATGTTGTTATACATGAAGAAATAACCCAACTTCAATCTGAGATTTTGTTATGCTATTATCATCGTAATGTAGAAGCATAGAATTGTATTTTGTCATTTGTAGTATTTACATAGAGAGAGTGTCTAATATATGATGCGCTGTATAAATAATTTTATTATTATTATTTATATTAATTCATTATAATAACAGAGTCTGACTTCACTTTATCCGTACTATGTGCATTTTTAATCAGTACTGCATGCACACTGAATGAATGATACATGGTTATATTGAGTATACAAATGCATTACTGACACAATCGGTCCCCAGCACAGGGCCCAAATGTCCTTGAGCAAGGCATTTTATCTACATTCTCTTTTAACATATATTGAACTAGATTGATACTGTTTAGCAACAGTGAACCGCCGCGTCTGCGCGATGTAGTGTCCCACCTCATTACCATTCAATAAGAATTAATTGCGGATGCGCTGTGGTGTAGTGGATTGGGGTTCTCGTCTTTGGATCTGAGGGTCGCGGGTTCGAACCCTACTATGTCTGGTGTTTATGTCCTTGGGCAAGGCATTTTATCCATGAGTGATGGGAACCCTGGTCGGGTGTTAACTAAGCTGTGAGCATCATACCTCGGTAATGTATTCATTTTTATGATTTTCATTACATGAAAACCTTTTCAGCGTCTCAAAAGTAAACTTAAAGGAGAATGAAACCCTGGGGAAATATCCATTTTAATGAAAAGATAGTAAAGAGAGAAGCAATTTTAAAAAAGTTCCATCAAAATCGGTTAAGAAATGAAAAAGTTGTGAAAGTTTGAAAAGTCTCGATTTACTTTCTATGGCGATCCTCAAATTGGCTATTTGCTTCAATGTGGCAGGTTTTTGTGGACAACTCTCCATACGTTTTGTACACAAAATTTCAGATTTTCTCCATTATCTCTCAAGGTACAGCTTGTCTCTTTTTTAGCTCTATGTATATCATGGTAAAATGTATTTTACACAACATATGTTGAGGTCACAAAGAGACAAGTAGCATCTTTAGTAGCTTTCAAAGGCGGCCCCGGAGCCGGCTTCACGCCTGCAATTTGAAGCCGCCTCGTGACCATTAAAACCTGTTACACATACCTCGGGCCCGCAATGTTGTGTCTACACATAGGCCGGCTTTGCGTCGCCTTTTCACGAACTGACGTTGGGACGCACTCCATGTAAATATTTCTGAGTGCTTTGCACACTCGTACTCGCATCGACATCGCGAACGGTCCGCGCATGCACAGCTCTTACGGGTTACGTCACTTCCGCTTATAAGCCGGCGCCGAGTCCACTTTGGTGTTACACCTACTGATTGCGGGACCGAGTCTGGCCCGAGGCCAGCCTCAAACCACATCCAGAGGTGGTCTGGGATGGAGGCGGCCTCAGTCCGGCTTTTAAAAATAGTTGATGTTACAGATACGTCGAGCCGCCTCCGGAGGCGGCCTCAGTCCACTTTCAGAGGTATATGTAACAGGGGTCTTAGATGAGAAGTCTCTATGATTCGAAACGTGATTTAAAGAACTTTGACAAATGTGCATCTCATGACATACCATTATTCATTTAGTCATTATTTTCCTTGTAAGGGTTTACACAAATGCAAACAAAATGACTTCCCATGAAAAGAATAAAACAAAAAAGCATTGGGGTATTCCCAGAATTCTTACTGTATAGCAGTCAACAAATTTGTAATATTCATCAGTACAAACGCAGGCCAGATTTTCAATTTTGTAGAATGCCGGAAGGGCAAAAATGCTGGCAAACTGACCAAACCAATGACCTCATATTTTCCACTGGAAATGCAATGTATCCCCCGGCAATGGCAGCGATTCGAAGGAGGGACAAAGAACCTCCCCTAATCTACAATGTGTGTAGATTAGAGTATAATGCATCTCTATAGAAATTTCAAAAGAAATCTCTCAAGAAATGTGACCTCAGAGCGCACAAAAGATATCCACTAAAATATGACCTTTGACCCTATGAAAGACGGAACACTGGAGGCAGCACCACCAAAAACTGTAGAGGCCTAGAGTAATCTATGATGGACCTCCATACAAAATTCGAAAGAAATCAGTCAAGAAATGTGTCCTCCAGAATTCATGCAACCAAAATATGACATTTAACCCTATAAAAAGTGGAACAATGGGGGGCAGCATCAGCAAACACTAAAGATGTGTAGATTTCACTAAGACACACCTCCAAATAAAATTTGAAAGAAATCCGTCAAGAAATGCGGAAGTTATAGCGCACAAAAGACATATGACCTTTGACCCTATAAAGGACGGAACAATGAGGGCAGCATCACCAAAAAGTAAAGATGTGTAGATTATACCAAGTTACATCTCCATGGAAAATTTGAACGAAATCCATCAAGAAGTGTGGCCTACAGAGTGCAATCACACCATTCTCCAAAGTATGACCTTTGACCCTATAAAAGACGGGACACTGGTGGCAGCATCACCAAAAACTATGGGTGCGTAGATTTTACCAAGATACACTTCCATACAAAATTTGAACGAAATCTGTCAAGAAATGCAGAAGTAAGAGTGCAAGAAATGGACAAATGACCTTTGACCCTATACAGGACGGAAAAAAGGAGGGCAGCATCACCAAAAAGTAAAGTGTACATTATACCAAGTTACATCTCCATGGAAAATTTGAAAGAAATCCATCAAGAAGTGTGGCCTACAGAGTGCAATCACACCATTCTCCAAAGTATGACCTTTGACCCTATAAAAGACGGGGACACTGGTAGCAGCATCACCAAAAACTATAGGTTTTTAGATTACACTAAGAGACACCTTCATGCAAAATTTGAATGAAATCCGTTGAGAAATGTGACCGCCAGAGCACACACAAGAGTACACACAAGAGTGCACACAAACTATCCCCCAAAATATGGCCTTTTACCCTATAAAAGACGGAACACTGGGGGCAGCATCACCAGAAATTATAGATAGTCAATTTTACACACATACCTACCCATTCACTTGGATTTATATTCAGGATATTGTATTGTGACATCGTTATTTTCTTCGTTAGCGATTCTTCATTACTTTCATTTTCGCTGGGATCATTTCATTTGGATTTATAATTTTGTGAACATAAATAACTTGGGAATAGGCTAGCTAGCCTATACTATTCGCGTTCGGAATCAGTCACTGCTCCGTGGAATCTCCACCATCACTTCAGGACCTTCATCATTAATTGTAAGTAGAAGCAACTTAATATTTTCAGTTACTCTACACCTTTATAAGTAACGGTAATATTATGTAGTGGTCACATCAGGAAACATGTTGTTTAACAACATTATCATCAATATCATTTTGCACACTCAACATGAGTAAGTTTTCAATACTATAATTATCAGTTTTGGATTAAAAAAATAATGTTCTCTTTTCAATAGTATACTTTCTTAATGACAGGTCTATATACTACTGAAACGGCGTCACAATATGGGGGCAACTGGAATTCTGCCCTAATCAGCCCTAAATAGCCCCTAGAAATGCTGGAAACCCTGAAAATCTGAATTTTCCAATTAGATTGGTCAGTATGGTGAAGTAAACCTGTGCATCAGCGATCGCAATATCACAAAAAACCTAATTGATAACCAATCTGCACTTTGCATTAAAATGGTAGCTCCTTAATATAAAAAACAATTAAAAAGTAGCCTCAAGGCTGGAAAAAAGTAGCCCCCTAAAAAAATTATTTCCTATAGACTACTATCAAAATTGGTTATATATCATTTAAAAAGAACTTCTAGATGTGCATTTCAAAGAGCATTGTTACAAATTGATAAGCAGCATAATTCTTCTTGATGTTAAATTCTATCACTTTTATGTTACAGATCTATACATCAATGGTCAATGCAAGGTCATGTAATATACCTACCTGTATATTTCTTAAAGGGGAAATGCAACCTGACATTTAGTGGGTTCAACTAAAAGCAGAAAATAAATCAGTGAAAGTCCAAAAAGATCCTAAGAAATATAAGAATGTGAAATTTTCTTGTTTCCAAAACATGCCATTGGACAGGTACGCAATTTAGAAAAATATCAGAAACTCTGAGGACTCGATCTATAACAATCAAACAAATACATGTACAATGTAGTTGCTTCAAGGCAACTGAACTAATGCAATTATGAAAACCCAGTTGCTATTAATGCTGTGCGTATGCTATAAGCAAACTTCACACCAATTTCATAATGAAACATTCTGTTATTTCATAGAAACAGGCTTTCAGAATGAAGAAGAAGATTAACTTTTTATGAACAAGATGGATTCGCCCACACATATACTATATCTGGAAATAGTCCTGCTCACAAATGAGATCATATATCATTTACAAATGGATTTTTAAGATCTATTCAGTTATAGTGTAAAAATGGTTGGTTTTTCTGATGAAATAGTACTTCCGTGTTTGTGTCACCACTATCGTTCAATCTTTCTCCAACCATCTGCATCTCATGAATCAGAAATGAAGGCTCCATGGGGAAAAAAATACAGTGGAGCGGTGAGCGATTTAGCTCAGGAAAGCTAAAAAAAAACCTCTGATAAAAAACAAAGGAATACATAAGAACTGAAACGACAAAATCAGTTTTATCACAGAGAGCTCCTGTAAACAAAAAGTATTTTTTACACTAGCTCAGATAATTTAGCTCTTGAAAACTCAAAAAAGCATTATGAAAAACTAAAATTAAAAGAAGATCCCAGAGCAGTTCCCATTACAAACTCTAAAGGCTAAATCTTAATCAAAATAATGACATCTTGAAATGTTAACATGCAGAGCTAAAAAAATCATGTATCTGGTAAATAAGAAATTGTCAATTCTGGCTCTAGATATTGTTTCCTATAGAAGTTTTTGTTTTGAAATTGCCTGATTTGACTGGGAATCAATCTGAAGTTTAATGACCCATCACCAATGGAAGATCAACAAATCAGAAAATAATTTTTAACGAAAGCAATCTGTGATGACCCCCACTCAAAAGAGTGTTTGCACAGTGGATAATGTCTGTATGCGGGCTTGTACACTCTATAGGCTGTGTGCATACATATGTTTGACATTGTTTTGCTCCCAATCATGTTTAGATATGATTAGAAACTGGTAAATAACAGAGAAAACTTCTTTTTGTATTTTGACTCTGCAGTTACAAACAAGCAGCAGATATAATTTTTCCATGTCCTTATTTATGTTTAGGATATGAAAAAGACTATATACTGTCAAAGTTCAAAATATGCTCACATGTACAGGGGCAACTTGACATAATGAGGTCAGCTATAACGAGGTAACGGCTATAACGAGAACATTGTCACGGTCCCAAATTTACTTGCGTGTAATTCTATGGCGGCACAACCTTTATAGCGAGGTCGGCTATAATGTGATATCTGCTATAACGAGCTAAATCTTGTGCCTCTAAAACAAAGAAAAAGATTGGTAATCATTCCCATTATAACGAGCAAGCAAATTTCCCTGCGCCTCAAATAGACAAAAATCATCAGCTGAAGAATCTGCACATATAGTAGAGATTGCAATGCGAAGCGGGCTGCAGCTTTTTATTTGTATCACACACAGCGCAGGCAGCGTCTTTTTATTTGTGTCACACCGCAGGCAGTATCTTTTTAGTCATATCACAGCGCAAGAAAGGAGACCGGCCCCGGAAGTGTGAATGAGTTTTTTCATACCATGAGTATGCGCGCGCTATATATGCTGACAGTACAGGCGCAGTCCCGATATTCAACGCGGAAGTGTGATGGACTTGACTCTTGGTCGGTTACTTTTAACACATTTTCCGACATGATCTAATATTTTATTAGCTAATTCGAGAATTAACATTATTAATGCCTTCATAGCTTTCAAATGAGTACATAAGCGGCAGAAGAACTAGGTACCGGAACATTCATTATTACTAAGTGTACATGTAGAATCTAGTCCCATATGTACATTTTAAATTATGTTCCGATATAACGAGATAACCTATAACGAGGAAAATCCTTCGGCCCCGACGGACTCGTTATATCGAGTTTCCCCTGTACATGTAGTTTTCAGCATCAATGCAAGGCAGTGTTGAAATATAGATAATTTCATTCACTAAACACCTGTTTACCAAAGCCTATTCAAGATGATGATACACCCACACAAGCATTCAGAAACCTGCTGGACAACTAGTCTAATACCAGTTTGCAGAGGTCAATTTTTGTGTGATTTGCATTGGCATGGAGCCAAGTACACTGCCCACACAAAACAGGACTTGAGCAAGCATAGAAGATCGCAACCTCAACTTGGCTTTGATTTCCTCCATTCCATTGATACCAGGCTATTTTCTTTCTTCCTTCTACCCAAAGAGGGATAAAAAATGGATTGGTATGTCAACTATTTTATACAAAGGAAGAGCTTTCAGGGTGCTAATTACGTGCAGCGTCTATTTCCAAGAATACACATCCCTGCACAATCAAATAATAACTTGCAAACACAAAAACAAAACAGAAAAACAAATAGAAAAACAAAACCTTGAATACTTTTCCCATTATTGTCAGTTTGATTGGAATGTATATAAAAATGACATTCTACTTTACAATGTTACTTTAAAATGTTTTCTTGTAATTCAGAAATAAAACAAAGAAAATACAATGCACATGTTGTGCCCTATAAATGTATAAATATGCTTCCATTGGAACTAAGCCCGTTTCGAATACTCGATTAACCGTGTACTCGCCCGATAGGGTCACTACACGACTAATTAAATTTCTATCGACTACCCCACAAAACCTCTAATTCAGAATAAAATATAGAAATTTATCATTCAATTTGTTAGTTCTAAGATATTTTAATGTCATTTGAATCGATAAAATTCACATCAGAACATTTGTTTTCGGTAGCGAAATTCTCGAGGATCGAGAAGTAAAAACAAAGTCTGACTGTGCATTCTCCCGCTACATCGGAGGCTGCAGTTTATAGCGGGTGTGTGAGCCACCCACTGGTCACCGCGATGTTTTTTCGACTGGTTTCATAGCTTTACGCTGGCGCTCCAGCCTAGAAAAGTTGCGGGCTGGGGGGCAATGTCTTATTGGCCAAATCATCATACCGAGTAGTCGATTACTCGTCCGAAAAAATGTCCGTTTAAACGACTACCAAAAATGGCCTTTTAATATGGGCATAATTGGAACAATTCATCTACTTATTTTTTGTAACAGTTATTAATCTTACTCTAGTCCATAGCATTTTAGAGTGTACATCAGCTTCAGTTATCTTATTGTTTCCCAATATATTATCATTTTTTACACCAGTATGTCAAATATCAGGGAGAAGTGTCATTCTGTAACCCCCATCATTGAAAGTACACTGTAACAAGTGAAATAAAACTCAAGATCATATGCACATTTCAGAGCATCACAGATTGTAAACATTAAGACTCTATGATAATAAGGACTGGGTATATGACGTGATAAAATGCTATCTACTGATATAAGCTCCTCATTTTTGGCAGCAATCAGTGAATATCATGTAACACCGTCGCTATGAATCAGAGGAGAATGAAGAACAAGTTCACTCTAGCTCTGCAAGCAAGCAAGCAAGCCACCTCCATGGAGTCACCAGGCTCACAAGATAATTCTGAGCATGAATTTTGGGCACAAAGCCAAGTGCACCATTTTCGCACTTGAGAACTGCTGAGCTGCATGGCCGAATGTGGGACAAAGCACGAAGCGGGGGTTTCCTTCACTGCGCTGCAGCATTGCACGGTCGTACTGAATTACAACAAGCACTGCATGCATAACAACCCACAAGGTGTTTTGACGTGTGCATGTAATATGCATTTATTCATCCATCAGAGTACCTGTGTAAGAGTTGCAGGCTGCTGTGTTCTTAAAAGGCTGCTTGGAGTAAATAAGTGTCACATCTCACATGTCCATATTGCAATTTAACGGAGGACAATTTATAGGAGGTACAATCCAGGCTTTAATGCACATCCTGAAAATATATCTAGGTCATGAACTAAATAAGAATGTAGACATTTTTATGTGTAGGCCTGCACATTAAATTCTCAATAAAAGAAAATATGATCACTTTGAATAGGCATATGAACACTTATTTATTACATTCTGCAATAAAAGCCTCTGTTCATTTCCTAGGAGCTGCATGATGCTATTCTTATCAACTTCTTGAAGCCTGAGATACATGTAATGGATTTAAATATTGGCGATGCGCAATGTATTTTTAGAAATAAACCAAAATGCTTTTAAAGATTAAAGGATCTGGTTTATGATGTGATTCATATTTTTTTTTTCATTTAGTAACGTGTGCAATCTGCCTGAAAATCACCTAAAGTATTTATTATCTAATGGTCACATTAAACAGGAATCCATTTTCCTTTTAAACACTGTGCTCTCTTATATATATGTTTTTCTTTTACGATTTGCAAATGACCATTACTGGAGAATTACAAAATCAGATACTGGTATATTTCAATTCCTGAGCAATTCAGAAAATTAAAAAATAGAATTTTGTCATATGGTACATGAGATAACAACAAATTACATAGAACCTATTATAAATTTTATTCAGGTTACACACTTCGAAGTTATTAATTTATTCATGAATTTGTATAATACAGCATCTCTTTTGATCAATGTGATCCATTTTCTGACACTGAATAACCTAAAACATAAAAAGAGCATGCGCAACATGTGGACATGGAGCTTCACTAAGTTTCTTTTATCTTCCTTATACTCTTCAAATAATATTTCCTTACCTCATAATGTAAATAGATCTAGAGGTCAAAGAACTTTAACATGTTGTAGTTCATCTACATGGTCCAGTTCATTTAAAATACATGACAATCATAGACGGTTATCATTACAAAGGTGGACCTTGTGTTTTGATTGCTCTGGTCCTCTGTTAGGCCTGTCGAATTGATATTAGACAGCTTATCACAGCAGAGATAAAACATTCTAGACCATGCCATTTTTTACAATGCGAACAGTGTTACGGTACTTACAGTGGAATTACAAACAAGAGCTCCCATCAATACATTTTTTTTTTCCTTTTTATCATATATGCTAATATTCATTTCAATAAAAATTTTGTTTAATTTCCATTTTTTTAACCTGAATTAGAATTTTTTTTTTTTTTTTTTTTTTTTTTTGGGGGGGGGGGGGGGGGAATAGGAAGTAAACCAGTTTCTCAAACTCATGTGTAAGACAAAATGTATCTATAGGCCCTATATCTAACTTCAAACCATCAGATCAGTATACAAATAATGAATGTTTATGAGTGCAATGGACAGAATGTTTCATGAGGTGAAAGATCTGAAATGACCCATTCAACGAGGCGGAGCCGAGTTGAATGGCTCATTTCATCTTTCACCGAATGAAATATTCTGTCCATTGCACGAATGAAAAAACATTTGTTTTATATGACACCTACATTGTAAAAATAGCTATCCTTCTCATTTGACATTTTATGAATTCAGAAACAATTGTGAAGGGACTTACATTTTGTTGCTGAGCGCGAGCCCGCGGCGATGTACATGTACTTGATAGTCGCATGCGCGCTGCAAAGGCAAGTCGTTCTTGCGTATGTAGACGTGTTGGTGGTCACGAGTGCAATGGACAATTTCGTATGGATCCAAAACTGCACGGTGAATGGATCAAATTTGCACGATTGATGACGTAATTGTTAAATGGGACAAATGATCAACATCAAACAACCAATCAAATGGCAAGGATCTAATTAGGTGTCATATAATCTTTGATATGGTATTAAAAGACTATCCTAAGAATCATTTCAGAACTATATATAATTTGAGACAGGACCAGTTCGTCTACATGTATATCTTAACCAAAGGTGCTGAACATGAAGTTTTTTTTTTAATGTACATATATGATACACCACAAAACATTTTCCAATCATGGAGGATTCTTTCTCAATTGATAAGGACTCTTAGAGAACACGACTACAATGTAAATAGGAAATTAATGACCAAATTAAATGGCGTGCCTGGCTAAGTTTTTATAGGGGCATATTTACAGAAATAAGCATGCTTTTATGAGCTACATGAACCGCATAAAATGCACAGAGAATTGATTCATTGGTTTCCCAACACATCCATTTAGCATATAAGGCGTAAGAAGTACAAAAATGAAAACAAAGTTAATACCCCAAATGACATGCAAGTCTGATGGTGAAAATACTAAATTCTCATGAGTATACCAGTAATGACATTTTATTTTAGCCTTTGTACTAAAAACTACAATGGAACCTCGTTTGAAATAAACTCCTTGGGACTACGGAAATTACTTTGTTATATCGAAACCTTGTTATATCGGAGCTAAAAAAAAAAAAAATCCAAAGAAGTGGTACAATTAGCTTCTGATAACGAGAGTTTGTTATAACAGTGTTCTTTATAACAAGGTTCCATTGTGTAGTTATTTTACATCAATTTTTTTCATTCAATTAATCAATATCCCCAGTATTTTTAAATATTATTCTTTACTTCATAATAGTTATCACAATGCAAAGAATACAATAACTTGGCTCATAACTCACACATGGTTGAATATTGCACAGATCATATCATATTAGTCTTACAATTATACTGGCAGCTCGTGGCAAGCACATGTCTACCTGTATAAATATTTACTCAGGGCTCAACTGCTGTCCATGTCATCTGACCATCATGTGACAGGAGTTTGGATAGCTAAGTACTCAAAGCCTTGAAGGGTTAAAATAGCATGCTTATTCAAGAACATACATGACCACAAGGTTCATGGCCCAGGCTTTCTCTTCCATATCTGTGTAATGAAATTAACCCACATCCGTAGCTGTGTGGTACTGATTATGACCTTGCCATTCATATTCCCACTCTCACACAGTAGTAATTGATATTGATCCCACAACATCATATTGATGGTGTTTACATGTGTAGTAAGAATTAGTCAACTTCATTCCAAATTTAATATTCAAGTATAGGCATTTAATTTTCTTTATACAATTTTACAAAGCTTAAAAGTGGGGAGGGGACTCCAAATTCTTGAACTGTAAGATTAAAATTCAATTACTTGGGTCAAAATGAAAAAAGAAAAAAGAATATAAACTTGTGAAGGCAATAGAGCTAGTGGGAATAGATTGCAGCAATAAAGATAAAACTTTTATATTTCATTTTAGTTCTAGTTTAGCAAATCCATTCTATATGAGACTTCAATAATTCACTGCATGATCAGGGCAATTCATTTAAGATCCCATGTAAAAAAAAAAAAAAAAAAAGAATAACTTAGGCTCAAGGGATATAATTTTTAAGGCAACAGAGGATCTGTTTTCATTTTCCCTTCATGTAAATACATGTACATTGCCTATTAATATAAAGTGAAATAAATTGAAAATTTATGTAATTTGCAACAGAAGTTTAAGGGGAGCTCATCTACAACTTTTCATACAAAAAACTTGAATACACATCTGTAGATACAACAGGATGAATGTGACGACTTCTCCTATATGCCTCCACCTAAATTCAGTTGATGGCTCAAACTGTTCTTGAAGTATTGTGAAAACAAGTATAAAAAGCCCACATGTACAATTACACGTTAAGGGGATAGTCCACCCTGATTACAAGTTGGCTTTAAAAGAAACAGATCGGTGAAAGTGAGAGCAAAATCCGATAAAAAATAAGAAAGTTATGGATTTTTGAAGTTGTAATCAATCAGACAAAAATTGGCAACTCTTGCGAGCTCCTCTCCCATTTGCTAAAAATTTTCATTTTCTTAGTGTTTGATGAAGAAAAATATTTGTTTCATACAGGTTTTGTGTAAAAACATATGAGCAATGATTATATCTAAGGTGCATGTATGATTAAATATTTCCTTTAGAGTAAATGAAAATTGATGATTTTGGGGGTACAGGGCAAATGGGAGAGGCAAATGGGAGAGGCAAATGGGAGAGGAGCACGGAAGATACGTCACAGAGTTGCCAATTTGTGTCTGATTGATTACCACTTCAAAAATTCTTAACTTTCTTATTTCTTACCAGATTTTGCCCAAACCTTCGCTGATCTGTTTCTTTAATTTTTCTGCTTCATTTAAAGACCATATATCGAGAAAAGAAGTGGTATGCGTTGTTATTTGGCAATATCAAAATATGTGTATCAAAGAAAACAATCCTTTTTAAATTTTTCAAATAGCTCAACTAGAAAGTGCACTTGGTTTAAAATAAAAATCACCTTTTTAAGGGTTTGAAATTGTTTTCTTTGATCTGTGAGTCTAGGATTATTAAAAATGCAGAGAAGATTGCATTTAACCAGGGACATCCATTATACGAAAAGTTTATGTTACTACGGAGTGGGAGGAGGTGACAATCAGTGGCTGCTCGAACAAGCAGATATTCCAACTCATTTGTGCCAGCATCAATCAGAATGTTGAATGCAAAATAAACTTCTTGGCTGGTGAGGGGGGGGGGGGGTGGTCATTAATATTAACTCACAGGATGTGGGACTCTAATAATTTTTTAGTTGGCCAATGTTTTTCTACGACCAATTGTAAAATTTACCCGCTATATATCCCAGATCTTTTTAGATTATTAAAAGATAGATATAGATACAATGTTTAAACAAATAGTATGGGAAAGTAGAAATTGAGCTATTGTACAAATCACAAGTATTCATTTTTTCCTCATAAACTCTTTGATGCTTTCAATTTCTGAAATAATTTTCTGTGAATACACTCTTAAATCGAAACTAAATAGACAAAAATGCAGAAATTTAATAATCTTCATCACTTTGTAAATTCCTGGATATGAAAGTTATATTGTTCAAGAGAGTGTTAACAAGGCAAAAAGCTGAAATTTCATGGTAAATGACCTCCATTGCCTTTGACCTACATTTGCTAAACTCTAATCAGATTGTCTTCCTATGGCGATACATATTAGCGCCAAGAAGAGATGGACAAACAGACAATCCAAAAACATACTTAAAAACCAAGTTTTTCATACAAATACTCGGGCTCGAAGGACAAGGTTATGTGAAAAAAATAAATATAAATTCTAATATTCATCATAATTCCACATATCTCTTCCCATTGAAATATTGCCATACAACTGAACAGGTGGTACCCTCGTCTCACACTGTTTCCATGGTAACCAAAAATAAAGTCAAAGGTTATGCCTCACTGGAGTTCAACAGTCGACTCTTTGAGCACTTGTCCACTGGTCATAGGCCAAGCCCAGGCAGGGAGGTGCACCAAATCCCTTTCTAAACCATAGCACATAACTAGTAAATACAGGCGTGTGTTTTCCTATTGATTAGCTAATGTGTTTTAGTCAATAACGGGTCTAAAACATTATTGAAAAGTGACTGAAAGATAAAGTAGAGTTTTGGACATGCAATTACATTGTGAAAGAAACTGTCTCAAAGGAATTAGGAAAGGTTGACCATATAGTCCTATTTCAAATATAAGAGCATTTGAAGAGCAATCATTTTCAGGGGATGTTTCTACTATGATGTTCTTCCAAACTGACATAAAAGGAATGAGAAAGCTCACAAGTTATTTTTCACCTTTCCTAGAACTCAAGATTCCCTTTAAAGATTGATTTATATCATACAAAGTGGTTTTGTGGGTATGAGGTTCCGTCGCAAAGCAACGTTGTGCTGGTCAGAGGAAAATAAGAGGACCGCAATAGAAATGTACTGTAAGCGAAAAGACCAGAAGTAGACAACAAAACCGAAAGCCGGACCCACAGCTCCCACAGCGTGTGTCAACCAATCAAAAGTAAGCATTTTATAAATATATATTATTGACATGAATATAAAGATATTCATGTCAATTTGCATCTATTCAAATAGTAAATATTTCCCATTTCCCTAGAAAAAAAAAAAATGTCTTATGTTTTTTTGATGTTGCATAACCATGGAGATCACTCCACTCCAAGACAAGATCATTACATGCAAGGAGGACCCTGACTTGCTACTTCTAAACTGAAAACTTCTAAAGGTAGCTCAAAAAAAGTCATTAAACTGCAATACTGCAATATAATGGTTGAATTTTGTTTGAGCAGAACAAGCAATGAATGTTCATGTACTGACTTTGCAGACCTCCTTCGTGAAATTTCATCACAACCTGTCACCACTTTCCTATAACAACTGCTCAACAAGATCTTCCCTCTAACATGGGTCACCACATTAGATCAGCATGTTGATGCAAGGAAATACAGGTTTGTTTACAGGTGTCAAAAAGCTTTGGTTAACCCCTTTCAATTATACTTTAAATGTGTCCAAAATTTCTGAATGATATTTAAAAATGTCAACTTATCTTCCCTAGAGAGGTAGGCAATAAAAGTAAATTTTACTAGTTACTTGTGGAGGAAGTTATGGGGATATCAAAATAATCTGAAATCTTTTTTACTTTTTACAGCGATGCATGCAATTCCCTGACATCACTGATGAATTGCATTTATTTTATCTCAAACATGATTTTTTTACTTGATAATTTTGCTCTTTTAATCATGTCCCCACATAAGATATTCATTGAAATAATGAGACAGAAAATTTTTTCATGAAGATAGAAAATATATTACCGTAAAATACTATGTACATGGCACACACGTATATAAGGCACACCCCCAATCCACCACCAGCAAGGTTTTGAGAAGAAGTCAAATACATGTGTTCAATACATGTACATGTACATACTACATGTACATACATGTACTGTATGTAGAGACTGAATTTTACCAAAAACTCAAAACTGTCAGTAGGTGAACTTTAATGTGATGAAAATGTAAGATTTGGGTATTCATTTGAAAGAGGGTGACATGAAGACAATCCCTACCAAGAATAAAGCCAAATTTCAAAGAATTTGAACAAATACTTTTGAAATAAAGTAAAAATTCAAAAACTTATTAAACCTAAGGTGAAGTTTTTGGAACACAATTGACCCTACTTGACCTTTGACCTTGACTTTTGACCTGAAATTTGTTCCCCATTATTTGTGATACTCTACAATCCTTGTGTTCAAGTTTCATGAAAATCGAGCACATGCTTTTGAAATGAGAGCATTTCCAAAATTGTTGACGCCGTCGCCACTGCCTCTGCCGGAAAAGCAGCACCTACATGTATGTCTTTTTGCTTACGCGTTTGCAGGGGAGACAAAAATTAAATAAATTTATGAAATCCCCTAGGAATTAATTGCAGTAAGCATTTGCAGTAAAAGCAACTGTTATTAATACCACATGAGAATTTCAAATCTTCTCTGACAAACTGAGATTATGGAATTTATAGATTATTAAACCCACCTGATCTTGCTAGAATGGATTATGTCAAGATATATTATGTAGCTGAACTTATTACATCAACCAAATTTATGCTGTACATATAAAGTGAAAAATAATATTAGTAGATGACAGTTTTTTAAAGAAATGCTTTTGGGCTCTTCAGTTGATTTGCAAATGCTTGTTGTTTTGGGCTCATCCAAAATGCTTCAAATTGATGAAAATGATTACTATTATTAACATCAGTAAACGCAAAGATTTTCCAGGTACCGTATTTGTTTATTTCTTTGTTTTTATCACTTTATTTGGGATATCCCCTCATACAATAGTTCATTAGTATTATTCTTTCATATTACAGGAGGTCTTTGTACCATGTGCTCTAGACCTCTAAGTGACTTGTTTCACCAAGAATGGACATTGTATGTCACTTTGCATATACTCTTTTTGTATCTAATCATGTCAGTTTGTTGAAGAAAATAAAAGAAAACGATTCCATACATGTTTCTTTCTCAATTTATGCAACTGATATTCATTACTTATAAGATGCTGCCGTCAATCATGTACCCAGCAAGAATACTTACCAGCAATTTGGAGAAGTGCTTCCTGACTGCACAGAATCCCCGTCACATTTTTGACACAGCACCTGTAGAGACCGCGGTCCTTCTGGGCCACCACGCTATCTATGTACAATGACCCGTTTGCTAGCACATACTTGTGTGCATTGATAGTAGTGTTTATAACATGATTGCCAAAGGTCCATACTCTCTCGTATGGTCGTGGCACATCTACCTGACAATGCCATGTCAGGGGCTCCTCAGGATATGCGATCACATCTTGAGGTTTCTTGATAACAATGTTACTATAAACAGTTGTGCCTGCAGAAGAAAACAAGAGAAGAAAAAGAGAGAGAAAAAATGTTAAAATACCAGAATAAAACTTACAAGAAGATTAACCGGTCAAAATAGTTAACAAATAGAAATCATTACTTTCAATGATAAACCCAATATAAAGAAAGAGTGCATGTGAATGAAAGTGACATCATGTAAAAGTGAAGACAATTCAGAGGCTAAATGATCTCTTACAAACATCTGTTGATAAAAGAACAACCCGAGACCACACTGAACAAGTTTCTTTCCAATTTCCTTTTTGCTACCCAAATTATACATTAACTTTAAACAATGGACAATGTAGATGCTGCCCCAAAAATTCACATTCCCAAATAAATCCACATACGGTAACGTAAGTACATGTATACTGTAAACCAGAGAACAATCGCGACATGAAACCTTCACGATTTGTTAACTACAGCCATTTTCACAGCAAGAAACTTGTGATTTGCACAAATTTACTATCATGTCAATTATCATTCAATGATTTTGCGGCATGAAACTTTGCGAATCTGTACCACTTGCAAAATTTGTGAACATTAAATGCACGCAAAAGTTACAGGTTATACAGTCAGCTTTTTAATGAATGATTTCATTTCTTACTTTGCAGGAAAAAGTCTACATATATACTGTAGTTGAAAATACAATAGCTCAACTGAATTTTGATAGGGGGAGGGGGAGAGACAGAGGGATAGGGGGACATACAGTCTAGACTATTTCATCATCTTTGTTATAAGTAACTGCTAATGCACCACTTTCCATAGACATGGGTATTCCTGAATTTGAGTTCTACACATGACAGAGCAAGTTCTGACTTCCTGAATATGAAGAAGGAGGATGGGGGTAGGATTAGCCCCAAAAGTTGGCATGCATCATCAGTGAGGATGACCCCAATGAAAACAGATAGCTTCCTTACGATACTGAGTGACAAACAAAATCTGCCTGCTTTCAAGCATCTGGATTATTCAAAACTACAATGTCATTCTCCTACCCATATAATTCATACACAAGGTAGAGATTTATCTTCCAGAGAAAATAACACAATCTGCTTTTATCATTTAGAATGATGCCTTTTCTTAATGCACCAAAAAATGCACAAAAATAAAGACCTCCTCTTTTTCTGGTTATTTTAACATGAAACAATTGGTAATGGTATCTAAATATATATGCCATGTTCATACTGCTCGTAACTAGGTGTACAGTATATTTTCAGAACAATTTCAGTTTATTTATTTGCATTGGGCTCTTCCAGCACAAGTACGTGTTGTGTTCACATTGCTAGTAACAAGACATGGAGTGTATTTGAGACAAGGGCCCCATACAGGTAATCCCTTGTGGAGAAAGAAGAGATGAATCAGCAGGTCTCACTATACCACCTGGATGCCATTTCACAAACATGGCACAACAGCTCAAAAGATGGAAGCAAACAGCCTACATGTAGAGTAGACCTATATATTACCTAGATATATCAGAGTTTATAGATGAAAAATATAGGCCTAGTCTAATGAGTGCTGGAAAGGTATTAACTCTATTTAAAAAACTTATTGGTTATGGTTATCACCCTCCTGGCTCCTAGCAGTTTTTAAAGGAAATGTTTAGTTTTGGTACTCCCTCAAAAACTTATCAGATTTCTTGTCTTTTTGTTGATAAATAGCAAGATACTAGAAACACCAAGATGCTGTGAAGATTTCACCTCCTAAAGTTAATTATTTTACAAATGAGAGGTAAAAAGTAATATACTAGGACAGGATCACATGCAAAAACCTATGAGGATAATGTAAATTCCACCCAGTGATACACATGCTATCTCCACGCAAAGCTCCGAGACTTGTCTTCCCTGGTCCTAGCATGGGGCATTATGACTATGTTACAGTGATCTAGCATTCCCTACAGATAATTACAATAAAATTCACTGGAAATTATTGGTGGAATACCACATGATCTTTAACAAATCTCTTTTGATATAATCTGTTACACATGCGTCGTCTTTCAAAGGCGGCCCGGAGCCGGCTTCACGCCTGCAATTTGAAGCTGCCTCGAGACCATTAAAACCCCTGTTACACATACCTCGGGCCCGCAATTTTGTGTCTACACGTCGCCTTTTCACGAGCTGACGTTGGGGCGCACCCCATGTAAAAATTTTTGTGCACTTCGCACACTCGCACTGCAGGTGCTGTACTATCTCATTGACATTGCGAACGGTCCGCGCATGCACAGCTCTTACGGGTTAAGTCACTTCCGCTTATAAGCCGGCGCCGAGTCAACTTTGGTGTTACACCTACTGATTGCGGGACCGAGTCCAGCTCGAGGCCGGCCTCAAACCACATCCAGAGGTGGACTGGGATGGAAGCGGCCTCAGTCCGGCTTTTTAAAAAAAGTTGATGTTACACATACGTCGAGCCGTCTCCAGAGGCGGCCTCAGTCCACTTTCAGAGGTATGTGTACAGGGGTCTAAGGAGAACAATATGAGACTATATTTAAAACATTTCTTCCAATTCCCTTTTTGTTTCCAAAACTATCCATGATCTTTAATTATTTACAGACTATTCCAATGTATCTGTAATTCATTGGATTTGAAAAAAGTCTTTAAAAAATGGATTAGAAATGCATCATCCATAAAGGAGCTTCCTAAGCTATTTATTTACAAAATCACATTCAAATGAAGCTGAATTTTTGTTGACATGAAAATACACCAGTTCCAAATTCTAGGGCATTCTTCTCTCATGAAGGTATATCATGACAGAGACCCTATGGGCAAGGCTAACAAAAAACCGATGTGGCCTACATGCATCCTATATAAGAAATCTGTGTCATAATAAGGCCTACCCATGTGGTACAAGGGAAAGGAAGGCACACAGAAAGATGAAGTTCCATTAAAATGTTAGGTGGTGGTGGTTGTTGTTTTTGTGTGTTTGTGTGTGTGTGTTTTCTTTCTTTGTTGGGGGCGGGGGTCTTTGATTTTTCTATACAATGTAGAACAAACAATGATATGCATTAATGTAATATATACCTTATCTCTTAATTGTTCATTACTCAGCAAGTAGGCCTATACATTTTCTACCCAAATCTTTTGTCACAAATCACGTATTTACTTTGCAAAAATGCATTATTCGAACTGATATTAAAGGAAACTTCACCCCAAGAAATAAAAGTAGTTATTCTGAAAAATTTATTGTATTCTTGCATGTCAACTTACAAGATTCCCCTTCAAAGTGTACGAGGCAGGTATAAATTAAGATATGAAAGTAATGTAAGGATTATCAGCACGACATGGGCATTTCCATTTCTTTATAACTGACGTACTAAGCGAAGTCGATTAGCAAGTTAACTTACTCAAATTTATGGACGCTTCCTTCCCAAGTGTCTATGGTGCTGAAGTATTTCATTCACCTGCTATTATCTTTTGTACTGTAATTACAAATTGCATAAATCTACATTGTGACTCTTGCGGGGTGAAGGTTTTGCATAAATAGAACTGATTTGTCAACTGCTATAATTCATTGTTTTTAAATAAAAGAGTTACATTTTCCCCTCTTTAAATGTTTACCACCAAATATTACTTTTGCCTTCTCAGCTTTGATTTTCCCTCATTGAAAAATAGAGATTTTGTTATTGAATTCAAATGTCTATCTAACGAAAGCTTGGCCCATGATACATGCACAACTTCGTCTGACACATCACATGAAGAAAATGGCAGCGCCCATGTCATGCTAACAGATCTTACAACATACCAAGAATATCTTCATTTATATATCTCTTGTGCATTTTCGTAAGGAATATTGTAGATCATTAGGCAGGAAATAAATTCATCTTTCTTCACAACTACATTTAATTCTTGGGGTGATGTTTCCTTTAAAAGGCTCTGTGATGCAGTTACATGTATGCATACTGATAAACAAAAGTACAATGAAAGAGACCCAATCTACAGTAATGGTTTCGGCATAATAGTTTTTTAAAAGTTTGGTGGGATGTCTGTTGATTGCCTTGGTAGTTCATCTCATGCACAGAGATAAATGGGTTTTTTCCCTTCAAAATAACTTTATTGACATGGCTTATCCATCTAACTGTGGACAGTAATATGCAAATGACTCTAGATCCTCCTTCCCATTGTATAGATTATTCCCCAGTACCCCTTTTGAGCTGGTAAATTGCTGTATCACTCTCCCTCTAGAGCCTATTGTACATCCAGGGAAGTGTTTACACTTCCCTGGTACATCCTCTATTTACCTGCATACCTTTCATAAATATGCAGGCCCTCCACATGGGGTGTTATGTAATATGATGCAATACATTCAACCACAAGCCAAGCCTATATCTGGCCACAGGATCTATTTTGCCATTTGCCTTGGTACATGTATTATCAAGTTCAATAAGCCAGTTTGGGGTTAGCCCATGGTACTGAGATTGTACAAATGACCCCAAATATCCACAGATATTTTAGACATGGAGGGTCCCTTTATGTGCACTTCAGAAAAATAACTCTGGGAGTGATAGAGGTGCCTCATGAATAGCTTTTGTTTCCCCCTTTAAAAAGAATACTTCCACCTGGATATCATGGAATGCACCATTAGTGCATAATTCAATAATGATTACATGACATTCATGAGCACATATCGAATATTAGTGTCAGTGGGTTTTAGAATTTGGTACAGATGACCTTTATCTGCTCATGCTCAGATTGCATCCCCGAAGTGGCTTATTGTGATGAGAAGACTGGTACTGGGCAAATAATGGAACCTTTTCTCAATCAGACCTCAGCATCTGTCAGTGATAATAAGCTGTACTGTGCGAATTTATAATAAATCCTGTTCTGCCTTTCTTCCCTCAGTCCATCGCGAGATTTCACAAGGTTTTTGGAAGCGCCTATACATACGTACACTGTGAAAGGCCACTCGGCTACATGGCGCAATGTTGTGGTAAGTGAATTCTACAATTTTTTCTCTTTCTATTGGTATATTATTTCTATTATTTCTGAAACCTGAGCTCAAAGTTTGGGATAATTTTGGCATTTTTACATTCACGATTTGACATAATTTTTTGATTTGCTGGCTCCTGACTGGTATTAAAGTTGTTTTTTGTCCAAACATTTTCCCCGAATAGGTGAGATATTGATCTCAAACGCCACTAAACAATTTCGTGGAATCATTCATTCTGTTCTCCAAAACCAAAGTTTAAATGATGGCCAAGAATCACAGCAAAACCGCGCGAAAACAGTGTTGTTTACAATGCTCTGACGATACGCGACACAAGCTGTACATTGTCCCGTGTGTTCAGATTTGTGCTGTTTATTTGACGGAGCTAGGAGAAGACAAGTGCAAGCCAAGCCCAAGGTGGTTATTTTGTCTCGGCTGTTAGACCTTTTCTGTGGCCTTTTGCATAAGAAGAGATCATTTTTGAATCTCAATCAGAACAAGAGCCCCAGGGGGCACGACGCTCACCTGAGGTGGATCAATTCACATCTGGTGCATGTTCTCTCTAGTGCATGTTCTCTCTAGTGCATGTTCTCTCTAGCACATGAACAACTTTCATTCTTCATCTATGGAGGTATCTCTATATACAATACCAAGTCTGAGCTTCCTACCAAGTTCGGTTAAATTCCAATCATGGGTTTTGGAGAAGAAGCTGAAAATGTAAAAAGTTTATGGATGGCGGACAACTTGCCCCACCCCCCCCCCCCCCTCCAGTATGTTACCCCCACAGACCCCCTATAGGGCCACCCAGAAAAAATTAATGAACAACTTTCATTTTTCATCTATAGAGGTATCTCCATACACAATACCAAGTCTGAGCTATGCTTGGTTACAATTGGGGGCCCTCCGTACCATTTTAGCAAATTTGGGTCCCCTACCCCTACGGATGATTACTACCAAGTTTGGTTGAATTCCGATCATGTGTTTTGGAGAAGAAGATCAGAATGTACATTTTGCCTGGCAGCGCCCCCCCCCCCCCCCCCCTCCAGTATGTTACCCCCACAGGGCCCCTATAGGGCCACTCAGAGAAATTTCATGAACATTCATTCTTCATCTACAGAGGTATCTCCATACACAATACCAAGTCTGAGCTATGCCTGGTTCTGGAGAAGAAGATGTTTGAAATTTACATAGCTTTTACAATTGGGGGCCTTCCCCCTAGGCCCCCCTGGCGGCCACATGTACCATTTTAGCAACTTTGGGTCCCCTACCCCTAAGGATGATTCCTACCAAGTTTGGTTGAATTCCGATCATGGGTTTTGGAGAAGATGATGAAAATGTAAAAAGTTAACGGACGAACGCCGGACAAATTTCCATCGCAATAGCTCACTCGAGCCTTAGGAATAAGTGAAGAGGAGATGACAAAACAGGCACTGAAAAATGTGTAAGATGTTATGGGACATCGTCTGCTTTAGAAAGGACTGGTTCCTGGTGTGTCGTCACACATCTCAGCAGCGTTCGAGGAGCTCTTCAGCTGCTATATCGGGGGCTGTATTTTACCGTTTTATAATTGATAATAATCACTACTTCAAATGTTTCCAAGTGTTGAATATGGATAACCTTGTTTAATTTATGCCATCTATGCAATAATAAGTATTAAGCCAATATTTATATTGATGGAATTTTCTTGTAATGTGATCTTTAAACACAGATTTAACCTTGGTCATCATGGTCCTAGATTCTTGACTAAGTATGCAATGCCTGTATTTTATACATAATCTAGTGAGTTTGATGGTTCCAGATCAGGTGAAAAATATGGATAATGTCAGTCACAATTTTGGAAAGTCTGATTAAGCCTTCAAGTCATTGATTGAGCAACTCGGTTGGTATTGAGATAGTGAAATTGTCAGCCGATCATTGTCATGATTCATTGGACAAATCAACTATGACTTCAATGTTAAATGTATATTCCAAATTGTTATTTAGAAGTGCTCCTCGTTTGTATTGTAAGGTTAAATTCATAATATAACATACTTTTGTAATTTCAGCAGGGAGAGATGATTTCATCTTATCCTTCATGCAATTGACTTAATGAATTTATGTTCATGATTTCAGGTCACCCCAGTGTTCTTATTTGAAGATAACAGCATTTGGAGATAACAGCATTTGGAGATTCTACTTTTCACGGTTTACAGGAACAGCTTCCTTCTTATTCCTTTGACTAAGAACTTGGTTTGTATCTGGAGTTGGACATCATATTTTCCCCAGAAGCAACAGTATCATTGGTGTATTTCATTTTCATACAGAGAAGAAAAATATCACGACAATTGTGAAGATAGGTTTACACAACTAAACTATGTTTGTGTGTATGATGCACACATGTTGTTTCTTTTATTCCTTGATGCATACATGTAGTTCTACTAAAATTTGACAGCATAAACATTCACCTTATTTGAAAAAAAATTATAATTTTCTCTTTTAAAAAATGTTTTTGTAACTAAGGGGACACACAACCCATTCTCTTTTATGGTATTGTTAGATACGCCTAAGCAGTTTAAAGAGTTTAATTCATATTTTCGTTTTGTTATTTTTATGACATATTCATGTTTGCTTTTTTTTTTAAGACAAATATTTTATGTAGCCTATGTCAGTTGCTTACTACATGTGTTAAAAATTCTCTTGCCATTTGGAACATCTTTTCTCAATTAAATTTGTCTGTGTATGTCTCGAGCTTGAAAACCTATACAGTGGAACCTCGGTGTTTTTGGTAAATGCGTTGTATTTTGCTGGCTCCTGACTGGTATTGAACGTGAAATAATACGTATGTTTTGAGTACCAATAGAAAGCTGAAGAGTTGTTAAAGATGATGAACTCATTTTTTCATAGAATCATTAAAAAAGAAGGGTGTTTTAAAAGCTAAAGTTTCGAACAGTAATTATACTGATTTTTCTCCTAAATATACCTCACAATATTTCGTATTTTGAAAAGTAAATTTTGACCTTTTTTTTACATGGTTCATACTGTCATAGTATAATCTCAATATTCTGAGAATTTCATGTTCATATGTATTTTCTCTGCAGAATAAGGAGATGGCAAAGTTGGGCCTTTCATTTCGCATTTCGTATTCATGACCGTAAGTGTCATGCATACGTATTTTATAAATTAGAGCTAATTCGCGGGCGCTGCGGACTGACTGTTCTTGCTTACAATACCCATGGTCCAACAACTCACTCGCAGGGCTCTGAATAGGCTTTGGGGGGCAAGAGCTTTAGCTGACATAACTCACTGGATATTAGGGTGTGTGAAATAAATGAGGGAATTAAAGAGCGAGTGTAGAAAATACAGGCTCCTCATAGTCATGTGTCTTCCTCTGTTCTTACTCCTACACTGTACAGGTAAAGTCATTAATATAATACATTAAACATATTTTCACCCCTCTCCAAAATGTACAATGATATAAATTACAAAAAATACTTGACATTAGAGCATATAGGTGCTATAGAAAAACAAGATGGATTATTCATGCCAAGGAGTTATCCTTGATCATGCACAGGATCACTTGCAGCCATAACAAAATAGCAACACTGTATCGATGAAAGTCCTAGGCCTTTCGTATTTTGTATTTTATTATGTGAAATATAGAATATTTTAATTTCTGCAGATTTCACAATTAGGAAGCTCTCATTGAATTGTGTATAGGTTGCAACAATGGCAATTACACATGTTCAGCGAAGAATCAAACCTTGTTTCACATTATAAACAAGGAAAAATTAAAATATTTCATATGTCATGTAATAAAATACAAAAGAAATAGTGAGTGGGTGACGTCACTGGTTCCCTCATTTGCATACTGAGCAGGATGTGCATATAACTGTTTTGCGAAATTAAGCGAAACTTTAAAATACCATAACTTTCTTATTTTACATCCTATTTTGATGAAATTTTCAGTGTTATGCTTGTTGGATTTTTCTCTATTTATTCAAATCAACTTTTTGTCAGGGTGGACTTGGCCTTTAATAGCTCACTGCAGGCACAAAATTTTGAAGCAAAGACTACAGATTTATTATCTTCAATGCAGAAAATGACAAAACACTTTACCTTAATCAAAGATGTCTATTTTTCAGAAAGAACTGGAATAGTTCTGATTTGTTACATGTATGTGAAAAATGACAGGACATTGTCCCATTTCTAAAGAATAAGCGAAGAAGTCGAGGAAATTTGAATTAATTAGATTATGATAGTCAATGATTAATCTGTAAATGACACATGTAATCACAGGAAGAGAGAGGGCCCATATAATCGGGCAGGAGAAAGACATGTAACTGTTATCAACTACTGTAAAAGCTGTTATTTTCATGTACAGAATGGCAAGGTCTCAGACGATTACGCGAGTTGTTGTTTTTGCAGTTTGCCAAGTGACCCAGAATATTGTACAGGTTTAGCATTTCCGTTTAAATTGCTAATTTATATTAATTTCTTGCATTTAATTTGAACATAAACTCTGCCATGTAAAAGTTGGTTAGACACTTCAGAAAATTGGCTTAAATTTTACTATAATTGTAGCTCAAAGCTGAAACTCATGCCACAATTCATTCTCCAGTAACAGACATTTCCATTCTTTTATCTAATTTGATTTTTTGTTGAATTCCTGTTTCAAAAAGTTGGTTTTGGTGTCAAAATACTGAATTTCTCCTATCCTTCCTTCTCAAACACGTATTCATGTGACTCACGTTCACGTTCATGATCGCGATAGCAGATTTTACAATCGTGATCGCAAACATGAGTCATGTGACTACATGTATACATGTTTAAAGAGGGAGAATGATCAGAGAAATTCAATAATCTGACACCAAAACCGAATTACTGCAACAGGAATCCAAATTTATAAAATCTTATTAAATGAAAGAATATAAATGTCTTTTAATGGAGGATGAATTGAGGCATAAGACTTTAGCTTTAAACTAGAATAAAAGTGAAATTCAAGCCAATTTGTAAAGTGTCTAACCAACTTTTACGTAGTAGAATTTATCTACATATTACATGTAAGTGCTAACACATATATCAAATAGAATAGGGAGATAAATTAGGCTTCGATTATTGTGATCTGAGGTCCGGTTTCCTGAACGAAGCGGCCCGTACTCTGGCTTCTCTTTTTCGAGGCACATATGAGTACAGTCGTAAGGAGAATGAAACCCCCAAATTAAATGCATTTTAATAGAAGCAGAAAAATCAAAGAAGCATATCAGTGAAAGGTTGAGGAAAAATGGACAACTAATAAATAAGTTCTGAATATTTGAAATCCTAAAATCGCTAAATGAATGGTCTGAAATTGGCAATGTCCTTATGCTAATGAAATGCTATGATGTAAATGTGCTATACTTTCCAACTGCCTTATAAAATACAAATGATGTCATGAAAATCCACTTTCCTTGAATACACCTTAGAAAATTTGATTTCTGTATTATAGGTGGTGTTCATAAATTTATTCCTCACAATGTTGATAATCAAATTTTCTAGGTCTAAAAGCTGAAATCTGATAATCTTTTTGTTACCTATGAAGAGAGAGCTCAAATACATCAGAGCATCTCATTAGCATGAGTATGGTGCCAATTTCATTTAGTGATTTTAGGTTTTTAAAATCTTCATAACTTCATTCTTTATCCGTTTTTCCTCAAACTTTCAGTGATATGCTTCTAAGATTTTTCTGCTTCTGTTAAAGTGCATACAAGTTTGGGGTTGCATTCTCTTTTAAGTGGCGACATTTTTGCGAGCTGTTAAATTCGCGTCCCAATATCAACTCACAAAATTCGTGAAAATCAAACCCTTGTGAAAACAACAGCTTTTACAGCATTGAAGATTCTTTATCATTACTTGATAAAAGTTTTCTTTTGGTTAAATTCTATATCACCTACATGTATGTAGGCCTACATGTATGATAGAAGTCATGTGAAAGCAATCCTATACAGGTTGTATACATGTATATATCCACCACAAAAACAAAGCAGTTGCCACCCATTTGTATTTAGTGTTATTAGCCTGCACTGTTTAGACTACATGTGGATAGACATCCTGCAGAAAACGTAGTTTCTCAAATTTATTCTAAATTTGAAATTTTCAGTCCGAGACAGAAATGACAATAATTGTAGGCCTGAAAATGAAAATGTAAATGTTCATGTAAAATTTGTATTTATACAGCAAATCTTTAAATCGTTTAATTTAAGCCAAAGCTGACAAAGATGTCAATTAAAATGAATTTGAGGTACGGTACGATATTTAAAGGCCTATAACACTACCCATAGGAACAGAAACACTCTAATTCTACCGATCGCAAATCAGTGAATAAATACAGGTGTACACAAAGGCCCGAATTCTCGCTACCTCAAATATGCAATTTTCGACGTAGAGGGCAATATTATGCATGGAAGTGGTCCGCATCTTCGTCAACTTCACTTCCGGTCCGTATTGAAATACTACGGCTTATGAATAAAATGAGTGCTAAAATGCTTAATTTTTGGATCGCATGACATAAACCACTCAAATTTTGAAAATGCAACCAATTGTCTCAATAAATCATGGTATCTTTTCAAACATGTCGGTTAATTTATACTCAAACTCGAGGATTTTTGTAATACCTGTGTACATTTTCAATGCAAAAAGACAAACACTTGTCGACCCAATCGGGATATTGTCAGCACTGCGCATGCGTGGTTTGCATGACAAACGCCATCTGTTGGCGAAATTGCGTATTTGGGGTAGCAAGAATTCACAAAGGAGGTTTAAACTAAAATAAGCGTAAATACCGGTAAGCGCACATTGCCCATGCACACATTCAAAGAAAATATATGATTGGATCGGATTCTGTGCGCACGTATGCTTAAAAAACCCAGGAGCAGGTTTAAACCATGGTTTAAACCATGTTGCCAAAATATCTTTATTTGGTTGAAATAATAATATTCATCACTGTACAAAATCCAAACATAGTACTAAAAAAAAATTGATGCCTTTCAGTCCAGGCTTCCTCACATTCAGTGCACATTCAATTCCAACAGTCATGTATGTTATAGTGCATGCAAAGTACACACACACACACACACACACACACTGAAGAGCTTTATGGCACACACACCTACACATACCTACACACCCCATACTACACATAGCCATGACTCATGCATCCATGAATGAAGGCCAGGGATCACATTATGTGAATGGGGCATTCACACAGTACAAATATGTCAGTGCTTTGGCCCTGCATTTGTGTGTGTATGTGATGTGTGTGTGTGATGAGTGTGTGTGATGTGTGTGTGTGATGAGTGTGTGTGATGTGTGTATGATTAGAGAGCATTGTGCCAGGCCATTTGGGTATTATTGTATTATTGTGTGTGCAGGATTGAGCATTGACAAGCATGTGCTTTGAACCCAACCTATAAACATTGTGACCTACATTTAGTGAGCTTGTACATAAACTGATAATCTCATGGCAACAATTCACAAACTTGTTACAATTGTTCAAATGTGATTATCTACATGACATGTAGATAATCACATTTGAACAAAAATGTAAAATGCAGTTCAATATTATAACAATCTTTTTGCTTTCAAATATTCTACAATTAGTTATTTTCGCGCGATTAATTTTTCGCGCTCGACTGAATAAAGAGAATTTAGCGTGTTTTTAATTTCGCTGACGCGCTAGGCGCATGGACAAAAGAATACATAAGCAAAAATATTCGCGTGTTTTTATTTTCGCGCACACCGCGAAATATTCCACGTTTACAGTATTCTACAATACTAATTTACACTAATTACAGAGTATTCGTAAATTCAAGAAATGGGGAAAAGAGCTGAATAAAGCCTGAAATGTATTAGAACATTAAAATACATACATTTAACATACATTTTTTAAAAAGATAACATTTTCACATCAGCCAATTGAAAATGTAATGTGAAAATCTATATGAAGATCAATTACTGTTTTTCACTGTTTTCATGTTGGAGTACAAGTTGACAATAATTCAGCTAATAGGGCTACATGTAGTACTTTAATACCTATATGGGGCATTTTTACAGGGCAATTATATTCATATTTTGCGCGGTCCGCAAATGACCTAATTCTGAGCGGTCATCATTCCCTGATATTTTCCCTCTTCCAGGTTTCACCATTCACTTTGTGTACAAAAAGTGCGGTCAACATTGAGCCCGAGTAACATCCACCTTTTCTTGTCAGTGCGCTTTTATTAAAGTGCATACGCGCAGTATTGTGTACGCGTTAAATCATAGAGACTGACGGGCAAACAGACGTGTCCGTCTATGCTATAAGATAGGCATATACATGATATAGGTAATAATATTGACTGGCTCTACTTTCGGGGAATATCGAAAATGTTGCCCTTAAAAGAACCATATTGCCCTCGTCTTCGACTCGGGGCAATATGATTCTGTTGCGGGCAACATTTTCGATGTCCCCCTCAAGGCCAGTCAATATTATACAATTATCATCAAGACATAATGTATTCATTTCAATAGTCATTTGTTTTATAAACCCTGTCAGGACCAAAGTCAACAACACTATGTACAAAGTGAATAGTATTTTAGTCTTGTGGTAAAGAGAGGGTTAATCACCAAATACACTCCTCAGCTAGTTCATGTTATAATATAATGTATATTAAAGGGATACGCCACCAAGTGGCCGTGGGGAAAGTCAGGATTGCGTAAGCCCCATTCACTCGTACACAAAGTTTGTGCATCGAACGCGTCCATTGGATTACGTCTCGAATGCGCGAAGCCGACCGAATCTCGCACGAAAGCGCGAGCTCAGGCGGAGCGTGCATGTTGTGCGGTGACCAGTCTGACTGAGGTTTACGTCCTGCGGGGCCACGGCATGATCAGGTAACGATCACGGTGCCCTCTCGCGGCATTAAAACGTCCACAAACTGCGGTTGATTATCCCTTTAAATTCAGATTAAGGAGGTAAAGAAAGGCCCAGTGGCAAGAGCAATTTTGTTTTTTAAACAAATGCTCTTGCCCATCCCCATAAGCAGGGATCCACACTAACTTTTTCATGAGGGGTCTGGATTTAAATTTTAGGATCTTTATGCATTAAGCCCTTTGTTGAAAATGTGAAATGTTGGGGTCCAGAGCAAGATTTTTGGACACGCATGTGTAACAGGCACTTGTTAATGTTGAGCCCTATCAAAGTTCAAAGTAAGTTCCAGTTGTCTGATCTCATACAAACTGATAGGATAAATGAACTCTAAGAGTCCTACATGAACATTGTGCTACACATACGTAATATTGTTCATATGTACTTAGTGAAGAGTACCTTTTCATTGAAATGAATTGAAATGGTATTAATTTAATAAAATCCACGTAGCAGCCTGAGGGCCTGAATTACATACATGTGGAATGTACAAAGTAAAAGCATAAAAAACACATGGTATCAATGTCTGTAAGCCTGAGTCATATCGAATATTTCATAATCCGGGATTCGATCGAATACCGGTGCATCGATAAATGATGGGCGGTGAAAACAGAGTTGCACACAGTTGCACGCAGTGCATGCACCATGCACCGGTGACCGGTCCGCTGGCATCGCGGGCATATGTATGGGCTCTCGCTGCCAATGGCTAGTAAAAATCACAGCAGACGAGCCAAAATCTTAAGTTTCTAGTCCGTATGGCTAGCCAAAATATCACTCTAGTGTCGCACGAAGCGATGCTCATTGTCGACACACCCGACAATGATTCAAATTCAAAGAATTAATAATCTTACTTTGTCTTTGGAGAGCTGAATGGAACACGTTTGTTTGATGCAAAAAAAAAAAACAATACGAAATAAACTTTTCGTCGCTCATGACTCGACTTCATTCAGCTTCAGATCATTCAGAAGTAATTGCCAATTTGATGAGAGTGTGATATTAGTTATTGCGAATTAAGTAGGAACACTCGTACTCATGCCCGTATTTATCATGTTCAATTATACAATTGTCAAATTGACAATGCAGAGAGAGTGCAAGAATATTATCGTAAACTTCAGTTCGTAACGACAAAACGATTTTTCCATAGAGAAAGCACAGGTAAAGCGCGACGTCCTCCGCGAGCGAATTAGCGAAAGTTAGCCAACAGTTTGAAGTCGCCTTCACGTTCTCTGCTATTATACGTTATGTAGTATGTACATTACAGAGTTTCTTTTTTATTTGCTTTTTTCATGGTGGCTACGGTAGTCAAAAATCTGGCGGACTACAAATCGATGCACCGGATTTGCCAAAACGAATTTGGGATTCGATGTCTTCGATCGAACACCGGCTAACCAATCGATTCGACTCAGGCTTAGTATCAATCTATGTATCAATAGGCTAGTTTCGGTGATGCGAGCGTGATGATGTAATGCCTGGTAATAGTAACCAGGTTGGCCAAGCTTTGACATACCGCCATATTGGATTCATGCTTTTGGTATTGCTCCGGGCCGATTTCGTTACCTCATATTTTTATTTCATTTGTATTTTCACTATTAGTCTACGATTACCTTGCTCAACTTTTGATTTTGTTTGATGGCATCCTTAATGTCTTTTGACAAGTTTAGTGTGAAGAATTTACAAGATTTTCTTCGAGAAAGAGGAGATTATACCGTAGGATACAAAAGCAGAGACTTGTTAATCTATCATCCACTCCATTTCGAGAGTGCCTGAATGGGAGGGAAAGTTGTTTTGAATATCCTTTTTTCTTGGGATTTTATAGGGTTCATAACAAAAGAAAAGATTTAAAAGTTAGTTACAATATTCTCCAAACGCATTTTGTGGTACTTCACTTTCGTCAATATTAGCTTCATTTTCTGGTACCAAGCCATCGACCTTGGGCACAAGTTTTGCTTCTGTGGCCGGGGTGCTAGCGACTGTCTATCGCATGGACTTGGGCGGACGGCTGTAGCAGCCAGTGGCTGCTCAAGCTCCGTTGCTACAGCAGACAGTGGATGTGGGTGCTCGGGTACCGGGTAGGCCCAGCCCCAGACAAAATGTTTTGAACAGATGTATGTAGATTTTAAAATTTTATCCACTCCAAAGTCTTTCCTTCCGCAAACTTTCAACCAAATTTTGTATTTGTCCATCATTGTTTTCTGTTTTTGAAGGGGGATAAAAAAAAACACTTGCATGTATGTGGACGTTACCGTTGGTCATAGCGGGTGTCGCTGTTGCACTTCCCGTAACAGCAGTGTTTTTTTTATTTTCCGACCTTTGTTTGAACTGTTAGTATGCTCGAAATATTGAATAGTATGTTGGAAAAAGATATCCAAACTTTTATTTAATAATCTGTTCAAATAATAATGCAACAAACAGTTCAATAGCGAACGAAGGGTGGTAGTTGCACAGTGAAACACGATGTACAATAGCAGCTTCGCACCGCCAGTCACCGTTGTTTGTCCAACCCTCCGATTACATAATTGGGATTAAAGGTCTGTGCATACATTACGAAACTGGCCTATTATAGTCATAGATTCATGACTGAAATGTTGTTTAAGTTCTTTGAAATTACAGTCACCTGATCATATCAAATAAAAGTTTTTTATGTCTGCATTTCAGCTGTGGAGATAATGCCGACTAAATCACATTATAATTACAATAAAACAAATTTTTTATTTAATTCAATACATGTACATGTATTTGCAACATATTGAGATTCCCATTTATTAAAATCCAATATCTTCTATGATGAAATATACATGTGCTTTGGAAAATTCATAAATATGGGAATATGCGCAGCCCTGTTTTGAGTGGTTGTACATAATATAGAATGGATGCATACAAGCTTGATACACAAGTTATGTTTACTGATCATTTTGACGAATAATGCCTTAAATCAAAATAACGACTGTGAGAGACTTTTAACTGTCCAAACATAAAATGAATTCTCTATGATGTTCTCTATCAACATTTATCCCAACAGCCTGAGGTCTTTAGAAATATATATTTCAGAGTTTTTAAAGAAAACTAGATGAATCTTTGACCGCGCGTGGTCGGAATGTATGCCTCTGCCATCACCAGATTGGAAGTGAATGGCATACATGTACACTCTAAAAAGGATTGGTCCAACAAAATTACAAATCTTGTCACTTAAAAAGCACAGGGGACAGAAAATTTATTTCATTTCATTTTCAAATAAAAAACTTACCATTGATGACTTACAATCATCAAATACATCATCAAGGAAATAGATATTTTATAGCAAATAGACCACTGTCCTCTTGAAATTTCTAAAATAGGTAGGCCTAGACTCCATACATCACGAACCATTTTTATGTATATAATGACCTCTATGACCTTTGAACTTTGGCCTGGAGACCCCAAAATCTAATCAGTTCATCGTCCCTCACATATGCATATGTGGGCCAAGTTAGAAGCTGATCCGTCAAACAGTTCTGAAGTTTGTAAACAAATTTTTAGGCAATTTACTCCCAGTGTTAAAGTTAGTATGCTCGATCTGTAATGAAAAACACAAGTCAGAAAAATTGGAACCAGCGGGATTCGAACCCGTCATCTACTGCTTGCCGGCAGCGACTTAACCACCAGGCTATTCTGGTTCACGGCTATTCTGGTTCACGGCCAAGTCATGATGAACTGGAATCAAATACCCAAGATCCTCTTCTTTCTGACTCATTAACATTCAAACGGTCCACCGTAGACAATGGTTAGTAAACGAAGAAGCTTGATGGGAGGAATTTCTGAAGTTCTCAAGTTATTGCGAGAACGAACCATTTTTATGTACATAATGACCTCTGTGACCTTTGACCTTAAAATCTAATCAGTCCATCGTCTCTCCCATATGCATACATGGGCCAAGTTACAAACTGATAAAAAAAAAACGGTTTTGAAGTTATCGCGAGAACGAAAAGGGGACGGACGGACGGACGACCCAAAAACATAATGCCTCCGGCACCACCTACGGTGGGCGGAGGCATAAAAATTGAATGAATAAAAAAAAATATTTTAAAAAAATAGGTTTTTTTTTTACCTTGAACGTGTAACTTGAATATATGGGACTATACATGCAAGGTAAGATTTGTGTAGTCCCATATACAAGTTACACGTGCAAGGTAAAAAAAACCCTGCATATTTTTTTTTTTTTAATTCGTTCAATTTTTCCAACCTTATTTGATTCTGGAAGGTAACCTCTCTAGGGGAGTAGTCTAGCAAACTCCAAGAGTGGTTTGCATGGCTCAGAGTATGTGAGAAAAGGTGATATTTAGATTTAGTTTTTTTTTATATCTGCCTCCACACACCATATATGGATCCCATGATGTACCGCTCCATAGGCCATAGCCCCGGGACTCTGCCGCAGTAACATAGGCCTAGCTGTAGGAGCTCCTTGGCTTATCAATCTCGTACTGGCCTAAAGAGCTGTACATGTAGCCAGGCCCAGGACTAGCTTCCCGAGTGTAAAAAAAAAAAGGGCTATACGCCTTTTACATCACAAAGCTAGGCGTTTTATTCCGCCAATCTAACTGCGCACGGTTAGCAGGTCATAAAAAATGGGCTGGAAAATCCCTTTCCTGATAACTCCCGTGACCGACAGGTTCTTCACCACAGCATCTCCTCGGGAAACTTTTGGAATGTTTGTTTTCAAATGATTTTCGTTATTTTGTTTAAAAAAATGAAAAGTATAGCATCAAAACTATACGATGTGGTACAGTGGTGGAGATGTCTGACGAAATTTCCATTAATGCTAAACAAAAAGTCAACGTAGATGGCACTAAGCCAGTTGAGACCTCAATGTTTAGCATTAATGGAAATCTCCACCACTACACCACATCGTATATTTTCAATTACGGTTGTATCGCCGACAGCGCGCGCCATCGCACGCAGCCGCCATTTTTGTGTTTTTTTTTCTTCATTAATCATTCAAGACTTAGTTGATCCTGGAACTGGAAGGTAACCTGACTTTAGCAAACTCTGTGAGGGTTGTTTGCATGGGTCACAGTATGTGAGAAATGGTCATGATGGTGATATTCAGATGTAGTTTTCTTTTTGTTGATATCTGCTTCCACAGTCAGTAGGCCTATATGGATACCACGTGACGTACAGCTCCGTAGGCCAGGCAGTACCACATTGATAAGCCAAGGACTCAGGAGCTCGTACAGCTAACGCAAACGTAGGCCAATCATGCCAGTACCAGATTGATAAGCCACAGAGCTGAGCTTGTACCATACGTTACAGCTAAGCCTGGACAATCATGACAATCATCATCATTAATAGTGATGCCACATGAACTGTGTTTTAGGCCCATTCGATTCCACCACCATCCAAATCATGCTCAACAAGCTCAAGATATCACATCTTTCAACCAAAGTAATTCTATAAACATTTCATTATTTAATTATAGAATAACTGTGAAATTAAATCCACCATAGCAACTGAAAAAATTATAAAAATAAAAAAGCTAAAATCAATGAAATAGTCCTACCCATTTGTTTTAGGGAAATGTCCTAAGTAATCTTCCATACACCAATTTCAACCAGGTTCAACTGGTGGGACTGTGTCAATTAAGTCTGTCATTGACCCCATTAATCATGCAATAATTTTCATATTCCTCAATTATATGAAAAAAAAATCTACCTTCATTGGACAGATAGACTTACTCTATCAAAATTCAAATGACATGAATGAATACAAATACTCCATGGTTTATTGAAAATTTTAAAAATCATGTGGCATCACTAAACAGTATAAAGTTATTAATATTATATTATATTATCTAAAGTTACATGATTACATGATTCCGTCCATTTAATCACGGAACAAGTAATTAGGTGGTCTGTCGGTATCGACAGATCACCTTTTAATTTTGTCAAGATTTTTCTTTAATATTATTTCTTTTTATTACAAATTTTTGTTCCCACCAAATCTCAAAATCAGCCAGGTCAATATCATCGAGTTTCATGTCATGTATGAGGTCAATCATGGACATGGTCCATTAAGATTTTGGAGGTCATCAGGTCATCGTGATGTCATCAAGACGCCATTTTGTAAATTTACAAGATAGATTATATCTTCATAATCGATCATCAAAAATCAACTATATTCACACCACATAAACTTCAGATGACAGGTCATCAATTCATGTCCTCACAGGTAATCTAGAGGTCAGCACGTGCGCGTACGCGCACGTCAAAATTTAAAAATTCTCAAAATCATGTAGGATCAAGTCTGCACACGTTTCAGGTCATTTTGAGCATTTCAAAAGTGTCCCTGCGTAAGCGTGCGCGCGCGCTTTTATCCGCGCGCAAGTCGTAAATAACGTTAAAACGCTGTTTTTTCGATTGATTTGCAATCCTGACACTTTTCTTCATCATTTCCATCACCTTGGAATCAATTTCAATCAATAATAAGGTCGTACGGGCGCGTCAAAGTTCAAAATCCGTGCGCGCGTCTATGGTGAAAATAACGTAAAAACGTGCAAAAACATGCCTCTACAAAATTAACTCTAGCTCTTTAAATAGTCCACAAACCCCCCATTTTTTTACATCATCAGGTAGGGTATGAATCATAGATATGATTTCATGTATCATTTGACCCTTATAAACATTATGACGTCATCAAAATGGCGCCAGAATTCAAATTTTCCATTTTTCATGTTTTGACGTCATCACATTTAAGCAAATTTGGCTCTAGATTCGTAATTATTAGTTGTTTTTCGCCCAGATTTTAATATGTTGTAGCTGAGGCAATTTCCTACAAAATCAGTCACCATTTTTCATCCTGATGATGTCATCACATTGAAATTTTCAATTAAAGATGCCATGTGAGAATTTTCCCTATTTGCGTGTTATGTCTATGGAAGATGATTTTTTTTTTGAATCATGAATCTACATGACATTGTTCTCTGAGCTGTATCTATTTTCTATCCAGATTTTAGTATGTTATAGCTGAGACTATAAGCTTTTATAAGTGTGGTCTCCAATTTTTGATCAGATGTCGGGATCATGCCCAATTTTTCACTACAAAATGTGATTTGAGAATCCCGTTTTTCGTTTACGTGTTATCTCTATGGGAAATATTTTGGTGTATTGGTCAAAGCACTTGCCTCCCATTCCGGTGACCCAGGTTCGATCCCCGGTGGGTCCATTGAAATTTTTTTATTTTTTTTTTTTGCTTCTTTTTGCCTTTCATTTTACCATCTTGTTTGACTATTTTAACATAAGGCAGTTTATTACATGGTTTGTGATTGCTTATTTTGCGTGTTATGTCTATTGGAAAGTAGTGTGCAATAGTTTATGTACAACCCAATGGAAAATCTGATTCCCTGACGTGTATTAAAGCTATCCTGCAATATCATTAGTCCTATTTGATATCACAATTTCCCAAAATTGGCTCACTCAATTATCTTCAAATTTTCGTCAGTCATCGGTCCTAATAAGGTCAAGTTCCCACATCTTTTTCAAGGTCATCAGGTTATCGTGACGTCATCTAGGCGCCATTTTGTACAAATCAACTTATGGTCATATCTTCTTCACTAAATGTCATTTCTCTTTCATATTTGGAAGGGCTAAGATCAATGTCATTTCAGTCATGGTCATCACCATTATCATCATCATCATCATCACCATCATCATCATTATATCATTATCATGATAATCATCAACATCATTATCATCATCACTGTCATGATATTCATGATGATGATGATGATGATTATCATCAACATCATTATCATCATTACTGTCATGATATAATGATCATCATCATGATTATCATCAACATTATCATCATCACTGACATGATATTCATGATGATGATGATTAACATCAAAATCATTATCATCATCGCTGTCATGATGATATAATGATCATCATCATGATTATCATCAACATCATTATCATCACTGTCATGATATAATGATCATCATCATGATTATCATCAACATCATTATCATCACTGTCATGATATTCATACCTAGGGATACCTAGGGAAGATACTGAACGCAGGCACTACGCCTCTATATTCAGTTCCAAGTTCTTTTTCCTCTTCAAGATGGCTGGATCATTTCCTGGTGCAGGCGATTCGTAATCGTACTTAATGGGCTCATTTTTCCAGCACCTATCCAAAGCTGCTTCAAAACTGTGCACACTTGGGGCAGTAATGGTGTCGTTGGAAAGATTATTCCATGGTTTACGTATTCGTACATAGAAAGAATTTTTGTATCTCTGAGTTTTGGTCCTAGGAATAAACAATTTTCTACTATGTCCTCTTGTCTGATCTCTGGATTGTAATTCAAGATTTGGGGTTACATCAGAATCGTATTTATTAAAAATCTTGTATGTTTCAATCATATCGCCTCGAGCCCTCCTGTAAGCTAAGGTAGGGATATTCAACTTCCTCAATCTTTGTGCATAAGGCAGCCCCTTTAACTCTGGGACTAATCTAATAGTGATTATCATAATGATAATCATTATCATCATCACTGTCATGATAATGCTGATTATCATCAACTTCATCATTATCATCATCACTGTCATGATATTCATGATGATGATGATGATGATTATCAACATCATTATCATCATCACTGTCATGATGATATAATGATCATCATCATGATTATCTTCAACATCATTATCATCATCACTGACATGATATTCATGATGATGATGATTAACATCAAAATCATTATCATCGTCGCTGTCATGATGATATAATGATCATCATGGTTATCAACATCATTATCATCACTGTCATGATATGATCATCATCATGATTATCAATATCATTATCATCATCATTGTCATGATATTCATGATTATCATCAACATCATTATCATCATCAGTCATAATTGATATTCATGATGATGCTAATGATTATCATCAACTTCATCATCACTGTCATGATGATATGATGATGATGATTATCAACATCATTATCATCATCACTGTCATGATATACATGTAATGATCATCATCATGATTATCTTCAACATCATTATCATCACTGTCATGATGATATTCATGATGATGATGATGATGATATAATATCATCACCGTCATGATCATCATTGCTATTACTAGTATTAGTATTAGTATTATCATCACCATCATCATTATATCACCTTCATCATGATAATTATCACCATTATTGATTATCATGATTATCTTGCACAAATATTATCACATCTTCCAATGACCGTTTCACACATTTTCTACATTCCTGTCCTCAAGAAGCATCTCCATGCGTGGCATTCTTGACTTCCTATCTTTAGTTTAGTATTTCCCCATTATTATGATCATCCTGATTACAAATTTTGATCATACAAATTGAAAGACAGACCACCTAATTCGTCCTCATGACAAATTAAATTCTAGTTTAATTTTAACTTTATAATTATAGATAAGCATATTCAACCTGTACTGTACGAGCATGACCAGCCCATGTCTGATGACAAATACTAGCATTTTCTACAATGCACATGAGTTTGACTATCATCATGACTATTCATGGTACGACGTGTACGTATACGGTACGGAGTATACGTCCGTCCTTGGTACCGTACTAGGCGTGCTGGCCCTGCACAACACGGCCAATTAATCCATGCCATTATACTATCACCGAAACCTCGCATCAACCAAACAAACTGTCCGCACACGTAACGCACAGCGCAACCAACCAAAACAACGGCAAAATCTCACCTCCTAAAATCACACTGCACAGGAATATAATCCACGGTTGTCGACAACGTTGCATCGCCATAAAGGCTGTTTTCCCGATTTAAAAACGTAATTTTTCCATGCTCTCGTGGTGTCCACTACACCGAGAATTTCATCGCAGCAGCACAAGTTTGATTGTCCAAAGTTATTATGACGATATTCAGAGGAGGAGGGATACAAAGACCTTCGGCCAGTGGTGTGGCGAACACTTGACCTCGACATTGCCGAATGGTAACTCAGCGCGCGAATGGAGCATCGAACTATTTGACGTATGGGCTCTTCCGTTTCATAGCGTCACCCCTCCGGTCAAATGTAGCTGACCATTCACAAAATGATCTAACAATGTTTTGAATGCGACCAAAATACAATACAGTGAACATTTGTCCCTCAGCTCACATGAAGTTCCTAGGCCCTTGAACCAATTATGAAAGCTTCGATATTTTACATTCTAACATTTAACATGAACCATTCAAGCAACAAGCAAACAGGTGTAGAGATGATGGCGCTATTACCAGTTTTAGTGATAAAGATGAGGACCCTTGACTTGTTTCCGTGAGATCTGTGGTAATATTTTTGATGTATTAATTTGAAATGAATATATTTTTCCGAGTGAAGTGAACTGAGGAGAAAATATCTAAAAGAAAACTCATGGGGCAAAATTAACAAAATTGCTTTGAATAAAAGCAGAAAAAATATGTTGAACAAAATGAAAATGTTGCGTTGTCCAAAGGGCCATTTCAGTTTAAATATAGTTATTCCATTTTGATGCAGGGCAAAGTATTCATGTAGGCCAATACAGGTTGATTTTGCATTATGGTAAAGCGTACAGAGATGTGTCAGTTGCTCGCTCGTTTGCAAAGTAATAGTAATAAGAAAGATGGGCGGATCCAGGATTTTGCAAAAGTGGGGCACGTTAGTCTTAAAATCCCTTTTGAAAAAGGAATTCTCTGAGAAGCAAAAAACACCCCAACAAATATTTGGACCCCTCATGGACCCGAGGTCCATCAGGTCAAAAAACCCAGCCCACTGCCCCCCCCCCCCCCCCCCCGCCTCCTAAACACAAACAAAGACAGATGAACGTGATTATGTGATTAAAATCGATCTAGCTCATTTACCTTTATAGTGGGTTTTGTATGCTCTCCTAGAAAGAAAATAAAACTTATTTTTAGTTTGACTTATCGTAAATTTTGTGTTGGACTTTCAGTAAACTAAACAGCCCCCCCCCCCCCCCCCCCCCCCATTTTCCCATGCACCATCTAACCTTGAAAGTGCTCGGCCCGGGCCACACCCTCCCTTTATCATGTTTCTGGATATGCATGTTGCTCTTTGATTTGAAGAGGATAGCAGGTGCCATTTAAAAAAATGCAGAAAAGACAAGTGTCATGTTAGATTAATACTTCAATTCAATGGTTTCCTATAAATATGTTGCTCGCTCGCGCCCGCAGCCTGTCTTTACAAAAGGTTTTAAGAAAGTTGCGATGCAAAAATGATGTTGTGAATGATTATTGATTTACACAGTTTTCTTAGCTGTTAATAACTTTCAACAAATGGAAATTTTCAAATCATAATTTAAAACTTGAATTATATGCATATGAATTCAAATTAAATTGAACATCTTGTAAATCTCAGTTTGATATGCGTTTTAGTTTATTTTTGTATAGACTTAGGCCTAAAATTTCCCCAAATATCACCAAACGATTTCAGTCCTCTTATTCTGCAAATAATATATCCCCCACATGCCTATGATAAGCCCAACATTGCATTTTCTACTTTTACGATCGACATTATTTTGATTAATAAAATGACTAAAAGATATATAATAAGGAGAAAACTTACGTTATGTCGCTAGGTTCAATGACATGCATAAGTAACCTTCCTTTTGGGAAGAGAGTACCATTCGTGAAGATAATTATATTAGGAATGTATTTCAGTTTAGACGTAAATACAAATGAGTCTATGAACTATAAAGCGATTGTAAGTAAGATTCTTTTTTAAATCTTTAACATGGTGGAAACAGAGAGATCTGACGTTAATGGGAAAAATCTAGTTGTTGAAAGTTCTATATATTCAAGACTATGGGGTGTGGCATCACTCATCTTTGTTCCAGAATGGGTATTTCAGACTTTGTATATAGATAAAATGTGTTTTTAATTTTTATGGCACGGGAAAGAACATTACAACTATAAGAGAGGAGTGCTTATAATGTTGGATTTGGGGAGCTAAGTGTGCATAATAAAATTCCGATAATTCCGGAAATTTGAAAAGGAGACGTATAGGTCCCTTTCCTTTTCCTTGGGGTTGGTTATAGGAGAGTGGGGAAGGGGGTTCTTCTTCTTCTTCTTCTTCTTCTTCTTTTGAAGATATTACACTGAAAATGGAAGTAATAAAACAAATCTTTAAAAAAAAAACCTCGGGGAGGCTATAGCGCAAGTGTAAATGGGCGTGGTGTGGGTATGATGTGGGCGTGGCATGGGCGGCGACATGGGCGTGGCAATAACTTTATTCTGCGCGATGGATTTTAAAAATGATTATAGTTCCTCTAGTATTACTTTGAATTTAGTGTAAATGTGGCTTACATGTAATTTGAGACTCTGAAAAAGCTTAATGAAGGCTCAAAAAGTGCAAGGGACCCCGCATAAATCCCCGGGAATATGCATGCTTTTGGCCTTCAATCTCCCATAGGTTAACACGCAAAAACAGGGATTTTTGAATGATTATAATTCCCATAATTTTTATTTGAAAATATAAAAACTGTGCCTTGAATGAAATTTAAAGCTCTGAAAAGGTATAATTAAGGCTTGATGAGTCCAGTAAACCCCCCATAAATCCCCGGGAATATGCATGCTTTTGACCAAAAACGTCTCGCCTGCCATAGGTTAACACGCGAAAACAAGGAATTTTAGGGTGATTATAATTCCCCTTGTTTTTCTTTGAAAATGTAAAAAATGTAATTTACATGAAATTTAAAGCTCTGATAAGGTATAATTAAGGCTTGATGAGTCCAGTAAACCCCCATAAATCCCCGGGAATATGCATGCTTTTAGCCTTCCAGGTCCCATAGGTTAACACATGAAAACAGGGGTTTTGAAATGATTTTAATTCCCCTATAGTATTTATTTGAAATTATGAAAAATGTGATTTACATGAAATTTAAAGCTCTGAAAGGGTATAGTTGAGGCTCGATGAGTCCAATAACCCCCCCCCCCCCCCCCCAAAAAAAAAAAAAAAAAATCCCCGGGAATATGCATGCTTTTGATAATTTTCCATACTACACGTGTATTCCAATATTTGTTATCGATGACCAAATGTGGGCGTGTACCGATCACGTGAGATCGACGACATCTTTTTATCCTTTTGGAAAGGCAGTTGACATTGCAAAAATTTTAGGTATTTATTTTTCATTAGATCCTGACGTTGCTGAAGAGATGAATTATAAAGAGATTTTGAGCAAAATTAAGAAATTGTTAAATTGGTGGAAACAAAGAGATCTCACTCTGATTGGGAAAATTCACTTGCTGAAAACGTACGTATATTCAAAATTGATTTATGTGAGCTCTTTGACTCCGACGCCTGAATGGGTTTTCAAAGAAATTGATGAGATCTGCTTTAATTTTCTATGGCGAGGGAAGGACAAGATAAAAAGAAGTACTTTGTATCTTGATTATAAACAGGGAGGATTGAAAATGCTTAACTTTAGACTTTTTGTGAAGGTGCAAAGAGTGATGTGGATCAAAAGACTTGTAACTGGAGACCAGAAAATGAAATGGAAAAAGTACTTCAACTTTTTACTGAGACCAATTGGAGGAAATCTAATTTTCTATTGTAATTATTTACCTAACATGATCAATATACAGTTACCAAAGTATTATCAGGAAATGTTAAATATTTGGTTTGATATGAATGCGTTTATTAAAAAGGATGCAACTAATAAAAGAAATACAAAAAAAAAAAATCAATAATAAGTGTATTCATAAGAAAGGAAAAACATACTTTCATGAAAATCTTTTGTTAAAAAACATTATACCATACCATATTACAGATGACGAAGGAACATTGAAATCAGATAAGATTGCGACCGAACGGAATACTTTGACACGACACTATAAGAAATGGGAACAATTCAAATTAACACACGTGCAAGTCATAAGCTTGAAACGAAAACATACAATGGTCATGATGGGTGAGGAGCGGAGGGGTCTGCCTGGTTCGCGATCGTGTGAAGTTGGCGACTCTTTGCCGCTATATAGACTGCCCTTATTCTCTTCTCTTTTCTTCTTTTTGCATTTCTTTGCTTGTTTGTGTGTTTGTTGTTTGTTGGAGGTTTTAATCTATAATATTCATTCGGTATGATTAATTTGAGTACACTGTGTACTATACATGTATATTTACTGAAGAATGTCCTTATGATATGTTGTGTACATGAACTAAAAATGAAGATGTATGATTTTTCATTTGTACTGAATGAATACAACAAAGAATGCTACAAACTAAAAAAAAAGATAGGGAGGGGGAGGGTGTGAGAAGGCTATGATCTATATTATTCATTCAGTGTGATTAATTTGGATGTATTATGTACTATATATTTCATTATATTATGTATTTCTGAGAGTTGTATAATTTCCTATACATTTTGGTAATTGTGTTATGTACATCAACTAAAAATGAAGTTGTATGAATTTCATTTGTACTGAATGATTGCAATAAAGAATGCTACAAAAAAAAAGTTTTGGAGGGGGTAGGGTGGGTGGAAGGCTGTGATCTATAATATTCATTCAGTATGATTAATTTGAATGTATATTATGTACTATATCATTTATTATGTATTTCTGAGAGTTGTGTAATGTTCTATACATTTTGGTAATTGTGTTATGTATAATTATCTATGTATAATTTTCTATACATTTTGGTAATAATTGTGTTATGTACATCCATTAAAAATGAAGTTGTACGATTTTCATTTGTACTGAATGAATGCAATAAAGAATGCTACAAAACAAAAAAACATCCAATGAGATCGTGCGCTAGCAGACGACCATGAAGCAGACGTACGTCCGTCCGAATTCAAGCCCAGCCTAGCCGGTTAGAAGAAACTCTAAACTAAATTCCAGTTCACTATTATAGTTCTAATGTACCAGAGGCGAAATTCAATGTGTTAAATTCATAAATTCGTTCATCACCGCATTACGCCGAGCCTTATGGCTGATGTTAGATCATGCAAGCAGCATGGAAGCTTAGCGGAATAGGTGCATGGACCACGATAATTTTTTTTCTTCTCGCCAGCCCTCCGAAAGTTGCTCAGTGGACGGGGGTGGGGTATCAGATGTTATGGGTCTAGTTTTCCTCCAAAATTCTCTGACAAGCAAAAAAAAAAAAAAGTTATCAGTTCTAAAAGGGGGGGTATACAATTTAAAATAATGCCCCCTAAATCCGCCACTGGTCCATGCCCGGACTGTCACGTCAGTCTTGCGGGGTGGGCATTTTTACAAGTTTTCCTGGAGGGTTAATAAAACGACATTGTTATAGCTTCGTGGGCTCCCAAACTAAATTTGGTGCTCGATCCGGGTTTTTCAACATTTTATGCAAGAGCCCGTATGCCAACTTGGGTTTCAAAAAGTGGGCCGCTGCCGATTCGCCCCCTCCCCCCTTGATCCGCCCCCTCTATTATGGATGTGAAGAATAGGATTGCATAATGTTGGTGGTCGATCTCATTAAATTGAAAGTTTTGTTGGGGGGAAGCAATAAGAGATCATTATTTTTCCTCAATTCTATTGGAGTCATTTTTTACAGATCGGTTGTAAGAGAGAATAAGAGAGTATGAGAAAAAATGAAAGGGGGAGGAGAGAGAGAGAGACAAAGAGAGCTGGGGCAAAAGTAATGGGGTATTCCTACAAAGACAGAATAGGACTGGTAATAAATAAATTATATCATCAGCTGCTGTTGTTGGTTACTAGTTAGGCTAATTCAATTCAAAACACGGAGGCCATTTCCCCCCCTTTTCGTACAATCAGTATATAGGCCCTATTGCGTTGGTGATGGCTTCGGAGCAAGCCATCATAAGTTAGTTATATTGGTGGCATATCCAGGAATGCATTGGGAAGGCGGGGGGGGGGGGGGCTCACGCCTGACGAGCAAAAAAAATCATCAGATGCATTCTATTTTGAATTTTAGGACAAGCAAGGAAAAAGAAATTATCACAGTTTTCAGATTCTTTCTGTGCGGGGAGGGTACACATTTCCTTTCATTCGATGTGTAACTAAGATATTTCAGATTCGGTTTTGGCTGGCACATAGGGGCACGTGCATTCATGAATACGCTACCAATACAAATAAGATAATCTTGGATACGCCACTCTTAATTTAATCCTTATATTTATAAGGAATTGCACGCAATCTCATTTTATTAAAACCTTTTCTGTCTTGACTTTTGAAAGAATAAGGCTAATAAATTTACATTACAGGTCTATAATCCCTATAATTTCCATAAATAATATTAAATGAAATACTCTGACTTAATTAAAATAACTTTTCTCGACATTCCGGTCAGATATCGCAGTGTATGCTCATATAGAGCTTAATATCAGGGAACATGTTTGGACCCTCCCCCCCCCCCCCCCTCATCACATAAATATTAATAGAAATTTCACAGCAAATAACTTTAACAAATATACAAACACCTAGCCCCACACCCACCCCTCCCCCCCCCCCCCCCAACTCTCTCCCTCTCCTCCCAGGTGCAGTTAGAGTTGATTCCTATCTGTTTTGGGGCGTAAGTTTGTATTTGAAGGGACAATAAAATTATCAAGATTATGCCCTTTAGCTACGGTTTTACCAAAAGCGATGTCAAAAAAAAGAAGAAAAAAAATAAAGAAAATAAAAAATATACAAACATCTTGATTAATACCATAACCTTTCCCTCTGGGCCGATCGACATGTACCACAATATATACGCGTGCTTTAATTCGGTACTGAGCACTCTTCGTATTTAAACTCTTTGGCATTACCCCATTACTCCGACAATTCTATACTTCGTCCGGCAGATTGGTGAAATAACTGTGTACTTTTTCATAAAAGCATGAAATTTGGCATGTCGTTAGAGTTTGCAATGCTGAATAATTTTGGATATGGGGTCACCTAAATTCAGGTCCTGTGTGCCCACTTTTTAAAACATGGCTCTCTCAGAGTATTTTTCTTTATAATTGATTTAATCATATCTAGTTTGGGGTCTACTAAGTATAATTTAGGATTTCCGGGCCTTAAAATTCAGAAAATTAAGTGGTTTATATATAGGTGCCCATTTTCAAATAAAGGGCCATCCCATTTATCAAATGCATTGATTTGTTGAATATAAGTAAAATGCTTCCAATTGTGACAGCATTTGCAAAGGTTTTGAAAGAAATCTCAATTTCAGGTCGCCCGTTGCTGAATTTGTCGACTATATCTCAAGTGAGTGAATAGAAAAGCGTTTATCAATGTATAAAATTCGAATCCGCTAAATTGCGGTGGTATATTCCTGGGTAAAATGAAAAAGACATTGCGTTTTTTAGGGTTAAAAGGGGAAAAATTGCCGCTCGGTCGCTTTGCTCCCTTGCTTGTACATTAACGTAGATAAGTTTAGGCACTCGGGGCCTCGGGGCGGCGTAACTTCATTGTTTGCCCCGGGTGCCATAATCCATAGATACGTCACTGCATGCGGCTTCATTTCAAAATTGCTGTATACCATAACAAATCAAAACCAAAGACTTAAAAAACTGTTATTTTGTACATAGATTAATTTGGACCTTTCTTTGGTCTTTTTCTTCACCATGGGCACTTGCGCCACCTATATTTTGTTGATTTCAAAGAGATAATGTTTGACTGAGCACATTTAGAAACATTTTACTTATATTAAACAAATTAATTTTGATACTAAATTTACCAGAATTGGACAGCCAGGGGCGTCGCTAGAACATTTTGAATGGGGGGGGGGGATGACTTTGCCAACCTCGCTGCAGGAATATTATGGTGGTTTCCCGAATACCGGAAACATAGCTTGTCAGTCGAAGGAGAAGAAGAAAAAAATAAAACAAAACAAAACAAACCAAACCAGAAACAGAAACAAAACCAACAATTTAGAGGTATTTTTACATAGTCATATCATAATAAATTTGTATTTACATATTCTTAGCAAAAAAATGGCTTTCGATAAGGCGTTTCATCTTTTAATTTTGTGTATATTAAGCGTTTCGTTCGAACGAAACTAACGATTGCTGTTTATATGCTAGTACTTTGCAAGCCTCCCAAAAGTTCGCCTGGCTCCAGGGGCGCAAATCCATTTTGAAATGCGGGGGGGGGGGGGGGGGGGGGAGGGGCACTACATGATTTAACTTTTGTAAAAACTTGGTTATTTTGAAAGTTGATTAAAAGGGGCCCCGACATTTGCTCCTGCGACATTTGCACCACAGTCCATATCTCGAAAGGTCAAAGGTTAAGGTCAAGGTCATAATTTGTTTGTTTGTTTGTTTGTTTTTGTTCAGGACAATGTAAAGATATAGGATTAAGGTTAGGGTTAAGTTTAGGTTTAGGTTTAGGATTAACGTGGCAAAGTTAGACCGGAGCAATTGTCGCAGGCAGGGGCGTCGCTAGAACATTTTGAATGGGGGGGGGGGGGTGACACCCACATTTGCCGACAAATTTTTAGGATGTGGCACCCAAATTTGCCAACAAAAATGCTGTACCCTAATCCCCCCCACAAATAATTATAAAATAAAATCACAGATGTACAGATCTTTATCATACAGGCCCATTTTCGCAAGGAGGGAGCTGACGCCTTTCCCCCGAATATCAACTTTTCAATTTCTAAATATTTGCGAGCGAGCGAATTTTTAAAAACTTTTCGTAGTGTAAAATGTACAGAAGTTACAAACAGAAGTTACATAATAATCTGGGAACCTCGCTTCCCAAAGATGTGGATATTCTGGCTCCTCGCTCCCCGAATATAAAGTAGTGGTTGCCCGAATATCAGAAGTTTGAAAATCCTCCGGGGGGGGGGGGGGCTGCAGCCCATTGCCGAATGGGGACGCCTTTTGCCCGCATCATTTTATCAACTTTTCAATTTCTAAATATTTGCCAGCAAGCGAGCTAGCAATTTTTTTTAACTTTTCGCAGTGAAAATGTACAGAAGTTACAAACAGAAGTTACATAATTATCTGGGATTCTCGCTGCCGAAATATGTGGATATTCTGGCTCCTCGCTGCCCGAATATGAAGTGGTGTTTGCCCGAATATCGGAACTTTGAAAATCCTTCCGGGTGGGAGGGGGGGGGGGGCTGCAGCCCACTGCTGAAGGGGGACGCCTTTTGCCTGAATATCAACTTTTCAAATTTTTTTAACTTCCGAATATCGGAACTTTGAAAATCTGCAGCCTATTGCCGAAGGGGGACGCCTTTTGCCCGAATATTAACTCTTCAGTGTCAAAAAATGGGAAGTTTTTCACACAAACCCAATTTTTTATATCAAGAAAACGAATTTGTGATATCACGAATTCGAATTCGTGATATCAAGAATTCAATTTGTGGTATTACGAATTGAATATGTGATATCACAAATTGGCCTCCGTATTTTGAATTGAATTAACTAGTAACCAACAATAGCAGCTGATGATATAATTTATTCATTACCAGAATTCAGAATAGAAGGCATCTGAGGATTTTTTTTTGTTCGTCAGGCGTGAGTCCCCCCCCCCCCCCCTCCCTCCATTCCTGGATACGCCACCAATATAAAAAAACAACTTACGGTAAGTTATTTGTAATATTCTGCTGTAGCAGTTTGAGGCGACAGGCGAAGAAAACAGTACAGGGGCTTGCTCCGAAGCCCCCATCAGCTCAATAGGGCCTAATGGCTACCAATAAACGAAAATGGAAAACAAAACGGCCTCCGTATTTGAATTGAATTAACTATAATAACCAACAATAGCAGTTGATGATATAATTTATTTATTACCAGTCCTATTCTGACTTTTGTAGGAATATCCCATTCCTTTTGCCCCCAGCTCTCTTTGTCTTTCTCTCTCTCTCGCTTCCTCCCCCCTCTCACAGGCTTTCATTTTCTAATACTCTTATTCTTTTTCTCTCTTACAACCGATCAGTAAAATGACTCCAACAGAAATGAGGACAAAATAATATTTTTCAATCTTTCAATTTAATGAGATCAACCAGAGACACTATGCAATCCTATTCTTCACATCTATAACAGAATAGTAGGGGCGGATCGGGGGGGGGGGGGGGGGTCAGCCGCAGCCCCCTTTTTGAAACCCAACTGGCATACCTTAAGTACACAATAATTTTAAAAAAATCCTCTTTAATTGTATACTTTTCCGGCTCTGTGCCCCTTCCTATAAAAAATCCTGGACCCCCCTGGAATAGGAATTACATTCTTTTGAACTACAAACTACAGGTATACGCGGGCTCTTGCCTAAAATGTAAATAAAACCGGATCGAGCACCATTAGTTTGTATTGGGAGTCCACGAGGCTAACAATGTCGGTCTATTAACCCTCCGAGAAAACTTGTAAACAGGCCCACCCTGCAAGACTGACGTGACAGTCCGGGCATGGACCAGTGGCGGATTTAGGGGCCGCAATCCCGGCCCATGCCCCCCCCCCCCCTTTGAAAGAAAATGATACATCATTGTCCCCCGGGTCTTTTTTTTTATTGTGCCCCCTTTTAGAAATGATAACTTTTTAAAAGAATTATGGAGGAAAACTGGACCCCATAAAATCTGATACCCTCCTCCCCCCCCCCCCCCCCCCCCCCCCCCCCACTGAGCGACTTTTGGAGGTCTGGTGAGAAGAAAAAAATACGAATCTCCCTTCTAGCAGTTCCGTAAAGTTGACAGCCCTGCATTTGTGCCCCCCCCCCCCCCTTTATTTTACTACAGCCTGCATTCGCCCCTGTCATGGACTGTCAGTGTCAGACTCATATCCATAATAGGGTTCAGCAGCCCCCTCCCACTAAATTGTCGGTCTCTCGGGGCTGTCAGTCTCGTTGGCTAAAGCCAAAGTAAACGACAATCAGCAAGCAAAAAAAATTGATGAGCCAAGTTTGAGGAGAACTGACAGAGTTCCAGCAGCAACGCCACCACCTCGATCGGGATCGCAGATGGGTAGACCTTGCCTAGCTATAGAGCTAGACACCTTGTCGGTCGCTATTCACCTCAGCTATTCCATGCTGCTTGCATGATCTAACATCAGTCATTTGGCAAGGCTTAATTCGGTGATAGAACATTGATTATATGAATTTATGAATTTGATAGAGGACTGTCATCAGAACTGGATCTAATACTTCACCATTATTGCTTTTTTCTTCCTACTGCAGACTATCTGCTCATTGCTTGATTGGATGCCCATCTAACTCACAGAGGTAATTCAAGAAGCAAGTGGACCTAGTTCTTATTTATGAACAGCGTCTGGAATCGAGAACTTTGCTACCACAATGCCAGCGGTTAAATGCCCAATACCCAGCTACGACTACTCGACACCGGACCTGGATGCCTCCATTTTGGCCGCCCTGCTTACGACCCACAGCACAATCCACGCCTCTGGGTCTGCTGCGGTCGCTAAGGTCGAGAAAGCCAAGAGGCCTACCATAGCTGCTGCTGGCACAAGTGAACACTGGGCCTACTTCACTTCACGATAGTCCGACTATGTGAAAGCCACCAAGATAGACGGCAAGGACAGCCTCTCACGGGCATGGGTCAGGAGAAAGTCTTCCCCCAACCCTTCATAGATGTGACTCTTCGGACCTTTCCTAGTGACTATGAAGCTCTAGGGTTTAGCCTCTCTTCCCCATCACTGCCTCACTCCATCCCCGCTATGGCTGATACTGGACGCCAGAACTGTATGGCTGGCATGAAGGTTATTCACCGCCTTGGTTTACGCCAGCAGGACCTCATCCCTGTCAACATGAAGATGCGCACTGCTACTAAAGGGGGCGTCAGGATTCTAGGCACTCTTCCGCTCCGTTTGTTTGGCGAGGGTTCCCTCGGTCGCACCGTCGAGACGAGACAGATGACGTACGTCACCGACAGCTCTGATCACCTTTTCCTCAGCAAGGAAGCTTGCGTTGACCTGGGAATCATCTCAGACAGTTTCCCACGACTTGGCGAAACACAGGAAGCATGCCTGGTTGACACTGCTGCAGCCCTCAATGGAGTCCCTGCGGGGAAAACCTGTGCCTGACCTCGACGTCAGAGGCCCCCACCACCTCCCACCGTGCTGCCTTTCCCTGTGATTGAGGCCAACCGTGCCAAGTTGCAGCAATAATTATCTCCTCTCATGGACGCCCCCCCCCCCCCCGATGCACCTAATGGTTAACCCAGAAGCAGAACCTATTGCACTTCACACACCCGTGTCTGTGCCACTACACGGGCGAGATGTGGTCAAGGCTGGATTGGATCACGATGTTCAGCTGGGTGTGCTTGAACCCGTGCCCGTCGGCGAGCCGGTCACCTGGTGTCATAGGATGGTGGTGTATGCTAAGAAGGATGGCAAACCAAGGCAGACTGTTGACTTCCAGGCCCTATATAAACGCCCATGCTACGAGAGAGACACACCACACCCAGTCCCCTTTTCTTCAAGCCAGGTCGGTGCAACAAGGCAAAAAGAAAACTGTCTGTGATGCATGGAATGGATATCACAGTGTCTCCATCTGCCAGGAGGATCGCCATCTCACAACGTTCATCACGCCCTGGGGAAGGTACCGCTACAAGATCGCACCTCAGGGATACATTACCTCTGGCGATGGCTATACAAGGCGCTATGATGAGATCGCGTCGGCCATCCTGAACAAGACGAAATGTGTGGATGACGTCCTACTTTGGGCAGACACAATGACTGACAGCTTCTTCCAGGCTGTTGAGTGGCTGGATATCTGCGGAAGGAACGGGATTGTCCTCAATCCCAACAAGTTTACCGTCGGTGCCGATGTCGTCGACTTTGCAGGCTTCGAGATCACCACTGACAGTGTATGGCCATGCCAGAAGTACCTGCAGGCAATCCTTGACTTTCCAATGCCCACTAACGTTACTGATGTACGGTCATGGTTCGGGCTTGTCAACCAGGTGTCATACGCATCAGCATGACAGAGCAGATGCTACATTTCGTCAGCTTCTCAAGCCTAGCACCCCATTTATCTGGACTCCTGCCCTCCAGTCCGCCTTCGATGAGTCTAAGGCTGTCATAACTAGTGAGATTGAAGATGGCGTGACCCAATCGATCTTTGACCCAAGCAGACCTACTCTAAAAATGGCATCGGCTTCTGGCTTCTGCAGAAATACTGCGAAGGCACGATCCCCTTCTGCTGGTGCTGCAGGTTGGAAGATTACACTCGTCGGCAGTGGGTTCACCCACGCTGCTGAATCACGGTATGCACCTGTGGAAGGCAAGGCCCTCGCCGTATAGTGGATGCCCTTGACAAGGCACGATGCTTTGTGTTGGGGTGTGAGGATCTCATCATCGCTCTTGACCACATGCTGTTACTCAAGATCTTTGCTGATAGGGGCTTGGAGGACATCCCCAATCCCCGCTTGCGGAACTTGAAAGAGAAGTCACTCCATTACAGCTTGGTCCACATCCCCAGTATCTGCCGTCATGCCACGGACTGCTTCTCACGTCACCCGACTGGTGAGCCAGAGAAGTTAGATCTCCCTGATGATATCGCAACAATGGACACAGCACCTGTATCATTCCTACGTTCCCCGACCCTCATGGGGGGCCTGCCGACCATGGACCCATACATAGATACTGTCGAAGTCTGCACGCTTTCCACTGCTGTGTGCGCTCTGGACTCGCTACACCTCATGTCAGTCACATGGGACAGGGTTCGTACGGCCTCCTTGGCATCACTGAATCTCGCATGCCTGAGTGTCGTCATGAACTCCCTCAACCACTGCGTGAATATTTTCAGTTCCGTGATGAACTATCTTCAGTTGATGGGGTCATCCTCGATCTACAAGGACCGTGTGGTCATACCACCATCCCTCCGGGAGGAAGTGCTATCTCACCTGCATGCTGCCTACCAAGGGGTCACCTCCATGACAGCTCGTGGTGAGGCATCGATCTTCTGGCCTGGTATCACCCCTGCGATTGCTGTTCTCCGTGCAAACTGCACCGAGTGTAACCGGATTGCACTCTCCAACCCCACCAACTCCCCTACTCTCCCCAGCCTACCCCTTCCAGTGTATCTGTGCGGACTTCTTCCACTACAAGGGATGCAACTATTTGGTGGTGGTGGACAGGTATTCAAATTGGCCGATCGCTGAACGATCCACACAGGGAGCAGATGGACTGATCACATGCTTACGTTGCATCTTTGTCACTTTCGGCATTCCCGATGAGTTGGCTTGTGATGGTGGCCCTGAATTCACAGCAGTAGCTACACGCCGCTTCCTTATGGACTGGGGCATACATCATCGCCTCGCTTCTGTTGCCTACCACCACAGCAACTGCAGAGCTGAACTTGCTGTCAAAACCATCAATGGTCTCATTATGAGCAACACAGGCCCCACCGGTTCCCTGGACACAGACACCTTCCAACGTGCTATGCTTCAGTATCGTAACACCCCTGACAGGGACACCAAGCTCTCTCCGGCCTTGTGTGTCTTTGGCCGCCCCATCCAGGACTTCATCCCTATCGCTCCTGGTAAATACAAGCTGCACGATACCTGGGGCCGTATTCTGAAAAATATGTTAACTTTTATGTTAGTAAAACGATGTTAATTGTCATAACAAATCAAAATCAGGACAAGTCATTGGTTAATGATTGAGCAAAGATGGCTGTGCCCATGTAAAGTTAACAGAGACATCTGCGCAAGCACCAATGATTAGTGTTTATTGCGCGCAATTCAATTTGTTATGACAATTTAATGTTAATTTCCTTAACATAAAAGATAACATGGTTTTCAGAATACCGTGGTTGAGGTTCGGCAGTATGACAAGTATGTGGTTCGCTTGGACGGATCCGGATGGGTTACGCTGCGAAATGGGAAATTTCTGAGGAAGTTCGTCCCTGTCCATCATCCCTTACCACCGAAGACAATGGAGGATGATGTTCACGCTTCACATCGATCTGCCCATTCGTCTACTCTGTGCCCCCCCCCTGTAGTCTCTGCTGTGCCACTGTCGGCCTCGTCATGCCCCATTACCCCTGCCCGGCAGCACTCCCGACGTGTCGTAGATGACCCTCCGTCACCCATGCTATAGATGACTCTGATGGTCCTGACGTACATTCCCCTCTCACCAGTGTATAGTCATCTCCTCTGGCTCATGCCTCCCTTTCGGCTGCACTTTCGGCTTCCGCTGACTAGCATCATCCTCCGCAGGCACCAGATCCCACGACTGGGACTGATGCAGTGGATCCAGCACCCTCCTTTGCTCCGTCACCCAGATGCTTTCTCCGTCGGACCAGCAAGCCTGCATGGCATGCGGACTATGACATGTCGCTTCAGCTTAATAGGATTACATCTTTCTGGTGTTCTACATTTTGGTGTTCTTTTCTCACCGCGTTTGATGTTCTAGCTACGTTCCTACCAGTTTTACCCGTGTTACCTGTTCTTTGGACACTGTTACTTGCTTTTGTTCCTGAACACGTGTAATATGACAAATTATTCTTTTTAGTCAAAGCATGCATATTTCCGGGGATTTATGCGGGATTTATTGGACTCATCAAGCCTTGATTATACCCTTTTAGAGCTTTAAATTTCATGTAATTGATGTAAATCACATTTTTCATAATTTCAAATAAATACTGTAGGGGAAACCCCCCCCCCCCCCCCTGTTTTCATGTGTTAACCTATGGGAGCTGGAAGGCCAAAGGATATTCCCTCGGATTTATTTATACCTTTTCAGAGCTTTAAATTTCATGTAAATCACATTTTTTATTTTCAAATAAAATCGTCCTAAAATTCCTTGTTTTCCTTTTTTGGTCAAAAGCATGCATATTCCCCGGGATTTATGTGGGGTCTTTTCATTTTTTTGAGCCTTCACTAAGCTTTTCCAAAACCTCAAATTTCATACTGAACTACAAAAGAAACGTCGCACTTTTCAAATTGATATCTTTTACACATGATATTGGAATTTGATACGTAAAATCACATTTTATGCCGCTTTTTAACATCACAGATATGGCATTGACCGTCCATAACACATCATCATAACAAAATGTGATTTCTGTGTAGGATTAAAACTTATATCCTTTCCGTGAACATGGTAGTGCACTCGAGCGCAGCTTTTTGAAAAGCATGATGCACATGCACATCCTCTATCCAGTGGGTTTAAAAGGGACTCAAAACCTTCATCCTAGCTGTCATTCGTTTCATGAGCGCTGTCACCATGCCACGTCTGACTCGAAACCGGAGGGAACAAGCCATCGGACGTCTTCATGCTGGCCAACGTCCTAGAGTCATTGCCAACGACTTCAATGCAGCGTTCGGACAATAGAGAAACTGCGGGAGCGATACAATGCAACCAACAGCACCAACGATCGTCAGCGCAGTGGTCGATCCAGGGTGACAACAGCACGTCAAGATCGCCATCTTCACCGGGACCACTTGCAGGATCGCTTCCGCAGAGCAACAGAATCGGCTCTACAGACTATTGGCACACACAACAGACCAATTTCTGCAGCAACTGTTCGTCGTCGGCTGAGAAGCTTCAACTTGTCTCGTCGGCGTCCTGCTCGGGTCCCTATCGTCACCGTTCGACATCGTCGGGAACGTCTCCTGTGGGCCCAACAACGTCAGAACTGGCGCTATCAACGACGAGAGTCGTTATTGGACATCTGTACTTGTTAATCAAAACAAAGCAAAACATTTTCTCAGTTTTCACTCTTGAATAAAGAATATGTTTCATTGTAAATAAAACAGTTTCAAACACATACATGTGCGACGTTTCTTTTGTAGTTCAGTATTTATATTTTCAAATAAAAACTATGGGAATTATAATCAGGGGCGGATCCAGGATTTTGTATAGTGGGGGAGGCACACAAATGCAGGTTTGTCAACTTTTGGAATAGGGAGACCCGTATTTTTTTGGTCTCGCCAGCTCTTGAAAAGTCGCTCGGGGGGGGGGGGGGGGGGGGGGCAAAAAAAAATTTTCGCCAGACCTCCAAAATTGGCTCAGTTGATGGGGGTTATGGGGGTCCAGTTTCCCTCCATAATTCTCTGACAAGCAAAAACAACAACAAACAAACAAAAACAAAGCTTTATTCTAAGGGGGCACAATCGAAAAGGGGGAGGGGCACAATGCATACTTTTCTTCCAAAAGGGGGTACGGGCCGGATGTGCCCCCTTAAATCCGCCACTGATTATAATCATATTAAAATTCCTTGTTTTCGCGTGTAAACCTATGGCAGGGGAGACTTTTGGGGGGTAAAAGGCATGCATATTCCCTTTGATTTATGCGGCGTCTATTCGACTAGTAGTTGAGTCTTAATCATACATTTTCAGAGCTTTAAATTTTATTTAAGTCACATTTTTCAAAATGGGGAATAATAATCATTAAAAACTCCCGTGTTTTTGCGTGTTAAGGAGCTAGCTGGAAGGCCAAAAGCATGATTCCCGGCTTATGCGGGGTCCCTTCCACTTTTTGAGCCTTCATTAAGCTTTTTCAGAGTCTCAAATTACATGTAAGCCACATTTACACTAAATTCAAGGTAATACTAGAGGAACTATAATCATTTTTAAATTCCATGTTCATATGAATTTCTCACCCCCTGATTTGTTCACATAATTTGAAGGTTTAATTCTGCTTTAGTCAGCTGTGCGCACATACAAACGCGACTCGAGTACGCGCTCGATCAGCTGGGTGGTCCAGGTCATTGCTCTGTATAAATCGGTGTTTTGTTCGCGGCTGTTCTATTATAGCAATGGGGGGCAACGGAGAAGGGAGGGACAGAAGAGCTGCTATTTACGAATCTCACTCCGAGTACACAATAGTGCGTACGCGGGAAGGAAGAAATTTACACTTTGTCATTCGACATGATTCATCCATTTCATCCACGGTATGCAACATATCACTCCACAGCTGTAACGACTGCTCAATTCGCATTCACGGTCGTTCAACACACACATTGGATTGATGCACCCCGTTTTACAATGGCACAGTCCAAATCGAGCCTATATACGCAGCATTACATACTGTACGTGCTTTATATACATGACATCTTTTTTGCTATGTTTCTTTTTAATTATGCAAAATAGACGGCGGTTTTTTTTGACCAATCAGGACGAACCTGATATCACAAGAAAGAGTAACATCTTGGCTATTTGCTAGTCTTTGCCCCCATACATTTTGACACGTAAGTCAGAAGCTATAGGAGGAATACGAGAGCAATGAGTGCAAAAAAGTGCTTCTCCTCACACAAAAAGCATGAAACCATGCATTTTCAGTCGAAAATAGACGGCGGTTTTTTTCATTCAATTAAAAAATAACTGATATCATGAGATGTAGAATTAATCAAAGTTTTATAAACCGTTTGCCCCCATGAAAAATCTTGCGCGGTTCTCGAGATATGATTTAAAATGTGCCGAAAAGGACGTGTTTTCGCCAAATTTCTGTCGAAAGATCGGGGATCACGACCGGTTCGCGTTAAGTGAACATGACAAATTCATATGTTCACGTGTTACCCTATGGCAGATGACTCAAAAACCAGGCATGATCCCGGGGATTCATCATAGTGGCGTTTATTGACAATAGAGGTTCAAGAAATATTTTTGGAACTATCCATTCTTTCTCTCGTGCACCGGGCTCGTGCAAAAGTCAGTCTTGAAAGATATGAAATATCAAGAAGAAAATGAGACATCTTTGAGACGTGTTATACCTGTATGGAGAACGTATTTTTCCGAGTCTTTTTTAACACAGCAATTTACGCCTGCAAAATGTACTACGGAAGTAGGTGCGAGTAATCTGTCTTGATGCTATTAAATGTCTTTGGTACAACTAGCTGAGCGAGCTAGCTAGCTGCATACCGTAGCCTTGCCTATTATTATCAATCGATCCTATATCCGGGGGAGCGTTTCATGAAAGGAAGTTGTCGGATATTTTACGCGACAACTGTTATAAGCTACTGAAATCCTTGCATCTGATTGGCTGAGAGCAAATTTGTCGGATAAAATATCTGACAAGTCCTTTCATGAAACGCCCCCGGCGCGACGGAACTAGACTGTAAATGGCGGCCCCCATGCATGTGCAGCAGACGACGGGCTAAAGACGTGTTTGGGGATGAAACATTCTATAACTTTTTTCTTTACCTGTCCGATTCTGGTAAATTTGGTATCAAATTAATCTGCAAGTTTAGCTTCATATAATATCAATAGAAATCAATATAAAAAAATAATGTTGGATTTTCCTCGAAACCTTATGAGGAAACCACTCGTTCGTTTACTAGCACACATCACAGAAATAGACATTTGGACGGCCGGCGAGCGAATGAGGAAACCATTATGGCATAAGTATTACGTGTAATGCGCAATGTCTCCAATGAAGCGCTTCTGTGCCGTGGGGAGTGAACGGGAGTGAATGGTGGTTTCCTCAACCACGATCTGCCCACAAATCACAATCAACAACTTTACTCTTTAGCATGGTTGTGTAGTGTGCAGAACACATTTGTATTTATTGAATGAAGACAAGCTTGACTAGCACACAAAGATGTTTCATATTGGATGGTTATTGGGAAGATGTGCATCATACGCATACTCCACCATGTCCACCGGTGATGCGAGAATGGCAGCAGAGAAAATTTGGACTCCACTCTCTTGCTTTCAACTAGGATTGCAGAAACTTGAGAAAGGTAGGAAATTACATCATCAGAAATTTCTTTCTTCTTCTTTTTCTTCTTTTTGTCCCAATTTCTCCTCAAAAAGTGTGAGAATCTCGGATTTAAACTTTAAGTATTATTCATGGCCATGGGTCGTCCGACATAATAATAGTTATGCATAATACATGTAACTAAGTACTGGCATGACTGGGGTCATTCGTAATACTAATAGACCTGGGGGTCGTTTCATCAAATCAACTCCATGACAGTCATAACTGTTGTCGGCGATCTACGGAAATGTCATGGACCTGACAAACTGTTTCACAAAGACGTGACAACTGACAAAGTCCGAGACATCCGCTGATATCGATACTATCATCGAAAATATATAGTCTTCATCGCAATCCATATGATTTTCAATAAATCACCCAAACAAGTTTCAAGGATAAAATTGTTCAAAATGAAGAAATAGAGAAGAATGCTCTTAAAATGTAAAAAGTATTAAGTCTATATATCTAATATTCTAACATAATGAATGGTTTTACTTATTGCACTGAAAGATCTTTAAAGTGAAAAGAATTTGAGGTTGCTTTTGCAACAGGTGATGCAAAAGTTAGTTTAAGGACACCATAATGTGATAGTTTATTGAAAGGTACTTTATATTTTTAATGTGAAGAAGGATTTTCAGGGTAAATATTGTTTCTCAACTAAACTATATTCCGCAGTCTTTCAAAAAATATTTATTAATCGCTAAATATTCAAAAACATATTTTTAAAGAAGAATTTGGAGAGAAAATACTAATGCATAACTTCGTGGAATGTATAAAGGTATGGTATGAAAAGACTATTAAATCGACTATGGAAAACGATGTGTAATATCTTATATTTATTTCTATTTTATATATTATATACGGGTAATTTCAATTAGATCCATGGGAGCAAATAGGCAATTACGTAGATGAAATAAAAATTGCAAGCAATTAGCCCGCTCGCTCTCTCTCATTTATCTCCATAATTATTTCAAACGTTCAAAAATATATGAGCAATCATACCTCGTAGGGCTGCACGATTTGGCCAATCATGGGCTATCATACTGAAAGTAAAAACCAATAGCCTATAAAGTATTAAACTCCAAGGCTATATACTCATCAAATATGATAAGGAAATTCAATGACAGACAAAAATGATATGAAAATTTGAGGTAGATCAATGCTAAGAGTAAGAGATTAATGCTTCGCACAGAATGAGCGTTAAAGATCAGAGACAAGCTAAACTCGTCTGTATTTTTCTCAAAATGACACTGAAACGAATTGTCCACTTCGTTCTCCATAGACTAACTAATAGCTGACTTGTGGTGGCGTTCTAAAAAGATATGACAGGTCTGGAGCACCGACAAGTCACTTGTCGGTGAAGTTGTCGCTGGTCTTGGCTAAGACGGCTTTGTGAAACAGTTAGCGGACAAGTTGAGCGACAGCGTCGAGATGTCGCTGATCTTGTCGTTATGACGGTTTGATGAAACGACCCCCAGGTTGCTAAGTGTTCAAATTTATGGATGTTTCTTTCCTGGGGACCTAGTAACGAGGTATTCCATTAACCTGTTATTGTATCCCCGGCAGTATGCCGGAGGATACTTTGGATTCAGCAGCGTTTCGCCGCCGCCGCCGCCGCCGCCGCCGCGTCACATTCTTGTGTGCGCTCTAGCGGTCACATTTCTCGACGAATTTCTTTCAGACTTCCTATGGACGTGTATCTTGGTAAAATCTGGACCCCTATAGTTTCTGGTGATGCTGCCCCCAGTGTTCCGTCTTTTATAGGGTCAAAGGTCATTTTTCCATTTCTTGCACTCTTACTTCTGCATTTCTTGACGGATTTCGTTCAAATTTTGCATGAAGGTGTCCCTTGGTGTAATCTAAAAACCTGTAGTTTTTGGTGATGCTGCCCCCAGTGTTCCGTCTTTTATAGGGTCAAAGGTCATATTTTGATAGATGTCTTGTGTGTACTCTTGTGTGCGCTCTGGCGGTCACATTTCTCAACGGATTTTGTTCAAATTTTACATGAAGGTGTCTCTTGGTGTAATTTAAAAACCTATAGTGTTTGGTGATGCTGCCACCAGTGTCCCGTCTTTTATAGGGTCAAAGGTCATACTTCAGGACATGTAGTGAGTGCACTCTGCAGGCCACATTTCTCAATGGATTTTGTTCAAATTTTGTATGGAGATGTATCTTGGTATAATCTACACATGTTTAATTTTTCGTGATGCTGCCCTCATTGTTCCGTCCTTTATAGGGTCAAAGGTCATTTTTCCATTTCTTGCACTCTTCTGCATTTCTTGACGGATTTCGTTCAAATTTTGCATGGTGTCCCTTGGTGTAATCTAAAAACCTGTAGTTTTTGGTGATGCTGCCACCAGTGTCCCGTCTTTTATAGGGTCAAAGGTCATACTTCAAGGGATGGCGTGAGTTCACTCTGCAGGCCACATTTCTTGATGGATTTCTTTCAAATTTTGTATGGAGATGTATCTTGGTATAATCTACACATCTTTACTGTTTGGTGATGCTGCCCTCATTGTTCCGTCCTTTATAGGGTCAAAGCTCATTTGTCCCTTTTGTGCACTCTTACTTCTGCATTTCTTGACGGATTTCATTCAAATTTTGTATGTAGGTCCATTATAGATTACACCTCTACAGTTTTTGGTGATGCTGCCTCTAGTGTTCCGTCTTTCATAGGATCAAAGGTCATATTTTAGTGGATGTCTTATGTGCGCTCTGAGGTCATATTTCTTCCGAATTTTCTATAAAAATGCATTATACTCTAATCTACACAAATCGTTTTGGTAATGCTGCTCCTGGTGTTGACAATATTCCGGGCCCCTGGCGGCAATTTCTACACCATCCTTTTGTTTGAGGGAGGGGATGGGGGAGGGTCTTTGTCCCTCCTTCAAATCGCTGCCAGCGCTGGGGGATACATTTCGCATTGCGCGGCACGAGGAATGCACATTTCTAGTTAATGAATGAACTACAATACTTGGAATACAGTTTGCATACATTACTTGCTGCTATGTCTGACAAGCCTCTGGCAAGCTTTCAGGTTGTCAAGAACAACCTTTGTTTCAAAAGTATGCATAAAATTTGAATCACTTAGTAAACAGGTCTATTCAGCACTTATATTTGTTATAAACACTCGTATTCGTAATTTAGTCTTCATCATAATGCATAGGTATTTTTAAGCCTGAGTCATATCGAATATTTCATAAACCGGGATTCGACGGCTTTGATTCGATCGAATACCGGTTAATCGATAAATGATGTGCGGTGAAAACAGAGTTGCACACAGTTGCACGCAGTGCATGCACCATGCACCGGTGACCGGTCCGCTGGCATCGCGGGCATATGTATGGGCTCTCGCTGCTCGAAATTAACGATAGCCCACTAGCCAATGGCTAGTAAAAATCACAGCGGACGAGCCAAAATCTTAAGTTTCTAGTCCGTATGGCTAGCCAAAATATCACTAGTGTCGCACGAAGCGATGCTCATTGTCGACACACCCGACAATGATTCAAATTCAAAGAATTAATAATCTTACTTTGTCTTTGGAGAGCTGAATGGAACACGTTTGTTCGATGCCAAAAAAAAAAAAACAATACGAAATAAACTTTTCGTCGCTCAATATAGACTCGACTTCATTCAGCTTCAGAGATCATTCAGAAGTAATTGCCAATTTGATGAGAGTGTGATATTAGTTATTGCGAATTAAGTAGGAACACTCGTACTCATGCCCGTATTTATCATGTTCAATTATACAATTGTCAAATTGACAATGCAGAGAGAGTGCAAGAAAATTATCGTAAACTTCAGTTCGTAACGACAAAACGATTTTTCCATAGAGAAAGCACAGGTAAAGCGCGACGTCCTCCGCGAGCGAATTAGCGAAAGTTAGCCAACAGTTTGAACTTTGAAGTCGCCTTCACGTTCTCTGCTAGTATATATATGCTGTACGTTACGGAGTTTCTTTTTTTATTTGATTTTTTCATGGTGGCTACGGTAGTCAAAAATCTGGCGGACTACAAATCGATGCACCGAATTTGCCAAAACGTATTCGGGATTCGATGTCTTCGATCGAACACCGGCTAACCAATCGATTCGACTCAGGCTTAGGTATTTTCTTCAAAACTCATGCAAGTTTTGGAGGAATAACACATTACTCGCATGTAAACAATAGGCCTACCAATTTGCCTGACAAAGTATGCCGTACGGAGATATGTTTATTTGTTCTTTGGTTTTCATAGTTGAATTTAATTATTGTGACAAATATTTTAACCCAGCTAGCGCCCGTGAATCTCCACCAACTGCTTCTGTTAGTATAAATCTACTAATATAATACAATAAGAATATGGGGGTGTTTTCTTTGGTTCAAATGGTCATCTTCCCTGGCTCTTTTGGTCCCCTCCTTTTGGTATCCACGGGCGGGGAATGATCCCCAGATGGTTGGTAGGCACTTTTTAAGGCCGTCCATATTTCATAAATTCATTTGTAAACTTTGAATTTCCGGAGGGAGAATTTTTCAGCTGGTGGAACAGCTCACTGTCGTTTGCACGACCGAGCATGCACCCTATTTATCGCTCAGCATGTCAGCCTATTGCGAGGGGAGAAAGTTCGATTCATAGCACATTCCTACGCAACTATTCGATCAGCTTATTTTGTCTAAGTGTGCGTGTGTACCTATATTTCACCTTCTTTTTATCCCATTTCCCTCTAATCCTCTATTTTGCTTTGACTTTGGCTGTATATACTTTTGCAACTTAAATTGCAAGTACACAAAGGAACTTGGGGATGAACATAGGAGCAATGCTACTGGTAATTGTTTTTAAATGACAACCAGTCTTCATTTGGGAACTGTGTTACATTGATCATTCATCAATATAATGAAATTAGTTACATCCCAAATCCTAATGTTTCTTGTGGTTTTTTCAATTCGGGCAGATGCCAATGTTGCATTGATCATCCTGAACAGACCAATACATGACTTACAACCTCTCCTCAAAAGAATTTGGGAAGGTGCAGCCATAAGAGCCACAGCCGATGGTGGTACTAATCGTCTTCTGGAATGCATGTCAGAGGAAAAGCATAGGTGAGCAGTAGGGATAGCAAACTTCTGCATCAGTTCTTCAGAGTTTTCCTATGTTTTCCTATAATTTTAAAGTGTTTCGGGAGGTATAACATTGTTTATTGGTTGTAAAACAAAGATAAATGTTTGATTTCATTTAACCAAATGTTACTCATAAAGAGCATGATTAGCTCGCTTAGTTGACTATCATGCACTTACATGGAGTTCTACTGGACATCTATCTTCACAAGTAGAATCCATAGAGAAGAAAAGAACTGCACAGTTCATGAATTGACATGCACACTTATCTAAGCAATGTTCAGATATGAATGTTGCTTAGATAAGTGAATTCCTTTCCATTGAAAGAAATTCATATAAATTAAGATAAAAAGTATTTTATTTTATATTAATATCTTTCAATGGACAGAAACTTGACTCAATACAGAAATGGATTAATATTTAGAAAGGGAGGGCTGAAATATAAAATACAAAATTTCTTGGTCCCCGGTAAGACTAACGAGGATAGCGACTGCTTTTATTTTCAAGATCTGCCTATCAACCTGTTAAATTTCTGTTCATCCATTCAATGTCAACCTTTGTTTTTCTCATTTTCAGATATATTCCTGATATTGTCTCAGGTGACTTTGATTCAGTGAGGCAGGATGTAGTTGCACACTGCAAAGAAAAGGTACAGTAAGGGCATCAATTGAATAAATGTACACTCAAACCTGCTTTAGCGACCACCTGTATAGAAAGACCACCTCTCTATAAAGACCACAATTTTTGTTTCCCCAGAAAAGTGTTTTTCATTGAAATGTGTATTAAACAAACCTGCTCATAAAGACCGCTTTTCTTGTCTCCCTTGAGTGGTCTTTATAGACAGGTTTCACTGTAGTACCTTAGGTTTTTAGGAGCCATGCTCTAAGAATGGCTAATGGGAGAGTGCCCCCCCCCCCCCCCCCCCAGCTGACCAGAAAGTTGTTTTTTCTTTCTTTCTTTTCAGTATGCAAGAGTTGTACACTCAATGAACAGAAATTCCTTTGTGTCTAGTAGAGTGAAACCTGTCTATAAAGACCACTCAAGGGAGACAAGAAAAGCGGTCTTTATGAGCAGGTGGTCTTTATGGACAGGTTCCCGTAATACACGTTTCAATGAGAAACATTTTTCAAGGGAAACCCAAATTGTGGTCTTTATAGACAGGTGGTCGCTAAAGCAGATTTGACTGTATTTAAGCAAACTGTGACGCAATCTGCATTTGTATGTATTAACATGTACTAGGTGTTACAAAAAGCATTTCCCACTTTTGATCCTTAATAGTTTGAAAACTATATATCAGATAACACTGCCATTGATATGAGTAATAGCTGAATAGTGTACAATTCAGTTGGAAGTGATTTGAATATGAAAGCATAAATAAGTTTCATTAAATCCATGATTAATTTTAAAGTTAGGTTCCAGATTTTGGTCAAATTTTAACCCTCTGTACAAAACTTGAACTTTACACAGGAACCAATGATGTGTATGTGAGTGTGTGCTTACAATGACCCTGAACAATGGACATGAATACCACCTTTTCAGAGCTCCGCTGACCAGGCTTCTGATCTCTTGTTCCAAGGCACATGAATGCTATATTAATAATTCATGATGGATTGCCCCGGGCGCTGCTAGTCTGAATTCATGGTAAAGGGTAAAATGCATGCACATGAAAAAAGTAAGCACATGTTTCCATGTGCTTGCAACATCATCATCATCACTATCATCATCATCATCATCATCATCACCATCAATATCATCATCATTGTCGTTATCATCATCATCATCATCATCATCATCACTGTCACTATCATGATCATCATTATTAGCAGCAGCAGCATTATCATCACCATCATAATTATCATCATCCTCATCATTGTCATCATCATCATCATCCTCATCATTGTCATCATTATCATCACTATCATTGTCATCATTATCATCACTATCATTGTCATCATCATTATCATCACTATCATCTTCGTCATGTCGTCATCAAATTTTCACCCCCCGCAAAGTAGCGTTCCTCAGAGACGGGGCCCTCCTCAGAAAAACCACCGGGGCTCAACATTCGGGACGCTGTTACTCATTCCAAAGGAAACGGAATCTCATGAAGTTGGTTAACGGAATCTCATGAAGTTGGTTTCAATTTGTTCAGAAAATATATAGCTCCCCGTGGATGAATAAAGGGTATATTTCAAAATTCGGTCAGGCTGAGGTCTTTAAGTTAATTCACTTTGCATTACTTTGATTGCTTCAAAATCCATTAAATTGACATCTCAGTGAAATGAATTTACACAGTTAATGCCAGAGGATGAATAAAGACTAGCTGTGATAGTGGAATTCCTCATGAATAAATAATAAAGCATTCAAACCCTGGCCATTGTCCAGGACCATTGTCTGGGTGTTAACCACACACTCATATACACACAAATTGACACCTGTGCAAAGTTAAAGTTTTGTACGGAGGGTTGAAAATAGAGCAAAATCTGAACCCTAACTTAAAAATTAATCTTGAATTTAATGAAACTGATTTATGCTTTCATTTTTAAATTACCTCCAACAAAATTGTACACTATTCAGCTATTGCTCATATCAATGTCAGGGTTATCTGATATATAGTTTTTGAACTATTAAGGATCAAAAGTGGGAAATGTTTTTTGTAACAACTAGTATTTAGTTGTGCTAAATTAAGATTTATTTCATTTACACTCTCTATTTCTTTGTAGGGGAGCAATGTAATCCATACTCCAGATCAGAACTACACAGATTTCACTAAGTGCCTTAACATTGTTGTGAATAACATAAAGCAGAAGTCTTTAGCAGTAAGTATGATACTTTTTAGTTAAATTTTATTATTAATATTACCAATAAGTGAAAACATGAGCTGGATGATTATGACTTATGAGAGAGGAACATTATGAAAAGTAGAATTGTCTGGTGCATGTAAGTGATTTGAAACCATAGCACATTTTGTCTCGCCCACCGGAGGTGAAGGCGAGACTAAGGGATCCAAATGGCGTCCGTCCGTCGTCCGTCCGTCCGTCACAAACGTTATGACAGATAACTTTTCAACCGTCACTCACTTTTCAACCAAACTTGGGTTGTAGATGCACTGAGGGGACCTGCATGTTATGGTGCCATTGGAGGTCACATGATAGGGTCAAAGGTCATTTCAGGTCAAATGTTAAAGTTTACCTGCAAGACTCTCTTATGACAGATAACTTTGCAACCGTCACTCACTTTTCAACCAAACTTGGGTTGTAGATGCACTAAGGGGACCTGCATGTTATGGTGCCGTTGGAGGTCACATGATAGGGTCAAAGGTCATTTGAGGTCATACGTTAAAGTTTACCTGCAAGACTCTTATGACAGATAACTTTGCAACCGTCACTCACTTTTCAACCAAACTTGGGTTGTAGATGCACTGAGGGGACCTGCATGTTATGGTGCCGTTGGAGGTCACATGATAAGGTCAAAGGTCATACGTTAAAGTTTACCTGCAAGACTCTCTTATGACATAACTTTGTAAACATCACTTTCCAAACATTAGTAATGTAGATATATGCAAGCATAACTTATGCAGATTTATGCACTTGGGGGACCTGTTGCATGGCAACAGAGATCACGATATTTCTAGTTATCGCATGTGGGCGAGACACATTATCGCTAATGCCTTGTATTAAGCATCAAGGACTTTGGTCAGAAGAAAATAACTGATATTTGAATACACAATTTACACAGGGTCATATCTATGACATATATTTCCATTCTTACAAAGACATATAGATTGCCATTAAAAAGTATTATAAAACGGGTTCAAGAATGTAGCCATCCTGATTGGTCAAATAACACCATGTGACCTTGCCAAAAAAAAGGATAACATACGGCAAAAAGACTCTAAACCACGGCTGAGCTGCGAGTACGCGTACGCGTACCTTAAAACGCAATGAAATTGCGTAGTTTGTCATTTTAGCGCAGGGATTACATGCGCGCATGACTTTTGTTGGTTGCGTGCGCTTCTGTGATGTCATCCAGGAAAGCAAATGGCAGCCTCCATGACTGTGCGACTCTTGGCGTTTCTATGGGGTTCATAACAATTTTTATAGACTTCATAATCATATTACCGGCCCAGTTTATAAAACTATTAATACATGGTTGTGAGTTTGTGCATTAGTGCGATCTGGCAGCACGCAGGTTTTTATCGTGGTGTCAAGCACACTTGGCTTGCGCCTTGTGCATATAGTACACCGCCATAAAAACCTTTGTGTTGCCAGATCGCACCAACCCACTCCCAACCATGTATTAATAGTATATTATTGTATCCCCCGGCAGAATGCCGGAGGATACTTTGGATTCAGCAGTGTTCCGCCGCCGCCGTGTTACATTCTTGTGTGTGCTCTAGCGGTCACATTTCTCAACAGATTTCTTTCAAACTTTGTATCGAGGTGTATCTTGGTAAAAGCTAGACACCTATAATTTCTGGTGATGCTGCCCCCAGTGTTCCGTCTTTTATAGGGTAAAAGGCCATATTTTGGGGGATAGTTTGTGTGCGCTCTAGCGTTCACATTTCTCAATAGATTTTGTTCCAATTTGCATGAAGGTGTCTCTTGGTATAATCTAGAAGCCTATAGATTTTGGTGATGCTGCCTCCAGTGTTCCGTCTTTTATAGGGTCAAAGGTCATATTTTGATAGATGTCTTGTGTGCACTCTTGTGTGCGCTCGGGCGGTCACATTTGTCAACGGATTTCGTTCAAATTTTGCATGAAGGTGTCTCTTGGTGTAATCTAAAAACCTCTATAGTTTTTGGTGATGCTGCCACCAGTGTCCCGTCTTTTATAGGGTCAGAGGTCATACTTCGGGGGATGGAGTGCATGCACTCTGCAGGCCACATTTCTGGATGGATTTCTTCCAAATTTTGTATGGAGATGTATCTTGTATAATCTACACATCTTTACCTTTTGGTGCTGCTGCCCTCATTGTTCCATCCTATATAGGGTCAAAAGTCATTTGTCCATTTTGTGCACTCTTCTGCATTTATTGACAGATTTCGTTCAAAGTTTGCATGGTGTCTCATGGTGTAATCTAAAAGCCTATATTTTTGGTGATGCTGCCACCAGTATTCTGCTTTTTATAGGGTCAAATGTTATATTTTGGTTGCATGCATTCTGGAGGACACATTTGTTGACTTATTTCTTGCAGATTTTGTAAGGAGGTCCATCATTGCTCTAGACCTCTACAGTTTTTGGTGATATTTTAGTGGATATCTTGTGTGCGCGCTGAGGTCACATTTCTTGACAGATTTATTTTAAATTTTCTATAGAGATGCATTATACTCTAATCTACACACATTGGTTTGGTGATGCTGCTCCTAGTGTTGACAATAGTCCGGACCACTGGCGGCAATCTCTACGTCATCCTTTTGTTTGAGGGAGAGGAGGGGGCGGTTCTTTGTCCCTCCCTCGAATCGCTGCCAGTGCCGGGGGATACATTCACATTGCGCGGCAATGGACATATTTCTAGTTATCATTATTGTATCCCCCGGCAGTATGCCGGATGATACGTTGGATTCAGCAGCCTTCCTCCGCGGCGGCGTCACATTCTTGTGTACGCACTAGCGGTCACATTTCTCGACGGATTTCTTTCAAACTTTGTATGGAGGTGTATCGTGGTAAAATCTGGAAAATGATAATGTCTGGTGATGCTGCCCCCAGTGTTCCGTCTTTTATAGGGTAAAAGGCCATATTTTTGGGGATAGTTTGTGTACGCACTAGCGGTCACATTTCTCGACGGATTTCTTTCAAACTTTGTATGGAGGTGTATCTTCGTAAAATCTAGAAACTAAAAGATTTTGGTGATGCTGCCCTCAGTGTTCCGTATTTTATAGGGTCAAAGGTCATATTTTAATATGTGCAATTTTCTCTGCCCTCTGGCGGTCACATTTCTCAACGGATTTCGTTCAAATTTTGCATGCAGGTGTCTCTTGGTGTAATCTAAAGACCTATAGTTTTTGGTGATGCTGCCACCAGTGTCCCGTCTTTTATAGGGTCAAAGGTCATACTTCAGGGCATGGCGTGAGTGCACTCTGCAGGCCACATTTCTGGATGGATTTCTTTCAAATTTTGTATGGGGATGTATCTTGGTATAATCTACATAGCTTTACTTTTTGGTGATGCTGCCCTCATTGTTCCGTCCTTTATAGGGTCAAAGGTCATTTGTCCATTTCTTGCACTCTTCTGCATTTCTTGACGGATTTCATTCAAATTTTGCATGAAGGTGTCGCTTGGTGTAATCTAAAAACCTACAGTTTTTGGTGATGTTGCCACCAGTGTCCCGTCTTTTATAGGGTCAAAGGTCATACTTCAGGGCATCGCGTGAGTGCACTCTGCAGGCCACATTTCTGGATGGATTGCTTTCAAATTTTCCATGGAGATGTAACTTGGTATAATCTACACATCTTTACTTTTTGGTGATGCTGCCCTCATTGTTCCGTCCTTTATAGGGTCAAAAGGTCATTTGTCCATTTCTTGCACTCTTACTTCTGCATTTCTTGACGGATTTCGTTCAAATTTTGCATGAAGGTGTCTCTTGGTGTAATCTAAAAACCGCTAGTTTTTGGTGATGTTGCCACCAGTGTCCCGTCTTTTATAGGGTCAAAGGTCATACTTCAGGGCATGGCGTGAGTGCACTCTGCAGGCCACATTTCTGGATGGATTTCTTTCAAATTTTGTATGGGGATGTATCTTGGTATAATCTACATAGCTTTACTTTTTGGTGATGCTGCCCTCATTGTTCCGTCCTTTATAGGGTCAAAGGTCATTTGTCCATTTCTTGCACTCTTCTGCATTTCTTGACGGATTTCATTCAAATTTTGCATGAAGGTGTCGCTTGGTGTAATCTAAAAACCTACAGTTTTTGGTGATGTTGCCACCAGTGTCCCGTCTTTTATAGGGTCAAAGGTCATACTTCAGGGCATCGCGTGAGTGCACTCTGCAGGCCACATTTCTGGATGGATTGCTTTCAAATTTTCCATGGAGATGTAACTCGGTATAATCTACACATCTTTACTTTTTGGTGATGCTGCCCTCATTGTTCCGTCCTTTATAGGGTCAAAAGGTCATTTGTCCATTTCTTGCACTCTTACTTCTGCATTTCTTGACGGATTTCGTTCAAATTTTGCATGAAGGTGTCTCTTGGTGTAATCTAAAAACCTATAGTTTTTGGTGATGCTGCCACCAGTGTCCCGTCTTTTATAGGGTCAAAGGTCATACTTCAGGGCATGGCGTGAGTGCACTCTGCAGGCCACATTTCTGGATGGATTTCTTTCAAATTTTGTATGGGGATGTATCTTGGTATAATCTACATAGCTTTACTTTTTGGTGATGCTGCCCTCATTGTTCCGTCCTTTATAGGGTCAAAGGTCATTTGTCCATTTCTTGCACTCTTCTGCATTTCTTGACGGATTTCATTCAAATTTTGCATGAAGGTGTCGCTTGGTGTAATCTAAAAACCTACAGTTTTTGGTGATGTTGCCACCAGTGTCCCGTCTTTTATAGGGTCAAAGGTCATACTTCAGGGCATCGCGTGAGTGCACTCTGCAGGCCACATTTCTGGATGGATTGCTTTCAAATTTTCCATGGAGATGTAACTTGGTATAATCTACACATCTTTACTTTTTGGTGATGCTGCCCTCATTGTTCCGTCCTTTATAGGGTCAAAAGGTCATTTGTCCATTTCTTGCACTCTTACTTCTGCTTTTCTTGACGGATTTCATTCAAATTTTGCATGAAGGTGTCGCTTGGTGTAATCTAAAAACCTACAGTTTTTGGTGATGTAGCCACCAGTGTCCCGTCTTTTATAGGGTCAAAGGTCATACTTCAGGGCATCGCGTGAGTGCACTCTGCAGGCCACATTTCTGGATGGATTTCTTTCAAATTTTTCATGGGGATGTAACTTGGTATAATCTACATAGCTTTACTTTTTGGTGATGCTGCCCTCATTGTTCCGTCCTTTATAGGGTCAAAAGGTCATTTGTCCATTTCTTGCACTCTTCTGCATTTCTTGACAGATTTCGTTCAAATTTTGTATGGAAATGTATCTTGGTAAAATCTACACACCTATAGTTTTTGGTGATGCTGCCACCAGTGTCCCGTCTTTTATAGGGTCAAAGGTCATACTTTGGAGGATGGCGGGAGTGCACTATGCAGGCCACATTTCGTAATGGATTTCTTTCAAATTTTATATGGTGTGTCTTAGTGAAATCTACACATCTTTAGTGTTTGCTGATGCCGCCCCTAGTGTTCCGCTTTTTATAGGGTTAAATGTCATATTTTGGTTGCATATGCATTCTGGAGGACACATTTGTTGACTGATTTCTTTCAGATTTTGTATGGAGGTCCATCATATATTACTCTAGACCTCTACAGTTTTTGGTGATGCTACCCTCAGTGTTCCATCTTTCATAGGGTCAAAGGTCATATTTTAGTGGATATCTTGTGTGCGCTCTGAGATCACATTTCTTGACAGATTTCTTTCGAATTTGCATTATACTCTAATCTACACACATTGTTTCGGTGATGCTGCTCCTAGTGTTGACAATAGTCCTGGCCACTGGATGCAATCTCTACGCCATCCTTCTGTTTGAGGGAGGGGAGGGGGGAGGTTCTTTGTCCCTCCTTCGAATTGCTGCCAGTGCCGGGGGATACATTTCGCATTGCGCGGCAATGGACATTTCTAGTTATTATTTACCATTTATTAACTCTCAGTCATGAATGATAGCATTCCTGTAAGGTAATATAGATATCGCTGTAAAATTGTAATATTTGTAATAAGATGGCCTTTGTTTCCATTGTTGGAAATGCATATACTTTAAAAATGGGTCTTATTGTCTATCATTATGTATTTAGTTTAACTATCACAATTAGAAATAATATAAGACTCCTTTTGTTGTAATGATGGAAATAGGGATGGGCTCTCAGACACACTGGTGTTAGAATCACATATACATGTAGTGTCCTGGTTAGAATCACGTTAGCTAATATACATGTAGTGTCCTGTGTTGTACTTTAATGTGCATTGACTTTTGATAATCTACGGCTTCTTTCACTTTTACTTGCTTGAAGCCTCCAAATTTGCACCTATAATATTTTTTCTAGTATTGATCATTCAGTGTCTGTTTGGTTTAATTCTTCGGAATTTTTTTTATCTCTTTGTATTCTTTGACTGTCTTATTTCATAATGTCTTCTTATGACTAATCATGTACAATCCCCCCCTAATAAAAAGAGAAAGAATATATAAGTGGTCCCCTTTAAGCTATTGATACATATCAGTGAGCTTACTGGTATTTGAAATACATGAGCAGAGCCAAGGTGTATGATAGTCAGGTCCATATAAATAGGGTTTGACCTAAAAAAATTGCAACATAAGGTTTCTCAACGGTTTCCGGCAGTGTTTGATGTCAGGAATAACATACTTAAAATCTAAGAAAAACGGACCTTCGGAAAGTGGTTATTTTCAAAATGGCGTCCAAGATGGTGAGTTGCAAAACTGGAGGTCGCTTGTGATTGGTCAGTCATTTCATGGAGCTTCAAATAGTTCCCTCTCATTGAGAATGTATATGAAAGGGAACTATTGGGAGCTCCATGATCCGCCATGTTTTAAACAAAGACCGCTTACGCATAGGCTTATTATGCGTGTGTCACAACTCTCTCATTCAATGCGCTCTGGCCGCCAGCACCTAAAAGTAGCTATAAATCATGGCATATGCATCCTAGTGATGTAATTTTGGTGTCTATACCAAGGATTTTGGTGTCGGAAAATCCATTCAGTTCACTTACAATGTGGTATGGGGGTCAGGAAACCTGGAAATCCAAGATGGCATCCAAAATGGCTGCCAATTTCCTAAAAATGACCGGAAGTGAGGTATAGAGGTAATATTCAAGATTAAAAACACATTAAGTGCTCAGGATATATATTGATACCCGTAAAAGTATTTTCAAAAGTAAAGGAGTAGCCTTACATTCATGACGGTACCTTAAATGGCCACCATTTTAGCATCCACGATGGCTGCCACGACCTAAAAAATATGCGTTGCCATGGTAACAGCATATTTATGGCAGAAAATCAAGGAAACACATTGCGGATCGAACTACTTCCTCAGTTTTTGACCGAAAGTCATGAAATCTGGTACACACATTGGTCTTGGTGGGAAGATGTGCAAGACATATTTTTCGGATGAGTCGGAATCTGCGTTGCCATGGTAACGGCATATTTATGGCAGAAAATCAAGGAAACACCTTGCGGATCGAACTACTTCCTCAGTTTTCGGCCAAAAGTCAAGAAAGGCTGTTGTCACGGGGCGGGGGTATTAATCATCATCTTCAGTGATATTTCTAGTTAATCGTGAATATTACCTCTATAATCCAAATAATACCTTGCTTCCAGTCATTTGTAGGAAATTGGCGGCCATTTTGGACGCCACCTTGGATTTCCAGGTTTCCTGACCCCCAAAACACATTGGTCTGAATGGATTTTTTGACCCCAAAAACCGAGGTACAGATACCAAAATTACATCTCTAGGATGCATGTCATGATTTTGTTGCATATTTTTTTTGGGTTGAGGTACTTTTTTCCTTAAATTGACCCGTCTAGTAACAGATGAGAAATTGAAATCATCAGAGGCATAGTAAAAATGTGATGTTATTCAGGAAGAGGAGTTGTCCTATGCTTGACTTTTTGTGTTGACATATAACATGTATTACATGTATCTTGTATTTACAGGTGGATAGTATCATAGTGTTTGGGGCATTTGGTGGTCGACTAGATCACACTTTAGCGAACATCAACACCCTTTTCACAGCATCAACAATAACCAACCTTCCTGTATACCTTCTTGGGCATGGCTCACTTGCTTGTTTGCTACTTCCAGTAAGGATGGTTCTTTTCTATTTACTGCAAAACTAGAAAATTTTCCTCTGTGAAATTTTTAAAAATTGTCATTAACAGCCATTTTTGCAGCAAGAAAATTTTCATGAATTTCATGAATTTCAAGAATTCTGTGATGTGATAAATGTTATTCAGCTATTTTGTGGCCTGAAACTTAAACATCACTCAACTACTAGAAAATTTGTGAAAGTTTCTGGTGTTATAATAGGCACACTCGCAGAAAAAAAAAATTTAATGCTGCAACTTTATACCTTTGTTAGTGATAAATGATGTGAGATAAGATATGTCATGATTAGGTCTATGCATATACACTGTGTTTGCTTGAAGTACTGTATAATCGCAAGGGGTATTGTTATCAGGGCAAGTCTAGGATGGGGTGTTGCAAGAAAGTTGCGATTGATTGCAAGTTGCAACTGATCGGTACTGACCAATCAAAATCATTGTTGCAAGCGCATCTTCTTGAATGGGCAGACCCTGAACCATTCAGAATGGTTGTTCTATTTTGCTTTACAATTTACAATTTGCAATTGATTGCAACTTTCTTGCAACACCCAATAGGATACTTTGTCACATAGATCTAAGATTTTAGTATATCTGATGATTGCATTGTTAAGCCTGTGCGTAATTACAATTTGTGCAATATGACAATTGACCTTTACATGCACTATGATGTGCACACCAGTATGATTTTGCTTGTTATCCCCTTGCTGACGAAGTCGGAGGAGATATAGCAACGCCGCCGTCCGTCCGTAACAAATCTGGTTATTGTTCGATAACTTTAGTAATGTTTGAAAGATTTTGATATGAATTTGATATGAAGGTACATTGGGTGATTTCACGCTTGGTGTTGGTGTTGGTGTTTAGTGCAGAAATTCTCCTTAAATCGAGCTCCAGATTAAGGAGCCGATACTGATATCCTAACAAAGCGCATTGATAGCTTAACACTGGTGCTGGCGTCAGCACCAGTCTCAACGAAGGAGAAAAATTTGTTTTTAACTACTGAATTTAGTCTAGAATATCGTAAAATTGCACAAGTAGTCCGGTAATTCTAAAAGCACTCCTTATTTGATCTAGAGACCAGTAAGAAACCTCGCAGAAATGGCTAGTATTGACAAGAACAGTAAGTTTAGATTTAATTTCTCTCAAGTTTCTCACTTGCAGCAGAAGATGCTGCGGTAGCTAATGCAACTAGACGCGGATCGGACGGCACAGCATGTACATGGCAAACGACCAAATTTTGGGCATCGGCTCAGATTAGCCATGAAGTTTTATTACTTTTGTATTGTTGATTTAGAGCTCATCCTAGTTAATATTGCTTTGGATGACAGTGCTTCCTACATGTATATCGTGCATTTCAATTTTTGTAGTGTAAATGTTTTTTTAATAACCTAAGAAAAATATTAAGTTAATTATGTCTGAATAATTGAGTTTATATTGTATGTTGTTTCATGTAGTATTTCATGAGTGTTTGCTGATCAGTCAGAGAAAATAATTTGTCAATACTATCAAATTCGTTGTCTATTGTTTTATATGAATCGTGATTACAGGGCAGCCATAGGATCAAGGTGAACACAGGTCTTGAAGCAGAGTGGTGCGGACTCATCCCTATTAGTGCTGAGTGCAAAATGGTTTCTACGACCGGTCTCAAATGGAATCTTGGTAGGTAATCCACTTTCTTTAGAGAGAAATGTGGGTTTAGTTTGGTCGACACCTAGCTATGTAATATGCTCTTCATTCAGCTCATGATAGTGTGCCTATAGGCTCTGCATTAGATCACTAAATGCTTCCCAACAACCCTTCCCCCGAAACACCTCTGGTCTTCTACATAACTATTTACCATATTGCTCATAGAGTTCTACAGTGCTGAGAGTCTGTGCATGCCTGTAAGCTGGTTTGCATTAAAGCTATCACGCTTAATTCAATGTGTGTTTGGTAATATGAATGCATAAACAGGAAACGTTTGTAGTATCAGTTTCCATCATCTGTGAACTATTTAATGTGCTGTAGTGTATCCAGCCAGTGCACCCTCTTCCATGATGAAGAGAAGGTTGAGTTCTGGGAAAGGTGAAAAATAATTTGTGAGCTTTCTCATTCCTTTTATGTCAGTTTGGAAGAACATCATAGTAGATATGTCCCCTGAAAAGGATTTCTCTTCTAATGCCCTTATTGAAATATGACGAAAAACAGCTGAAGTGTTCGGGCCGAAGCTGCCGAACATTCATGCCACATATGTGTACAGTCCCATATACCCATTTCCGTGTGCAGTGCATGTGCTATTGAGAGAATTTGGGTTGATTTCTTATCATTTTGAAGATTCCTATACCTCACAGTATACACAACCCTTATTTAGACATGACCAACTTTTCCCAATTGCTTCCAGACAGTTTGTTTCGCAATTATGTAATAATAATAATAATAATATTCAGCTTTTATATAGCGCCTAATACATCGGAGATGTCTCTAAGCGCTTTACAGATATATTATTACCCTGGTCATTGGATTCTAGCATGCCCGCACACAATGTATGCACATTCTCCGCTCCCTGGGGAGTATTCCAGCCAGTCGCCTGTTAAGCGCACACATGCTAAGCAAAGGACATTAACTTTCGCCATCCTACCGGTACCCATTTAACACCTGGGTGGAGAGTGGCAAATGTAGATTAACGTCTTGCCAAAGGACGCTAGTGCTGCGGTGGGATTCGAACCCCAGACCTCGTGGTTCACAGTCCAGGGACTTATCCACTGATCCTCAACACCTCTAATCACATGACCAGAACTCAACTTTATCTTTAACTGTCCCAGAAAAAATCTGAATAAAACAGAATTTACTTTCTAGTACCAGGGCCATGTTTCATAAAACTTGTTACCAATAGCAGCTATTTGCTCTCAGCCAATCAGATTCGAGAATTTCAGTAGCTTACAAGCATTATTAGATTGACGTCAGTCAATCTTCTATTCTCGTTCGCGTTCTGCATTCTTATTCTTCTTTTTCTTCTTCTTCTTCTTCTTCTTCTTCTTCTTCTTTTTCTTCTTCTTCCTCAGACCCCATTCATTTTGCACAGGGTGTTTGTGAGCTCTGTCTAGGTCCTTTCCCTTGTCCATTTCATTTCAAATTTCGTATGCATGTTCCTTGGCATCCCTCCTAGGTCACTGAGGTCTTCGTTTTTCGAACTCACTCATGCATGACCGTCCAGGCGCCATTTTGTCCGTTTTGGGGCCATTTTTCATGCCTTTTGTTCTCCTTGCCTATCTCAGCTATCCTACATCCTACAAACTTCTAACAAATTCCTGTAGATAGTCCAAGGGTTGCTCTTTATATTCTACTAAAAAAATTAATACGAAAAATGCCGTCTTCACACTGTAAATTTAAGTCCGCAATCGGCCATATTGAAAAACGCTAAATTTCTTGAAATTGTCACTCCCGAATATTAAAAATTCCTATAACTTTGTCATATCAATTGATTTTTGTCTCAAACTTCTGCCATGTCTTGGCCTTGTCATTGCACACATCTCAGCCAAATGTCATGCATTTCTGATTACGCATCATATAAACAGCGCCCTCTAAAGTTTTCAAAACGGCTCTCTTCACGTGGCCGTATCTCCGTCATGCCTGGGTAAACCCGTACCCTTTTTTGGATTTAGATACTTCAAGATATACCCTTTTCAGCCAAATAAAAAAATATATACCCCATCACTGACCGACTTTGAGAAAATTGCACTTGAAAATCACAATATTTGCATAAATGCCGAAATAAAGACAAATTGCTCTAATTTTGTGAACGTTCAACATACGTCTTTGAAATTTGGTGGGTATGTGTATTTATGTATTTGACAACTGTTACCCAAATTTGGATGAAATCGATGACGTCATCGCGAAGATATTACGCAAAAACCTTAATTTACTATGCATTACATAATATTGCATAATATGCTTATTTTAAATGGCGCGCTAGTCGCAGTTGGCTCACAATGACCGTAATGAAATTCCCTCGTCAGGGATGCAAAAAAAGATATATGATCTCACAGAATATTCTGAGTAAATCGCGATTGAAGTCAGGTCATTATACGGATCCTGCACATGTATTACACGTATTGTCTATGGGGCAAATCGGTTATCGCAATTTTATATCCTGCATAGATGCCACTACCAAGGAAATATGGCATGCCATCCGGGCCAGATTTCCATTGTGGCCAATTTGTTTTGCATGCAGTGGTTGTGATCACTGTCTAGGTCCTTTCCCCTTGTCCATTTCGATTCAAATTTCGTATGCATGTTCCTTGGCATGCCGTGTAATGCACTGAACTCTTCATTTTCCGGAATCACTCATGCATGACCGTCCAGGCGCCATTTTGTCCGTGTTTCGTACCTTTTGTTCGATTTTCCCTATCTACACTATTCTAGATGCTACAGACTTCAAAGAAATTGCTATAGATAGTTTAAGAGATGCTTTTTATTTTACTGTTCAATGACATGCAAAATACAGACGTCAATCTATGCACATCGTTCTGATACGATGGCAATTCTAGCATTATTGTAACTTGTTATTGATAACAAGTTTTATGAAACAGGGCCTAGATGGCCTTCTTGGTGTCCCATATTGCAAGAAAGTGGCATAAAGACTTAGCCTGGTCCTTTTAGTGATGATGGACCTTCAACATATAGAGATGTCTTTGGCAGCTAGTCCACATGTACATTTTCTCCATGTTTTTTTAATGTCTGGATATGGCATTAATATCAAATCTCTATTGTCTGCATGTACACTGAAATAGAGTCTTATTGTCATTTCACCACTGTTATGCCTATTCTCAATCAACTTGTGTAAAACCAGTTCCCTTCACAAATTTCCTTCCATATGTCATATGTCAGAGAATTTCTCTCCATTTACTAGCCTTCAATCTATTCCCATCATTGTGTCTCATATCTTATTCTCAACATCTTAACTACAGAGAACCAATCAATGCAGTTTGGACATCTGGTGAGTACATCTAATTCCTATGCACCAGATGCACAGGAAGTGACAGTATCCACTGAACAGCCACTCCTCTGGACAATGGGAATTCAAACTTTGACCGCTGAAGGTCATGATGGGTCATCGAGCTGCAGTGGTTCGGAAGAACAGTCAAAGCAAGAAGTTGCAGAATAACATGCAGGGTTAATACAAATGTATTCTGAAAACCATGTTGGGTGAAGTCTTTATATTGCCATATAAATTGACATGGCATAGAATAGATACTTCCATTGGCATAGACAACATATTTTTTGAGATATCTTTGCAGACGGGTCTAAAAGAGGAAACTTATTTAATAAGCTTTGTTAAAACAAGGAATAGGCAACTCATCAACTCAGGACTTAAAGGGCACCAATCACCTAAAAAAATAATTTGTGTAAAAGCTAGAATGTATAAAATCAACCTCAAAAAACTTTAGCTGGCCTAACCGCTGGCTTATGGGTTAAAGGGATACGCCACCAGGTGGCCGTGGAGAAAGTCTGGATTGCATAAGCCCCATTCACTCGCACTCAAAGTTTGTGCGTCGAACGCGTCCGTCGGACTGCACAAAGCCGACCAAATTTCGCACGAGAGCTCAAGCTCATAATGCAGGCGGAGCGTACATGTTGCGCGGCGACCAGTGTGTCCAAAGTTAGTGCCCCGCGGGGCAACGGCATGATCACGTAACGATCACGGTGCCCTCTCGCGGCATACATCCACAATCTGCTGTTGAGTATCCCTTCAATGCTTAAGAAGTATGAAGAAAATGAAGGAAAACAAATCCCCCTTGAACAGAACCCAACTCGTAGTTGGGTTCTGCAGGAGCCCTCATTGTTTGCGAGGGCATATGTGTGTTGATTAGTCTCCTCACAAGTCACTTTATTGCTTTTGGGGAATGTATTTTTAACTTGCAATATCTCTTTATAAAATCAACATTTGAAGCTCATATTTTGAATATAGTGTATCGATATAGATCCCCTAACATGCAGAGTAAAAAAGTTTTCAGAATACCGTTCGTTGTTCATGGTGCTAAGTCAAAGAGTCGCTTCGCAGAGGGTTTTCATCTGAAGGTGCAATACCATTCATTCTTCAAAGTGCACATTTTCAAATTTAAGTTGTCATCTCGTATACATTTCAAAAAAGAGTAACTAATATTCAGTCCATTAATTTTGCTGCCGCGGATGACCGAGCACCAGGGTTTTTATGCCTCTGCCCACCGAAGGAGGTGTCGGAGGCATTATGTTTTCGGATTGTCCGTCCGTCCGTCCCGCTTTCTCGTTCTAGCGATAACTCAACCACATGAGGTATGAACTTGGTGCTAGTATGTATAGCCATAGGAAGATGATCTGATTAGATTTTGGGATACGTAGGTCAAAGGTCAAGGTTACAGAGGCCAATTCCTGAAATTTCAAGTGTTAGCCTCCTTTGTTAGTTACCTTTGTTATCACTATATCTCAACTGTTTTGTATTCATTACTAGGAGGAGATAAAGTGATCACACTTTTGGGTTATAAGGTGCAAGGTCAAATGTCAAAGAGGTCAGTTAACATGTAATTAGAGGCTTTTTATTCTGGTTCAATCAAAACTTAAAACAAATCAACATGAATGTGTAATATATTTCTGATCTGGCAAGGGTGGAGGCATAAATTTCGACTGCGCTCAGTCGAGAATTCCATTTAGTTAAAAGATTGTGTCAAAATCCACTTGTACCAAGTTTGGGCTGAAGCAAAGCGTGGATGTTAAAAGCCATTCATGAAATTATGGATTATTTATATATCGATAGCAAAGTTTTTTTCATTTATTTTGTGCATTTTAGAAGCAAACATCAACAAAAATTCCCCAAAATACTTTTTAAAGCAGAATTTATGATACTCTCCGTGTGTCTTAATGACACAAAATTGGCTTCCTTCGTAAGCCCTTCATACGCGAGTCATTCACAGTGAACAAAAACTATTTGGGATGCCATCATTATCATGAAAGTCCACTGTCAATTTCTTAAGGAGTTATTAATAATTGTGTATCCTTTATTACCTTTCATTATTCCTTGAAATTAGTTAAACATTGATTTCATGTGCTATTCGAGTCAATACCTTATGCAGGTGAGATGGTGCAACTGACAAATCTGGGGGATGTTTCACAAAGAGTTAAGTTGGACTTAAAGTCGCACTTAAATTCCTAGTTGCGTGCTGTATATTACGCGTCACCGCATTTGTCAGATCATGCTCAGGGGACGCATGCTATTGGGAAGTCTATCATTGAGATTACGCATTAAATACTGGATGCGCATTGTGTTGCGCATTTGTGTCAAGATGATATCATACGACATGAAGTTTGCAAGCTTTTAATACGCACTGTATTAGCCTTGCATGAGTTGAATTATGGCCCAATGAAAGCTTAAACACAATGAATAACTAATAAACACAAACCATTAAGGTACAAATCAGAATTAATGTTTAAAAGAACTTAAGACAAAAATAACACAGGCATGTGGTTTTGATCCACATTTTGTTGCATCAACCAAAACTTGAAACAAGGGGGATTTTGAGGGCTCTTTTTCAAAACCCTGGTACTCAGTCATCCGTGACAGCAAAGTTGTAAATAAGGTATCATTGGACAGAAGTTACTCTTTACCATGAAATAAATTTTACGGTCACACAGGATGTAAATTTTTTATATGAAGCTACCTAAGTTGGGTATACTCTTTTTGATATGCACTGTATATAAATTGAATAAAGTATAGGAGTTTTCTTCACTGAAATACATACTTATATTTCTGTGAGTGACTCACAGAAAGGAGATTTAGGACATTGATTACTGAACTTCTTAATTTTGTAATAATTTTTGGTGATCTTGGGATTCTTGTTTCTCCGACAATAATGCATGGTATTGTTACCATCGATGTCTTCCCAGTAGTGTTTTTACCTTCATTTATTGCTTGCTAGTTCTTCCATGTCATTCAGTAATGATGTCCTGAATTATTTATTTGCATGATAACTGATGTGCAGAAGAGTCGATTTTATGGTGCTTTAAGTACAATCATTTTGTTTGAATCATTCTGAGTGTGTGCAAATTCTTAATTTACATGCACATATATTTTGATTGATTTAAATCAAAACCCAAGGAAGGGAAAAAAGAAAAATGGTAACACCTCTTGTCAGATTGTGTACTAGTATCTCATATATTGATACCATAGCTTGTGAATACATGTATACATGTACAGCCCTGGAAAATATTATTAGACCAGATCCTTTAAAGGCTTATGTGAGAAGTGTTGACAATTAACCCCCCCCCCCCCCCGGAACTATTATCCCCAAAGGACAATTAGATCTAAAGGCATTAAGGTATGCACCCCCAAATGGATGGATACTTCAGATTAACTAACAGAATGAAAATATCATAGAAGATAATTGTCCTGGGAATATTCTCCAGGGGTAGGAAGGTTTTGAAAAAAATGCTATGACAGTAATAGTCTCTGGGATAATTGTCCAGGGGGTATGTCAGAATGGCTTGTTAAGCCATGTTCACTTCTCTAGAGGCAGTTTTTCAGTTCTTGGTGGAAAATTGCTACATGTACATTTGAAGATGGCAGCCATGCCTTGTGGCATGGTGACCATGATAAGGGGTTGCATTTTTTCTCTTCACAGCAGCTCATTCATGTAGCTAGAATCTTTTTTCGATAACTTCAAATTTCTATTATCTTCAATTTTTATTTCACTTCAAATGTTCTCAGTAGAATCATGAGCAGGCCATACTGCTCAAACCAAGACAAGTAACACACAAAATTCATCCTCTCAGACATTTATTGTTTATTATATGGTCATAAACCCTTTCTCATAGGAAAATGGGGGGGGGGGGGATTTGTCCGCGGCAGTTTGTCCTTGCCGTAGTTGCCCTAGGGGTAATTGTCCTGGGGTAATTGTAATGGGGAGTAGTTGTCCATTAATAATGAATTAGCTGTTATCATTTTCCTTGTCCCATAGACAATGGCCTTAATACTACCTGTCTAATATTTTTTTCCAGGGCTGTAGTTATTTGTTCATAATGGTAATGTGACCACATTTATTTTTCTATTTGGAACATGCCCAAACTTGTTGGAAATCATTGATGAAGTAACTAACTCAAAGGGCAGTTGAACTAGAGATACAAGTTTTTAAAAGCAATATAATTTCTGTATGTGATCTTGAGTATAGTAACACCAGTGACTTGAATGATTGAATCAGTTCTTAATTTATGATGAATGTATATTTAATTTTGATTGCCAGTACTTTAGAAATCAGATTTCTATGATATATTTGTAATATTAAAAGGTTATCTCCTTTAATTTGAGATCTGCTCATGCCAGGTGAGGGCTTTATAAAAGCAAGAATTATGGACTGAATTAGCCTTTTGACAAGGCATCCCATCATAATACATATAACAGAAATGGCTGGTGAGGGAAGACTACATTGCATTAGTGTCAGCTGTAAGACCTTTTCATAGCTATCCAATCCAATCCACATTTGCCACTCTCCACCCAGGTGTAAATGGGTACCCGATATGCTAGAGCGCTACCTACATATTTGGCCGCCAAGCTATGACCGGGGTAATAATGTTGAAGCGCCAGGAGCGTCGTGACGTGACGGACATGAGCGCTATACAAGAAGCCACCATTATTATTACATGTATTATTATTATCCTATCTGGGAATATCTAGTTGCCTAATCAAAGGCGCTGAAAATACTGTATATGCAGTTCATGATTCATCCAGGGAAGACTCCGGTAGTGGTTAGTTTTATGCAATATGGTATGTCTTAAGCTGAGTTTTAAAGGTAGGCAGCAGATCACAAGAGCAAAGACACAAAGGAATACTGTTCCGCAACCTAGGTGCAGAAGCAGCAAATGATCTACCACCCAGCAGAGTATGTGTTCGAGGAGCAGATATTTACCTGTTGATCGCAAACTCACAGAAGGATTATAGGGAGTAAGCATGTCAGAGATGTACACAGGGGCATTTCTATGCATTGCTTTCCAAGTTAATAGAATAATTTTGTATTTAATCCTGTTTTACAGGTAGCCAGTGGAGTGCAATAAGTGTTGGTGTTACATGTATGTGGACAAACTTTGTGCCTCTTGAAAGAATATGTGCTGCAGCATTGTGAGCTTGTAACTTCTTCTTCAGATGTTGTGTTGTTCTTGAGAGCAAAGAATTTCCACTGTCCTATGCTACTGGGCATAAGCAGATTTAGAAGCATATACATGTATAAGTAATATGATGTGCATAAAATGACACATCAGTGTGACATGTTTTCTATGAAACTCTGCCATTATTTTTTGCTGGAAGTGCTATTTGGCTTAGATTAATTCTTAATTGTTTATTTTGCAGTTGAGAGATTTTTTTGGACCAGCAAAATATAAACAAATTAACAAAAATTATTGAAATCACATTCACTGAAAATCACAGGAAACATCTTTGAGAACACATTTTATGCACATGGGTCAAGACTACTTTCTACTTGCTGAAAAATCTTTCTTGTTCATGACCTAGCTATTATATAACTTCTACCCAAACCATGTGACAGATACCATTTATTTAAAGTGTTGAAGTTCAGATTCGGTTAGAATTTATATAACCAAAATTAAGCTGGAGAAGGTGTTAAGGAAAGAGGCTTGTAAACAAGAATGTAAATTAGTTTTTCATTTTGTAACTTGAACATGTAATTTTGAAGTCTTGTGTGTTTCTTAAGAATAAAATGTGGACTCTGGAATTTAGGCATTGGTTGAATACTATTACCTGTGGCTGTAGGTGAACAGCGATTGTGGTTTCACCTCAGCATAACAATGGAAATTCTAATATATTCATTTCCTGGCATTATTAGAAGTACATGTATTCATATCATGGTCCAGGCATTGGTATTGAGGCATATTTTTAAAACTACATGTTTTTCAACAATGGACCGCTTCGGTATTGTATGGATATTTTTTACATACCTTACAAAGGTTTTTCTTGACATCGTGAAACCTTGCCGGACATAGCAACACTTAATGTATGAAACTGGATTCGAAGCATTGCGGCTCATTTATAAAAAGCAGGTTAAAGGAATAGCTCGTCACTAGGTGCTTAGAGAAGAATTGTGCATAAATTTGAATACATTACAGAACCGGTCTATTCTGTACATGTTTTTCAACAGTACAATAAAGGGTATGAAACTATGAAAAGTGAATAAAATAATCTGAATCATAAAATTTTAAAAGCTGTCTCTTTTTGTGTAAATATTTCTACAATTGTTTGTTTGCTCAGGTAACATAAACCAGGACAAACCAATTTTTCACAAATCAAAATTGAAAAAAAAAATCAAAATTTGTTAAGGATATGAATAATATGTAAGATGGAATAGGGAGCCATGTACAGTTAACTTTGCCTAAGTCGAATCTGTTGGGACACAAAATATAGTTTGACTTTATGTAAATAACACGTTTTGCATAGTTTGTTAAAAAAAAACTGATGCGACTTCGAGTTATGCAAGGTTAACTTTACTAGGTGTAAAGAAAAAAAAAACCCATATCAACACTTGTTCATCAATAACTCAACTTATAACTTGTATTGGGCTGAGATTTTCATAATTCTAAGTTGAAGGGATGTCAAATTTATTTGGAGTAAGTTTTATGTCATCTCTTTGAATATTATTAAATTTTCACTTTTTGAAGTCAAGGCCACAAACTCTGTGTGTATCAGTAATTAGTTTAGAGCACAATTATTGTCATTGCTCTATTGCAGCCAAAATTCCTGAGAACCTGTTTTAACCTAGAGTCGTGAATCATCAATGACAGCGGGTAGCAAAAGGTTGGCAGATATGACAGGTGGGATGCACAGTGGCAATTATTTTTTTCTCTGAATTAATTACTGACAGATTTTGTGGTATCAATTTTTCAAAGATTTAAATCTAATTGAAATATTCAGAGCATTATTTTAAGAATATTAAAGAAGGAAATATTGCATAACTTACTTCAAATTAAGTTTGACATCCTTCAATTTTTCATTTGGAAAAGCTCAGTCTTATACAAGTTTTCACTGTTTGGGTTTTTTTACATATATTTGGTCCCTGATATCAGTTAACAGCAACTCTTGTTCTTGATTGGGCAATAGTTGACTTTCAGCTTTGTTGCCGAGAAAGCAACTTTGATGATTTTGCATAATTTGCATAAATATAAATGGCCTTATAAATAGCCATATTAAATAGCGCAAGACAACTTACGCACATGCACGATGTGTTGTTAATCTTCTGCCATTACATCTGTGATGCAATAATATCTCCTTTTTTTATCACAGGTTGCATTGCATAAAATGTACACCACACTGGATTTTAATATGCAAATCATGCAAATTACTCAAGGTTGCCCATTGGCCAACAGAGCTGAAATTGTTCTGTGACCACAAAGATTACAAATCAATGGTGAGAACTTTTCCAGATTCGCTATTAGTGTATAGGAGCATCAAATGGACAACACAAACTATCCTCAAATTTGTATTCCCGTTTCATTTTTTGGAGAAATATTTCACCCACAGATTACTTCCATGTTATTCTTGCTTCCCATACTATTTTATTCTCATTGATCTTGGTTCATCACTACCCCTTTTTATTTACAAAAATGTATCCAAATATTCCTTTTGTAAATGAAAGAAAAGACATTTAGCCATAAAACCATCAATAATACATTAATACATCATTCCCTTAAGAGAGAAAGTCTCTTCAAGGGAAATGTATTTGAAATGAGTGTACTTTTGTGTACAAAATAAATGTTTTTTGTTGTTGCTTTAAATATATTAGATGTTGTGTACGTGAACATGTACAACTATTGGCTGGGTCCTAGCAGACATCCCTTATATTGAATGCAATGTTCCATTGATTGTGATTTTACACTTTATGCCTGTTTGGCATAAAATGAATCCTTCCCCCGGTGAGATAAAACACATGCTAAATAAATGAACATCTGTCAAGAAATACCAAGCAAGGAATTCAAAAGTTATATTCTATTCTACCTGATGATGTCTGCAAATAATTGCACATGTACCTGTATCACAGTAACTACAACTTTGACTTATAAATCACAGAACAGAAGAGAAATACAGAAAAGCAGAAAAAAATATAAACTTAAAACTTTATGAACTTTATTTATTTATATAATATAACAGGATTGGAATAATAATTATATGCTTACTGTATAGTTCATAAAATAAAGAATGGAAAAAAAGATAAAATGAGATCGAGTGTTCACCTGCATTTTTGAAAACCACCTTGAAATGTATCAAATGATGGAATAAAATCCACCTGTATAAAATTGCAAGTTTGACCAGATTATTCTTGTACAATTTCCATTTAATACAGTCGTTTACCCAAGGTCAATCTATACTATCAATATCCCTAATGATCTTGTTGACTGAAAACTACATGTTCAATTTGATGTTTTCTTCAATATAGGTTTGCATGTTAAAATACAATGGCAATTTAATCTGTCCCAAATACAAACCTCTACACATCAAGTATGTTAGGGGAATAGAAATATGCATGGAAATGGCTTGTTCACCTCTCCATTCAAAAACATTGGCATTTTGATATTCATTTTGAGACAACTTCATGATAAACACAAACTGGGGCAACAGATATCCCATCAGGCTTGTCTCAGCAGATAAGTCTTTGTATTGAGATTGGACTGAGAGCAAAGTTCGTTTAATGCTTTGACAAGGAAAGATGGATGATTGACTGGATGTTCCTGGTTCATTGAGACTTTGAAGGAAAAAGATAGATCCATGTTTCCTGCATGGCATCCAATGTGTGAGTGAGTTCCCTATCCCTAGAAAAGATTTACATTATGAGCCCCTGCAGAATAAAGAAAAAGATAAAGAAAATAATATTTTGAGTAAAAGGGAAGGGAACAAAATAGCAATGAAATGAACATAAAGAGGAGCAAAACAAATGTGTATATCGTATATTTGTGCTATAAGCTCATAATGGCAGTTGTGCATGTACAAACAAGCATTTATCTTTTATATTTTTTTTTCCTGTACTTTTGGTACTTGTGCCTACTTTTTATGTATTTTATATTAAATCTTACACACTTGCTGTACTGGCTGTGGGCTCAAGAAGATGTCAATTACGAAGTATATTACTGCGATTGCTATATGAAGAGAGGGCAATACAATCTCGGGCTATCAAAGGATACATATTTTGTATTATCAATGGACTGAATTTAATCAACCATTGTCCATACTGTGCGTATAAAAAAGTATACCCAAATTTGGTAGATTCTAATTAAAAAGTTATAACCTCTATAGGCTTGAAATTTATTTATAGTAAAGAGCAACTTTTATTCTGTCAAATGATATCTTATTCATAACTGCTGCAACGGATGACTGAGCAGCAAGTTTTTAAAAAATATTGTCAAACTCCTCTTGTACCAAGTTTGGGCTGAAGCAACAAATGTGGATCAAAACCTATTATTCATATGTTATTCCAATTTGAAAACAATTGCTTAATTATTTCAATTGATTTTGTGCATATGAATTGAAAAGGTGTTAATGTCAACCCGTTGCATAAAACTTACCATCAACTGTAACTTTGCCATCAATGGTAACTCCCATGGAAACCTTGATTTTGATTGGCTGTTGAGTGATGTACCATGGTAGTTACCATTGATAGCAGAGTTACCATTGAATAGGCTTATTACAAGCATAATTTATAATACTTTCTTTGGTATGATGACACCATCTCGGTTTCATCCGCATCCCATATTTAAGGAAAGCCTTTTTATTGAGTTTATTTGGGAAGCTATCTTTTTGTAGGAAAGTCTACTATCAATTACTTTGGTAATTCTCAACACATGTATCCTTCCTTAAAGTCAGCAAACCTTTGAGTTCATGTGCTATTCGAGGAAAACACCTTATGCACCTTATGCAGGTGAAATGAGCAATGCAGCTAGTTTTTAATTATCATGAGACCAGAAGTTAAAGGCTGTTAAAATAAATTGAGATTATCATATGGATTGAAACAAGGTCATATGAAAGCTTAGATACCCTGGATCGCTTTAAACAATGAAGCATTCAAGCACAAAAGAGAATTTGACTTTTAGGTTTTTAGCCTGAAGTAACACTAATGTATGGCTTGACCCACATTCTTTGCATCAGCCCAAACTGGGTACAAGGAGATTTTGACGACACTTTAACACTGATGCTCACTCATCCGGAGCAGAAAAGTCATGAATGAGGCATCATTAGACAGAAAACAAGTGACTCTTCGCCCTGAAATAGATTTCAAGATCACATTGGTTGTAGTTTTTTAATTAGAGGCTATCAAAGTTGGGTATACTTGTTTTTGATACTCACTGTATATAGTACTTATCTCAAATACCAAATTTGTATCCTTCGATACCCCAAGATTGTATTGCCCTAATGCCCTCTCTTCATATAGACTTTTACTTACACTATGATGTTGTTGATGGGAATGTGGATAAGCTTGACAAAGAATCCAATGAAACCCATGATGCAGAACCCAATCGCTGTGGCCATTGCAATTTTCTGGAATTCTGTGAAGAAAAAGAATAATGATCTGAGGAATATATTTTCTAGTGGTGTTATTGATGAATTGCAGAGCAGAAACAAGAGATTACCCAAATCTTACTCCAGCAAGAAACAAGAATACATTTTTTATTTTGACCCAAGAAGCAAAGTGTAGATTATTTAGTAGTGAAAAAATATGAACATGTTAAACATTAAAAAAAACACAATAAAAAGTAATATAAGTTAGTGATTCCTTGTGCATTGGTAAACATCTCTTTTTCTGCAACACCCATTGTCTACTTCCTCTCCTGATGTGGCTGCAATGTACAAGCTAAAAAAGTAATGCCCTTACATAGAAAATTACAACATGCAAGAATTATTCGAGGATAAGTGATAAAAAATAAACAAAATCAAAGTACATGTATCTCCATAGAAAGAAAAAAATTGAAGCAAATCAATAAGTACATAATGTTCTTTTCCCAAATTGATAGAAAATAGAACCTTACCTTTCCTATCTGGTTTTGTGCATCTCTTGACAAGCCTGATGGAGTCTTTGGTAAACTGCTTGGCAGGTTCGATCATTTGCTGAATTTGATCCATATTTGAGATGTGATTTCCTTTGAAATAAACCTGGAAAAATAGAGAAGAAAATATGCAAAATAAAAAGGCCTAGATAGAACCAAAATTTGAATTAATGAAAACATTTTTTGTGCATTTCATGAAGCATTAAGGCCAACACTTTCTTTTATTTGATCTGTTGTTTTAATTCTTTACCTGATGATGAAAATAATTTCGGCAGGTCATCTTCAAGATACATGTATATAAACCGCTAGCGAAGCAGAGGTGAAATGATTACTTAAAAATTAATTCTTTACCCTACGATGAAAATGATTTTGGCAGGTCATCTTCAAGATGAGCAGTCAAAAACAGACAACAAAATTGCTGTAAGCAAGATTTAATTTTCTTAAATTTGCTAGATTCCCTGATTTAGGGATTCATCTACTCTTACTGTGCCACAAATTTGGGGATTCAGAGTTGAAAGTGAAATTTAAAAAAATTATTTTCCTCTCATGTATGAATGATCTAGACTGGAAAAAGGCCCGCTGATACACACAAAAGCTATTGAAGCCTATCCACCTGTGAAAACTATAATGGAGTACAAGCTTGATAAGCTTGGTACATGTATAAGTGGTTGAGTGTTAATGTTGGGTCTACTTTTTGTTAGACATCAGGGCATCGTTTCATCAAACCGTCATAAGTATAAGTTCGCCGACATTCCATTGAAATGCATCAGCCCTTCATTTTTAAGGAGCGCAAGCGCGAATGCACTCCTACCGCGCCCCTAAAAATCATGCGGAAGCGCAGGTCATCGCACAACTGATCGGAACCACACTATAACACATACCCTATATTCACACATGCCTCTCTACGATAGGTTCTAGTCGTAAAAAAGTTTACACTAAATATAGGATGGTTTTGAAGAGGAAATTGTAAACGTCACAACGATTTGCAAGCTGAAACGTATCCTTGCCATGACCAAAGATTGTAAAAAGGAAGATAGGACCATCTCCCGATTTTTTACAGGGTCCGATTTAACGGCCAGGGGAAGGGCGCCCTTCCGCCAAGAGGCCAATTCTCTCTTAAGATCTTTGCCATGACCTACAATGTAGGATAACGCGCACACCAGTGCGCTAACCACAGGCACTATGAAAATCCACTGCGATAACTGTCCATTCTCCATACGAAATACACACATTTCCGCGAAGGATCCTGCAAGGATACAAGCGCGAAGGTGAAGGGGTGCGCTCAGAAGACAAAGTAAAACTTACAGAGTGCCTATGTAGTGCTGTAACGTCCATTACAATAGCTCATAGTACAGAAAATACTTTTGCCTCTTTGATACTACCATAAAATCCGGGTATCCGGGAAAATTCGGGTATATTAATAATTTCCATTAATGCTAAATTTTGAAGTCTCAACAGGCTTAGCGCCATCTACGAAGACTTCAAAATTTAGCATTAATGGAAATTTCGTCAGACATCTCCACCACTGTACCACATTGTATAGTTTCGATCGATTATGGTTGTATCGTCGACATTGACAGTGCCGCCATTTTATATCTGCATGACAAGAGGAGGCATGGATACACAAACACTGGTGAGTTCTCTGAAATTTCTTATGATCTTTTTTGGCATTTTTTGGTGGAAATACTGTCAATCAAAAAGAAATTCTAATTGCAAACGTTTCCCTAGGAGGAAACGCTGTGGGGAAGGGCCTTTCGGTCGCGGGAGTTATCAGAAAAGTGTGATTTCAGGGCATTTTCATGTCCTGCTAACCCGTGCGCAATTTGATTGCTGGGGAGGAACGCCTGGCTTCGTGATGTAAAAGGCGTATAGCCAATTTTTTTTTTTTTACACTCACGAAGCCAATCCTGGCTAGACATGACAGCTCAGTGAGCCAAGACTGATGTCTTTTGATGTTTTCGCGAACATCGGTACGGTACTGTATGTACGACGATCGAATCTATGCATCGATTTGATTGGTCATTGTTCGTTGTTGGTTTGTCATTGTAATGCAAGATTCCTTCTCAAAACAGATTGTAAAGGGTGTGCTATTACAGTTATATATTACAATGTGCAATGGTAGAAAAGGTTTGTCTAACGTACCAAATTACGCAAGTGAAAACAAATTTGGGTGCACTTTCAAAACGGCAGATATAGAAAAGGATTTGATGTTTTTGTCGTTTTGTATATAGTAGTCCGAGAAAAAAAGGGAGCACAGAAAGAGAGAGAGATAAGGGGGGGGGGAGGCAGATGTGGAAATAGATGAATAGTACAAAGAGAGAGAAGGGGCAATGCAGGTCATAGTACATTTTCTGCATAAATGACATAACTTAAACATATTACATCGACAAAAAAAGAGACGTAATTAAAAATTAAATATATATTTTAATTGATGGTCTAGTAGACTACATGTGATTTTATTTAGGAATTTTTTTGTTTTCTTTTTCTACATTAAAATGAAATCTAACTTATTAGATCACACTTTTTCCTACAACTCTCTTTGCGGTTTGTCTAAAATACCAAATTACGCAAGTGAAAATACAATACATTATGAATATATATTTAAGAATGGATTATGAATAGTTAGGTTTTTATAGTTAGGTCTTTATTCAGTAATGGCATTAATTTTTTTCAATTACACCCACAAAAATAATAGACAGATATACCCAACCTTTCATTAAGTTTGATAGAAATTTGTACATTAGTAATTTATGACATGCACCTATTTACCGATTAAAACAAAATACCTCGACTTATTATGTGCAAATAAAGATTCTATATTAAATTGAATATACGTTTATTATAATTGCTCTGGTCAACTGTTAAACGTTTGTACTAGCCGTACGTGCGGCTGCTTACCAAAGTACCCCACGCACACTACATGCACAGCCGGCGATATTGCGAGGAAGCGAGAGCTAGATGATTTTCATGCCGTGAATGCAGCGGTAATTCAGTCGTGTGGTGGATGGTAAATGACACAAAACTATTCTTGTTGGTTAAATATTTCATTTACTTCAAAATATGATGTAATAACGGTGAGAATTCAACATATTTTTTAACAAAAGAGCCCGGCATGCCCGGGGACGTTTTGACCCGAGGACGTTTTGACCCGGGGACGTTTTGGTCTAACAACGGGGACGTTTTGGTATCACCCGAGGACGTTTTGACGCGGGGACGTTTTGACGCGGGGACGTTTTGACGCGGGGACGTTTTGACTGGTAAGCGTCATGATTGTGAAATGCAAGTCGAATAGACCCTACCTGAATTTCGACTGATGTGTACAAACTACAAAGTAAACGGAATTTACGTTTTTTAAATTTTAGGAATTTAGCCCATAGGCCTATGAAACAGAATTCACATTTCCAGATTTTCTGAAATCGGAAATGGAAAACTATGTTCAAAAATGAACAAAATATAGTAACATGTTAACATGAGTAGTCCTGTATCTGAAAAGGCAACTACTTTACTTTAGTTTCACTTTTTATTTCAATGTTGAAGCAATTTACTTGTTCTCCTCAGTCTCTGTCAGATTCATGTTACCGTTAGTGTTAGGCCTGCCAATTTAGCCTATTTTTATGTAACAAAACATGAGCAGTAGCGTTTGGGACTAAAGCAGAGTAAAGCAGGACAGAAAACTGAGCGAGTGCTTTAATTTCGTAGCTTGTAAAGGCTTTCCTACTTACTATCACACGGAAAATTAACAATAAAATTGATTCAGCCAAATAAACATATAATAGTATGAATAATTCATCAAATTTACCTTCAGAAAGTCAAAAGACTGACACGAATTCCAATTAGAACGCCAACGCGTACACTGCAAAAATTAAAAGACAGAAACCGGAAGTGATACGTTGCACTAAAATACAATGCATGATGGGATAGCTTCTCAAAATGAGCGATCGCGAGCGGGGCTGACCCACAGAACTCCTAAAGACGTCTTTAGGAGTTCTGTGGGCTGAGCTCACTTTGAAGAAGGGGCGGAGATAAAATAATCTTTTGAAGTCATTAAAGTCATTTATCAATCAGGCCTCTCTCTCCATCCATGAATAAAGCCCAAAACGTAACAAAAATGGGTAGACTGACTTACTTTAATCATCGAAATTCACTTGGTTAAAAAAAATTGTTAATTAAAATCCAAAATCCAAGCTACACCGGCGTATTTTTTTAAGGGGCACGGGCTCCAAAATAAATCTTCAACTGCGGAAAAAATAATTACCATAATGACAAGTTCATTTGGAAGTCATTCGTAGCCAAATTAGCCCAAGACGCTATAGTAGTAAAAAAAAATATTGAGCGGAAGGACTGACAGTTAATCTAAATCCATGCAGTGAGTAGAAGCGTCCTCCTATGCTATCTAGTTGATTTTCGTGCCAGATAATTGATGTTTAGTGTCAAGCAAAATGAATGTTAGCTTGCTCGATTCGCTCGTCAAAGTTTACAAAAATTTGAGCTGGGAATATCCATGATATTTTTTTGGTTTGATCACGCTTTAACTTCAGATAAATTTTGTTAATTAAATGTATTTAAATAAATTTTGTTAATTAAATGTATTTAAGAAGAACATAAAAACGTGGAATAAGAAATGTGGAACAAAAATATGGAAAAAAGAGGGGAGAGGTAGAGGAAAGTACATATTTTACTACGACACACACCACCTTGGGCAAACGTTAGAAGAAATCAGTTCCTAAGTGACAATATGGAAAGCTCGTGATATTTATGGAATGACATTACAAATGAGAGCACAACAGAGTTGCCAACATTATGTATCCAACTTATTCTTGCTTTTTATGAATTTTTCGTTTAGTTGTCTGTTGGAGTTTTTTCAGGCGGAAGGGGGGGGGGGGTTATGGTTCTCTGAATTTTCTCTTATTGAAAAAGATTTTTTTTGTAGGGCGGAGTTCACCTTTCGTCTTAACTACAATTTTTAGTTCTATATCTTATCAATTACGTGACACACAGAGACAATCTGAAAACTTTTCATCAGAAAGATCCAATGAAATAAATTATTCTGTATCATGTTCAAAATATAGCTATGCCTGGTTCAGAAAATAGAAATGTTCTCATATAGGAGCAGGGGCGGATCCAGGATTTTGTAAAACGAGGGGCACACAAATGCAGGGCTGTCAACTTTGGGAAATTGCTCGGAGGGAGATTCGTATTTTTTTTCATGCATATGGAGGGGGGAGGGGTAACGATATTTTTTATAGAGGTGCAAATATATAGAGGTGCAAATTAGACCTCGCGCGATACGCCATTAAGGGTCCAATTTTGAAGTGTGTGGACGCGCGTGGGTATATAGCACATAATGTGGTGAGGGACCCCCTGGGTTAAAATCCAAGCTACACCGGCGTATTTTTTTAAGGGGCACGGGCTCCAAAATAAATCTTCAACTGCGGAAAAAATAATTACCATAATGACAAGTTCATTTGGAAGTCATTCGTAGCCAATTAGAGATAGACCAAGACTATAGTAATAAAAAAAATTGAGCGGAAGGACTGACAGTTTAAGAATCTAAATCCATGCAGTGAGTAGAAGCGTCCTCCTAATGCTATCTAGTTGATTTTCGTGTATGGCACCAGATAATTGATGTTAGTGTCAAGCAAAATGAATGTTAGCTTGCTCGATTCGCTCGTCAAAGTTTACAAAAATTTGTCAGAAAAATATTTAATATTTTAACGAGCTGGGAATATCCATGATGTTTTTTTGGTTTGATCACGCTTTAACTTCAGATAAATTTTGTTAATTAAATGTATTAAATAAATTTTGTTAATTAAATGTATTTATTCATAAAGAAATGTAAGAAAAATTACAATGCCCCGACCGGGATTCGAACCCGGGACCCTGGATTACATGACCAGTGCTCTACCAACTGAGCTAGAACATAATAACGTGGAATAAGAAATGTGGAACAAAAATATGGAAAAAAGAGGGGAGAGGTAGAGGAAAGTACATATTTTACTACGACACACACCACCTTGGGCAAACGTTAGAAGAAATGGTATGGAGTCCAGTTTCCCTCCATAATTCTCTTACAAGCAACAAAAAAAAAGGTGGAAAAGGTTATCACTTCTAACGGGAGGCACAATAAAAAAGGGGCATAAAGTATACCTTTCTACGGGATCACCCATAAACCCCCCCTAAAAAAAAAAAAAAAAAAAAAAAAAAAAAAAAAAAAAAAAAAAAAAAAAAGCATCTTTATGGTTAAACATAGAGATCCTATATGCCGGAATACGTGTAGATCTCTATGGTATTTTTTTAAAGTTGTTTTTATTGTTCTCTTGTTCAATACTTTTCATGAATACATACAATCATACAATACAATGGATGCATACAATGAATAAATACATATAATCATACAATACATTCAATCCATATAAACAAACATGCTTTACACAGTCGAATAACAAAACACTGTTCATAATACATCCATGACCTTATATTGAACAAAAAAACAACAAAAACCCGGTGTACATGTATATATAAAAGAGAACTACACACACACACACCGCACACACACACACACACTGGTATATTTTTGTTTTGAATAATATTTTTTATTGCTTCCTCTCAAGAACAATATTACATTTCAAGAAACAATCATGATAAGTCACATATAAAATTATTTGCATATACAAAAGAAACTTAATGAAATACATTAAACAAATTATAAAATTCTCTGAAATTATCCATAAATATTTTTCGATGAAAAGAAAATACAATGCATCAATCGTTGGACATAGATATATAACTATTTTCTTTCATATAATATATTATAGTAATAATAAAGAGCTTTTTCTTTCAAGTAATATATTATTCCTTCGTCTTGAAAGATACATTAATATCACATTAAATCATAATACAGTGTATATAATATTCAGACAAAAAGGAACTAAAGAACAGAGTTTACATAGACCAATTATACTTTTAAACAATATAAGGTCTTCTTAAAATCGGAATAACAGAACAAAGGCTCCTTTTTTTAGAAAGAAAACAAATACAATATATCGATCATTGAACATGCATTTAGAAAAAAAAATATCAATTATACATGATTTCTTGAAACGATTCTTTATTTTAAAAAGATTTAAAAATCTTAGAGGAAGATATACATGGCCCACCCAAACTCACCCTTACACACTCATCTCATCCACCCAACCCTTCCCCCTCACCATTCTCCTACCAATCACACATATATATCTTATATTCTTCGTCTCTGTGATCTTTTATCCAAGTAACTGTTTTCCGTAGAGATGGCAGCTCGCCTTGTTTTCTTGAAGAAAAAATTATGTATTTGACAAGAAAAATTACACAATTTATTAAATATATTCGTACCGTTTTACCCGATAGTCCCATAAAAATGGATTTCCAATCATTTATATTAATTTCTCTTAGATGCAGCTTTTTACTAATGTCCTGCCATAATTGTTTAACTTTAGGGCATTCTAAAAACAAATGTTGGTATGTTTCAACTTGATTTTTACAAAAGGAACATAGATTATCCAACTCGAAACCAAATTGAAAGAGTCTTTGTTTCGTATATATAGCCCCATGCAATAATTTGTATTGAAACTCCATTTGTTTATTAATAACAAATGCATTTTTCAGTATTGTAAATATTTCTTTTAACATCCCAGTTCCAAAATCATTATTATATATAGGATCTCCAAAATCACTGCGCCCTCTGCAGGAGTAAACCAAAGAAGGAAGCTGGTTTTCGATATTACTCAATGTTCGCAGGCATTGTTCGACTGGGCGTTGTGGCGTGCGCCTGTAATCCAGTTGCTTGGAAGTCGGGGTTGGTGGATCGCTTGAGAGCGGGAGTCCTGTATGTCGTCGTTCTATGGCGATCGGGCGTCCGCGCTAAGCTCGGCATCGATATGGTTGATTGGTCGGAGGATCGGCTAACCAGGTCGTCTAAGGAGGGACGTACTGGCCCAGGGCGGAAACGCAGCAGGCAAAAGTCCCCGTGTGGAGCAGTAGTGGGATAGCGCCTGTGAATAGGCAGCGGCTTGCAGCCCGTTCAACATAGTGAGACCCAATCCTTTTTTTTTTTTTTGCAAGTTTTGGATTCGTTTTTTTCTCTCTCTCGGAAAAAAGGTCAAAAAATTGTCATTAAAAAAAATCAGCTCCCCCCTTTAGGATTGGGTCTTAAGCTGGGGGGGGGGGGGGGGGGGAGAGATTTTTTTCATTTCTTTACACGTTACTCAGAACCAATTTCCTTGGCTTATTTTCTCAGCCCTAGCCAGGGGCCGCGGGGCATTTTTGAAAGGGGGGGGGGGAACTGATTTGATTTCACACATTAATGACAATTTTTGAACCGAAACGTGTCTATTAAAAAAAGTGGGGGCTAGTCCCGCAGCCCATGCTAGCAATCTCTTCAACTTTACTTATATACTTAAGATCATTATAAATTATGTACATTAAACAATTTAATCTCTCCCTGAAAAATCTTAATCCCCCATGCATCCCACACTTTCATGTAAAAACAAACATGTTTTACAAGGAAAGACACAACATGAATATTTCTTGAACTACAGAAAATATATTGATTCTTTTTTTAATTACAGCATCCATAAAGAAAAATAGAAAAAAATGAAGGGCCACCTGAATAAATATCTCTGTGAAGATAATGACTTAATGACAACATAGCTCAATTCAAATACTGTACTGGGCCTATCCTAATAGCCAATCAGAATCATTTTTATTGAGTTTTCTTTGAATAATGGGATATTTCTTTTAAAAAATGTTCTAAACCTAAAAAATATCACGTTTAGACATAGACATGCATGTCTCTTGAGTATAAGAATTATTAAATAAAAAAAAAATATATATGATTAAACTTTCATTTTTTCCATTTTTTTTTTTGCATGTCAGCAAAACACAAGAAGACAGAGAGAAGGGGGTGAGAGAACTAGTAGAGATATATGCTAATAATAATAATAATAATGTGAATTCCGTATACGGTTATTTCCAAGATTTTTTTTTATAAGTGATTAATTACCGTATAGGCCTACTGAATCTAAGTAATTCATGTTTTCTATAGCTGGTCACGAGTGACAAAACACAGCAGGATATTGCGACGCATCTCCTGCATTTCGCATTTTGTCATGTTCCCATAGTAACACTATATACTTTCTCATATAAATACAGTAAAATAGCAACCGAAATTGGGAAAGCGTTTTTGACATAAATTTTCCAGAGGAATTATGCAAATCCAGTCAGGGTCTTCATCTTCTTGACAAAATATTTTTAGTTAAAATCACTCTTCCAATCTCTGTTCAGATTCACCTCGATTACCGCTTCATCTTTTTCCCCCGTTTTAAGATACTCAAATTCTTTCAACTGATCAACGAGCCCGAGGGTGATTCAGTTCGCTCAAGTTCCCCTCACAAATATGCACAGGTAATAATAATAATGATAATGATAATGATAATGATAATGATAATGATAATGATAATGATAATAATGATAATGATAATGATAATGATGATAATGATAATGATAATTATGATGATAATGACGATGATGATGATGATCATCATCATCATCATCATTATGGTGATAATGCTAATAAATGTAACCAAAGAAGAAGAAGAAGAAGAAGAAGAAGAAAAGGAAAAAGAAAAAAAAAAAAAAAAAAAAAAAAAAAAAAAAAAAAAAAAAAAAAAAAAAAAAAAAAAAAAAAAAAAAAAAAAAAAAGAAAAAGAAAAAGAAAAAGAAAAAGAAAAAGAAAAAAGAAAAAAAAAAAGAGAAAGAAAAAGAAAAAGAAAAAGAAAAGGAAAAGGAAGAAGAAGAAGAAGGAGAATGGGAGGGGGCGAAAGCTGCAGCCCCCCCCCCCCCCCAATGATTTTGAAATTCCCAATATTCGGCCATTGTCACCAGGCTGTCACCTCGGGGTCCGCTCGCTAGTCATAAGGAGCGCTATTCATAACAAAAATTATTCATAAGGACCGCTATTCATAATAAGACATAAGGGTAATTATTCATAAGGACCGCCATTCATAATAAAACATAAGGATCGCTATTCGTAATACAGAAAGAGGGTCGCTATTCATAATACCAAATCAGGGTCGTTAATCATAAGGGTCCCTATTCATATTACGAAAAGAGGGTCGCTATTCATAAAGGTCGATATTCATAAGGGACGCTATTCATATAAAGATCAATATTCATAAGGGTCGCTATTCATAATCGAAGAAGAAGGTCGCTATTCATAATCAAAGAAGAGGGTCGCTATTCATAATCAAAGAAGAGGGTCGCTATTCATAATCGAAGAAGAGGGTCGCTATTCATAATCGGAGAAGAGGGACGCTATTCATAATCGGAGAAGAGGGTCGCTATTCATAATCGGAGAATCTTATTCTTTGTTTTAGTATCATTTTATCTTTATCTTCCCTTTATTTTTCCCCCTTCTTCTTTATTTCTTTCCTTCGTTTAAGTCCTCTCCGATCCGAGAGACTTTGGGTTAATGCCTTACCAAAGGACACGAGTGCATCCTGGTTTCGAACCCGGGTCCTTCAATTACAAAGCCACTGCTCGACCAGTGAGCTATCTCGCCCTTTTACATGAGTTTTGTAGAGGTGTCGTGGTCTAGCGGATACGTCACCGGACTGTGGATCACATGGTTCGCGGTTCGAGTCCAGCCGCGGCACTAACGTCCGTTGGCAATCTACATTGCCACTCTTACCCAGGAGATAAAGAAAGATAATGGGTACATGTGAGGATTGCCGAAAGTAATTGTGACTGTTTTTGCCATTGCCCTACATGCATGCATGTGAACGGTGCAAAGGAATTGCACACTAAGGCGGTGGAGATGGGTGCACACTTGTGTTCGCGCTTGAAAGCCAATAACCAGGGATAAATAATAAATAACCTTGTAAAGCGCATTGAAGTATTCACATAATGCGCTATATAAATGTAATACATTGGCGGATCCAGGGGGAGGGCACTTCCGGCCCGTGCCCCCCCCCCCCCTTTTAGAAGAAAAGTATGCATTTTGACCATAGACGATCGCCATTTTCTTGATTGTGCCCCACCCCCCCCCCCCCCCCCCCCCCCTTTTGGAATGAAGACTTTTTTTTTTTTGCTTGTCAGGGAATTATGGAGGGAAACAGGACCCCATAACCCCGCGCGAAGCGTTTTATAGCAAATTTGAGATAAACATAATGGCTCGTAGCACCTACTGTAGACGGAAAGTTAGTTCGACGTCGAGACTGCTTGTCAATTATTTGGACGCAATACTGCACTGCATTGGCGGATCCAGGGGGTGGGGGCACAGCCGGCCCGTGCCCCCCCCCCCCCCCCCCCCCCTTTGGAAGAGAAGTATGAATTTTTACCATAGACGATCCGCCATTTTCGCGATTGTGCCCCCCCCCCCCCCCCTTTTAGAGTGAAGACCTTTTTTTTTTTTTTTTTTTTTTGCTTGTCAGGGAATTATGGAGGGAAACTTGACCCCATAACCCCTAAACTAAGCGATTTTTGAAGGTTTGGCGAAAAAAAAATTTTCGTCCCTACCCTCCCTACCCAGCCGTGCGGGTGTCTCCCATCCAATATTATCATTTTGTTTGCTAATTTAATTCTTTCATATTTGAGTGTGCATTGAACAATGAAAATCATATTCCAATATTTTACAAATAATCCTAACCCTAACCTCTTCTTCTATTATGAATAGCGACCCTCTTCTTCAATTATGACGAGCGACCCTCCTCCCTAATAAGATAAGATAAGATAAGATTTTATTCACTCTATCGACCCCCTCTCGGGGTATGAGAGCATGCACAACATATTTACAATAATATAAATGGTATATTGAATACTTGTACATGGGTATATAGTTTACATACTAAACAACATTTCTCAACGAAACATTAAAAAAAAAATATATATATATATATATATATATATATAGTTGTAAAGAAATGTAGATGGGAGAACGTATAGAAAAAAATAATTTAAAGTAAGATAAAGTTCACTCCGAGAATAAAGACATAGTAGATATCTGTAGGTTTGCTTCCACAAGCGCTTTCGTTTAATTCTTCAGGTGGAATGATTAACCTGTTAGTTACATGCGTTTATATATCGTACGATATATAAACGCATGTAACTAACAGGTTAATCATTCCACCTGAAGAATTAAACGAAAGCGCTTGTGGAAGCAAACCTACAGATATCTACTATGTCTTTATTCTCGGAGTGAACTTTATCTTACTTTAAATTATATATATATATATATATACACACAGTGTAAATACAACTAAAGTACTAGACGTATAGGGCTTTTAACTATTCTACCACTACGTGTAACTACCTGACTTTGATTGTCACCTACAACATCAACAACTCCATCCTCTTTGGATTTATATCTAAATTGCTGCATAATAATTTTAACAAATTTAACAAGCTTTTTAAGCTCTCAAGCATTTTTTGTAAGAAGAATTTCAGCCATTACTGTTGTATTTGGTCTATGTATATTAAAATCAGACAAGTACAGTTTTCTCTCATTAATAAAAAATGGGCAAACAAGCAAATAGTGATATTCATCACCAATATCTAATGATGTACAGAGTGTGCATATACTTTCATTTAACAAATCAGAGTTGAAACGACTGTTATTAACTGGTAATCTATGTGTTCGACATCTAAACTTACATAATAGTGTTGCATCTGCGCTATTCAAGAGACACAAATACTTTTCAAACTCTAGCTCAAGTTTAAAAATCCTATAATTAAGGCACACCCGATTGCGGGGGCATCTCGTTTTTCCGAAGGTTCGTTTTTCCGAAGGTTCGTATTTCCGAAGGTTCGTATTTCCGAAACACTAATTTCCCATGCCTGGGGGTTCATAATTCCGAAAATGAAAAAGGGTTCGTAATTCCGAACATTTGTTGCATTATTCCGAAGGTTCGTTATTCCGAAGGTTCGTTTATCCGACGGTTCGTTTATCCGAAGGTTCATAATTCCGAAAATGAAATAGGGTTCATATTTCCGAAGGTTCGTATTTCCGAAAATGAAAAAGGGCTCATAATTCCGAAGGTTCGTATTTCCGAAAATGAAAAAGGGTTCGTATTTCCGAAAATGAAAAAGGGTTCGTATTTCCGAAAATGAAATAAGGTTCGTATTTCCGAAAATGAAAAAGGGTTCGTATTTCCGAAAATGAAATAAGGTTCGTATTTCCGAAAATGAAAAAGGGTTCGTATTTCCGAAAATGAAATAGGGTTCGTATTTCCGAAAATGAAAAAGGGTTCGTATTTCCGAAAATGAAATAGGGTTCGTATTTCCGAAAAATGAAATAGGGTTCATAATTCCTGGAAAAAAAAGCAAATTCATCAGGAGCAGAGGTGTAGCAATGGGGGGGGGGGGGAGGGAACGCCCCCACCCCTCCCTCATCGGATGGCGAAAAAATAAGAAAAAAAGAAAGAAAATGGAATAGGAAAGAAGACGGTTGGACTGTACAAATGATTAATGGTTTTACTCATAAATACGAACCTACCATTTTTCATTGACATTTATTATATGACCTTCAAATGTTACGTAACACCATACCCGGGAATACACACACATTTTGTATCAAAAGATACATTACACTCTAAAGAAAAAGTCATAAGGTCGCGCGGCAAGCCCTTTAAAACTATCAGCGGTGGGGGGGGGGGGGGGGCGGGGGGGGGGGCGCTAATTGCCCTCCAGTCCTATTTGGATTAAAGGAATGTGAAAGAAAGATGAGTCTCGTCCGGGTCTGAGATACAAAACTGTATTTGGGCAGCCATGTTCATCGTTAATCTCATCTCAAAGTTCTTCTTTCTTCATCCTGTCGCTTTCTTCTTTGTTTTCCTTTTGCTTTTTTCTTATAATCTATTTATTCCCATATGCATATACGAATTTCAGTGTTGAAAAAAATCGGAATTAGGTTTTCTGTTTTCTTTCCTTTTTTCTTCTTTTTCTCTCTTTTTTCCCTTCTAACCTCTAATGAATCTTTTCACCTTTTTCTTTTCTCCTTTCTCTTCCCTCTCCCTCCTTTTTGCCCACATAGTGGCGCATATATATACTGACAGCAATGTTGAATATGAAAGGGGGAGTGACATCCCAACACCCCACCCTGTCCCAACCCATTTTAGCAAGGCCCATGATAGGGGTGGGGTAGGAAAATTTATATATCTTATCATAAGTCATAAGCCTGATCATGTGATCTCACATTGTGCAGTACGCAGTTATCTTTATAAAGTTCATATAATGGAACTTAATACAATAACTACGTGTATTTGAGGGCCTCGTGTTTGAAACCAAGTGGATGCGGTCACCATGCCCCTCGAAGTGACTTAAAACCGTCGTTCCACTGTTTGCTTACTTTATACAAACATAAATTATCGAGTAATCGCAGATATAGGTTAACTATAATTTTTATAATTACAGGGGCCGCATAACTCCCTTTTTTAAGTAGGGGGGGGGGGCTGACACATCTTTCCCGAAAATCCACCATTATGTTTCTACATTTTCTAAATTTTATGAGCGAGCGAAGAGAGCGGGGAAAGAATTAACCTACAATTTTATTTTGTCAAAGAAAAGTTTATGTACATGATCACCTCCTATACTTGATAATTATGTCGGATTTCGGGCAGTTTGCAACACGAATATGTGTATATTTGCTGAACGAGGCATCCAAGAAAAGTTTAAGTTTTACGAACGAACGAGAAAAAAGGACACTTTATCATCTTTAAATGCTATCAACAAAAGACACTTACAAACATTATTCTAAGAAGTATATATGTGCTCCTTAATATTTTACCTGAAATGATATATCTTAACACTCATTTTTACGTATAAGTTACCCAGTTTATTTGATGACAGTCATGTTCACTCTTAATTCATCTGTGTATTCATATAATACCCGTCAATCTGTCAATCTACAATGTTTCACCAACCTAAGGTTTTCTCTACTTTAAATTCATTTGGCATTAAAGCTATGGTCCCAACCCACAAAATTAGCCTGTAATGGGAGTAAAATATGATGTTATGTTTTGCATAATGAATTTATATAGTCAAATAATTTTACACATTCATGCATACTAAATGAAAAAAATTACGTGTTAAAAAATTGCCTTATTTTAGTAGCCAGCCTTAGCATAATATGCTTTGGACACTATAATTTTCATTATGGATATGTAGAAATTTGGATCCACTGGATATGTGTTTTGAGGTTGACAGATAGAAATAGGCCCATGGTTACAAAACTTTAGTAATCATTAGGATCATTTGAATGTAATTAAGATTCTATCATCATCTGAAAAGGAAAGTGAGTTCAGCATTATCACATTATATTACTTGTGAATAATAGACGTCATTAATAGACGTCCATATCCACTCGTCAATGTTCATCAAAAGATAATTCTTGTATGCAATGTAAATCATATCACAATATATAACTAAAAAGAGCAAAATAGGAGGTAAAGATCAGAATCCAGAACTTTAGTAACTCCCAGTGTGGGTGATAGCAGGGGCGGTGGAGCGTCTTTCAAAATGGGTGGGGGCACCAACAAGAGGGGCACTTTGGGGGCAAAGGGCACCTACAAAGGGTGAAAAAATTGCGGGAAACGCCACTTTGAGCTGAGACAATAGTATATTGCTTTTGTTGGTGTCCCCACCCATTAATACACTATCGAATATCATTTTCGACACATTATTGTTTATGTCTTAGCATGGTTCTAGATGAAAAAGAAAAAAAAAAGAAAAAAAAAATTTACAGTTGAGTGCAATGATCTGATTATTCATATTGAAGATATTTTGAATAACAGCGATTTTCCTAATAATTATGATAAAAAGACAATGGGAAATGCGAGCGAGCGTAGCCAGCGAGCTTTAAAAAATTTAGAAAGAAATTGTCGTTCTTCCTGTTTTGATGTAAACATTCTTGTATAACTGCCCCCTGCTCCACTGCCTCTCATTATGCTGATATCAGTAGGGGATCGGAATCTATTATATAGGAAGCCTCTCTGAGCTAGGTAGGCCTATGTGGTTCTTTTGTGGACTTTAGGGCTCAATTTGTAAGCGACATCGGAGTATATACGAACAATATATTAAATATATATATAGGTATATAGGTATAGGGCACTTATCACAAGACAAAGCGGGCACTTATCAATAGCAGTGACTCCTTTATGAACTCTCTGTAATATTATGTTGTTGTTTTTATTGCTGTTGTTGTTTTGGGGACCGGAGGGGAGGGCTTGTAGAGTCATCTACAGAGCCATATTACAGACTTCGGCCAACTCGGTTTATTTGGGCACAACATGGCGTATATTCCTTTGTTTAGTGCTTGCCTAACAAAGCAACAAGCGCCATATTGCTACCTACATGGAGCCGAGTTGGCCAAACTCTGTAATAGATGGCTCTGAGGGCTAGGGAAGCAGGACGCCCCCACCTTATTTTTAGTTTACACTTTTCATAGTATACTTTTTTAATCACAATTTATGTTCACGAAGTAATTACATCTTAAAGATAATAAAGTGTCAATGTTTGGCTCGCTGGAATCCAGCAGCGTGGTGCCCGAACATCCTTTTATTTTGGGAAGCGAGATGGTCGGCTAAAATCATTATTCTATAGACAATATCTCCTTTTTTTTACTTGCTCACTAGCGCGTAAGATTTAGAAACGGAATAGTTTGGGACAGGGAACGCCCTTCATTAGGGCGAGTGAAGTGCCCAAATATTCCATATTCGGCAGTAGGGTTCAGTTATATTATTCATGGCTCATTATTACATGTTCTATGTTTGTCTTTTGATGGCGAAATTGCATTTCCATTACAATAAAAAAGGGTTTTATGTTTTTTCTAACTCGCTTCGCTCGCTTACAAATTGTACGAACGGGGAGTATGATATTCTGCCAAGAGGCATCAGCTCCCCCTTTCAAAAACATTACGTGACCATTTTCTGCTTGTAAAGATCTACTTGGAACTTTGGTGTGTCTCATTTTCCAAAGCGGTATATACATTATATAAATAACTTCAAGCCAATTTCGTTGTAGGAAATTTAATCCGGAATCCGATCATTCACTTTCTTCAATACATCAGTATGTATTTTAATCACCGAAGTAATATCATTTTATGAGAAATGAAACATGTATTCCTGAGGCGCTCGCTCTCCACGCTCGCTCACAAATATTGGTTATTATAATAGGAACAATTATAATAATGATAATAATATTAATAATAATAACAATAATGATGATAATAATAATAATTATAATAATAATAATCATAATAATAATAATGATAATATTGATAGGAATTACGATAATAATGGCTATTTCTCTGGATTTTATTATAATTGTTATCATCATTGTTATGATTATTGAGTACGAAATGAATATCTTTACACTTGGCCGTCTTTCCCCTCCTCCCTATCCAAAATACGGATTGACGCCGTATTCTCTGAATTTAAACCCTTTTTCATTTTCGGAAATACGAACCCTTTTTCATTTTCGGAAATACGAACCCTATTTCATTTTCGGAAATACGAACCCTTTTTCATTTTCGGAAATACGAACCCTATTTCATTTTCGGAAATACGAACCCTATTTCATTTTCGGAAATACGAACCCTTTTTCATTTTCGGAAATACGAACCCTATTTCATTTTCGGAAATACGAACCCTTTTTCATTTTCGGAAATACGAACCCTATTTCATTTTCGGAAATACGAACCCTTTTTCATTTTCGGAAATACGAACCCTATTTCATTTTCGGAAATACGAACCCTTTTTCATTTTCGGAAATACGAACCCTTTTTCATTTTCGGAAATACGAACCTTCGGAATTATGAACCCTATTTCATTTTCGGAAAAAAGAACCTTCGGAAAAACGAACCTTCGGAAAAACGAACCTTCGGAGTAACGAACCTTCGGAATAACGAACCTTCGGAATTATGAACCTTCGGAAAAACGAACCTTCGGAAATACGAACCTTCGGAAAAACGACATGTAACCCCGATTGCACCAGGTTGCTGTCACCCTCGCCATTCCTGTTTAAACATATCAGCTAGTCTCAAACGTAATGCACCTAAAATCCAATCGGTATTAAATCCATTGCCCTGAGAAAGCCACACATTAGTGAATCCTGCATTATTCAATATGTTTTCAATACATGTTAGCCAAGATGATACAAAATCTATCTCCTCATTTTCGTGTAATCTTCTTATTAGTCTGTATAATAAAAAAAGTATATTTTGACTGTTGTCCCTTGACTATTCTTAACCAAAAACCAATCATTCTACATTTAACATAATTAATTATTACACAACGACCAGTTTCACCATATACCATAGTATCGGGTGTACACTTATTTACTTGTAAGATCGTTCTTAAAAATTTCCTATGAAAAACTTCTATTTGATTTAAATTCTCAAAGCCCCAGACTTCACTATTTCACATTGAGTATCAAGAGATAACTGAAATCGTTTAGCTTTTACCAACATACTGAACAAAGCTTTCCTAGCTTGAGTCACCTGTTTGGCTATTGCCTTCTCAAAACTGCCATTATAATTAAATTTAACTCCTAAATAATTAAAGTCATCTACTACTTCAAGATCATCACCATTAAACATAAATCTAGGTACTTTCCTCACCTTTCCTCTTGAAAAAATAACAATTTTCGTCTTACTCGTATTTACTTGAAGATACCATTTCTTACAGTACTCCTCCACAGCGATTAATGCTTTCTGAAGCTCATTCGGATTTTCAGCAAAAATAAGAGTATCGTCAGCATATAACAAACAATATAGCTTGAAAAAAAGTTGAATATCTTCATCTGACAAACTATCACTATAAACATCATCCATCAAAGAAAGGCCCCTATAAAATTTACTGATATGACTTTCAAAATCATTCAGAAACATAGCAAACAACAGCGGTGACAGGTTTCACCTTGTCTAACACCTACATTACACATAAAATATTCTGATAACTGACCATTTAAGTTAACACATGATTTGGCATGTTTATAGATATTATTTATAACTTCAAAAACTTTGCCCTTAACTCCGGAAGCCAAAATTTTCAACCGTAAAGATGATCTGTCAATCAAATCAAAGGCTTTTTTATAATAAATAAATGCACAATACATCCTTTTTTTCCTTTGCAAAAAGATATCAATAATACATTTCAGTACAAAACTATGATCAGTTGTTGAATAGCCTGACCTGAATCCAGCCTGTTCTTCGCCTAAAATCCTATTACAATCCAAAAAAATTGATATTCTATAGTTTAAAATTGAAGTAAACAGCTTCCCTAAACAGCTAAGAAGTGTAATACCCCTATAATTATCTGGGTTTGTGTCCTCGCCTTTATTTTTAAAAATTGGGACGATAATCCCTACACACCAGTCAGTTGGAATAATACCATTATCTAGCACAACATTAAAAAAGGTAACTATTAAAATGTAAAATACTAATTGGGCAATTTTTCAAAAATTCATTTCTCATCAAGTCTATACCAGATGCCTTGCCATTTTTTAAACGTTTGATAACCAGCAATGTCTCATCAATTGTTATTGGAGCATTTAAAATATCAGACTCGTTAAAACTTGCCAACGACGAATGTATTTCAGAATTTTCAACTTCTGGTATACTACTCCCAACGTCTGAGACATTGTCTACGTTACCAAGATTTCTAAAATGCAAAACAAAGACACTTAATGGGACTTTATTAGTAAAAGAAGCTTTTTTCTCACCCCTTTTCAGAAGAGTCCAATATTCAGAGGGGTTATTTTTCCTTAAAAACCTCAAAGAATCATTTAACTGTTTAATTTACCGTCTCTTCCTAAATCTCAACAATCTTTTATAACTTTTAAAAGCATTATTTAACTCACTTTCAACAGAGGTGGATATATTTACATGATTCGTTGACCTATTCTTTAATCTATTTTTGATACTAAAATATTCTCTTCGAGCTTTTCGGCAATCACCATCAAACCATGGTTTAACCATTTCATATTCAGTTTTTTTTACTAACTTGAGGATTTTTCCAGTTACAAACACCAATATTCTGTGCTGCCTTAACAAAAACATCACTTAATTTAGAGCAGAATGAATCAACATCATTAGTACAAAAAAATCATTAGTACAAACATCAGATTGAAGGCTTTCAAGCTTTCGAGATAGATCGAATAATGATCGACCAACAATTTGCATATATTCACCAGCTTTATCATGAGACCACCGAAAAGACAAATAACATGATAACATTATCAGTAAAGTTAAAATCATCTTTACAAGAAACATTAGAATCTAATAACAAATTAGGCTGTGAAAACTGCAATGTACTTCGAAAAGTTAAGATAAGGGGACAGTGTACATCAGAAAGACATCTATCGAACGTATCCACTTGAAAATCACAAATATTATCAAAGAGGGTATAGGACACCAGTGCGTAATCAACAGAGCTACAACCACCATTTTTATTGTAACAGGTAAATTGGCCAATATTCTTATCATTTCCAAATCTACCATTAACAATTTTGAAATCAAAACTTTGACATACATCAATAAGCTGCTTTCCATTATTATTCACATGACTATCCATATTACACCTCATTGTTTGATGCCCATTATTATTCAAGATAGTAAGAATATCATTGATATCATCAGAAGAATAGCGACCCTCTTCTTCAATTATGAATAGCGACCCTTTTCTTTGATTATGAATAGCGACCCTCCTCCCCGATTATGTATAGCGACCCTCTTCTCCGATTATGAATAGCGACCCTCTTCTCCGATTATGAATAGCGACCCTCTTTTCTGATTATGAATAGCGACCCTCTTCTTTGATTATGAATAGCGACCCTCTTCTTTGATTATGAATAGCGATCCTCTTCTTTGATTATGAATAGCGACCCTCTTCTCCGATTATGAATAGCGACCTTCTTCTCCGATTTTGAATAGCGACCATCTTCTCCGATTATGAATAGCGACCCTCTTCTCCGATTATGAATAGCAATCCTTATGAATAATGGTCCTTATGAGTTTATGAATAGTGACCCCTTTTCGCTTTATGAATAGCGACCCTACAGGTATAGGAAATTACACGTTATGAATAGCGGTCCTTATGACTAGCGAGGTTACCCCGTCACCTCATATAGCAGTACCGTAGTCTAGTTTTACCCCCAGGACAATTCCCCCCCCCCCCCGGACAATAATTATCCCATGACGATTACCCCCGAGACAATTGCCCGCTCAGGATAATTACCTGGGGCGTAATCGTCCTGGGGGTAATTATCCTGGGGGTATGTTCGGTGGGAATCGCGTCCGGGGGGGGGGGGGGGGTAATTATCCAGGGCGTAGATGTCCACGATCCGGGCCCCTTGACCGTTATTGTGCCCGTACGCCACTACGTTAAAGGAGAATGAAACCCCCAAATAAATGCATTTTAATAGAAGCAGAACAATCACTGAGAAGCATATCATTGAAGGGTTGAGGAAAAACGGACAACTAATAAGAATATTTGAAATCCTAAAATCGCTAAATGAATGGAGATCTGAAATTGGCAATGTCCTCATTATGCTAATAAGACGCTGTGATGTAAATGTGCTATGCTTTCCAATTGCCTTATACAAATAATGTTGTAAAAATCCATTTTCCTTCAATATATCTTAGAAAATTTGATTTCTGTATTATGGGTGGTGTTGATAAATTTATTCCTCACAATATATTTCAAGCACAATGTTGATCATTCAATTTTCTTTGTTTAAAAGCTGAAATCTGATCATTTTCTTATTATTACCTATAATGAGAGAACACATCACCGTCATATCATCTCATTAGCATAATGTGTATATTGCCAATTTCATTTAGCGATGTCAGGTTTTTAAAATCTTCATAACTTTTTTATTCTTTATCTGTTTTTTCCTAAACTTTCAGTGATATGCTTCTACTGAGATTTTTCTGCTTCTGTTAAAGTGCATACAAGTTTGGAGTTTCATTCTCCTTTAATAATTCTAAGTCCAAGCTGACTTTTATTGAACCATACCGTACCGTGTATGGTCTTCACCAATTTTACATTTCCGTTTCATAAACATTTTTTACGCATGTTTTTTAAAAAAATTCGTGCATCATGCATGAATTGATAATTGCGAAATTGCAAAAACTCTTCATCATCAATCATCATGAGTGAGGGATCCCGCCGAGTAATTATGGAAGAACTGGATTTCGTTCATCAAATTTTATTTTTTCTCACAATATACAATAATTTAGACAAACTTATTGTCATACATAATTATTCAGGGGTTGAGTATGCGCTCTGTTGCACGACGAAAAGGGGGCGTGGCACGGCCAAGAACTTGTAAAAGTCAGGTGACATGGTACAGTTTAATTTTCTGTGTACGGCAATTTGTCTATGGTTTACATACGTTTGCTGTACGTACGTCGTAGACGCGTACGTTACGTTGCAACAGAACCTGTAATATACTATAATTAGAACTTATAACAACACTTGTCTGTAACCGGATTCCCATGCACGTGACGTCGTCATTGACGTCAGCACAGTATAAACTTTCGACCAAAAGGCAAAAGCTATTACTAAATTAGATCTGCCTAACACGTGCTCTTACAACCGGTGCGATTTATCCAGTGTTAGCCAAAAACCTTCACGGCTTCAGAGTTCAGAATAGTTTCAGGACGTATTCACCCAGTCCCAGAGCTCTCCAGAGCCTCTACAGTACAGTGCTCCGAGGACAATTAAGAATTAATTAATGCACTGTCGTGTCGTGATATACCTGATTACAACTCCCAGGACTGAAACTATAACTTGTGTAGAAGTTTAGGGAAACTAAACGATGACAGACGAAAGGCAGCCATTCCTACAAGGGTAGGTATATTCAGGGGAAAGAGTTCCTTTTGCGACAGCCACCTAAAATTGCTCAAATCCAACTATAGTGAACATTCTAAAAAGAGGGCGATATTTTTGATGGGGGTTGAGTAAAAATCTCTCTGTCTCTGTTTTTCTGTCTCCTCGGCCTTTTCCCAAAGTATATCTGTAATTCTGTAGAGAGAAAACATTGGTTAGTAACAAATGAAACAAACGACAAATGACAAAGCTGGGTATCAAACATGGGTCCTCGATATTGCCAGTCCTCCGACTTTAACGATGTACCTGTGAGAACGAGTTGACGTCGAAGGTGTTCAAAACATATATATACCCTAACCCTAACCCTATATCTATAGACATTTTGGGTGGCTGTCGCAAAAGGAACTCTTCCCTATTCAGGGATGTCTCCATATATGAGGTTGTGGGGGAGGGGGGAGATGGACAAATAAATTAATCACACTGACTTCGTCTGACACTAGTGACACGGAGTCAATATTTAACCAGTTACTTGTTGAAATATGGATCTTGATTGTCTATCAGTATGCTAAATGTGATTGAACCATTGATCAGGTTATCCCTTACCTTAGGTAAAATTATGAGAAGGGTTGCTGTTATGTTTGTGTTTTGTTTTGTTATTTATTTGTTTTTTGTTGTTGTTTTGTGTGGGTTTTTTTTTTGGGGGGGGGGGGGGGGCATCAATAGGATTTCATCATCATCATGTAAAATAAGTAGAACAGGTGAATATGCATGTGACACCTGTTCTACATATTTTTACATGATAGCAATGAAGGGATGTTCTTTTGTCTACCACAGCAAGTGTGGAAGGTACAATGAGGAGCTGTATATTTTGTCCGCTTCTTTGTTTGTCATGTTTATAGTGTAAAGATGTAGGTCTACTGGTTGCTTCTTGACAAGCATGTTACTTTCAATCAATCATCCTTAAAACAAGATAAATTTGTTATCGAACAAAACAGGATGTTTTAATTCTTAATAAAAGTGTGAATTGTATACATGTATGTACTTCACTTTGATGGCAAATGATATAATTGGTGAGTTTGCCTGACTTTTCCAGAGGATTGAAATGAAAGTAGCTGCATTGGATCAGTGGACACTGTTATCATGAACACGACTAATGGGAGAAGTTGAGACTTTCTTCATTTTGACAAACGGTCAATTGCATGCAGCTGTGCAGTTTGTATCGGAACTTTCATTTCCTGTTTAATTTTCCCTACTTCTACTACATGTAGGTGTTTAAAAAAAACAGTGGACTCTTTGATCATTATAACTAAAAAATTATACCTCGTATCAGACTGAGGTTTTTACATTGTAAAGTGGAAGGATGTAAAATTTATTTGGAGCAAGTTTTATTACATATTTCTGAATACTTTTCTTAAAATATTGCTCTGAATATTTAATTAAAGGACAATTAACCCCACGTGATATTCTAGATGCACCTATTGTCTGCTACGTCTTTCCATGGAGGCTGCCATTTTGTGCATGACACGGATCATTAGGTACCATATGCATTGATAATAGCCTACCTTTACAACAGATACGTCGCTTTGTTCTGATTGTATTACGATTGTTATTGGCCATGGGCCTAGATAATTGACGACCCATGAGTTCTAATAGCCATCCTGTAAAGCAGATTCCTCGCTTTGTTTTGGTATTGTTACGATTGTCTCCGTCCTTGACGTCAATTCTCCGTCCTTGACGTATATTTTTTATGAAGTATATTTTTTATGAACAAATTAAGACCTTTTAAAAAATATATAAAACTAAACTTACATTTCAGAATATGTGACTTTATCTAATATATATTTGTCCTCTAAAAATCAATTACAAGTTAACGATGAAGGAAATTTTACTTGGGATGAAAAATATGTTCGTGTACACATAAAGTAATGGCAGCCCCCTTATTATTGCTAGCAGACGATAACTTGGCTGGAAAATAGTGATTTATATCTATATCCTGTGTTTTTACATGAAATTGCATGTATCAAATAAGAGGCATATACTACACCATTCAAAATAAGCTAATTCATACGCTGAGGTTAATTTCCCTTTAATGTTTCACTTTTTTAAATTCAAGGCCACAAAATCTGCGTGCATCAGTTATTAATTCAGAACGCAACAATTGCCATTGTGTGTTGCAGCTGTCATTTCTGACAACATTTTGCTGTCATGTGTCTTTAATCATTCATGACTCTGGGTTAAAAAGCTGCTCTGGAATTTCAGCTGCATAGCAGAGCTCTGAAATTCCAGAACAGCTTTTCTGAATTGATTACTGATCCATAGTACAGATTTTGTGGCCATGATTTTTTGAAAAGTGAAAAATTTAGGGCAATATTTAAAGAAAAGTATTCAGAGAAACTTGCTCCCAATAAATTTTGCATTCTTCAACTTTATATCTCAGTACTATAATCAAAAGTGTCCACTGATTTTAACAGTTGTAGTAGATGAACAGCACTATTTTGTATTTCCTGGAGTCTTTTTTTTCCTGGTATCTCTTTTTTCCTGGTATCAATATTTTATCAACAATTTCACTTGATTCAGTTAATTCAATTGAATTTATGAATATAATCCTTTTAAATTTAAAATTTTATCGTTCAAAAAGAGAGTAAGAGAGTATACAAAACAGACTTAGACAAGCATCATCCAGCTTTTTTGTGGCCATCTTCCATAGGATGCACAAAATAGAAAAAAAATATCACTTACAACAATGTACCTGTACATATATGGATCATGGGTCCTCTACTGGCATGATATTAAAATATTTAATTAAGTTGTGGTTGTGAGAAGGAATATCTTGGAATTAATGTTTTGATTATAGTCCACTTGTATATTTCATATTTCAAAAAAAAAATCTATGTGGCAAATATTTTGATGTTCATTCCATGATTTCTTACATATGCAAATATCTGAAAGGATCAAACTCCAAAGTGAGGCTTAATTGCTCAAAGTTCTTTACGTCAAGCTCAAATATATAGACAATAGGAATACTCATCTAAGAACGACATGCATTTTAATATAGAGCTTGCGTCAGAATAGAGTCTGTGTTTGTAGACCATGATAACGATCCAGTTGTGTGTGCTACATCAAATAGCTGCACCTCTCCTGGTCTTGCATACACTCTTCTTCTGCACATATGCACACATATTAACCACAGCATGCACTAGCTCTTCCAAGCTCTTTGGGTGAAGGACAGTGGAATATATTTAGAGATATGTAAGTGTAATATGATATCTTTGAAGTACACCATATTGCAGCATTATTATCATAGCAAAGTCATGTACCTGCTAAAATAACTGTTTTCATGATTCGTTTGCTCTTACTGGGAGAGATGCTAGATGCAGTAGTTCTCATGATCAACACTAAAGTTAAAACTTAATATACAGACAACATCCTCGGGTACGATTGAGAAAGTATTATGTTGGTGAATCGTTGCATGAAATCATCATTGGTGCATACTTACATATAGGTATGACATGATTAATGTAGGTGATGATGTTACTCTGATGCTGTATGTGAGTATGTTCTAAAACTAAGGTGCAGGTAATAGTGAATAACTGAATATGGTTAGAAATTCTGCATGAAGCAGCTGATTGAGCACTGAGGTAAGATGCGATGGTATTGGGTTCCAACCTAAGCTAGGTTTGTCTGAAAAATCTGACTTATTATTGTAGGACTGTCATCTTTTAATCTGAGTCTGATTAAGAGATGACTGACCTACAAAATGTCAGATTTTTCAGACAGAGCTAGGCCCATCATCATGATCGAGGTCCTGTCAGCAGTGCCTGGTGGAGAGTAAAAGTATGCATGTTTGTTTGTGTCTAATTGCAGAGGAAACAACAAGATGTACAACCAAGCCCAAGGATATCCACCCCCTCAGCAAGGGGGATACCCACCCCAACAGCCTGGCTATCCTCCCCCTCAACAAGGATACCCTCCCGCTCAGCCTGGGTACCAACAACCCCAGCAACCAGGGTATCCACCAGCACAGGGTTACCCCCCTCCTCAGCAGCAAGCAGCAGGTGGTTACCCCCCTCCACAACAAGCCGCTGGTGGTTATCCTCCTCCTGGACCTCCTCAGGTAAATTCAGCTCTTCTTTTCTCTATTCCATTTTTCATTATGTGAATGAAAGAAATCCACAATTTTTTTTGCATAGTAAAAGAACATGATTCGGAAAAAGAATTGGAAAAGCTATTTTTAACATCATTTTTTACCCACTGAGAAAGCAGACCAGTTTTGTTTCAGTGATTCATAACAAAAGCAAAAGGAAAAAAAAACCAACATTAAAAATGGATAAAAAAATCTTAATCTCTTACCCAATTTTTGTTCCTATGCACTTGATTTTCTTGTTCACCCTGTTTTTGTGGTACTGACTCTTCTTATCTATTGTTACATGTAGCTTTATTTGCCGCCAAGTGAAATTGATTCCTGATTTCACATCCCTGTACACTTCCTTCTTTCTGCTCACTTCCTTTTTTGATTTATTTGATTATAGAGCCTTATCAGTTAATCACGGATGCACATTTGACATATGTTTGAAAGCCTGTAGAAAATAATTATGTAATTGAAGAGATCTTTTTTATGTGGAGTTAAAATTTGATAAAATTTGGTTGCCATGGCTGCCTACTAAGATTATAATCCATAAAATATTCACTGTCATGGATGGACAAAATTGTTGAAACTTGAAATGAGGAAAAATCAGAGAAAATCTAGTAATTGAAGTTATCAGCTTCAATAGTGCATTTTAATTGTTAAACTTGCACTGAAATGGACCCCATCTGGCATTTTGTGCTGGAATAAAAAAAACGTGAACTCCGGAGTTCAACTCCCCTTTTCCTTGTTGAAAAAATTAGTCCTTTTTTATACACCCTACACAAATCAGAAAAGGATACATTGATTTCAAGCAATGTGTCTAACCATAATTTTGTTCAACGTTACTTATTGCACTGGTTATTTATAGTAATACTTTGTCAAACCAAAATTCTTGTCAGACTTACATAGATTGCAAAGGCCCAATCCTTTATTAAAAGTACTGGTAGATCGATGGAAACTATTATTTTGATGATTTAATTATGTACTTGATGTTAAAGATATTACATTTATATGAGTCAGTTTCCCCATCATGCTATTTCATTTGTAGATATACTATTTTTCCCATTTTGGATAGGAATATTTGGGGCTGAATTTATAATACTTTCTTCACATGGGTATTAACACTGGTATTTGATGTTCTTGCTACATTTTTCTAATAAAATGACATGTATCTGCAAGTCTAATTATATTACGTCTGGTGACCAATTGTTCCTTAAATATAAACTGCGCCTCTGAAACCTCTTTCGACAATCCCATCTTTGTATTTAAATATGTATGTATAGAGGTGTCGTAGTCGAGTGGCTTAAAAACTTGATTAGAGATGCAGAGCTTGTGGGTTAGATCTCAATTTGTGTAATTGGTTTTTTACAGATTTGTATCAATCAGATATGATTATTTAAGTCTGGGGACCGACCTTTAACGTCATCATCTGAAAGAAGTGACTCCATCTCGGACCTGGGTCCTCTGAATCGGTTTATAACTTCCACTGTTAGCTGGATTACAGGCGCATGCCACAACGCCCAGACCTTAAGCAAGGCATTTTATCTAAATTGCTTCTCTCCACCCAGGTGTTTATTGGGTACCTGGTAGGATGGGAAAATAATTGTGGTTTGACTAGTTTGCCACATTACTCCTCTTTTAAAAACACTTCATTGGTTGCCAGTGAGGCAGCGTATTGCTTTTAAAATTCTCTTGATTGTGTTTAAAGCCTTAAATGGTCAATCTCCAAATTACATTTCTGAATTACTTACTTTAAGATCAAATCCACATTCATATAATCTCAGGAGTACAAATAACACATTGCTTCTAAAAATGCCAAATTACAGGACTAAGGTGACAATGGGAGATCGAGCTTTTTCTTGCGCAGATTTGGAATAATCTTCCTTTTAACATTAGGAATTCCCAGTCAGTGCGCTCTTTTAAGACTAAGTTAAAAACCCACTTGTTTGTATAAGCTTTTCAGTAGTTTCCTTTTAGTGTATATCACTTGTGTAATGAACTACTATGTAACAATTGATTATTAAGCAATTGGTCCTTTATGATAAGCGCAGTAGAGTATATGTGTATAGTTATTGCGCTATATAAATGTACGTTATTATTATTATTATTATTATCAGCATTGTGAGCGTCTTCAGAGGTGCATGGCCAGAATGCTCCCCAGGGAGTGGAGAAGGTGCATACATTGTGTGCGGGCAAGCCATGAATCCAATGACCGCGGTAATAATATGTCTGTGAAGCGCTTAGAGACATCGTAGATGTAATAGGCGCTATATAAATCCATTATTATGATTTCTTCCCATATTTTATGGTATGTTCACTTAAAGCTCCATTGTACTTCCTTACAACACTGTTAGAGTTAATTTGACAAACTCCAGAGGCACCCTGCCATTGTACAACATTCCTTTATAATGCCATGCAACATTGGAATGCGCATGGTGATAGTTACACCAAAGCCATCTCTCTAGGCCCGTCCTCATCAGCCCGAGTTTCCAAAATAGCCCGCTAATTCTGATCCATGGACTTAAAAACTAACCCGAATATCAGAGCTAGCTCGAGCTAGTTTGTAATGAAGACACAAATAGCTGACCATTTAGTGGGTTTAATCTCGAGCTTACAAACCCAAGTCAACTCAGGTTTTTTATATTTTCTTATGTATTTCTTTGTTTTTCCTTCTCCTTTATCTGCTTTCTTTGTATTTCTTTACTTCTTATGCATTGATTTGTTTCTTGTGTATTTCTTTGTTTTTCCTTTCTCTCTTTTTTGTCCCTATGAATTTCTTTGTTTTCTCCGTTTTCTATCCTTCTTTCTATTCTTATGTATTTCTTTGTTTTTCCTGCTCTCGTTTTATCTTGAGAATCTCGAGCTTGAAGAAACTTGGGACGCACCTTAAATCTTATCCCATTTTGATAAAACTCTTTGTTAGTTACAGTGCCTTTCTCCTCAAACTCAATAAATAAGTAATAAGAAAATATGTCTGCAGCTCTTTTTTTGTTTCCACCTCTTCTTTTCTCATCTTTCCATTTCTTATAGTATTGTAGCTATGATTGACTATGTATGACTGGTTGCATGTGTCTCTTTGTATCTAGGCAAATGTGTGTTACCATATATTGTACATACATGTACTTTACTTGTTTTACTCTTCTTACCATATAATAAAAAACTGCTACTCATAAGCTCATGCCAACCATTAGTATGTTCATTCCAACTATTAGTATATGTTGGAAATGATACCGTACTGAATGAAATTCATTTCACAAGCATGTTTCATAATGGCTAACCTAGGAAATGAACCAGACCAATGGAAAATTTGACTATCCAACAGTTTTGCTTAATGTTTTTGTTTAATATTATTGTTTAATGTTTTGAAACAGATTATTTCATAAAGCACAACAGTATGAGAAAACTTAACAAGATGTTGAAAATGTGCTGTATATAGGCCGACCTGTAATGCTTATTTTATGTCATATGAGACCAGGGACAAAGTCAAGAATGAAATTAGTACATGTTCTTGATAGGTAAATTTATAGACCACTTAGGTCTTCTTTATATTACTGATATTGAATGAAAAGTTTGTTGATCTGAAGGAAGGGCAAGGTTCACTATATTACATGTATAACTTCCTGAGGGACCTAAAACTTCCTCATGCATGTACAGTATGTCCAAAGAAATATTACAATATCAGCATCAATAGCTTTCAAACTTGTGTGAATTAATCAGAAAATGTTTTGGGATTGTGGTACTATAACTAAATATCTGTATCAGGGCGAAAACCCCGTCCGATATGCTTCAGTAGTCAAAAAGATATAGGGATTGTTGTAACGTACATGTATGTCATAAGTCCCTTCCATCCAAGATTTTCCAAAAGGGAGACGCACAAAGCATTATTAACAAATCCACACTCCTTTAAAATGGTTTGAAAAGAAACTTACTGTTTTGTTTTTATCTGCTATAATTGTTATGGCAATGCTTCATTTATCATCATAATTATCATTGTTCTTCCATGTTATTTTTAAAGGGCATTTGGAGATTTTTTGCAAAACGAACAAATCATAAATGTAAAAAGATAAGCAGTTTTCAGAGTCTAACATGTTACATACCTGTCAACCTTCCATAGGGAAAAATAAGAATCTTGCGAGGCAAAATTAGAAATACAGTGTATATCGTGTGCTTTATTCTCATGAAAAGAGAGGAATCTAGGGCTCTTTGCATTTATAGTTTGAAGGTGAAAGATAGGCATCATTCCTCTAAAATGGGAATGGTTGGCATTTATTATATTGAAATTGAAAGTGGATGAATCAACAAATTATGAACCTGTTTTATAAACTAAATTGTCGTGCTCTTTTTATGGTATATGCGAGGAATTTGAATATGTTAGTAAACATGTCCGTTGTGAACAAAATACTTCAGGTCATGTGGATGGCAATAACATCCAAGTGACTAAAGATGGAAGAAAGGGACCCGTGACATGCTTTACAGAAATCCTTATTTCTTCATGATTATTGGATCAAATCAGACGGGGTCTAATTGTCTGGTAGAGAAATAGATATAGTTTATATAATCCAGTGTGACTTTTCATATTGCAAAGATGTTTCTTTCATAATCGATACCCAAATACTGATAGTAATTTTTTTCTGGGACATACTGTACTTGTAAAACAGGTTATCAATTATCTCATGTTTTTATCTGTAGTACTGGAATAAGATAAGTCTCATTAATAAATCCAACATGTGTTTGTTTCAAGATGGAACTTTGACCCTATTGAGGGTTATGTTTTTTTTTTTAATGTCCTGTTATTCTTTTTTTTCTGCGGATAAGGGCCATGTAAATTTGTTTGTTTCATTGTGAACTTCCACTTCGAACAAAAATCGCAAGATAAATACAAAGAACGTGCATTTATGACATCATTATTCAAAGTTCAGTGAATGATATGAAAGAAAATAGGATAAAGGCATAAATACGTATTTAAAGAATATATTGACATGTACTCTATCACTGCAATTAAGCTTTAGACTATAAACTCAAGCATTGTACATGTATAATGTGTAGTTTGAGCAAGGAGTTACTAGGCAAACTAAACCCGATATACACCAAAAGGCCGGCCTCGGGCCTCCAATTTAGGCCGGCTCGAGGCCCGCAATTTTTTGCGTTTACACCGAATATTGGGCCGGCATTTTAAGGCCTCCTCTCCCAAACTCACCGCACGTGTCGCCCTACATGTAAATAAAACATTTTTTTCTTTCTTTGTTGTCTTTTTATACTCTCCGACTCCGTGTCGTCGGTGGTTGCTGTAAAATAAGAAAACTCTTACCAGCATCAGGAAATTCAAAAAAGGATACTTTAAGAAGGTGTTAGTTTAGGAATATTGTCGTCTGTTTTGATATCTTAGAGACATGCTCTGCAAAGTGTTATGCACTATATAAGAATTGTTAATTATTATTAATTATTATCTTTATCAAATTCATAATACAATGTGTCGGAGGTTAGTTCAGTTGATGTTTGCAGGCCAGATACTCCGGATGTACTTTGCACGTTTTGTTTGTTGTTACGTAACAGCGTCGCATCCGGTGCAAAATTGGGGGCCCGAGGCCTCCTTTCCATTTACACAAAAAAAAGGGCCGGCCTAAAAGCTTGGTGTAAATGGGGTCTAATACCTCCTTGGTCTGAGACAGTACATTCACTTACAGTGCAAAGACTGACCTGCACTGTGAATGGAATCCTCCTTGTGACATCACTGATGGAGGGGCAGTTGAGCGTTGGTAATTAAGCGTTACTTCTCTCCAGAAATACCAATTTCCAAATGCTTGTAACTTTTTCTACACCAGATTAAAAACTTGTTCTGGTTGTTCTGTGTTTTCTTATCTTTTTTTTTATATATTAAACTTATGTTTCCCTTAAAGCTCATGTGCAGTTTTGGTAGCAAAAAGGAAAGAGTTAGATTTAAAAATTTGTTCTGGTTCTGCATTTTGGGGTTGTTGTTTTTTTTGAGATATTAAATATATTTTTTCCCTTGAAGCTCATGTGCAGTTATGGTAGCAAAAAGGAAACTTAAAACGAATGTGTTAAAATATTGTCTCATATAAAAGAAAGATACATGTATGAGATCTTTTGGTATTCCATTCATGATTTCCGGTGAATTTCAGTGTAAATATCTGTGAGGAATGCAAGATGCCTGCCTGCCCGATGCCTGCCTGCTTGCTCAACGAGCTTCGTGCAATGTATGGAGATGGCGAGTGAATAGGCTACACAGTCCCCCATAGGTACATGTTTTCATCACGTCGCTCGTGGATTATATCAGAGAGCTCCTCGTGGAGTTCAAGAGACAGGTAAACTCTCCTACAAGGGAGAAATACCAGATAATAATGATCTCTCAATCTTTCTTTAAACATGTCTCTCAGGGATCATATCAGTGAGCTCCTGGTGGAGTTCAAGAAACAGATAAACTCTCCTACAAGGGAGAAATGCCAGATGATAATTATCTCTCATTCTTTCTTTCCTCATGTCAGGGAGCTCCTGGTGGAGTTCAAGAGACTGATGAACCCTCCTACAAGGGAGAAATACCAGATGATAATGATCTCGCATTCTTTCTTTCCTCATGTCAGGGAGCTCCTGGTGGAGTTCAAGAGACTGATGAACCCTCCTACAAGGGAGAAATACCAGATGATAATGATCTCTCATTCTTTCTTTCCTCATGTCAGGGAGCTCCTGGTGGAGTTCAAGAGACTGATGAACCCTCCTACAAGGGAGAAATGCCAGATGATGATGTCGAGGTCAACCCTGATGCTGCTGTAAGAAACACAATTGTACAACTTGATCTGGGTTGACTATGATATTACTTCTTAATTTTACTGAAAAGACACATTTTCAAAGCTACATGATCAAAGAGAGAACTCATGTGGGAACTAAAATATATTTTATAAATTGGAATGAGATCACAGCTGAAATTTGGGGTTTATACTGAATTATCTAACTAGACATCACTGGTTCTTTGTATTAATTTGCTCTAAAAATTGACAAAAAATAAGGTTATCAGAATTTTCGGGGTGCCTTCTTTAGTGAAAAATTGAAAGAGGCACAAGAACACATTTTAGGGGCATGTTGTGTATTTCTTTTGTGTACTTAAGGGTTGGTCAAATTTGTCCAATAACTATAATGATAACAAGATTTTCAATTAAAGGTAAACCCTACTATATGGTATGTACGTGTGAGTATACTAATGTCTGTTAATAGTAGGGCAGCTATAGGGTGTCCCTTTAATGAAATATTTTGTTATCATTGTCATTATCGGACAAATGTGACCAGTCCTTGAAAGTATGCCTTTTATGGTTTTAAAATGGGGGCACCGGCTAGGAGTACCCCTTAAATTTGCTGCTGATATAAAAGTATTCTCTTATTATATTGACATTTATTAGAAATTGAATTAAATTTCTTTGGAATATTTTGTAAGCCAGCCCAGATTTTATTTAATGTGTATTTCATTCCTTTTTTTTTTGACCTATCCTGTTTTTTTTTCTTCTCATATTCAGTCCAGTGGAGCTCCTACTGCGACAGCCCCTCCCATGGAAAAAATGGATCAGGTGGCGGGTTACAACCAAATGGACGCACCCCTTCCCCCTCCCCCACCTCCTTCTTACGATGAGGCTACCCAGCCCACTGAACGGGCAGGTATTCAACAGTAAGTATCCAAATTATTTTTTATTTTTTATTGATTTTATGTTTCCAGGTTTGCTTAAGTTTGTTTTCCATATCATAAACTCTCGATGTGAGCAAAGAGAATTGTACTGATGTATCATTTTCTGGAAATTTAATATATGTTGTTGGTCAAATATATTTTGTTGTCCTACTTTTTATCAATCCCCTCAAACACTTTTCTCTTCATATTTTTCTCATCATATATATATTTATGCTTGTACATGTAGTTTGTTGCATCGTACAAGTCCAGCATTTTCTCCCCTGAAGTAAAAAAGTAACAGAAATTTGATTATCATATAATGCACTTGAGAAGCACACATTAGCAGTATGATATTTTGAAAAGTTGTGAATTGCCCTTTTATGTATTGGTTAAGTCTTTATTACCCCCACAAAAATATAAAGATATGATTTTCAGTTTATTTATGATCTACCAAGAACAAATATTCAACATTTTAGAAAGGATACAACCACTTGTTAGTTTTTTACATGTACATCACAAGTACAGAATAGAGGCTCAAAAAATAAACAGTCACCAGTTTGAAATAATGTGCAAATAAAAACAGTACTAGTAACAATAATGATGATGAACTTGGTAAAGTGTGATCTGTATTGATAAATAGATTGATATCTTATCTTTCAGAACACCTGCACTTACAGATGAAGAAGCAAGGGAAGCTCTTATTTCGTTTGTGGCTGAGAATTGTTGCTATGGCAAGAAGGCAGCTGAAGACCTCCATATCAATGACCTCAAACATTCCGCTGCATTCCATGTAAGTCATATTTCATTTCTGTGTCTGTAGAATACAGTATTTGCTTGTAGTATGAACGGTTGAGCTCACTGAAAGATAAAGCCAAGTACTTGTCATGTGATTACATTGAGAAAGGTTGATCATATCTACATAAGAATTGGTGTATACTGTGAGGTTTTGAAATCGTCAAAATTATGAGAAATTGACCCAATCTTGCTGAAAAGCACATGCACTGCACACACACACGTGGCATGAATGTTCGGCCCAAACATTTCTTGCCCAATTTCCAATATGAGGCCATTTGAGGAACAATCCTTTTCAGAGGACATTTCTACTACAATGTTCTTCCAAACTGACATAAAAGGAATGAGAAAGCTAACAAATTATTTTTCACCTTTCCCAGAACTCAACCTTCTCTTTAATAGTTATTTTATCAGAATTTGGAAATCAAAACTATTTAAGTCTTGAAAAAAAGTCTTCATTGTCCTGTTTACTTTCAATAGCATGATGCAGTATATGTTCATAAAAGTTACATTTTGTAGATACCAATGACAACCAAAATAACCTAAATCATCAGTTGGTTGTAGACACAGTAAATGAATTTGCCTTCAATTTTCTCACTCTATAGAACATATAAATGCAAATTACCATGTGCATCCATTTTATGGGGAATATTTGTAAACCTTGGTTTAATGTTACCGGTACTATTACATTTGGTTTCATATAATTGGATAGATTAATGAAACAGCGTTTGTATTACAAAATACAAGGGTGTGTTTATTGGGTTTCAGACCATTGAAATTGTAACTTAACACATGTTGTTGAAAGTATGCCTGCAATTTGAAGGTCATTAAAACTTTTTATGCTATCCTGTCATAATAGATGGCAGTTTCAGAGTTTTGAAAGTGTACACATTGAAAGTGTACCAATCACCTAAAAAGTAATTTGTGTACAACTAGAATGTATAAAATGAACCTTAAAACACTTTACCTGGCCTTCAAATGTATTAACGGTAACGGAACCCAACTCTGAGTTGGGGTTTCTTATTCTCTGCGAGCGCGTACGGATGCATGGACCACTAGTCTCACAAGTCCTCACAAGTCACTGTAATGTTTATTGGGAGTGTATTTCAACTTGCAATATCTCTTTATAGAATCAACAATTAAAGCTCATTCTTTTAATATACTGTGGAGACATGGAACCCCTAACATACAGAACAAAATATTTGTTGGTATTGGTACACTTTAAATGCATTTTATACATGACCAATCAAAGTCATATTTCATCTATATTAGTTAGCCCTTCTAAGAGAAAAGAATATTTTCTATTTTCTCCTTTCAAAGGCCATCGTTAATAAGCCTTTATTGCATAAGAGTAACAAATTGACAATTACAGGAATTGGAGAGAATAATGAAATGAATCCCATATCATTATTCTACAAATTTATGTACGATATTCTAATCGAATTTCAAAAAAGACATCGGTTGAGAATATGTAAAGTTCTTTTACGTTAGACTTTGTTTATGATTTGAAGCATTCCTTCCTAGATATTCTCATATACTAGTGATGATCGTCTTATTTTTGTATTTATTTTCAGTACACCCTAGAAACATTCACAGAGAAGAGAACTACTAAATGGGTGCATGAACCATTCTCAGGTAGGATTATAGTCTTATCATTTCTACTTGGGTATGCTGGACAATCTATCCAAGATGTTTCTTTATCATCTTCTTCTTTTCCTTCCTCCTCATCTTCCTATCATTTATCCTCTTTCTTTTCTTTTGCTTTTTCTTCTTCTTCTTCTTCTTCTCCTTCTCCTTCTCCTTCTTCTTATTCTCCTTCTTCTTATTCTTCTCCTCCTTCTTCTTCTCCTCCTTCTTCTTCTCCTCCTCCTTCTTCTTCTTCTCCTTCTTCTTCTTCTCCTTCATCTTCTTCTCCTTCATCTTCTTCTCCTCCTTCTTCTCCTTCTCCTTCTCCTTCATCTTCTTCTCCTCCTTCTTCTCCTTCTCCTTCTTCTTCTTCTTCTCCTTCTCCTCCTTCTTCTTCTCCTTCTCCTCCTTCTCCGCCTCCTTCTTCTTCTTCTTCTTCTTCTTCTTCTTCTTCTCCTTCTCCTTCTTCTCCTTCTTCTCCTTCTTCTTCATCTTCTTCTTCTTCTTCTTCTTCTTCTTCTTTTAGCCTGATCAATCTGGAATTGATTGTAGACAGTCTCTAATACTGGTGAATCATGAACGCTAGAAGTAATTGTATGTATTGTTGATGTGATCCCTAGGTCAGCCCATTGATGGTCCTCAGAATGGTCCAGCTCCTCTCCCATGGAACATTGCTGTTAACATCCCAAGCATGTTTAAGAACAGCATTGCTAAGCTTGAAGTTCCTCATACCGCATCAGTAAAGGTAGGCATGAAAGATAAAATAAAGAATCACTGCGTTCCTACAAGTTTTAGTTGACAGGACTGATCAAACTTTTAGTTTTTTAGTGGCTTGTTTGCTTGTTTTCTTGACATGAGATTTGTTCACGTAGAAAGAAGCCTACTAGTTGAGTCAATGATTAGGTAGTATTTACCATTGCTTTGAATGTTTGGTGATAATCATTTTCATGTCCGAAGGGTTAAATTTCAATAAAAGTTTCAAATAAACGTGATTTATGGTTTTTCTTTTCCTCTCACCATCCATGGTCTCTTTTTAAGCTGTGAGGGGTAATGATACAGATGATCTTGTGCTTACCTTGTTTTTGCCTAAATTCAATTTCATCAACATCTGTTTGGTATATTACATGTATCATTTATACCATATTTACATTAAGTTAAAAGGCAACAACTTCTTGAACGTTTTATCATAATAAATCCTTAGCAAGCCTTTACAGTGATTGACATCAACTCATTTCGCAGGAGCTGTAGAGTTTGTTTTGTACAATGGGTTTGTGAAGTGTTTATGTCGTGACTTTTGATCTTTCCTCCTCAGCCATGTCATGACTGCCATGCCATGGGATTCCGTAGATGTCACACCTGCTTAGGACGTGGAAGGGTAAGTTCAACCCATGTAGCAATCAAAAAAAATTTAAAAACCAAAGGGATCTTAAAAACCTTATTTAGATATATTTAGAGGAATGGAAAGTCATTAATAATGCCTACTCTCGGTCACTTCATTACTAGGGAAAGTATACACTACATGTATTTTGTTGTTTGAATGTCTGGATTCATCTCCCTAAACAATAGTGTCTGCACAGAAGAATGATTTTCATGTATTTCCACAATTATATTTTGAATTTTATATAAGACCTCAAAGTTGATATTACAGTGAAACCTGTCTATAAAGACTGCCCAAAAGAGACATGAAAAGCGGTCTTTATGAGCAGATGGTCTTTATGTACAGCTTTCTTTCATACATGTTTATAATGAAAAACACTTTCCAAGGGAAAAGGAAATTGTGGTCTTTATAGACAGGTGGTCGCTAAAGCAGGTTTGACTGTATTAAGGCAAGTATTCTGTTTTGAAGTATCTCCTACTTATCTCTAAAATTAACCTCAATATGATGATTCTTTTTTACAAATGTCTATATTTGTTGCAGACCCGATGTCATTCTTGCCATGGTCATGGTCGTCGTCATGTCAGCCATTATGACCATAATGAGAAACGACACATCTCTCGTTGGGAGACCTGTAGTTTCTGTCACGGGATGGGTAGAAGGAGGTTTGTATTAATGTCAATAAGAAAAATCCTTGTTATGAGATTGACCAAGAACCCAAGTACATGGACTATCTGTGAATCCTACTGATACTATTTAATTTTTAGAATACTTTTTGAAAAATCAGTCCAAAAGGAGATTGGATGCAAGAGTATATAGATAGCACCAATAGTATAAAATTCTTTCTAAATTAATTCATTAGATATTGATTTCTTATTATTCCTGTTGGAAATAAATTTTAAAGTTTTTCCCTACTGTCCTGCAGAAAGACTGATAAAGGTTTGATAAGGAATTTGAAATAATATCATTTGCATCAAGGTCCTGTACATGAGCCTGAATGGTTAAGAGTAGGCATTTTGTCCGTCCGTGACATTTAATATTTATGGATTATGATTTTAATTGGCAACCATGGTAATCAAATTTCATCAAATTTCAACTCCTTCAGCGATGCCCTTCACAATGAAACAAAAAGTTGATCTCTTCAATTAAATACTTATTTTTCTACAGGCCTAACTTTCAAAAAATCAAATGTCCATCTGTGACTAACCTATCGGGCTCACGTATACATGTATATCATTACTTTCTCATTCTTTCCGTACATGTTATTTGCTGCTATTATTCCAAACTTAATTTAATATGTTATCAGTCGTTTGAGACACTGTATGTTAAGTAAGCCTGAGTCATATCGAATATTTCATAAACCGGGATTCGACGGCTTTGATTCGATCGAATACCGGTTAATCGATAAATGATGTGCGGTGAAAACAGAGTTGCACACAGTTGCACGCAGTGTATGCACCATGCACCGGTGACCGGTCCGCTGGCATCGCGGGCATGGGCTCTCGCTGCTCGAAATTAATAACGATAGCCCGCTAGCCAATGGCTAGTAAAAATCACAGCGGACGAGCCAAAATCTTAAGTTTCTAGTCCGTATGGCTAGCTAAAATGTCACTAGTGTCGCACGAAGCGATGCTCATTGTCGACACACCCGACAATGATTCAAATTCAAAGAATTAATAATCTTACTTTGTCTTTGGAGAGCTGAATGGAACACGTTTGTTCGATGCCCAAAAAAAAAAACAATACGAAATAAACTTTTCGTCGCTCAATATAGACTCGACTTCATTCAGCTTCAGAGATCATTCAGAAGTAATTGCCAATTTGATGAGAGTGTGATATTAGTTATTGCGAATTAAGTAGGAACACTCGTACTCATGCCCGTATTTATCATGTTCAATTATACAATTGACAATGCAGAGAGAGTGCAAGAAAATTATCGTAAACTTCAGTTCGTAACGACAAAACGATTTTTCCATAGAGAAAGCACAGGTAAAGCGCGACGTCCTCCGCGAGCGAATTAGCGAAAGTTAGCCAACAGTTTGAACTTTGAAGTCGCCTTCACGTTCTCTGCTAGTATATATGCTGTACGTTACGGAGTTTCTTTTTTTATTTGATTTTTTCATGGCGGCTACGGTAGTCAAAAATCTGGCGGACTACAAATCGATGCACCGAATTTGCCAAAACGTATTCGGGAGTCGATGTCTTCGATCGAACACCGGCTAACCAATCGATTCGACTCAGGCACTTTATGTTAAGATGGATAAATAGAATAGTGTTATCAAATGTGTTATAATTTCTCATTTGTAAAGATGTTTTACATGCCATGGCCATGGACAGATCACATGCTGTACCTGCTCAGGACGTGGAAGTCTCAAATGTTTCATCCAACTCACTGTCAATTGGTATGTTTGCACTCTTGGCCTGAAGGAGTCATGATATTCTATATCATTTGATTCCCCTGATCATAATAGTATCATGGTATTTCTACAAGTATTATATATGATTACATGAGCATATAGTATATTGTCTCCAAGCAGTTGGTCAGCAAAATAGACTCTGCATGTATGGTCATTTGCTTTTTTCTGACTAGTACAGTCAAGTCTGAATTTTCATTTAGAAAGCTTTTTCTCATGTACTGTATTGAGATAAATTATTTTATGATTTTTCCCTTTATGTGGAACCTGAGATGTAATTTTGATGTAAATGCTTTAAGGGAAATCAAACCTTAACAGCAAGTTGATCTGACAGAAAGAGGAAAAATCAGAGAAGCAGATTGGTGAAAGTTTGAACAAAATTGGACAAGCAATAAGATAGTTATGAATTTTGGAAATTTGTAATCACTTTTCATATGGAAATTTCAAATTGGTCGAATTGGTAATATCAATGTGATATAGTGGCGGACAACTCCCCCATTTGCTCCAACACAAAAAATGACTTTCACAAGCGCTTCTGAGAAAACCGCAAATTAATTATATTTTTGTGTACGACAAATGGGAGATTTGACCACCGGTATGTCACAATTGACCCACCAAATTTCCAATTTGAGATTCGCGTGGTTAATGATCTTGTTTTACAAACATCCCTGACTTTCTTATTCCTTGTCCGATGTCTTTCAAACTTTCACCATTATGTTTTTCTTTTTTTATCTGCATTTACACAAATCATCTTATTACCAAGGTTGGATTGCCCTTTTTAAGACTTTTTTTTTCTTTCTTCAAGATTCTATATTACCTCTATTATATTATTCAGAGGACAGTTATGACAATGTAGAGTGAATCACAATCTAAATCCTACAATGCGAAGAAAACTGGAATAAAGCATACACATTTTCACTTTGTCACATCAAAGTTTCCAATTGACATTTTGGGTGTAGAGTTAGAAATCATTTATTAAAACCCATTTCAATGCATTTCTTATGTTCATAGGACAAACCATATGAATGACAACATTGTGGAACGTACTGCCCTACCAGATGAACTTATCCGTAATGTAACTGGACAAGTGGCTTTCAAAGAGGAAAACGCAAGAGTAAGAATTTTTTTTTTATGTTCACATTTTTTTATTACTTTTATCTCAAGTTATATGTCTTCTGAAGAAATCAAAGAATTGACATCATTTTATCTTTCAGTAGCCTGCTAGCTTTAATCTTAGTGCATCAGACTGAAATTGGGAAAAGAGGGGAAAAAAATATTTTAAGGATTGGATCTGTGTTTTAAGAGCCACATAATTCAATTCAATTCAGTTCAAATTAACATTTATATTCTTCCATTGATTTTGACAACATTCAACATCGGTTCAAATAGTACAATTTACATGTATATACAGTAGAATGAACATCCTGAACTGAAGAGGGATCATTTTATAAAATTCTATCTTGTAAAATCTATTTTGCTTCATTTACCTTCTTCCAACTTTGAATCATCAATAAATAATCCATGAAAAACATCTGCCATTACCTCCTTCTAATTTTATGTGTTGTGTTTTTGTTTAGGTTTGGCCCATTAATCACTTCCCTGATCAGTCAATCAACCAAGCCTCCAGAGAATTAGTCCAGCAACATTCTAGTGCCTTCCAGCTGGAACGCATCCTACAACAGGTAAGGTCAATTGGTCAATTATGGATCTATCATGGGTCACAGGATATTACTGATCGGTTGTACAGGGTTCACATGATGGGTGTTAGATTATAATTAAGTGTTAAAAAATGGGACTGGTTATATTGATGTTAAAATTCAAAATGAATCAACACTTTTATTGATTGTGATATCAAGATAAAGTCATGCTAAGAAATCATTTGAAGGGGTTAACCTACACTCTGTTAGCACATTGTAAATCAGTGAAAGTTCCTACCATATTGATAACTTTATTCCTAGTATTAGGATATATGTGTGTTACACACTGAGAAAAATTGGACAGAGGCATTCTCATATGTTAGCTTAAGATTGGAGACCATGCCCAAGAAAATTTTGAGGATACACTCGGATATTTGCCATTCATTATTAATCAGACCAAGATTACAAATGTTACAATTATGTTTTAAAAGCTATGTGTATTTAATTTCAATAATTTATTTTTCACTGCCAATTACAATCAGGAAAACATGATTTAGGAATAAGAATGAAATGAACTTTTTTTCCTTTTCTTTTGTGTTTTTAACAGCGCCACCAGGTTCGCATCATTCCTGTTGGTGAAGCCTTGTGCCGATGGAAGGATAAGAACTTTTCTTTCTTCGTCTACGGCTTTGAACATAAGGTCTATGCACCAGACTACCCCCAGCAGTGCTGCTGTGGATGTACCATTCTGTAAACCAAGGAATCCCATGCTTCAGAAAGATCTACGCATGAAATTGATACAGTGTGTTGTTGAGTTGGATTTGTTGATTATTATGCTTCCAGCTCTATCAGTTATAATTGTATCTTCCTAGGCTAGAGTGGATTTTAACAATATGAAAAGATTATTGTATAATCATAGTGGTACTGATTGTGAATAGCCCTTGCTAAGTTTCTTGAAAAGCTTACATGATTGCAGTATTCTTATCTTGTTGCAGGTAGAGGAATATATAACCTTGTATACAAAAAGAGGCAACTCAGTTACAATCAAGAAAATGTTCAGGCTCCCTATGTAAATATCTACCTTTGATGCTATTGTACGCATACTATTCTTGCTACTTGTTTTCTATCATACAATGTGCAGAGTGATCTAAATCGGCCAGTACAGTTTATATCCATCAGTGTTTGTGTCATTACACTAACTGAAGTCTACTTAATGTAAAAACTAGTATTTAGTTGCATAAAAATATTTGTCACAGATACTCTAGTTAGATGTGCCATTACTATTTTCCATTGACTTCTATCTTTCATATATTGACAGAGAAACATGAGAAACCAATAACAGATATAGGCATGTTTATCTTTATTCCTGAAATTTGCCAACCATTGTCTTCATAATGAAGATGAATAAAGGAATAAGACATTTCAAATCAATTCTTGTTCTACTTACAAAAACAATTGATTAATTCAGCTGTAGGTAAATATATGAACTTGCAACATTGCCTTGTTAATTAAATATTTCTAATTAATATGTTTTATAGACCAGGATCATATTTGTTGAACATGACAAATAATTGTTTCATTGATCTGTACATATTTGATTATTCATGTATATAGTTTTTACAATCAATAAAGCCTTAGATATAGAAATATATATCAATTTTATGACAAAAAAATATACGTAGATGAATTTTAACAATGAATATGAATATAGCCTTGTTCATGTTATACCCCTGATGTTGTTGGATATTATAACCTGTCTGATGTCATTCTCAATCATATTGTGTTGTAGCCCTAGTCTGTGTAGGTTTAACTATATTTGAAGTTCAATCAACCCGAGTGTTTACAGAAAGGCATACATCATTATTATCAATTAGTAATCTTATTTTTAGACAGAAAACGATCGACTAGTCTTTTGTATGTATGGTTCATTAATTTTTACTATGCATATGTTACTATTATGATGGTTACTGTTAATATAACGACATATTCAAATTTCAGTGCTTTACATAGAGTTCCAATTGTGTAGTATATCTAAATTGAGTGTATTCTTTTTGTTTAATGTGATGTGTTGGCTAGTATTCTATCTTAATCCTTCTCATGTGCAGAAAGAAAATACAGTACAGGTATGTAAAATAGAATACCATTTAAACTATTTTACTTCAGATTTATGCCTTAAACTTTCAATCAGTACTTTGTCAAAATATCATATTTATTTTAGAATCAGAATTGTACCTCCATTCTCTTAACTGAGATAATTTTTATAATTGCCAAATGCTTGTTTTATTAAATATTTAATTTTACTTCTTAGTCTTTACATATAACTTGTATATCTTTTTTGTAGCAATTATCAATCTTTACATTGATTGTTTTACAAGACTTGTTTTCTGATAAAGATTATTACTACACCGTCCTTTTAATTTCTTACTGTGCTTCATTAGAAAACACTGTTGTGAACTTACTTATAGCAAACAAGAAACTTAAAAAAAAAAAAATCATGGCAATTGTTTACTTTTTAAAATCAAACTAAGGATGGAAATGTAAATTATGCGATTATAGAAAAAGTACAAATAATTTCTAAAAGTGTGTGTACTAATCTTTGTTTTAATAAATTCTTTTAATCTTGCCATCATTCTCGTAGTGCTAATTATGTAATGCATTCAATTTTCAGTAGTTAGATTTTGTCCATACTAGTTTTGAAATGGATTAAATAAAATAAAATGTTGATTGACAAATAATTTGATACTCATGTGTATGAATCTATTGAATATATTTTGCACACACACACCCGCACATATACACAAACTCTGTCTCATTCTTCATCCCTCTCTCTCTCTCCCCCCTGTTCTCCCTCACTATTTCTCCCTTTCTCCATTTCTCTCCATTTCTCTCCATTTCTCTCCATTTCTCTCCATTTCTCCTACTCTCTCTCTCCCTTTCTCTTTTCCTATCCCTCCCGTCCACTCTTTCTGTGAATAAAGTATATCATGTGGGCTATATTAGCTGAGAGAGAACACTCTATTTTGATCCCCAATTTCAGAAATGTATCATTTAGTATCGGATTTCTTGACAAAGAAGAATTTCAGGAAGATTTCGAAGGTTACATGAAAATTGATGTTTAGCTAATTTTTAGATGCTTGCAATACTGAATGCAATTAAAATTCAGTAATTAAAATGACCACATTGTTTTGCTATAGGACCTGAATTATAATCGAACAATGATCAGTGCTCAATTTGGGCAGTATCACATTAGAAAATCTGAAATTTTATTTTCAAGTTAAGATTCCCACCAATATGGATCTTAATTTCTGTGCAACAGTTTTCTTCTTTTCCAAGAGCAGAAAACAATCTATCAATTAAAAATTAAATGATACATAAGGAATAATGAGAATTATATTTCTTTGTAAATTGAGACTCAAAGAGGCAAAAGTTTCTGAGTTATCATACTGATTTTTTTTTCTTTTTCTAATGTTTTAAGTCTTGCACGTGAAAAACTGCAAGTTTGCTTTTATTTAATATCCATACACCGATAATAACAGGTGCATATCCTGACCCTACACTGGTTCTATGAATCAGAAGAAACATTACAAATTTATCCCATGCATTAATATAGCCACAGATGCCTCACTGCCAATGTGGAATTGCCAATTTGAAAGTTACAAGCAAAACTTACTGTAATGTTTCAAACAAAAGATGGCGCTATACCATTTGTTAATATTGATCATGTTCAACGCGCTAATAAGCATACGCTGTATATCACTGTAAGGATTTAAACAAAAGATGGCGCTTTACATTTTATTTGCTGCAAGTCGCACATCATTTGCCATCCCCATTCGTTTATGCATTGGAAATGAGAAATATAAAAATCTCTGAAAAGTAGATGTTATCAATGACACAATGTCATGGATAATTTGTAGCCATAACATTACTTTTTTTGGTTATCTGTAACGAGATTATCTGTAAATGTATTTATAGGGTAACCACTATGTTAGCTTTTTGTTGTTTGTGCTTATCAGTAAAAAAAACAAAAAACAAAACAAAAGAGTAAAGGATTCCCCTAAAAATTTCATTCCGAACAAGTCTCGCTCTCTCTCTCTCTCTCTCTGGGCTGATATACATCATTCATTTTTCTAATTACATTTAAACATAATTTTCTTAAATCAAAACGTATGCTACAAAAGAAAATTAATTGAATATTCAAGATTGTCAGTTATAAGAAGAAATAAAGCGGGTTTTTTTTTAATGTTTTCTTTAAATTGTTTAGTTTTGTTCCTTGATGACACGGCATCATAATTCATTAATCCCTTCAGATAATTATTTGACCTTTGAAATGCTGTGAGCACCGAATTCGGTAGCCTAGCTACAGCCGGGGTAATAATACTTTGGCGCTTAGAAACATTTGTATTAAGCGCATTATAAATGCAATGTATTATTATTATTATTATTATTTTAGTAAGATTCTTGTGCTTAAGTGACATTTCATAATTTTTGCTCCACTCTACCAGTTTGAATGAAAGACAAGTGATGTGTTTATATAATTTCCAAAATCCTGATTGATCACTTGTTTTTCCCCCGGTTTTTATTTGCTACAAGCACGATCAAAACTACTTTCGAAAAATAAACTCACGGGCATTTTCAAAGGCCTATTGTATTGCCCATAGAAATCAGGTTCGGATTACGTAATAGGCGATTGTAATGTTCGCACATTTCTAAAGGTGATAGAGTGGGCTATTGAAATTGCCTTCAGTTGATTTTTCGAAAGTAGTTTTTATCGTGTTTACAGTACTAAAAACCATGACCTTGCCTAGGAGTAAATTTTCAAAGGTCAGATCTTTTCTCATTTTTATACTTGGGGTATAGTTTTATTCAACTCTTTATTCGCAATGGATGATCTAAATGTGGCTATCATGTTATAGTATTCTTATATGGATATATAATATTATACTCATGCATAACTTCAATTCCATTTTGCTCTTATCTTCCGAAGGGAAACATGATTGTTGATTGTTGACCCTCCTCTCATTCCATCTTCTATTTTACTTTTTGTTTTTTCCTCGTTTTGGTTTATTTTTGCACATGTCTTCTTTGTCATGTTTGTCTATTCCCTCTCTCTCTCTATCTTTTCTCCCTCTTTCTGTTAGGAAAAAATGTATTCTGGTCCAAAAATAACTAGCTTTACATTTTCAAAAACATTTTTTTTAAATGAATCGTCTTATGTACATAACGAAATGATAAGTTAATGTTTGATTAATTGATAGAGGAAGCAAACTGAACGCCTTTAAAGGTATCTGAATATAGCCTATACAACCCCTAACTAGTATACTGTAGGTCCTTATTATAAGCAGCAACTAAACACAAAACCTTAAAATTCCTTAACAAAATCAGCTTAAGTACAAGCATTTGTTGAAAACAAGTGGTTGTAATTTTATATAAGTAGTTATACTTTTACAGGCACCCTGTCTGTCTCTGTAAAGTTTTAAACAAGAGATGGCGCTATACCATTTTTGGACACGGCACCACTTTTACATACAAACAACCGTCCGCTAACTATCGCTGTAGGGCTCACATAAGTAATTCACGGCCCCATTCACTCACGTGTTATAACGAAGGTTGTCTATAAATCATATTTTGAACACCCCTCGGTAGAAATCGTTTAAATTCACAGAATAGAGACAAAATATAAATATCTCTTAAATAAAGTACCTAATTTGGGCACTTTCCCGGCGTTAAAAAAAGATATTTAGGCTGAAACAAGGCTAGCCGAAATTTCAGCCCATTTGCACATAGAAACACTGGAAGTGCACCAGTGATAAAATAAATCCTTTAAAAATAATAAAAAGCTAGCCAACTTCGGCTAAGGTGTCAAATTGAAAAGAGTATGTCTATTAAACACCATTTACGCTTTTTAAATTTACTGAGGACAATCAATCGATTTTATATGAATATTTCTAATCAATTAATTTCAAATAATCTTTGCTCCGCCTCACCGGCATGCATTGCGAGCGGATGAATTACTTATGTGTGCCCTGTAATGCCTGAAACACAAGATGGCGCTATTTCATTTGTTGAACGCTAGCAACTTTTGTTGCAGCATTTAATTGAATGCATATCATTCATTTTATTTCCAAAGAGTTATCTAATAGTATCAACACCATGAAGACATCAAAAATAATTCCCAAAATATGACACAACTGATACAATTGTTTTCTTTATTTCTTGACATTTTCGAATGAAAATTTTCATCATTGTATTCTAAAACCAATGGAGCTGATCTGATAACAAGAGTCTGTACAGCTTGTTTAGAGGTCATACCAGCAAAACATGAAACTCAGTTTTTTAGTTTCTTATTTGTTTATCGGAGATATAATGGACATAATAAAATAAAAATGTCATTTCATCAAAATATATATTTAGCTTTCTTATTCTTTTCTTTCATTTTCTCTCTTTTCCTTTTCTTGTACCCTCGCCAATCTTATTATTTCTTTTTTTTTTTACTTCCTTTTGTGAATTTCATCTATTTGATTTATTTTAATAATTTTATCTTTATCTATTTATGTTTTATGTATCTGTTGGAGTGGAATTTCATCCCGTAATTGTACAGCTCTTGCATTCCGTCACGGAGTAAGTCCACATCATAGAGTTACATTCGCATGCACAGCAGTGCTGCACCGAAGATTTAATACTATAACGTTTAAACAAAAGATGGCGCTAGACCGCATATTTGACAAGTCGTTTAACGCGATACAGTTTTGCTGTGAAGACAAGCCTAGTCACTAACTCGATTGTCTGGTCATGTAGAGGGATCATTCCTTTATACATGGGTTGGAGTTTGAATTAATTATGATATGAATTGTATGATAGAAACAAAATACAACATTACAACATTGAACTTGATTTGACGAGTGGACAGCTGTAAAGAGAAATGCCAAATTAAAGGTCTTTGCCCACCAAGTCCCACCTCCCCCCCCCCCCCCCATATTGAATCACTTTTCGGAACCGTTTTCAAAACGGAGCTTGCACATTCCACGAACACAAAATATAAGTTTTGGGGTCTTAACACATTTGATTAGATCTTTTGTCGAAAATCAAAGTTTGACAAATATATATTATCTCAGAAAGTCTCATTATTTTAGGGGGGGGCAGGAATGAGGTGGCTTTTGGAAATAATTATGTGCTGAATACAACTCATGAACAGATTACTTTATTAGCCTAAAGGTTGCATTATTCTATTTCTATATAATTTAGGGTTGAACAAAAGTGGGTTAAAATAAATATTCTTTATACTTTATAAAATAAAAATAGTGATATACATCCATGTGTCATATAAAATGTATGTTGAATATAGACTACCATCCAAGTGATATTACATCACATGGAAACTAAAGTTTAGACTTGCAATCTGACGTATATTGGTTTTTAAAAAATAATTTTGGTAAAAAAACGTTTCTTTAGGCTATATATTTTCATATAAATTAGTGCTACTCTTTCTTCTTCTCCTTCTTTTTACAAACTTTCACTTATTTATGAAACTGTATGAGAGGTTTTGATTGTGTTTACTTTTCTCTTTATTTTCTGATTGTTACCAATTATACCCTGAAAGTAGTCTTAAAATTACAACTTGCCGCAAGCAGCAATTGCATCAAGCTATACTATGGCTGTAGTCCCTCTGCACATTAATTTTACTAATCATGAATTAGTAAGACATATTTTTTGTATATTCATGCAACAATCTTCATAAATACATATTGTAGTTTTGAATGTTGGTACAACATATAAACATTTTATCTCTATACCTGGCACCTCATAAAACACCACAGCTTATAATATTAACATGAATTTGATTAACAATTGAATGAATCCGAAATATAATAATATAACTGTTTAGGAGACCACATGTTAAGTGAGGATGTAAAGTTATCTTTATTACTTACAAGATTATAGCGGTCAGGGGAGCGTTTCATCAAGCATTTTGTCAGCGATTTTTACCGACAACTATAAGCTACTGAAATCCTTGCATCTGATTGGCTGAGAGCAAATTTGTCGGTAAAAATCACCGACAAAACGCTTCATGAAACGCTCCCCAGGAGATTACCGACTTTGTTCATTGCTAAAGCGCGGTTTTGTCAGATAGCGCCATCTCTTGTTTAAAACATTACACTGTTATTCAGTGACTGCTCTTTGCCGTTATGTATAACGGTAATTATTACTTGCATCAGAGATCTGGTTTAGCGCCATCTTTTGTTTTAAACATTACAGTAATACACAGCGACTGTAAGTTGCTGAACCGGCTGTGTTTTGAACATCATACAAATAAAAAGAAAAGAAAAGAAAAGAAAAATGCAATAGAAATAAATACATTAAATTTGCACATATTCTATGGTTCATTCCACACAGTAACCAAAGATTGTTTTATTTTATAGTCAGAGTTATCACTTTATCACGGTTTCTTATAGCAGAGGGAACCTCCACTTAGGTACACAAATAATCTATGAAGCTAAAGGAAAGGTTTAATCTGATTTGTTTGCTAATCTCCCGTTATCCCTTCACTTTGTGCTCACGTTAGTTTGATTGGCACAATTTACCATCACACATGCAACAAAGTTATTTTTATATACCCGGTAAGGCTGCCTGGTCTACACGCATTGCTACTGAAAAAGTCCTAAGCTTCTTCCTATACATTTTTTTTCAAGAGATTCCTAGAGTTTAATGATTTACATTTCCCCTCGAATTTCTCCCATTGCAATTATAGGTTCATTTATGTTCTTTTACTATTGTAAACTAGATATAATCCCTATAATCACACAAACCTTTTTTTTTTTAAATGAAGACTCCACGACCGGTAGACACCTACGAAACGATTCCACACCGCTCAATATACATGTAGCAGACGACGTACGCAATATGTAACTCTATGATCGTACCGTATACATGGCGCATGGCATGCCCTTAGCGCATAGCACGTAGCATGCATGCATGCACGCTTTTGTTTGCTGGGTATAAACCGTTGGCGTCACCTGTAATTGTATGCAGGAGCGTAAGTTTTTGATGCATTTTACATTCTATAGGTATCTTAAACGCATACAGATGTGTGTTGACTTATACTAACGATAAAATGTTTTTATTTCAGGTAAACCAGTATTTTTGATCCTTTGATTTCCATCCGAACATGTCGTATCGCACCACGTTGTCTTTGATTTTGTACAAGCATCTAGGCCCAGTCCCACACATGTAGATTTATGTGAAACTGAAGAAAGTGTTGTTGGTTGCATTTTTGTCGTTCACCCAAAATACACTCATAGGCCCTTGCCTATGTGGGACTGTGTCCAACATTCACTGTTGGAGCAGTCAAAAGCAGACAACAAAATTGCTCTAAACAAGATTTAATTTTCTTAAATTTGCTAGATTACCTGATTCAGGGACTCATCAACATGTAGGGATTCAGACTTGAAAATGAAAGTGAAATTTTAAATAATTATTTTCCTCTCTTGTCATGCCTGTATGAATGATCTAGCCTGGAAAAGGGCCTGCTGATACACACAAAAGCTATTGAAGCCTATTCACCCGTAAAAGCTAGTCTGGAGCACTCATAGGTACATGCCATTGCCGACTGTGTAGTAACGCAGCCAACACACATCCCATACACTCATAGGTACACGCCACTCACGGGTACATTACTGTAAAATAGTTGGTATTTTCTGTCGCATGTACTAAAGGTATGGGGGGGGGGGGAAATAAGATAAATATTTTAAATACTTGCTTTCAAATTCAGCCCTTAAAAATCTCACTCCTACCTCAAATGGCCGTTAGGAAGAACTTTTGATATTTACAGCAAAATCCAAAGTCAAAATCTTGTCCAAAACCACTCCCGGGTACATTTCTGTAAAATAGTTGGTATTTTCTGTCGCATGTACTAAAGGTATGGGGGGGAAAATAAGATAAATATTTTAAATACTTGCTTTCAAATTCAGCCCTTAAAAATCTCACTCCTACCTCAAATGGCCGTTAGGAAGAACTTTTGATATTTACAGCAAAATCCAAAGTCAAAATCTTGTCCAAAACCGGAGAAATCCCCGCCGATTTGTTTCGCGATCGCGTGTTGTTTACAAACTGCCGATGTCTTAGACTAAAATCGGCCAATATAATTTTTGTCCACGAAGAAACTCGGGATCGCAAGCGCACATCGATCTTTACGATCGCGCACACAGAAAATCGGAACTTTTCCGTGTACGCCATAGGGACCGAATTTTTGAGGACAAAACTCTTTTGGGGAGATGTCAGCGCCCGCGGCGACCAGGAAATGTACACAATGACTCCGATAGCTCGTTTCGCGAGAATCAACAGTAAATTGCGGATTTCATTTTTGTAAATATCTTTTCCAACATTGGTGAGTTGAATTTATTGTATTTCTTGGATATTTTGGGGTCGGTTTTTGAAAATTAAATGCCGATTTTGAGTGAATATTGGTGACTTTTGTGCAGTGGTGTTTTAAAAAGATGAGGTGTATGACTGCCTACATTATACACACGAAGTATAGGAATGTAGCTATGAGTGGTACACGCCATTGCCGACTGTGTAGTAACGCAGCCAACACACATCCCATACCTAAACTGCATCACTGTGCATTTTTGGCTATATTTAATTGAAACTCATATATTGCAGTTTACTTCAATTCAAATACTTATGTTGAATAATAGATGATTAAAACTTACCAGGTTGTTTTGTGACCTTTGAAGAGGGTTTCCTGAAATTTTGGGTCCTTTTTGTCGATAACTGCTATCGAGACTGTCCCGTCAGCATCCAGTTTGTATTTTTCACGATTATGATGAAGGGAGCCCTCAGCGCTCGTAGTAGTACCAGCGCGATCGGTTCGTCGATCTCCTACGAAGACCTGGAAGGGCCAAACTGACGACGTAAAAAAATTAAAAATATTACGTACGTACGTAGTAATTATTACGTACGTACGTACGTAATATTTTTAATTTTTTTACGTCGTCAGTTTGGCCCTTCCAGGCCTTCGTAGAATAGCTTGTGTGCGTAACATTCTGCGTACGTATCTACGGTGCGTAACCATGTAGAGCGGCCTCACCAGTGCGCAACATATTGAGAGCAGTCGTCATCCGTATGGAGGTGTGGGTAACAAGTACCAAAAAGAGGGCTGTAAATGTAAGTTTTTATAACTTTCTACATTTTGTATCTTAACGAACTGATAACTTAAAATCTAAAGAATGATACTTAAGTATCAGTTTGCCCACAAAAACCTCCATTTCAAACAAAATTACATCTGTATCCCCAATACCCAGTATACACACATGTATATGATCCTAATGGTCAATATGACCATTGCTTGCTGATGTGGTCTGGAGTACAAGGTTATCTTCAGATAAGCTTGTACATGTATAAGTGCCCAAAATATGACTATGTCTATGAAGTATGATTGACTGTCTAGTAGTAGTAGTAGTCAGGTGTCTTATAAATATAAAGTGAAGTCAGTCAAAACATTATTACCGGTAGTTAGTTCATCATTGCTTAGAAACCGGTGCACCTATGCTTTTGCTTTTGCTGGTCTATGTTGGGGTGCAATTTTTAATGAATTTGTCATCACGTGCCTGCTGCTCGCTGAGACTGAGTTAAAACTTAATATCACAAGTACACAACGCTGTCGCAAAAGCGACAGCGTTGTGTACTTGTGATATTTAAGTACGAGCTGCCATTCTCTAGTGTTGCGAACCGCGACTACAAAAGTGCGACTACATGCTTTTCACTGAAATTACATATATTATTCATCTAAAAATTAAACTAAATAAACTTCAGCTATTGATTGATTGCATTCATTGAGTTAAATTTAGTTAACCAACTTACCAAAAACGATGATTTATTGTGTCATCTGCCCACAGTCAAATGGCAGCATGTACTCGCGCTCACTCATAGCTACATGACTATACTTCGTGTGTAGAATCTAGGCAGTCGTACACCTCAACTTTTTCAAACACCACTGCACAAAGTCAAAAGTCACCAACATTCACTCAAAATCGGCATTTAATTTACAAAAACCGACCCCAACATATCCAAGAAATACAATAAATTCAACTCACCGATGTTGGAAAAGATAATTCCAAAAATGAAATCCGTAATTTACTGTCGATTCTCGCGAAACAAGCTATCGGAGTCATTGTATACATTTCCTGGTCACCACGGGCGCTGACATCTCCCCAAAAGAATATTGTCGTTAAAAATTTGGTCCCTATCGCGTAGACGGAAAAGTCCTGATTTTCTGTGTGCGCGATCGTAGAGATTGACGTGCACTTGCGATCCCGAGTTTCTTCGTGGACAAAAATTTTATTGGCCGATTTTAGTGTAAGACATCGGCGGTATGTAAACATGTGATCACGAAACAAAATCGGCAGGGATTTCTTCGGTTTTGGACATGATTTTGAAATTGGATTTTGCTGGAAAGATCAAAAGTTCTTCCTAACAGCCATTTGTGGTAGGAGTGAGATTTTTAAGGGCTGAATTTGAAAGCAAGTATTCAAAATATTTTATCTTATTTTCCCCCCATACCTTTACTACGTGTGACAGAAAACACCAACTATTTTTGCATGCATATATCGTAGTGGTCAATATGACCACTATTCATGGTTTGCTCGTGCTGCACTTTTTGAAAGGTCACACCCATGTGTAACTATACACAGTGCTGTCGCGAAGCGGTACCGCAATGGACAGGTTTTGGCAGTCAAAAGTTGAAATTTTGTACCCTGTGGACATTTCCTGATGGCTTGCTGGGGATTGAACTTCAACAAATCCATCCAAGCAATTGATTTCATGTGAGTATAACGTGAAATTGGAAGTTTAACATACATTTAAAATTAATTTTGTACATTGTTTTTAGCAACATTGAGGGGTGTCGCAATGAAAGTCTATGTGTCCTTGTCAGACGGACGCCGTGCTTTGCACGGCGTCTGGTCGGGCTAAGACTGAGTAGGCCCTAGTCTACATTTTTTTTTTTTTTTTTTTAAGCGATTTCTGCTGATAATCCTGATATTATTTGATAATTGTTTACTTCGTCAGGAATTCTGATTTGTCTTAACATTTACTTGAGTTTTCCATTTTCATCTTGCTTATGTATTGATGTTTTCTAAGTTTTTACAATGTTAAAATTTATCATATTGTTAGAAGCAGATTTTTCAAAATTGTTATTACAAAATAAAACAGAAAACTAAGACTAGTTTTGGAACGTATGTTCGTGTTTTTATAATTTCATCATATTCCAGTTCAATTTGTATGTTCACTTGTGTTAACGTTGACATTCCATTTAGGGAAATACTAGATTAACAGCGGATTAATCGGATTAGATTAATTTCACATGCATGTAATTAAATACAAGGCAATCCTATATGTGGATGATATATGAATATGTTTAGGCCCTGATAAAAGTTAAAACACTATCATAAAACAACTTGTGGTATTGGTAGTAGTGCGAGTGAGAAAACTATTTATTCTTCACCTCCACCCTACAGTCACTCACGGAACCATTCCTTTGTGGAACTGTGTCCATTTTGATGGCGAAGGGCTCTAAGTTGAAGGGGGAAAATACTTTATTACATTGTAATATATTGTAGGACAAAAATACACTGCCAAGTTGTCCTGTACTTCAACAGAAGAAGGATGATAAAATATCCAGACGATCGCGGCAGTACAGACATATGGGGTGTGAGGTTATCTATAAATAACCTTGCATATAATAGATTACATTTCTATCTAGTACTTAATACAACAGTTTCCTAAGTGTATGTGTGAGAGCTGTACAATAGTACACCAGAAGGTTGCGTGTGCTACAAAGGAGGAGAAGGAGTACATTTGTATGTAGTTAATGTATGTACTGTTTATAACAGTTACTTGTAATAAAAAGCAGATTTTTTTTTCTGTTATATGTGAATATACATAACATTAGTATGTATGACGATATACTGTAATTTATCGGATTTTATTGAGCTAAAAACTATCAAAAACAAGGACAAACTGTCCAAAGACCGATAATTGTCTTGTGTACAAATTAAAAAATTGTATACATGTACAAATGAATACCACATAGTAAATATAAATAAAAGTAATCAATTACAGTAAATAAATGGCTATAACATGTGACAATACAATACATTAATTACTACCAAATGGTAGAGTTGTAGCACAAGAAGAATGGAAGAAGGAGAGGGGAGAGAAAGAAAGGGAGGAGGAGAGAATATAAGCTAGGGAGAAGGGGAGTAAATATCAAGTACATTAAGAAAAAGAATAAATACAAATACAAGTACAAAGCACTCACTATTAATGGCATCTCATTGGAACTATAAAGCACATAATGAAATTTAATGTGGAAAATGTGGCACCTTACATGTACGCATAGAATGTTCTTACTGTCACTTCCTGCCTGTGCCATACAAGAATTTTGAATTTTGAATTACGGCAAGGTAGTTGGCATAAATGTCACTATTCCTCAACTGATGAAGATTGATGATTAATGTGATAGTTGATAAAAAAATTTGTGCCTTTTTAAAGATTGAATAATAAATCACGTAAATATATCCTGATGCTAGGTTGTGTCACAAGATGCAAGGTCAAGATTCACTTTTTAATCTTGTTTTCTGTCTGTTAAACACAGACTATTCTATTTTCTCTAGGAGATGGTTGTATGGGAAAACAATATTTAATAATGTTTCATTTGCTTGTGTATGGACATGTGCACTGATGACCCCCTCCCCCCAAAGCAAAGAATAAAAATAGGTTCGTAATCAGCTCCTAATTAGAACACATTGATAAAAAGGTCAAATAAGCAGGGAGAGAAATTGTTTGTAGCAATGTTATTGTTGTGCTGCCCATAGATTAGAAATACATGACATGAGATGGCAATTTCCAACAATAAGAATATGTTTGACAGTTTGTGAACATCATCTAATTAGCTTGGAAGTTTTGTGAAAAATATACATCTAGTGGACAATTTAAAGGGAATCAAACAGCCTGCTCTTTTCGGATGGACTTTTCGGATGGACTATTCTTATGCCAGCCAGAGCTTCATTTGGTTCGTTTTGTACTTTGAAAGAATGATGTTCTTTAGTGAGCAGGTCTGCTGAGTCTCTTCAGGTTTCTGTAGGTTTTTTAATATTTTGTTCAGGTGACATGTTTTTGTACTTCAAGTGTATGTTGGAGCATGTACACCTTTGTTTAGTCCAACTGCCCTTTAATACAGATATTTGAACATCGACATCAAACTACATTTTCAGTCATGACTGCTCATGTGTAGCACTGAGCATACACCATCTGCTCAATGTGGATAGGGGAAAATAGCTTCCGGAAATAATGTCTGTGTAGTGCCTATTCATTGTAACCTCGTTGTCTTTGTTCCATACAGTATTCATATATCTATGTATTCTTTTCGGTTCTCTCGATTGCAAGAACTCTAATAAAAGCTGTGTTCTTGTAATGGCGTACTAGTTTCCTGTTCATAGTATTTGCTCAGTAAAAACAGTGAGAAGATACTGTACGTGTCCTTAAAGTTTATGGCAATATAAAAAGTCCAGCTCTTCAGATTTGATGTGAAGAACATGTACCTTTCTGTAATTCTACACAAAACCAATCTACATGGCTAAGGGTGCGTTTATGCTTACTTTGTGAAGGCAGAATGAGTATTTTGAAACGCTCATCTAAAACGCTCATCTAAAACGCTCATCTATTATGCAGTTTTACGGGGTACTGTTTATGCTTCTTTTCTCCAGGCGAATTCAGGCTCTGTAGCTGTATTTGAGTTACTGTATGTATGTAATAAGGAAAGCTGGAAAGAGGAAATGATAGGGAAAAAAAGAAGAATAAAATAAGAAAGATAGAAAGAGGAGAAGATAGAAGGAAAAACAAAGAATAACAAAATGAAGACAGGAAGAGGAAATGATAGGATAAAATCAAAGAAGAACATGAGGAAAGAGAGGAAGATAGAAGGAATAAACAAAGAATAACATTAGGAAGATAGAAGAAGAAATGGAAGAAGGATAAAAACAGAATAATATGAGAAAAATAGAGAGGAAATGATAGGATAAAACAAAGAATAACAAAGATAGAAAGACGAAATGATAAGGATAAAAACAAAGAATAACATAAGGAAAGATAGAAAAGAAGATAGGATAAAAACAAAGAGTAGCATTAGGAAGATAGAGGAAATGAAAGGATAAAAAACAAAGAATAACATAAGGAAAGATAGAAAAGAGGATAAAAACAAAGAATAACATCAAAATAGAAAGACGAAATGATAAGGATAAAAACAAGGAATAACATAAGGAAAGATAGAAAAGAGGATAAAAACAAAGAGTAACATAAGGAAGATAGAAGGAAAAACAAAGAATAACATAAGAAAGACTGAAAGAGGAAATGATAGAACAATAAAACAAAGAATAACATAACTACATGTAAAGATGGAAAGAGAAGAAGATAGTTTATATGACGTCATATAAACGTGTTTACAAATGATCGTGCGTTTATGCTTCCCCAGAAACCGTCTTTCTAGAGAAACGCTGATCGTAAATGCACATTTTTTGTGCGTTTACGATCGGCCTTCACGATCAGTGATTATACAAAATTGAGAAAGGACCCAACCGTCTTTTGAACTAAACGTGTAACAAAAGCCTCATTCTGGCCTGAAAAAGGTGAGCATAAACGCGCTCTAAATGTTACATTGTCTCATGGCTTGCCTACAGTGTACATAATGCATGTGTGGTGTATGTTCAATAAACATCAACCCACCCCACAGACTGAACTTTGTACTGAATGAAAATATTTGTTCTTCAATTGAGAAAGATGAAAAACACTTGAGATGGGGTTTACTACCTCCAAACCTTACCCTCACTCTACACCTCATGGAAAACTTCTTTTCATACCCTTTCATTTCCTCCACAGAATCCAATTAATTTTTTTTTTTTTATTTATTTTTCTTTTTTTTGGGGGGGTTAATTGCTCTTTCTCTTGATATATCTTATTTCAACTTTGAGTGATGCATTGATTAATTCTGCTATAATACGTTGTTGGGTTACACAAAGTTTTCTTGCTTAACTTTTTTTCCACTTGACTGTTCCCCCTTTATCCAGAATGGCCTTACAGTTTCCAATATGATTACAATTTGACCCCCAATTTAAAAAATTTCACGTGATTGTTAATGTTCTAATGCTTTGTATTTTAAAACAAAATATTTATGACAATGTCAATGAAGACTCCTAATAAAATACCCCCCCCCCCCATATACTGATCATGATATCTTGAATGGTTAGTGCTTGCATCCTCATGTTTTTTCTCTTTCTATACATCTATCCCAACCACAGCTCACTTATTCAGTGTGGGAGTATGTTGTGCTACCAGGAATTCAAATGTTTACGATTATTTGGTCTTGTAAATCATACCACGTTTACACATTGAGCGGACTCTCAGGTTCGACAGAGAGTCATGTCAAACGGCAATTTTATGATGTATAAATGCGATCAGTGTGATCAGAGACTCGGGTCAAACACGCCTTTTTAGCTCCGCCAGAATAGTAGGTTTCGATCCGAGAGTCGTATCAGACCCGGTAATTTTTTTGATGTATAAACAGAAAGCCGTGTCGAACACGGCAATTCATGACGGAAAAACAAAAGAAGAAGAACAGAATTAAAGAAAGGGAGATGAGAGAATGAAAAACAATGAAATTCACTAAGAATTAGGAGGAAACAAAGAAATACATGAGCAAAATAGAAGAGAGAAAACGAACAAAATAAAAACAAAGAAATTCATTATGAATTAAGAGGAAACAAAGAAATACGTAAACAAAAATAGAAGAGAGAAGATTGAAAGAAGGATAAACAAAGAAATTCATTGAAAATTAAAAGGAAACACAGGCAAAATAGAAGAGAGAAGATGAAAGAAGGAAAAACAAAGAAATTTATTAAGAATTAAGAGAAAATAAAGAAATAAATAGGCAAAATAGAAGAGAGAAAACAAAAGAAAAGTAAAACAGTTTGTGAAGGCTCGCCCATCAACCACGTTTGTGACGTTATCCTACTCCCGTCTGTGATCCGCAAGCCGGGTCGAACCCGCCAATTCAATACATGTATAAATGCGATCACAGTTTGCCTCCCGTGGGAGCTTGAGGCGGGTTTGATATGACTCTCGTGTCGAACCCGAAAGTCAGATCAATGTGTAAACGCGGTATCAATTTGATAAGGAGAAATATGAGTACTCAGGAAAGATAAATATTTATTTTATTATTTGGTTATTGGTGCATAATTTTCTTTCAATTCAGATACATCAAGTTTCTAGACTTATACATGTGGATTAATAAATGATGAAAAAATACATGAAATTATTTTGTGTTATAGCATAATCCATCAAATGCTCATCCATACACATATCTACAAGTATGTTACACATAATTGTTCATGCTTGTTTACACTGGAAGCACATCATACATGTGTGAGCTACGTTTAGTGTATTTGTTGTGGTCTTTCTGTTCTGTGGATGGGGCAAAATACAATGAGGATATATTAGATATTTATCTTCATTTTTATGACAACTATTAAAATGAATTAGTTTCTATATACCTAATTAGCTCATGTATATTATTTAACGATGTATGGATGAAACCATGGATGTGAAGAGGACTTTTGCCTTGTCCCACTACTCCCCTTACTGGTAAACACCACTCAACCATGTCTACTCTACTCTGAAAGCTTCATGGTTTGCCTCGCTGAGCTGGGCTCATTTAGGCATGAAATGAGAAACGATGTCTTGGACTTCACGCCATGCTCCAATGAATCAAGCTCAATTTATCTCTATTTTCCCCCCCTTAAAATGAGTGAGTAATGATTAATCACCAGTTCGAAAAGCAACCTTTTCATATAAAGTATGACATTCACAGACAGGACTTCTCCAAATATAAATTTGATAGATTTCAGAATTTTAGTATGTTATAATTAGGATATTATCCAGTCCGATCTTGATGTATTCTTTGTTGATATAATACATGCAAGGTAGATCTGACCCCCCCCCCCCCAAAAAAAAAGATATTGATCATGCTGAGGTAACAAGGTTACCGAAAACCCAGCTTTAAGGGCCACAATAGGGCCATGTGATTGTCTAGGGCTATTACTATATCAGTCCATGCTGTATTAAGGTCGAGTAGGAATTTCAAAAAGCTCCAAATTCAACTCTATCATCTGCCTCCAAAGCCATGGCACCTGCATTTACTTGGCACTATGTTGTATTACCGTACATCTATAGCATGATGTGGCATAACTTATAGATGTTACATGGTGGTTACCTGTATTTGATTGAAGGTCTGAAGTGATCATGCATGGTCCTTTTTGATAGGCATTATGCGATAATAGTATTGGGAATCAACATTACTGTATTTTGAATACTGGTTTGACTAAATTGGAAAATGGGGAATGTGTTATATGTATGAATAGAAGATAGAAATATTTCCTTATTGTGAAATTCAAATAAACAATTTTTAAAGTTTTTGATATTTTGATAAAAAACAGAACATTGAATACATGTAGTTATTAAACATGTGGGAAATGTGCAAGTTTTATTGCTTCTGAGTGTATTGAAGACCTTTTCACTTTCCTTGAGTTAATCATAAGGATTAGATTATTGTAAAGGGGAATTCCTTGTATTATACTATACTACCCCTTACATGTAGATGGCACTTTGATGACTGCATCGTGCCCTTGACTGAAAAGGAAATAAAACATCTAGAAAGGTCACATGAGTTTACACTTAACATCACCAATTGGCCTATTACATGATAGGTTGGGATTTTGTAAGATTGAGGAAGGCTTTGAATCGATTATACTGAACAAAGCTACATGATATTTCAAGGCATACTTAAAATGTCCTTTGTAAGTAGTCATCAAAGAGTTCTATTCATCAGATATAGAAATAATGTATTTGAATACTGAAATGCTAGATTGTAAATCATATTTTGAAAAAAGAAAAAAAGAAGATCTACATTGCACAAGTATCACGGAACCAGATATGTTTCAACACCAATGGTCCCCACCCGTGCAACATGAATCTCTAGTATCTCAAGAACTACATGTAAGATATAGAAAATTCATTTGTGCTTTTTTCTGACTGATAACCTCATTCAAGAGGCAATTTTTGAATGTTTTTTTCAGGCATATTTTGCTGCCAGGATATTCCTAATGTAGCCTAGTATAATCTGGAGTTTTGATTCTTCAACAATAAGACCACTTATGCATTAAGTTTAATACTTTAATGTTATTTCTCTTTGAGTATAAAGAAGATCTTATGCTTACAATTGATCGCTTACAGGATTTCAGGGTGTAATTAGCATATACTCAGAGGAACCAGTATACTTGTATCTCATTATCCTTTATGTTCAGTATACTGCAGACTTATATCTAGAAACCTAGGGCTTTCATGAAAAGAGCCAATTCAAAGAAAATCTTTGATAGCCTTCATGGATTACCTTTTATTCTCTATTTTTTATTTTAATCACTATTAGGCTTATGATACAAAAGCGGAAAGAATGCAGTAGTTGTAAGATTATGTCTGAGGAAATGCAGAAATATGTGTTTTTGTGCACATCCTTTCATTGTTTCAAGAACAATATATGCAAGGTCGAAACATCATTAAACAGTCTGCTTGATTTTTGCCTTGTGGATCTATGACCTCTTGCTTGAGGTCATTATGGATGTTTTGTGACATGCCATCATTTTTGTTATGATGCCCACTTTACCTTGTAGACTAATCCATCATTATGTCGCTACCAGTCAGAACAATAACCCTATCCACAATAACATGTCTACATGTCCTTTTATGGGCAAAGCATTCTGAAAATGGGAGATTCATTTTTGTTTATAACATGAGGAGTAATTTGCAGCATGAGTAAATTTCAGCATGTGCAATTTTGCAAAGCCTTGTGTCATTGTGAAATGAGTTATTGCTATCTCTATCTTCTTCCAGATGAGAGAATTATCATTAGATCATTGTTGTCTGGCCCACACAGACAATATAGGACCCATACCAAATTAAAGGCCCCTGGTGGCTGGTCTTGTAGCTTTAATATAAGCAGTAAGCCTATACCATTTGGCAAATGCACATATTATAGTTCACTCTGGAATCGTTTTTATAAAAGTTTAGGTTGTCTTTCATCAATATCCATAGTTTAATAGAAAGGAAGAAAATGAAATGCATGCATGCAAGTGGCTAGTACTGTAAAAGTGGAAATTTTCGCGGGATTAATTTTTCGCGCTCGGCTGAGTAAAGTGAATTTCGCGTGTTTTTGATTTCGCCGATGAGCTAGGCTCATGGGCAAAAGAATACATAAACAAAAATATTCACGTGTTTTTATTTTCGCGCACATTTCATGCTGTGCGAAATGCGCGAAAATTTCCACACCGCGAAATATTCCACGTTTACAGTACCCGCCATATGGCTTAAACATTAAAATGAATGAATCCATTTACTGCAAAACCAGTAACTCTTTCACAAATTTGTAGAGTAATTGATATTCTCGAAAGTTTCATGCTGTGGATAATTTAAAGAGGGAATTTTTGCAATTTTCAAAAAATAGCCAGTATGAACAATTCACAAAAGCTTTTGGTTATACAGTATATTATCCCTCTGACCTTAAAGGGATACTCAACCCCAGATTGTGGACGTTTTAACGCCACGAGAGGGCACCGTGATCATTACCTGATCAAGCCGTTGCCCCGCGGGGCGCAAACCTCGGACAGCATGCACAGCTTCGCCTGAGCTCAAGCTTTCGTGCGAGATTCGGTCGGCTTCGTGCAGTCGAAATGTATCCCACTTAGTCCAACGGACGTGTTCGACGCACAAACCCTGTGTACGAGTGAATGGGGCTTACGCAATCCTGACTTTCCCCACGGCCGCCTGGTGGCCTATCCCTTTAAATTATTTTATTATCCAGCTCCCCATTCCTTTCCACCATTTTGTAGTTCATTTTTTCTGTCAAAGTTTCAGACACCATAATTACATGTAGCTTTTTGGGCGTTTTTTTTTTTTTTGGGGGGGGGGCGACCGCCACCTGGCCAGGCGCCTTAGTGTTAAATTACAATAGACTGCGCTTATGGGCTCCAGAAATTTACGGAAACCTAGTGTAGATTCCCCCTTAAGTACATGCAGGAACATAATTCCACAATGTAGGTTTATTATTTACTCCAAGCATTTCTAAAAACATGTGCAAGTACATCAGTTCCCAGCTCTTTTCAAAACCAGTAAATGGATGGGATTTAATGAATTGTGCACAATGATTCATCTTAAATAGAAATGGAATATTCTTTGAAATGGAGATTACCAGGGGCCCAGTGCCCTGACAATAGAGAAAGTTCTGGGTACAATGTAGAGCGTGGGAGGGGCTTATTGAAATGACATTCTTTTCATGATTTTAAGCAGGTCAGAATTTGTTAGACATGAAAAAGATGTCTGGCGGAAATGAGGGTGCGACAAAGTGCCCACGCAATGAAAGACAGTATTACAAGCTCGAACGCCTGCTTAGTGAGTTATTGTGTAAAACACAACCAAATTTGTTCTAAAAGAGTGATCAAAGCTTGTTCAGCATTTGCACACATATGTTTTCACTTCAGTAGTATTTTATGTTTTTCAAATCAGTTTTTTTAAACTCTAAACGAACCCTGTCTCTTGTGAAACATCAAAAATTATTAATACTAAGGTAACAAAAATAAAATTAGGATTTAGCCCTTAAATGTGGAGAAATATGCAAGTTTAAGAGCATTTCAAGTTCTCATGAATTTTACAGTTGAATATTAGTCACAATAGTACTTGACTGAAAAGTTTGACAACTTTTGAACAGTTGTTGGTCAGAAGTTGAGAAATGCAGAACATTTGTGTTTTTACTTTAATTGTTGTTTTGTGTGTAAATCTAATAGTGCATGACTCATGACCAGTACATTCAAAGAAAGACTGCAAAATGCTCTTGTAATCTTTTGAAGTCTTTCAAACCTCGTCAAATCAACTTGTAAAATGAGACAAGCTCTATAATCTCATCACTCAGTCATCATTTCATGAATTTTATGACAAATATTGTGTGGCTCACAATATGGGAATGATTTTTTCTTTTAAATTGAGAATCATTCTTTCAATTTTTCATTCAGTCATGAATGTATCAAAATTGTTTATAGCTTTATCACAAAAGAAATTCCTGGTACAGTTTGACATCCTTGCATCATAATTGGAGTCATGTTGCTTCAATTTGCTCAAAGCTCTTGTTCCATTTTTTATGGATCCCAGTTGAGTTGTACCATGGACCAGTAATACATCTAGATACAAGGTACAGATATAAATAAAAGTGTTATGTCTCAAGTTACAAAGTTACAAATGTAAACCAAGGTGGTCAACAAATCTCTATTCTAATCAACAAATAAATGCTGTTTGCAGAGAAGCTAAAGGTACATGGAGGAGAGCAGAAATCTCTTCTTTTTTTTACCCAGACAAATTGTGGGCTTGGGTATATGAGTCACCATTTTAGGCTAATGAAATCATGCAGGGAAGCTTTAATAGTCTTTTGAAGACAGCAGCTTTGACCCCATTTATGGAATGTTGTTGCACTTTTCCTTAAGTTTCAAACATGAATGTAGAGTTGAACTTCCAGCCCAATGAAATTGTCTTGGAATTATCTAGATCTAAATAAAAGAAGAAAATTGATTATTACAAATAAAGAAGTCATGATTTTAGATGATGAATGCTCACAGACTTAAAACCAAGTAGAATTTCATGTGATGTATTGCATGTCTCACAACAACCAATGCATCAGTTGCTTCTTGCTTCCTCTGTGATGTCATGATTTTTATTGTTTATCCCATAGTCATGAATGATTAATTCATGGGATGAAAAAAGGATGAATTTAGTGTATAAATTGTTTTTCAATTAACTGTGTACTGCCATGCCCATGCATAAATGTACAGTTGTCAAACAAATATTTACAAGCACTATGAGAGGCTGGTGCATGAGTCTAGAACCCCCAGATGTTTACCCAGCATGTCTTGCATAGACGTTGAGTTTGATCAAACATGCTTGGCCAGTCAGGTTAGTCGAACCGTTTCAAGTCTCTTTCTATTCACTGAGCATTTGTGAGTGCTCGTTTGAACACTTCCAAACTCTACGAGATCTACTTGACTTCTTATACTTTTACATTCTGAGGAAATATTACTATTAACTGAATAGATTGAATCTGTATTTGGATACTAATATCACTGAGGGGGATTTTCCAGGTAAGATAGTTCCATTATCAAAGCAGGTAGTGGTTTTAATGAGTAAGGTCTTTTTGAAGGTTATTACTGATTGATTTGATTATGATATCATAACAGGAGCAACTACATGTATCTGTGTAATGGAACCTGGTCCTTGACACTCTATAGAAATGTATTGATGAATACCGGTACATATATTTAAATGCAGTTCACTTGGAATTTTTTAAGTGTAGGAACAATGCCTTTCATCAACAGGTTATGTTTGTATGCTTTTTGATAAAAAAGTATAAGCGTGCATGTGTGTGTGATTAATATTGAACTTAAGAGCAATCGGGTTAGAACTTAAGTTGGACTAAATTTTTATATTTTGTGACAAGATGATGTTTACCAACACATGTACAGTCAGGAAATGAACCTATCTCTATTTTGACATCCAGAATGAATTTGTGGTTAAATTGAAGATCAGCAATAGACACAATTCATTTTAGTCTGTAATCATTTACCTTGAAGTACAGTGAAACCTGTCTATAAAGACCACTCAAGGGAGACAAGAAAAGTGGTCTTTATGAGCAGATGGTCTTTATGTACAGGTTTTCAATGAGAAACACTTTTCAAGGGAAACAAAAATTGTGGTCTTTATAGACAGGTGGTCTTTCTATACAGGTGGTCGCTAAATCAGGTTTCACTGTATAAGGATTCATATAAAAGATGAAGACAGTAAATTCATTAGAAGATGAAGATGTCTTTTTTTAGTACCAGTACTTATTTAGTGCACCTTAACATATTTAATAAATTTTGTGGAACTAGCAAATCCCATTTTTATTGCTAGCAGTACTACTTCAGGAGCATCCCAGCTGATAGCCACTCTTGATGATATGCTTAGCAAAGCTGGAGGTCAAAAGGTAATCCTTTATTTAAAAGGATGCATGCTCTCAATGCAATTAAAACATTGCCTAAGGCTCTATCACTTTCCATTCATGATAAATCATATGCAAATATTGTGTTTGATAATGATTTGCATGTGAATGGAATCATGTGTGTGTCTACAATTACTCCTTTCATAATTGGATGATGTATAGAGCGACATGTAATTGAGTGTAACTGCTGGTGCCATCATCGTTCTCTCAAATGCACTTGACATCTGTATTCCAGGATATTCATGGAGTTGATATGCATCCATGTATACATGGTGGTTTTCACAATGGATTGTTATTGTTAGTTTGCCATGGTGACAAATGCTGTTAACAGACATTGCTGTGACCATAGTAGGGCAAAACCGTGCAGTATAGGATCTCTAGGACTGTACAACCCACGTGCCAGAGCCTGTGTTTTGCAGTGGCTGGGAAAAGTGTAGTGACACAAGAAGAAGATCCTTATATTTCATTGATGAATGAAAAATATTTTGATAGTAGAGATACCAGAAAGAATCATTATTCAGTGGCTATATGAAGAGATTCTTGACTTGGGGATGAAATATATGGATGAGTGTCATACGGGATACTCTGCATGGAATTGCCCAGTAATACAAATTTTGGTGCATATCTTCATGTATTGCAGAACACATTGTAAACTGTATAAGGCTGTGAGTATGTGGGTATGATTATAGACTATACAGATTTAGACTACAACTATTATTTCCTATCCGTGGGATTCCCTTATTTCATTGATAAATCTGAAGTCCTATCAAGTGAAGGACATTTTATGCTGAAATCCCAGACATGCCTTTCAATCAGAGAAAAAGAATTTTTGTTACAAAGTTATTATTATCATCATGCACTCAATTACAATGAACAAGTGTTTTGTTGGTGTTGTTGTTGTTGTTTTAAATTGAAAGGAAACATTACAAGATGTACATGTAGATATCTTTAAAGATAGAATTGATATTATTGACAACATATGCACAATTAAAAAGGTTTATGTAGTTTATTTGTATGAACAATTGAAATGTTTGCTAAACAATAAGAAAAATGATCATTACATGTATTCACCAGATGATATGCTATTATTTTTGTAAAATGCATAAACAAAATACCTTGCTCCAATTGTTTCAAGGTGTGATATATAAGAGTCTAATATGACACCTTGTACAGCAGCACCTGTTCTTCAGAAATATAGATCAAGGAATGTGATTTTAGTGCTACATGCTGGGCTGCAGACATGGTATATATTGATTTAGCCTAACATGAATGTCTGCCGTTGACTTGATCATTTGACATTTGAAAAAAAGCTCTTGGCTATCCTATGAACCATACATTGAACAAGGTAAGTAACATGCTGCAGACCCACTGTCACAGCGGGACCTCCACATTTAGCAGATATTGTTCTCTCAATGCAGTCTCCGACAGATGATATTCAACTGAAAATCTAGGCCCTTTGGTGTGCATTCGACATTTTCACACCTGCCTCATGCAGGGGGGGGGGGGGGGGTCACACTCAGACAAATGTGCTACCCAAGTGCATCCACACACTTCAAAAATGGATCCTGAATAGCCTATTGCACGAAGTCTAAGTTGCATCCTATACAGGGTCACATCAGAAAAACATACCCTAAATTGCATCAACAGGGTCATCAAGCCACCCCAAAATACCCTAAGTGGCGTATAAATTATTATGGTACCTAGTACAATACCCACAATGACATTTTAAAATAAATAACCCCTATTAAGCAGGAAAACAACAAAATAACGCTTTTCGATTACAAACAGATAAACTTTTAGTGATATCATATTTCATTTGTATGCAAACAATCCAAATCACCATTCAGTGTTTTTATCAACAAAATACTTGTGATCATGCAATTTAGACCCTAAATGTCTCAGACTGAATTTGTTACCGTATTGAAGCTGAAAAACACCCCTTTTTAAAGGAAAACATTGACGACGCCAAAAGGCTGAAAACAGACCCTTTTCAACGCTTTTTGTGGACGCGGTTGCGTAGCACGTAATGTGGTGAATGACCCCCCCCCCCCCCCCCCCCCCCCCCCTCCCCCTCATGCTGCAAATGTCCCTGTAGCTAAAATGGGTATCTGTTTTGGATTTTGAGATCAGAAGAGACCATCAATATTTTATTTTGTGCATTCGCACCTCATGACCCAACGAAAGTGTGGGATTTCCCAAAACACTAAACATGCACAATTGAGTTGCACTTTTCACAGAAGTGAATGCTTTTTTAGCATGAAGCATACATGTACATGTAGCTGCAGTTATGATCGCATAGAGTATATTCACATCTCAAATGCCCCTGATATATCAATATGTCTGTGTATCCAATATTCAATTTTGAAGCCAGTATTTGTTTAGAATATAAATTTATTTTTTGGATATATATTTTCTAGTTTTGTGTTCATGTCACTGAAGTTTGCTTATTTCGTTGTTGTTTATTTCCTTGTCCAACCAACCCCTTTATGAATACATGATGCAAATGTAAAAATACCTCTATTCTTGTCCCGAGATGTGATCAAGGAAAGGTGCTTCAAGTCTTACATTACAAATAATAGACTGGGCATGGCATTAATCAATATTGTATGACAGTTGAGCTGAATACCCTTGACAGCCAGGTATTGTCTCCATTCTTATAAAGGTCTTTCTTTGTACCTTCAAATACACATCACCTGAACTCCAGTTCTATGAACAAACATGTTATATAGATCTATAGTGTTCACAAGGTTTACTGCATTGTCTTGTTGTGGTTGAGATATATCCATTGAATAGAAAGAAGTACATGAGTCAGACACAGCAGAGCATGCAATGTGCATCTCATTTAACACTGTATGTATGAATGTGTAATGAACTTCAAGGACCTTGTCATTGTAGGGCTCATTTATCCGCAGAGAGTAATTTAAATTTTGTGGTGCTATTTCAGCTTTCAAACATTTTTACATAGCCCTGTAAGCCAACTGAGAAGATATTTGAATATTAGAATATTTCCTCAATATTTCACCAGGATTTCTCCCTGATACTTGTCTGTTCGCACTATGTAATTTTAAATATGACAAGAAACAAGACAAAATGCTTGTGAGTGATGAGTGCTTTAGCTCTGTAAAGCTCTGTTAGCTCTTATGAAAATAATATAAAAGACTCTTACCTTTACTACATAGCAAGTCCAAAAAGTACTTATTTAAATAATGGAATGTTTATAATTATACGGATGCTGATATATGCAAAGGCAGTTAGTGTCTTGTTATGTACCACTACCAGCAAGTTGTGAAGCCATAAATCTCTCGTGACAAAATTTGACATGCAATCATAGACCCGATTTACACCAAAAGGCCGGCCCGAGGCCGGCCTCTGGCCTCCAATTTAGGCCACCAATTTAGGCCTCCAATTTAGGCCGGCCCGAGGCCCGCAATTTTTTACGTTTACACCGAATATTGGGCCGGCATTTTAAGGCCTCCTTTCCCAAACTCTCCGCACGTGTCGCCCTACATGTAAACAAAACTTTTTTTTTTCTTTCGCACTTGTTGTCTTGTTATACTCTCCGACTCCGTGTCCTCGGTGGTTGCTGTAAAATAAGAAAATTCTTACCAGCATCAGGAAATTCAAAACAGGATAGGTGATAGTTCAGGGATATTGTCGTCTGTTTTGATATCTTTATCAAATTTATAATACAATATGTCGGAGGTTAGTTCAGTTGATGCTTGCACGCCAGATACTCCGGATATACTTTGCGCGTTTTGTTTGTTGTTACGTAACAACGTCGCATCGCGCGCAAAATTGGAGGCCCGAGGCCTCCTTTCCATTTACACCAAATTTAGGCCGGCCTCGGCCAGAGGTAGTCCCAAATTTGGGAGGGCCTCGGGCCAGCTTTGCATTTACACCAAGCTTTAGGCCGGCCTGAGGCCGGCCCGAGGCCAGCCTAAAAGCTTGGTGTAAATGGGGTCATAGTAGCTCCAGACAATACCACTGTAAAGTGCACGTAGAATGATATTTGAGATCTTATGGGAGAATATACGTATAGTCATTAAGTCTTATGAGCTGCTTGAATTGAGGTATCAGATATCATCCCACATTTAGGAAATGATTTAAAAATCACAAAACAAGAACTGAGGAACTCAAAAGCAGAAGAGTCATGCTACATTACCTTTTAAAGTTGGGTTGTGATACAGTGACTGACAATAAACATTTGATTGATTGATTGATGTTAGTACTCTACTGGCAGTGGATTTACGCACATCTTTCAAAATATATGCTACAGCCACAATAACAGTGTCTAATAGTACAGTGCAGTTGATCATTATTTTTTGTTGTTGGAATATCAAGGAGTGTGTAATTCATAACAGTTCTAATGCTGATTTACATTTCAGCGCTTCACAATCAAATGTGCAAAGATGTGTGTTCAGCAATGTCAAGACAATGATTTTCACAATAATGTATTTTATGTTCATGCATACATTGTATCTTGAATGTCATTGTTTCACCTGTCTGGCAAAGGTAATCAACATGAGACTTTATTTGTTTTATCATCATGGGGAGGCATTCCATACATTCCAATGTTGTTTGTCAAATAAAACATGAATGATTCATGACTTCTCCACCATTATTTACCAAATGATATCAGAATTTGTTGGTGTAGTATGGCTAAGCTGTTCTAAGTTCAGATGTAAATCCTTTGTGTAATGAAAATTACCACGTTCTTATTTCTGATTCATCACTTGTAATTATACTATACTACGACAAGTCTTTGTGCATCTGTGAAAAAAAAAGAACTGAGCATATGATTTTATTTTGACCTTATTCTAGTTGTGTTCTTGGGGGAATAATTTTATGTTCTGTGAATGATTAGAATTTATGTTTTGCCATTGGAATCATCATGTTTGTTTAATTTAATATGGAATATGCATGATCAAAGCTGTAGACAAAAGTAATTTTGCTTTTTAGCATTATAAAATCAATAGTCATGGAATTTGTGTACCCTTCAGCAGTTTATAGATGAAGAGAGTGGCTTGAGGCTGCAAGCCAGTTATGGGGCATGGGTCATAATATAAGACAATATTTAATGTCCAGTCACTCATCAATTCAATGAAGGGTGGCATTTCAAGGGCACTGTCTTATAAAGAGGAGGGGGTATTTTTAGAGCCATGATTGAGATACAGTGGATAAGGGCTCTAGAGGAAGGGGGGAAAGGAAGTTGGGGAAAGGAAGTGCTCACATGGATGGCCAGCGGTAAGGGGGAATCTTGTGATCTGTGAGGTTCGAGATTACGAAAGTGCAAATTGGCTAGTGATGGGTAGCTTCATGTGTGTTATATTGCTTTATCCAGTAGATCAGGGTAACTTATCAACTGATCTAGGTTTGTTTTTCTCTTATTGTTTGTTCATCATTTGATTTCAATAAGTCAAAATCCCCAAATCTGTACATCATCTAGATTAGATTATTGAAGTGCAAATTGGCCAGAATAAGTGTGAAAGTGTGATGTATAGTTGTAGCTTAAGATTTTTTTCAGCAGGTCTATTCTGCAGAAGGCTAGATTTATGTAATAACACAATGTTAGGAGTTTAGGACTATTGAAAACTATATGTGACCCGACGCCTCAAAACCTACAATAAGTTGTTTTATACATTTTCTGAAAGTAGAGATTCTCAGCTTTCCAATGGTATATCACTAGCCTAGTTTACTCAATGATAACACCTTTAACTAGAAAGGCCGTCAAAGGCGGCAGACCCACGCCTTAGCGGCGCTATTATTCTTGAAACTGCAGAAATAGATATATTTTTACTGGTTGGTTCCCCTGTCGTTTATAAAAAAAAGTATACCCAATATAGGTTTTGTTTTGTTGCGATTATTGTTGTAAGCAGTAGCCATTCAAAGGGGATAACAAGAGGCACATCTCCCCCCCCCCCCCCCCAATAAATTTTGCCATATCCAGGTCATAACTTTGTGTTTCCCCACCCTTGAAAAAATTGTAATGAAAAAGATATTTTATTATTGAAACATCCCTCCCCTAAAAGTAATTGATTAGACATGTCGTGATGAGGAAAAAATGTTAGCAATTTGTATTCAGTGTTCAGTCATGTCAGTGTTAGTAAATGTATTCATGTTCTATCTTTACATTGCAATTGGGGTTGTTGTTTTTTATCATCGGGCTTGGATAAAATAAATATGACGACAAAATAAGTTGGATCTCGACTTCAAAATGACATGCATGCCAGGCACAGAGCTTACTCACTCAGCTCAGTCACCACCCATCAACAAAGTCAAAGTGTATACTGGCGTACATTCGGCGAACCTCAGCCACCAAATTTTGCAAATCCACACGAATTAAAAAAAAATACATACAGTTTTTGTATATATTTTACAACTACGAAATCCACTCAAACAGACATAAATGAGTTATGAGTTATAAACTAACTCAAATCTCAAATGACAGGACCGTAATAACCCAAAGAAAAAAGTTCAATCCTACTACAAAACACAGCCACAGCACAGGCACTGTACATGTACCCCTAGCCCGACCAGACGCCGTCGCTTCGCGACAGCGCTGTGTATAGTTATGTACTCCCTAGCCTACCGTATTCTCACAACCACCATTGACATTCACAACACACGCGAACACTCGCGAGTGCGATAGACTCACTCACGTCGAACAAACTCACCAGATTTTCACCAAAAACAATTAAAATCACGTCCACCAGGATAAAATAAATCACAAAAACTTCCACAACAAAGTGGAAAGAACCGGGGAAAATAAACAGAAATGCACAGAAGATAAGAAATAGAGGAGAAATTAGACGTGCTAGGCCTAGGCCGTAGGGTAGCCTGAATCTAAATGAAGTTGTAGATAAAAAAAGGTATCGCGCGCGATAGCTATATAGCCTGTACCATATACCGTATACCTAGCCGCTTTCGATTTCGCAATAGTACAGTTCAAGCGCGCGAAAAATCCCTTGTTGCTGGGATACGTTGGCTTTGAATATTCATTGCAGGCTCGTACGGATGTGAAGTGAAATGGCAAATAATGGGTCTAAAAGTCTTCTAAAATTCATAAACCTGAAATAGATTTTTGGTGAGACGAAGTAATGAGTGTTTTGATTGGCCAAAATATTTCTGCATCGGCAGGCGAAGTTTGGGGTCATCAAACTTTCTAGTTTCTTTCCTGTCACTATCTGAACTGAAATTCCTATACTTTACTACAGGGTCAAAACTTCAAGGTCACACAGAATTTGCAGGGGTCAACCAATCATCACCAAAATCTAATCGATTCTTTCCTGTCACTATCAGAACATTCCCTGAAAATTTGGTGCAAATCCGTTCACCCGTTCTCTCGTTATCTTGTACACAAACAAACAAACAAACACACAAACAAACAAACAAACAAAAAAACAAACAAACAAACAAACAAACATACGGAGCCCTTTACATAACCCTGCCGATTTCATCGGCGTGGGTAAATATCACATTTAGAATCGGTATGTAACCAGCAATTAATAACTCCTATTCAGAGAAAATGGCCATTTAAGACCCCTGTTACACATGCGTCGGCTTTCAAAGGCGGCCTCGGAGCCGGCTTCACACCTGCAATTTGAAGCCGCCTCGAGACCATTAAAACCCCTGTTACACATACCTCGGGCCCGCAATTTTGTGTCTACACATAGGCCGGCTTCACGTCGCCTTTTCACGAGCTGACAAAATTTTCGCGCGGTTCGCACACTCGCACTGCAGGTGCTGTATTATCTCATCGACATCGTGAACGGTCCGCGCATGCACAGCTCTTACGGGTTACGTAACTTCTGCTTAAAAGCCGGCGCCGAGTCCACTTTGGTGTTACACATACTGATTGCGGGACGGAGTCCGGCGTGAGGCCGGCCCCAAACCACATCCAGAGGTGGACTGGGATGGAGGCGGCTTCAGTCCGGCTTTTAAAAAAAGTTGATGTTACACATACGTCGAGCCGCCTCCGGAGGCGGCCTCAGTCCACTTTCAGAGGTATGTGTAACAGGGGTCTAAGTTCGGAACAAAAGAGTGCTAAACCTTCGCTCTCTGTGTGCGCCCAAGTAAAACTTGGTATTCAAATGGCCATAGCAACCAGTATGAAGGGATTATTAGATTAGGCTGAATTTTGGCATGCTGGTCCAGGAGGACCTATTCATTACTCACTCCAAAAATCAATTTAATACCTTTGGAGGTAAAGTAGTAATTTGGCATTGAATGAAAGTATTACAAAAGCTCTCCAAACATTCATTAGCTCCACAGGTGAAAAAAAGGAGTCATTTTAAAATGCCCCAACAACATATTTCTAAGTCGAATTACGACTCACAAACTTGAGACATGATAGAATGATAATGAAACTACCCATTTCTATCAAAAACAGAAAATCAACTGATCCAAGCAAATTTACTATTTTGGGCTGTTTGCTACGTTGTGGTCCGTGCGACTTATTGTAGGTTTCGAGGCGGCGGGTCACATATTGATTAGAAATCTGTGTCATTGCTTCCAATCTCAACTGTCTTCTGCTATTGGAGTATAATACCACTGTCTAAGTATGATATTCAACATCAATTAATCAGAATTAAAGTTCCATGCATTTGTCACTATGTGGAAGTATGCTATACAGATAAAGAAAAATCATTTCAAAAATGCATATAAGTGCAAAACCTTGGTCACTCTCATGGTGAAAGAATGCTGTTTACAATGGAAATGTTAGGTTCAGATGTGGTCATTGAAATCTATTAGGAAATGAATCTTGGAATCAGATTATTTGCATCTTGGTTGGAATGCTGTTAGTTGTTCTATATGTCTTATTGATGGCCATAAGTCAGACACAATTCTGAGTACCATAAACATCCTGTTCCTTGAATCTTTTCCCACACATGCCATTCTTTGCTTAACCCATACCTGCAGTCACTGGACCACAGAACCAACAAGGTATTGACTGAAAGATGTGTTGTTTACTCTTCTTCTTTTTAATGCTTGCTTTCAGAGTAAAAGACTTGTAAACAACCATTATGAAATAAAGGGTGTCAGTGACACAATCCAGTCTTTTACAATCCCTGTTTAACCAGTTTAAGTCTTGAACTTAAACATGTCCTGATCTAAAGATAGGGAGGAAATAGATTCCCTTTTATGGGGCTAGGGTGCTTGGAGATGTTCAGTGTCAGTCTGTTGTGACATTTGTAGGTTATCAATGAATAGGGATTTATTGGTTGAAAAGAGTGTGGGTGTTAATTGTGGAAGTAAACCTAGCCCTGATGAAAATCATTTCTTTATTCAAGAAAATGTTGCGTTTTTAATCTGAAGAACTAACAAATCTGTACCAACTTTGTGTCAAGAGTCCAATCTCACAAACATGGTGTGAATAAGAATGACTCAGTGCAAAATGCTTGTAATTGTATGGAGGTCTATAGATCTGAAGAGTTATATAGTACTACCTGTCAAACATGTATGGAAGCTAATGATAGTACCCTTATCATTAAGCCTGAGTCATATCGAATATTTCATAATCCGGGATTCGACGGCCGGCTTTGATTCGATCGAATACCGGTGCATCAATAAATGATGGGCGGTGAAAACAGAGTTGCACACAGTTGCATGCAGTGCATGCACCATGCACCGGTGACCGGTCCGCTTTCATCGCGGGCATATGTATGGGCTCTCGCTGCTCGACATTAACGATAGCCCGCTAGCCAATGGCTAGCAAAAATCACAGTGGTATGGCTAGCCAAAATATCACTCTAGTGTCGCACGAAGCGATGCTCATTGTCGACACACCCGACAATGATTCAAACTTATTCAAAGAATTAATAATCTTACTTTGTCTTTGGAGAGCTGAATGGAACACGTTTGTTCGATGCAAAAAAAAAACAATACGAAATAAACTTTTCGTCGCTCAACATAGACTCGACTTCATTCAGCTTCTTCAGAGATCATTCAGAAGTAATTGCCAATTTGATGAGAGTGTGATATTAGTTATTGCGAATTAAGTAGGAACACTCGTACTCATGCCCGTATTTATCATGTTCAATTATACAATTGTCAAATTGACAATGCAGAGAGAGTGCAAGAATATTATCGTAAACCTCAGTTCGTAACGACAAAACGATTTTTCCATAGAGAAAGCACAGGTAAAGCGCGACGTCCTCCGCGAGCGAATTAGCGAAAGTTAGCCAACAGTTTGAAGTCGCCTTCACGTTCTCTGCTAGTATATGCTGTACGTTACGGAGTTTCTTTTTTTATTTGCTCTTTTCATGGTGGCTACGGTAGTCAAAAATCTGGCGGACTACAAATCGATGCACCGGATTTGCCAAAACGAATTCGGGAATCGATGTCTTCGATCGAACACCGGCTAACCAATCGATTCGACTCAGGCTTACTTATCATGATATAATTCAATTACTTTCTTCAACTAAGCATGTACTGGTATATTACTTGTACATGTACATGTATATGCTCCAACATATAGAAAGAATTCTCTGCAAAATTAGAAAAATGTAAATTCATGTAGCCAGGTGTTTTGTGGTTGCCTAAGGTTTGACCAGAGAAAAAAAATTAAAGGGAAACAAGAATTTTTTTATTTTTTTTTGTATTGCAAGGTGACAGGATTGACTGTATTACCCATCAGTATTCAGAACTCTTCCGGTTCTCAAGAACTCTGACAACTTTAGGAACTCAATGGCTCTTGAGAAGCGGAAGTCATCACAGTCCCTTGTATTTCCTGATTAATCCTGATGACATGATATCAAATTCCCTTTTCTTTTCCTTTTAGCCCCAAACCGCCATGGTCACAGTTGTCTTTTCAATTATTCTATATTTAGAGATTTTATATGTCATTAGTGACATTTCCTCTTAGTTTATCACTCAAAATAACCATTTATTTATATAAAGTGTTGTGTAGAATAATTTGAAGGTCCTTGCAGTGAATTCTGTCATGTTTTGATTCAGCTGTCAGGAAAGAGTTTTCTCTCTATGTGTATTGCATACTGACAATCCTTGAGAACAAAACTGAGCTGAAATATGAGAGTAACCCTCCATGTCTAACAAGTAATAATTCTTTGATTCCTATGAAGTTGAATGAAATTCTAGTTAATTGCAACTTCAGTTTTGGTTTACCAGCGAACTTCTTTATCAGGAAGCAAAACTATAATTTACACTACACAGGATCAGTGATGTTTTAGATAAATGATTTACATGTAGGTCAGTGATTTGAGGTAATGTTTGAATCTGTTTTTTTTTACTGATTTGTTTTTCTTTTATATTCATTGCCTTAAAAAAAGAATCTACTACAAATGATATTCCTCATTGCAGGGGACATAAATCTCATAAATGTGAACTTTTGAGATTTTGATGCATTTTGATTAGTTACAATAATATGATAGATGATTCATAATTAGGTGGTCTGTCATTTATGACAGACCTCCTTTTAATTTTGTCAAGATTTTCTTTATTATTTTTATTATTTCTTCTTTTTATTACAAATTTTTGTTCCCACCAAATCTCAAAATCGGTCAGGTCACTATCATCGAGTTTCATGTCATGTATGAGGTCAATCATGGACATGGTCAACTAAGCTTTTGAAGATCATCAGGTCATCGTGACGTCATCAAGACGCCATTTTGTAAATTTACAAGATCGATTATATCTTCATAATCGATCATTAAAAATCAACTATATTCACATCATATAAACTTCACATGACGGGTCATCAAGTTATGTCCTCACAGGTCATCTAGAGGTCAGGACGTGCGCGTACGCGCGCGTCAAAATTTAAAAATGCTCAAAATCACGTAGGATCAAGTCTGCACACGTTTCAGGTCACTTTGAGCATTTCAAAAATGTCCGTGCGTAAGCGTCCGCGCGCGGGTAAAACGCGCGCGCAAGTCGTAGATAACGTTAAAACGCTGTTTTTTCGATTGATTTGCAATCCTGACACTTTTCTTCATAATTTCCATCAACTTGGAATCAATTTTGATCAATAATAAGGTCGTACGGGCGCGTCAAAGTTCAAAATCCGTGCGCGCATCTATGGCGAAAATAACGTAAAAACGTGCAAAAACATGCCTCTACAAAATTAACTCTAGCTCGTTAGATAGTCTATAAACCCCCCAATTCTTTTTCATCATCAGGTAGGGTATGAATCATAGATATGATTTCATATATCATTTGACCCTTATAAACATTTTGACGTCATCAAAATGGCGCCAGAAGTCAAAATTTCCAATTTTCATGTTTTGACGTCATCACATTTATGCAAATTTCGCTCTAGATTCGTAATTATTGGTCGTTTTTCGCCCAGATTTTGCTATGTCATAGCTGAGACAATTCTCTACAAGATCAATCATCACAGTTTTTCATTTTGATGACGTCATCACAGTGAAATTTTCAATTAAAGATGCCATGTCAGAATTTTCCCTATTTGCGTGTTATGTCTATGGAAGATGATTTTTTTTCGAATCATGAATCTACATGACATTGTTCTCGGAGCTGTATCTCAGTTGTTTTTGGTCTATTTTCTTCCAGATTTTAGTATGTTATAGCTGAGAATATAAGGTTTTACAAGTGTGGTCTCCAATTTTTGATCAGATGTCGGGATCATGCCCAATTTTTCACTACAATATGGAATTTCAGAATCCCGTTTTTCGTTTACGTGTTACCTCTATGGGAAATGTTTTGGTATATTGGTCAAAGCACTTGCCTCTCATTCCGGTGACCCAGGTTCGATCCCCGGTGGGTCCATTAAATTTTTATTTTTTTTTTGCTTCTTTTTGCCTTTCATTTTACCATCTTATTCGACTATTATAACATAAGCAATCACAAACCAACTACTAAAATGTCTTATTTTGCGTGTTATGTCTATTAGAAAGTAGTGTGAAGTAGTTTATGTATAACCCTATGGAAAATCTGATTCCCTGAAGTGTATTAAAGCTATCCTGCAATATTATTAGTCCTATTTGATATCACAATTTCTCAAAATGATAATGATGTTGATGATAATCATGATGATGATCATGATTATCATCAACATCATTATCATCATCACTGTCACGATATTCATGATGATGATTATCCTCAACATCATTATCATCATCACTGTCATGAGATTCATAATGATGCTGATGATTATCATCAACTTCATTATCATCATCACTGTCACGATATTCATGATGATGATCATGATTATCATCAACATCATTATCATCATCACTGTCACGATATTCATGATGATGATTATCCTCAACATCATTATCATCATCACTGTCATGATGATATTCATGATGATGATGATTATCAACATCATTATCATCAGCACTGTCATGATGATATAATGATCATCATCATGATTATCTTCAACATCATTATCATCATCACTGTCATGATGATATTCATGATGATGATGATGATATAATATCATCACCGTCATCAACATCATTGCTATTATTATTGTCATCACCATCATTATATCACCTTCATCATGATAATCACCACCATTATCATGATTGTTATCTTGCACAAATATTATCACATCTTCCAATGACCGTTCCACACATTTTCTACATTCCTGTCCTCAAGAAGCATCTCCATGCGTGGCATTCTTGACTTCCTATCTTCAGTTTAGTATTTCCCCATTATGATGATCATCCTGATTGCAATGATGATCATACCAATTGAAAGACAGACCACCTAATTCGTCCTCATGACGAATTAAATTCTAGTTCATTTTATTATTTGCAAGCCTCTTTTCAACTACACTCAGATGACCAATCACTTAGCTGTAATATGTATTTAATCATGTTTGGTATTCTGTTTAATTATTTATTCATTTAATATGCAGTGACCAGTGAAAAGGGGCAAGTCATCGGTGGATAGAAGCAAGGATTTATTCCAGCTCGGCATCGATCACTCACTCATATCAAAGGTAAATTTGCAAGGTATTTTTGATTAACTCACAGTGTAGAGATTTTCTGATGCATTGAGCATATTGGATGTATGAAAGCAAAACCATTACAGCTTTATTTTAGATAGGCCTTCAGATGAAACTGAAGCAGTGAAATGTACTATGTGCATTGTGTATTGGAAAAGGAAATGCTATAAATTATGTTCAATCATTTCTGTGTATGTGATTGATTGCCATTACATACAATCAATGTTTTGGAAACTAAAAATATTATTTAGTTCTTTCTTTTTCTAAAGGTTCTTTTACATGACTTCATGAAATCGATGAAGTATACATGTATAATTAAGCAGTGATGTATTTTGAACCTACAACTTAGGCTGATCATATTCAAACTGGATTATGCGAATGAGAGCTGTAAGTGATACAAAAATTTGGCGAATCAGATAATAAGATATTTCTGTTGTTTTTCTTATGAAATTGTTGTAAATCACATATTACAATTGGCATACAACATCAGAGCTTTTGTAATAAATGTTGCTGGTACTGTCATAAAATCTTTCATGGAACTTCTGTGTTATAAACATGTTATTTTACTCTTTTCCTGTTTCGGTGCAAGCAAATGAAGATATCACATTAGGCTGATTTTAATTGAAGTCATATGAGTAGTCTGTCATCCCTAAATGTCTTCTGGTTAACATACCATGACAATGATGTTCATCAGTAGAGGTTATTTAAACAGACTGTGCTCACATCTCAGGGACATAACTAGTTGCTAAAGCATTCCAAGGGTGCCCCAGCTCAGTCCAAGTATGTGGGCAGTACCAGTCTCATCCATTTTCTCTTCACCATTCATAAGTTGAAGGCAATGCAAAGGTTAGGTAAATGTCTGGAAATTGAAAGTATTCTGATCACATAATAGTAAAAAATAAATCCTTTTCTGATGTAAAGGGCAATTATGTTTAGAAGATGCTGAATAGATTTTTAAATGTATATGAAAGTACATGAGTATGGTAAATGATGATTTTACTTCATCTACTATAACTGCTATTAAGAAAACAAGGACATGTATACATGTAGATTTGGGATTTACAACTTAAATTCCCCTCAGAAGGCCTTTTTAATCAAGGATGAGTGCCTTAAGATATGGCATTAGTGTATTGACTTGGTTTTTTTAAAGTGGGTCCTCTCAATTATGATACAATGCACTACGACTGAGCTGTCATGCCTCCTTCATATAATATATTAAAGGAAGTTGCTACCTTTGTTATTCTTAAAATACTAATTATTCCCCAAATTTATGGCAAGGTAAATGTCAGCAAACATGCATATATACACAGAATCTTCTTTTTAATCTTGAGTAACTGTGTGTTCTGGGATGCTCTGTACACCTAATCATCTTGTCAGGGACCTCAGGTTAGCTTGTCTTCTATTCTTGATGTTGACATTGATGTAGGAGGGAGATTATCCCAACAGTCTGTGAGCAGGTATTCCTAGGGGCCTGAATCTGGGATGTTCCACCAGTCAAGTCTAGCATCATCAAGGGGGAGATCAGTCACTTGGACTGCATCTAATGGAGTCATAGAACCAGTTGTGACTGTTTACATCTAGAACAAATAGTGTGACCTTTGGAGAAGGAGACAGCTTTTGTCTGCTGTTTGCGTCACGATTCTAGAATGGGTTGATATTTTATTTAGGAGATGGAGCATGTGAGGCTTTTAATACACATTTATTATTCATCTTCAATAAGGAATGTGGTTGTTTACTTCCTGTAGCTCATCTGCTTTCTCCATTAGGTTATGATTAACAATGTTTCAAATGTCCATGGATGTTAGCTGAATGATATCTGGCCTTAATCCATTGGATACAATATGATTTTAGTATAAAGCACATTGTTCATTCAATGGGGTAAGCTTCTACATGTAGTTTGATTCTTGTCCCAGTGGTTTTAGCAACCATCATTTCCAGTAATCTCACACTGACTTCTACCCAGTAGAGCAAGGTGGGGAGTACCTCCAATCTAGAAAGACAGGTATTGAGTATCGATAACATGCCAGATGACCCTCTTGTCTTTTCCATATCTCCAGGTTGAATGAAAATACCCAACCTCACGTTTTTGACCCTGACTTCACTTGTTTTTTAAGGCATCTGGCGGAGAGGGGTCTCTGACAATGGCATAGCAGGACAGAAATTTTTTAGGACAGGCCTTTTTGTAAAGATTTGAAGAGTATTCTGGTGTTATGCATTTAATACATAAATTTCTATATGAAACACTGAATTCTATAGTCACCATTTTGTAGAGAGAAAATTAAGAAAAGTGTAATCTCTATTCTGTACTTTAGATATATCTAAGTAGATGTATGTCAGTCCTTCACCATTATTCACTTCATATTCATGTACATATTGTACTCTAATTTTCTTTAAGAAGATTAGAGTATAATATGCATGATATACACAAGTAAACATACTAAGGTACTTTCAGTTTGGTTTTAAGATTTTAAAAAAGTGCAATAGCAAAGAAATTTCAATTCTGAGAACATCAACACTTATTATCCCCTCGCCGACTTCGGGATATAGCAAAACTACCATTTGTCCTTCCTTCCTTCTGTCTTTCCTTTCCTAACAAATCTGGTTTCTGTTCGGTAACTTTAGTATTATAAATGTTTGACGGATTTTAATGAAATTTGATATGAAGGTTCATGGTATCAAAATATAGCCTAGTTTGATTGCGGGAGTACATGTATGTAGGTCAAAGGTTAAAGTTCACAGTTCATTAAATATACAACAATTGCTAATTATGTACATGAGAAAGTGTTTTTGCACATCTTCTCATGGGTCATTCCATAAAGTAGTAAACTTTCTTTACATGCAATCCCTAGGTATTAGTAACTTCCTTGCCTAGCAATATAATAGTATACTGTAAAAGTGGATAATTTCGCGTGATTAATTTTTCGCGCTCGGCTAAGTAAAGTGAATTTTGCGTGTTTTTAATTTCGCCGACGCGCTAGGCTCATGGGCAAAAGAATACATAAACACAAATATTCGCGTGTTTTTATTTTCGCGCACGTTTCATGCTGCGCGAAATGCGCGAAAATTTCCACACTGCGAAATATTCCACGTTTACAGTAGTCTAATGGAGTTAACTTGTTTTGATGTGTATAGACGATTTGTACCTGGCGAGGGGATGCTACGCTTTGCTTTGCCCTTGTCTATAACTTAAGCCTCTTGATAAAACAAATTTCATTTACAAAAGAGAAATTCTCATATTATGTAGGGCCTACTTCCATACTCCATTTTGTTGAAAAATGTAATTTTGATCTCTCTCTTCCCCAATCGCTTTATTGCACGTCACATCAGATTTCCTTTCCTTGGAAGGCTTTGCATGGTCACTTTAAATTTGTTCTTGAAGACATAATGGAATGGAGTGCAACTCAGATGCCAAGTGCATATAAGAGAATGTCATGTCAGTGTGTATACATCCCACATTGATCTTCACTGAGGTGTGCAAGAAAATATCTGCAGGGGCTTTAAGAGCTCCTAGTTCTGTTTGTCTTTCAAACTCTGCTGGGTATCATCCCCAAAATAGAAGCAGACTGCAAACAATGAAAGTTAAAGGAGAATTAACCTCAAACAATAAAGACGATAGTGTTCAAAGGTGTTATTTATTCCTACTTGTTAGACTATATGGCTTCGCGTCAAAATATACGAGATCGATACGAATCAAGATTTTCTGAGCAAAATTTATCATCTGCTAGCAATATGTATCGTCTGCTAGCAATACATGGGGGCTGCCATTTTTTTTATGTGTACAAGAAGATTTTCTTAATCCAAATGCCCAATTGCCTTTTTCAAAATTAAAAACCCATTTGAGATTAAAAATATAGAATAGATATGTCAATTTATTTTTAAACTGAAGATTTCCTTATATATCTGTTGAAAAATCGATATTCGCTTAATATAAATCTATTTTCTAGATACTGTGACGCAATGGACGGAGCAAATTAATTCAAATTTTATGGATGCTTCGTCCCTGAGCATCTATAGCGGCAAACTATGCATTCACCTGCTTTCGGATAATGGGACTTGAAAAGTCAGAATGCATGCTGCATATATTATGTTCTGCTCTGTTTGGCAAACCCAAGAAAATAGATTTTTGTTAAGCAAAACCAGACAATTTAAAAGTATCATTATAAAGATTTAATTTTTATAAATCATGTAAACACCCACTTTATATTTTTCGTCACATATGGGATTTTAGGTAATGAAGAAAATCCAATTTAGGTCTTGGATGCAAAATATCTTCCTGACCGGAACATTTCTCAATGGTTCATGTACAAATCCAAATCAGCAAGAAAATGGCAGCCCCCATGTAAATGAGTAGGAGACGATACCGGGTGTTGGAATATCTTTATTTATACCCTTTTCTGATATCTTATTAGAAAATGATTTAGGCCAATAAGTAGGAATATATTACACCTTTCAATATAAGTAAATTTGTACTCAGGGGTTAATTCTCCTTTAATAGCAGTTGGATTTAAACTTGAAGGGGGAGGAGCAATGAGGGAAGAAGAGGGAACTCTCATTCAAATTATTTCATTAAGATTTATATACATGGGTAATTGTTATGAACTATCCTAGCCCCCCCCCCCCCCCCAAAAAAAAAAGCACATAAAGCACAAAACAAAAAAACAAATAAAATAAAATAAATAAATAAATAAATAAATTTTGTTTTCATGCCTTTGCTTATATTCTTTATGAACCTGTACAAAATAGAATTCTCATTTATAAAGTAGCTCTTTCCATCTTTTACAACCCTCATTCCTGCCCCAAAATGTCGGTTAATTAATTTCATTCAATGACATTTACTAATTAACTAAAAGAGAGACGTTTGATAAGAGAACACAATATTGTACAAGTTTGTGCTCTCTCAATATCCAGTGCAATTAACGAGATAGCTAAGGTACAGCAGAAATCCATAATTCAAAGTTGTTTTTGTCGACTGCAGAGATCTTGAATGCTTTGCCGTTAATTTGTGAGGTGAGGCCCCCTCTCATCTAGCATCCCCTCCGCTGTAGGACGCTTGACATCCACACCATTAAGAATAACAAATGTCATGAGAGAGACATGCCCCATGATTTGTGTGGTGTCATCTGCCGGGTGTATACCCAAGTGTGTTTATCTAGAGCGTAAACAGTCTATTGCGTGACTTACATCTCACAATGCTTTTTTGATCTTGTGGAGATGTAAATCATTTCTGTTGCTACCAAACAACCCCCTTGCTCATCCTGTTCTTGGTCTTATCCTTACTCCAAGTAGATATTTCAACAGTTACCTCTCTCATCCAAATTTTTGGTTGTATCATCAGTGAATAACTTCCCTGTGCATATAACCCTCCTGATACATGAATGAAAAAGGTACAATAATACTTTTTCATGAAAAAGAAATGGATATCATTTTATTATGCTTACAAAATCAACTTTGTATTTTTCTTTCTTCATGGAGCTATTTAAATTCAATTACAGGCCTTTTCTGGCATGTAAAATATTGTTACGTCCACTTTGAGTGTGAGTTTTATTCTGAAAACACAGTACTTCTCATCAAAATTTCAAATGAAACTAATCAGTACACTCTAACAAATCTCTAGTGCTTGTGTGAGATGGTTATGAGGTAATCTTGTATGAGAAATGTTTATGTCTTTGAGTGAGAGGAGGGGTCGTACCTCCAGCAGTAGGAATCGTGCCTCAGTTACAACAGCCTACATTTTCCTCACTGGAAGACCTCGTAACCAGGGTTTGAATGATGATGGGGGAATGGGAGCTCCCAGAAAGAAAATTAATCCAATGATGGAGAGAGATGAAGGGAAAATGGAGTCTGGGGAACAGATCTATGTATTACCATGAAGACAAGAAATACAATTGAAAGGGCATAGAGAATGAAAGAGAGAGGGAGATAGGGGAATAGAGCAATGGATAAGGTTGAGGCACATGTATATTTTCAGTGTCTATCCATGAGTGGAACTGGCGTAAACTTGGTAGTGATGGGATGGGGGACAAAACAAGGATACCTTCTCTTGCCATCTTCTCATGAGTTATCTTCTGGACTCTGTGCAATGATTCATCCATGTGGCACTCCATTGTCCTATCTATCTTCATAGAATATTATTCCATTAATTCTAGAACAGTGAAAAAGATAGACCTTTAATTTTTTATTATTCCTAAATCAGTATGACAAACTTCTAATCATCTTTTAAACACTTTTTTGTATTATCACTTCAGCATTTCTTTTGTACTTCAATTTGTCTATTTCCTTTTTTAACAAATTGTTTAAAATGTGCAAATTCATTATTACAACTTGAATTAGTATGCCTCATAACCAGAGGAGTATAAGTAAAAATATTTCCCTAAAAATATGGCTGAATTATTTAATTTAATTTAATTTCATTTCATTTGAAAATGGTATTCATTGGAAATAATCATGCATCGCAAAATTAAGGTTGAGTCGTGCACAATTTACAAAAACAGCATACATCGTAAGATAATACATGCAAATGAATAATTTACTGGATAGGTAATTAAAAAATAACTGTGAATAGTTTAGAAATAAAAAAATAAAAAGTTTCATTAACTACACACACAGGAATTATTTTTTTGATTGGGTGATGATACATTTTCTATAATTTTCTAGAATTTAGCATGAGCAGAGTGCCAACATTGTGATGGGACAATAACTGAATAGTTGTCCTTTACATACAACTTAATGAGCTGTTAGTGTAGGTAAGAATGATGGCAGTATTGGGATTCTATTTTTAGATCATAACCTCAAATACTTTGTGGTGACATTACAGAACTTTCAAAGGCCTTCTTGATCTGTCAGTCTGTGGGGAGTGTTATGTTAAAAGCCCCTACTCACTAGCGTTTACATAAACCATTTTTAGTATCTTTGGTTATTCTTTTAGTGATAAATTTCAGGGCAGATAAAATTTTGCAGATCATTGCTCTACCTTTAAAAGATCTCTTTCCAATTTTGGTGGAGTGAGATGCAGCTGATCTGAGGCATCACTCTTATCACGCCTCCGCCCTAGACTTGAAAACAGAAATTGGCTGTCACCTGCTGGAGCTTCGCCGCTTGATATCCGCTCACTCCACAAGATCAGTGCAAGAAATATCACGCAATGTGAGACAAGAAGGTGGGGTTAGTGTAATGAAGGCAATCTATGGGGCTCTAATACCATGTTTGTTCCCCAAGATATACAAGCTAGCACCCAAGGGAGAGGTATGATTCCATTATACATATTAGAAATGCCTGTGATATTCCAACAACAGAAAGGTCCTTTATGCAGAAGGTCAATTTAATATTTTCTTTTCTGATTTAGTGCATAAATCAGAGTTCAAATCATATCAAAATGTAAAAGTGCATTTTGTTTAATCTATTAATGAATATTAGTCAGGTGTTATTTTGCTTAATTTCTTGTATATTTTGTGTAGTTTAATTGGTATATTACTCTATTTCGTCAGATGAAGATATCGTTACAAAAAGTTGTTATATGATCAACTCAAAACTCTACTTCAAGAGCTGCAATACAGAAACATTTGTTTTGGCCAGAAGTCACAATGCATTAAATTTAATGATGTCATTTTTATATCTCATGGATAAAAGTAGGCTTGTTCAAGATAGATGCACAGTTTTGTACATTGATTGTCCAGAGCAAAGATTTCATCATGAGCATTTGGAATAAAATGATTAAATTTGGATCGGTCGTGCAGTAGTACTAATGGAAAATTCACAAATCCATATGTACATGATATAGGCGAGCTTAAATGATGTTAATTCAACCTCATTGAATGAAACTCATGCTTTGCCATGTCTGAGTAAATGATGATTCAAGTCTACTTTGGAGACAGATTTAGGGAGTTAACACCCTAAAGGCAGAAATAATCTTGTAAAGAGCAATTACATCCTGTGGATTTATTTTAGGCTGCATGACGTGGTATTGACGTTGTGAGGAAAGGCAAGGTATGCACAAATGAAATACACGGATGATATCCGCAAATGTTTACAAAAAATCCATTCTTTTGAATCCAATTATCAACCTCCAGTTCTGGTTCACGTCCATTTCTATTAACATAATTCCAGATATTTTTGATGGATTTATGCGTCTAAATTTTCCATTCTATGTTATTCTCCTTCTCTCTCATAAATCCCAATGTCTGGTCATAGTTTTATATGTCATTCATAAGGTATGAACATGTTGCAGTATGACATTTTTAGCAACTTTGTTGTTCCATGTTAAATATATTGCTGTACTCATTTTCAATTTAATTTCATAATTCATAAAATAACTTGGGATCCAGATGTATCCCCCAAAGATACGACCTCCACCACCTCCATCCAGATGTGGGTATGGGAAATTGTTGATATTTTTTGTCATCTCTTTCAGCACTGGTGGTCCAGTGTCAGCTTGAAGGGAAATGAAGGTGTCTTTCTGTTTCTGTCTTTCTTTCTTTCTCTCCATCAACTAAAGGATAAATATTTTTAAAATATCCCTGTAGAAACATAAACTCTGAATAATGAAAGTTTGTGAAAATCTCTAAGTACTTTCATTCCAGTTCAAGGATAGAAAGGTTTATATCGAAACCAGTTTACTGAAGTTATCTGGCATTGAATGAGGATCAAGAACAGAGCTATTCTTTGCCAGATATGCTTATTATATCATAAATAATGCTCCTAGTTGTGTATATAACTGTAATATGGTGGTCCTGCACCCATTTGACAGAGATGTAATACAAAGCAGAGTCTTTGTCATTTGAGGTTCAGTGGCCTTTCAGTAAGAAAGAATCCATGAATATCGACCAAAGAAGTGAATTATTGGGTTGATTTATGGGACTTATTATTTTTCCCCTTTCTTATTATGCCTCCGCCCACCGAAGGTGGGTGCCGGAGGCATTATGTTTTCGGGTTGTCCGTCCGTCCGTGCGTCCGTCCGTCTGTCCGTCCGTCCGTCCGTCCGTCCGTGTGTCCGTGCGTCCGTCCGTCCCACTTCTCGTTACCGCGATATCTGAAGAATCATTTGAGGTAGGAACCTCAAACTTGGTACTAGTATGTATCCCCATACGAAGATGAACTGATTAGATTTTGGGGTAAGTAGGTCAAAGGTCAGAGGTCACAGAGGTCAATTTACATGAAATTACATAAAAATTCTTGGTTTTTAGCACCGTTACCACGATATCTCAAGAACTGTTTGAGATAAGAACTTCAAACTTGGTACTAGTATGTTTCCCTATATGAAGATGAACTGATTAGATTTTGGGGTAAGGAGGTCAAAGGTCAGAGGTCACAGAGGTCAATTTACATGAAATTACATAAAAATTCTTGGTTTTTAGCACCGTTACCACAATATCTCAAGAACTGTTTGAGGTAAGAACTTCAAACTTGGTACTAGTATGTTTCCCTATATGAAGATGAACTGATTAGATTTTGGGGTAAGGAGGTCAAAGGTCAGAGGTCACAGAGGTCAATTTACATGAAATTACATGAAATTCTTGGTTTTTAGTACCGTTATCGCGATATATCAAGAACTGTCTGAGGTGAGAACTTCAAACTTGGTACCAATATGTATCCCCATAGAAAGATGAACTGATTAGATTTTGGGGTAAGTAGGTCAAAGGTCAGAGGTCACAGAGGTCAATTTACATGAAATTACATAAAAATTCTTGGTTTTTAGCACCGTTACCACGATATCTCAAGAACTGTTTGAGGTAAGAACTTCAAACTTGGTACTAGTATGTTTCCCTATATGAAGATGAACTGATTAGATTTTGGGGTAAGGAGGTCAAAGGTCAGAGGTCACAGAGGTCAATTTACATGAAATTACATGAAATTACATTAAATTCTTGGTTTTTAGTACCGTTACCGCGATATCTCAAGAACTGTCTGAGGTGAGAACTTCAAACTTGGTACCAGTATGTATCCCCATAGAAAGATGAACTGATTAGATTTTGGGGTAAGTAGGTCAAAGGTCAGAGGTCACAGAGGTCAATTTACATAAAATTACATGAAATTACTGGTTTTTAGCCTCGTTATCAAATATTTCTAGTTTATTTATGAAATGAAATAAATTTTCAGTCTCCTGTGCATTTTAAGTGAAAAGATTTGTAATTTTGTTGGACCAATCCTTTTTAGAGTGTACATGTATGCCATACATTTCCAATCTGGTGATGGCGGAGGCATAAATTCCGACCGCGCGCGGTCGAAAATTCATCTAGTCTTTTTTATCTTTTGGAGGGAGGGATGGTGAGGAGGGGAAAGGAAGGAATATGCCCTTATTCTTGATTTTAAACTTTAGTCAAGGCTGCAGTTTGTTTTAAAAAATCTTTCATTTTACAATACCATTATTTCAAAAGTAGGCCTACATATTTGTAGCATGATATGTAGTGATGATCAGTCTGTATCATCTCACATGCCTGTGCAGTGTTTCTAGTCTGAAACATGGGCATATTATCTGCCTTGTATTGCTCTGTCCTGCATGGTATGTTGAAGAGTTCAAATTAAGCAAGCTTCCGTAATTCTTGGCAAAGACTTGATCTTGTTTGTCATAAAACCACAACTTGAGCCGTGAATGATTCACGTGATCGTGAAGAAGAGCGCACATGCTTGATGATCTTCAGTAGAATACAACCACCATGAGGGAACATTCAGCCCTTACATGTATACTGAACGTTGTAAGTTTGTACATGTAGGAAAGAAGGTTTCATGAACATGTCATGTAATTGAAATCCAAATTTTAATTCAGATTATAATTTTCTAAGTGTGGATTATATCAGAGTGATATTAGTTTGTGATAAAAATCAAGTTTTATATTCATGTTATTATTGAAAAAAAAGACATGGTAAAATTTATTTCTTGTTGTCGAATGGACAATTAAAAATATGAATAAAGTGCTTCATGTAAATACTGTTTTAAAAAATCACCACTTTGATTGGATATCTTCTTATACATGTTCTAAATCCCAATCAACTACTGTAATCGCATCACATTGTCTAGTACCAGATACACTGGGAAGATATTTTCTATTTGGCAGAGGATAATAAATTCAATCAAATGCAGTATGTCTTGAAGATGCATAATAGCCCTGGGGATTCTTCCGGGTAAGCAAACTAGATTACAGATAGAATTCTTGTCTACAGAGATTGAATTATGTCGGTGTGAATGCCATGCTCTCTGCTCCATTTATTTCAATTAGTGCTTTGCCTCATACGTATTCACACTAGCACCAGTACGCATTTCCTGAATAATTCAGATTACATAACGTTACCCCACCCTTACCGCTTCTTACGTGCATTCAGCCCCTGTTAGTGATCATCACACTTCATTAACCCCCCTTCTCCGCTCTCTCCCCGGCCTATGAGTCAAAGAGCGACGATTGCTCCTCGCAGCTTCTCGCAATTACCCCCTCTGGCTGGTACGGAGACTGAATAATTCATGTCCACGAGAGGTCATCATGTTAGCCGCTTCATGCCCTGCAAATCCAAACGGATGGTGCTCATATAGTGGGAATTCCCAACTGGCACTGAAGGGGGCACAGAAATGGGGGGTAGCATTTAGAAATGAAAATGAGAGTATGTCTTTAGCTATAACATATATTCAGTTCAGTTCAAGTTCATATATGTAATAAAGGTCCACTGTCTCCCATAATGCTTTAACAAATTTGCTTCATAGTGCTATGTACTTTCAGTAAATATATCATTTGATCACAAACATAAAAAACAATCGAAGTACTTATACATGTAAAGTACTATACTCTTTATTCAAGTTCGAAGGTATCAATGTGATATATTCAGAAATGAATATTAAGTTATTAAAATGGCTGCAGAATGTTTGTTTCTTTGCAATGAGATTTTGCCATTTATTATCCCATTTTATCTCCAGGTGCAGTAGAAAATGAAAAAGGTCTGCATGACAGTATATAATGTGTGCAATGAGATAAAGCTCAGCTTGTCATCCTTCTCCATTCATGCTATATTGCTTATTGTATATCCAGTTGATTAAATTATCTGTTATTCTCTCCTTCCCTCTTGTTAATAAAAAATCCTGTGCTGCTTTAGCATCACTCCACTGGAGTTAAGTGGTATAATACATGCAAGTCTTGTGCATAGTGATTGTCATTGATTGACAAATACAAATAATGTGAATCAAATTCATCTTTCATACCAATGAAGCTCTCATTATATTATTGGTAAATGGACATATGGATTCCAACAGACATAGGTTTCTAACTTGATCAAAGGCTCTTCATATGATTGACTGTACATTAACAGCTTATGCGAGACGTACGACTGTCAGATTTGGTTTTGATCATAGTAGCGAGGAATGATTGATGAACGAGAAGTTTCTATTTTGGTAAAATGTGGATAGATACTCACAAGTTGATCTACTAAATTGCTGCTGGGGAAGAGCCAGCTTTTTGTGAGTGCCATTAATGAAAGCGGAAGTCAATTTGTGTTCTATAAGAGGTATGAGTATATCATATATTCATGCTTTTTTTCTGTTTTCTGTCACTGTGTATCTTAGATGGCAGTTTTATCAAAGGTATGTTTTATGAACTAAAACTGACAGAAACAAATTTTATATATAATTTGGTTCTGCAGAGTATGAATGAGTATCACATTGGACCATACATAATTCATAAAATGATCATTCTGCAAGGCCCTCAAACATGGAAGATTTCACTTAAGCTCATCAAAAGAACTATTATGGTTATTACAGATTTTATTTCCTTCTTTTGTTTAATGCACACACATATATAAACATCTGTTATTATATTTTTCTAATATTTCGACACTAGACAGAAAATATAGTTTAAATGCCATGACAACTGAAGAGTGTAGAAGCAGTGCTGAGATCAAGTTCATGAGTTGAGACAGTAAAGATATGGAGACTGTTGGAAAGCCTGGCCGAAAGCTTAAACAACATTAAATTGTTTATTAATATACCTTTTATGAGACATGTTTAATTAAATGTAATTTGTGTCTGTTGCTTATGAACGTCAATATGCATGTAGTATGTGCAGTCATGACAACATAATTTTAAAGTAAATCTAAAATGAGACGAGACAGTTCTCTTCCTCTGAACTATGCAGCTCTGTGCAGTTGCTGTGTTCCAAGTCTAGTCAACTCCAGGGGAGTGTTTCATCAAGTAGTTTGTCAGTGATTTTTACTGACAAATTTGCTCTCAGCCAATCAGATGCAAGGATTTCAGTAGCTTATAACAGTTGTCTGTAAAAATCACTGACAAAACACTTTATGAAACGCTCCCCAGTACATGTTTCTCTTCAATTTCTCTTCTCGAAGTATGTACATTTAGAAATAAAATCATGTGAAAGATTATGTTTGAGACAATCTGAATTACTGGCTATCCTAGCTGTTCTATTTCCATACCACTTACAAAACTGAAATCACAAAGTTACATGTGCTTGATAGTTTAATATTTCGAGTTTTCTACCAAAGAAACACCGGTTTACTGCTTTATTTTTAATGAGCAAATATCGCTCTAAAAATGGAAAATTCTATGTTCAAACTGATATCTTTGATGTAGCCTACTCTAAAAAGTAATCATAATGCTGCAGAGGGGAATTGCATTGTAATTAACACCTACCTGAGTCTCATTAAATTTGACAGGGTATTATTTTTCCAGACACCTTGATACCCTATTGCATTATGTAGTTAAATAAATATAATGACTTTCACCTTTCTCCCACACATTCTAGATGCAGGTGGTCCCATAATGAGATTTTACCCTTGAGAAAATGAATTAAAACTATGAATTTGACCCCATAATATCTAGAAAGGTGTTTGTGTTATCCCTACATTTTTGTCTTCTTATCATATCTGGAGGTTTCTTTATTTTGATCTCAAGTGTATTGAGGATTTGAGTGATCGAGTTTATTAAATTTGGTTACCTATTCATACATGGAGTTGTGCATTGGTTTAAATATTCATCCCACAGTGGGAAGGATGGTTCAAAACTATTTCTATATATTTCTGATTTTTTTTTTATAGGGCTGAAAATTGAAATAGTGAACATATTATTATAGGAAGCGAGTGAGCCTATCTAATTCCTTCTTTTTTCTGACATTAGACATAAAATATTAAAATCAATGTCTATCAGACTTCAGATAAAAACTAAAACATGACTAGATTTTGTAATTTTCTGGTACAAATTATTACTGTTGTACCAAAGCTATCCCTCAATATTTCTTCCTTTGGGGCTCTGTTCAAATCTTCAATAAAATAATGTTCCCTAAGATGTACATTCTTGTGGCTACTTCAGTGGTTGTAGTTGCAAAATATTCCTAAGTTCCCCTTGCATTTTGTGCTTTGAATAGAACGCATGCTTGTGAATGAACGCAGAAAATAAATATCTTATCATTTACATTTTGATAATGGTGCAGATTTGTACCAATATAATTTCCTTGTTGACTGGTTAAAGTCCAATATCAATGAGTGATAAATTCATTAAGATATGACCTAAATAGAGCATGAAGTTGGATTGTATAGGTCCCTATCAATGTTTTTAAAACCCATATCATATTCAATGATAAGTGTTTTATAGACTGGAAATAAGCAGGTTATAAAGGTTAATGGATTGGACAATATTTATTATACACAAATAATTTCCTGGTACTACAAATTTCAATATGGCACGAAAAAGAAACATAACGAAGCTTTTCGACCTGCACTCATCAGGTTTTCACGCAGGTATGTAAAAAATTACTATATTATACTTGATGAACCTGGACGCCGCAATTTCAGAACAATCGCAAAGCTTGGACGAACTCCTTTTGTCTAGACACAAAAGGGCTTCATGTTATTGAATTTAGGCGGCTTCCAGAAAGCGTAAATGCGCTACGCTTCTGGCACGGGACATATTGAGAATTGATCGTCTGCATAGCTTTGTGCGCAAGCTGGATTGTTCAGCAAATGGAGACCAATCGCTGAATTGGCTGTCTGATTGGTTGTACGGTTCCGAATAGTCGAGGGGACGTGTTGTTTAATGCGATCAGCCAACCGCTGAGAAGTACGGCCCACGTACCTGGCATCGCACCGGCACTGAAATTGGTAAATAACATTACTCAAGTGGGAGGTGGGTAGTACATCCTTGCTAGTTGACGGTAGCATCCTATTTGTAGAAAACACAATGCGTGTCAAAACCGCTTAATAGCAATGCGACACTGTGAGTTTGATCTGACTGGCGTATTTGTCAGATACCTTTAACCCTCCAGGGTAGTTTGAGATACACGGGGCATTTGGCAGGTCCAAATCTGGCGTCAGATTTGGATCGTGCCTCCAGCATCCGTGTTATGGTGCGAGATATAACATGCTCAGGGTAGCCATTGTGAAGGAGAATAGTTTTGATGCGTGCGATTTTTGGCAGTTAATTTTCACTCGGAGCAAATCCTAAGGGCGCGGCACACTAAGTTTTTAATGAGCCCAATCTTGTATGAAGTTGCACTGTACGAGTCCCATCTCGTGTATTGCCCAGTGAATGTGGGCTTGCGGTAGACGGAAGTGATAAATTTCCCCATCACTTTTCTCCATGAGAACATCGAGAAATGAGAGCGCATTGGACATTTCAATATCACATGTGAATTTTAGCGCAGGATGGAGCCAGTTCAGTTGTGTAAGGAAAACCTCACACGCTGCGCAGTTGTCAAAAATTGCAAACGTATCATCAACATACCGACAATACACACGTGGGACTATATTATGATCGGTGGCGTTCTGTAGCAGGCGCGTGCTGGTCGAAAAGCTTTGTTATCATGTCTCTTTTTCATGCCATATTGATATTATAATATTTGCTTTTAAAACTATGCTGATTGTAAATTAAGGTGTATTTTAAAGAAGGAAGTAAAAACAACTATTTTTAGTTCAGCTTCAGAAGAAACATTGCCCATATGGAATAAGTGACAGACAAGTTATTTTTAATGTGAATTATTTTTGGTGGTATGTCAAAGTCAATATTTGGCAAGAACATAATATTTACCTAAGATTTGTTTTTAATTTGTAAAATGGTAGATGTCACACAAACATGAACTGCAGCAATTGTAAAATACATACTGGTAGTTGTAATGTTCCCTAACCTTGAAAAGTAAGATATGAATTGAATGCTGTATACTCGACCTTCCAGGAGGTCATTGTGTTCTCAAGTTTGCACCTAGATAAAAATGCAATATGGGCAACTGTGTAAACAAGTGTAGATATTGTTCATATCCTAATTGGACAAAACAAATATGCGTAGGACATGCTTGCATGGTGTGAGTGATTGTGAAGGGGGAGGGGAGGGATTAATTAAAATTCATTTGTTTCCATCATCCTACCGAAATCATAAACGTGTGGTGTATTATATTTTCTTTGGAGATATTTGGGAAAGATTTTAACATCAAGATAAAGCAGTAACAAAATTCATCTCTGAAGTGCATCATTATTTGCCATGATATAGGGGTGTGATAATGTGATACTAAATGAGAGCATCAGAAAAACATTCTGGTCCACAGCTTGTGGGAAAATGATAACATGGCTCGTTGCCGAACAAAAGCAGAAGAGCATAGAATAAAAGATGCTGAGAGACATATTGAAAGTCCTGGGTATTACTGTTTATTCATCTGCCTGAATGGATAGCAGATGCAGTTTTCTTTGTCCCGATCTTTTTTCTTTCCAAACACAACTCTATGTAACTCCCAGGGACTTACAGGGTTGGTTATTTGAATAACATTTATAAAAGATGAATTGTTTTTCAGGACCTATGTGGTAGTCTGATACACATTTATTTTTCCTTTTTTTTTAAATAAAGGAGCGTGATCAGTTAAGAGTGAGCATTTTGTCCGTCTGTGACACAAAGTATATTTTATCGTAAAATTAATTGAAAGATTTGAAATTTGGTTCTTCAAAGGGTAATGTACCAGAGTTCTTGGACCAAATTATTTTTAAGCAGGGGTGTTGTCAAAAAATGACACTTTTACTAGTTTTAGCACATTTCCTTCTGTGATTCAAAATTTTCACATCTCTTATGAAGTCTAAAGCTTGTTTTGAAATTCCAAATGTCTGAAAGGGAAGCCAATTTATTTGACTAACATTTGCAAGTAAAAGTATTAGACAAGATCATGTTGTTCTAAAAAGAGTAATGAGAAGTCAACACAAAATTTCAATCTCCACGTTAAGAAATGGAGCATTTTATTGATTCTCATTTAAATAAAGTAACCATGACAATCAGATTTTATCATTTTCAGTATACCTAGTGATACCCTCCACAATAAATCATAAAGCAATCCATCACATCTAATCAATTATTTTTTACAAGCCTCCCAACTTGGAAAAGTTTGAAATGTCCGTCAGCAAACTGATCACACTCAAAGGCGTTTTGTAATTTTTAATGTGTTACTGTACCCCTAATGGGGTATACCATTTCATATATTATTTTATAGTATCATCTTCATCAAGTTATTTAATATGTAACCTTAACCTTATGATCAATTGCAGGTGGTTTTAAAAATGAACTGAATTCATGATGCTAATAGACCCGCATATTGGTGATTAATGAGAGTGGCACTAATGCATAGCAGTACTTTGATGCATCGACTCTTACATTTGCACGAACGAATGTTTATAAAATGCAGTATCTCAGTATTTCTTGTTCAGACCTTTATGGTTCTTACTATGGTTTGTTTATCAAATACAGTAGTAGCAAATTTGTACTGCTTCTCCTTGTTATATGTTCCTAATTTGAGTCACATACCAGTATATTTAATTATGTCCAACAAATATTTTTTTTTAGTTTGTGAATGCTTGCAATTCAGAAGTGATACTGATAAGCTACAAATTGGAATAAATTTGCTTTTGCTTATTTATTTTATACAATAACAAGGTTTTAACCCCTTATGACAGATATTTATACACAAGCTCTTGTGCTTGTTTTTCATCACAAGTTTTGGGCATCTAAGATCACATTTTCCTTTTAATTTTTTTTCCTAATTCTTTAAAACAAAATGTTTTCCCTTTCTCATCTTTGACAAACATTTCATGTTCCTATGCCAAAACACAAAGGAGCAAATTCATTGCTATCAATTGATGCTTTTAAGTGCCTCAGTTAAAGGGGACATCCACCCTGATATTAAGTTGGTTTATAAAAAGAAGCAGAAAAATTAAAGAAACTGATCAATAGAAGTTTGAGCAAAGTCTGATAAGAAATAAGAAAGATATAATTTTTTAAGTTGTATTCAATCAAGCACAAATTGGCAACTCTCTGTGACGTATCTTGCGAGCTCTGCTCCCTTTTGCCCTGAACCTAAAAAGTCATAAATTTTTATTTTCCTTAGTTGTTAATGAAGGAATACAGTCCTTCAAACTTTCACTGATCTGTTTCTTAAATATTTTTTCTGCTTCTTTTGAAACCAACTTGATATCAGGTGGACTTCACCTTTAAATCTGAGAAATGTTCCCTGGTTGAACAATATTATGAAAAATAGATGTTGTGCACTATCTGACCCTTTCACAATTTTATGATTTTATTTTCAAAGGCATGTTGACAGAGAGAATGAAGTGTGCAAAGATGATCCTTTTGTTATGAGAATCCCTTGGATTAAAATACTGATCGACTTGATCAGTGGATATGTGTCAGTGACAGAAGCATGGCTAATTCCTCTCTCAAAATGAATGGACACAACTTGAGATTAAAAACTTTTGTTTCGATGGAAATCCAGAATACTCATACAGCACATTATGTTTGTGTATTTGGATTTGAAATCACACTTCCTGGCAACAAAATTAGCAATATCCTCTGTAAGGACATTCAGGAGTAAGGCCATCTAATCCCTGCTTAACACATAATCTGCACAGGCTGTACCATGTGATAATGGGCAGTCTTGTAATTGCGTAGTAGTAGACAGCGATAAAAGTGAATGTCTGGGACTGACTGAGTGATGATCTGTCATTCAGAATTGACATGAACCACTCATAGACTTTAATGCTAACTTGTAAGTATTTTAAGATTTTATTATGTGATCCCTCATTGATCATGTGCATGTATATTGCCATTTCCCAATATTAACAATAATGAAAGCAAGTTATTGAAATCTGAGGATATTTAAATCATAGTTTTGCACTGATTGATGTGGTAAATATCATGCCAATAGGCATAAACACCTATACACCGTCGCCTGCCCGGCAGAAGGGCCTTAGCATGGAAGCGGTATGCGCGTTTATGTTCCCGGCAGAAAGACCCTAACAGAAAAGTGGTTGTAGCGTAAAAACTACTTAGCATAATAAATTCACATTTTGAAGAATAATGTAGAACAATATTTACTAAATTCAAATAAATTTTCAGCCCTTAAGAATAAGAAATGTTTTTTAGAGACATTCAACATTAAAAATGTGATTCTCTTGAAAAGCATTTTCTCATGCGCGTAACTGCTAGGGCCCTTCTGCCGGGGGCAGGCGACAACACAACTTATTTTTCATTGTCATAAATTTGGTGAAAATGTTTTTACAATTTTTTTTATTTGTATGTGAGTCTGGATAGTCTTTTTTTTTTCTCCAAATAACCTTGAAAGCTGTAAGTAGACACACCACCATTTGTGTGATCTGTCTGGCTGGATGAATCTATTTTTTCTTTTGATATTCCTGTAGGAAGACCCAATTATTCATTCATTTGATATTTGTCATTTATTTGAACTCATCTTTGAAGTGCAACCTCAGAAATCAAATGGATATTCATTATTGAGCAAGCCAGCCAAAACAAAAGATGCCTAATAATTTCCCCAATCATTAAATATAATTTTCTTGAATATATGCAGGCATTTCAAAGTGACCTTTCATTGAGTTGTATTTCTTATGCTTGTAAAATCGAGTTTTCCTTTATCCCTGCCCTTTTACTATCAGTGAGCATTACCTCAAATCATGTTTGAGAAAGTTCAAGAATCTAAAAAAAAAAAAAATGAAATTGCAGCTGCATATATGTAATGAATGTTGTCATATAATATGCGCAGCATCTGTGCATGGTTCTGTGTGCTATGATTTATTTCATATGGCATCTCTTGTGCAGGATCAAATTTGCCATTTTCTGAAAACAATATTGCATTTAGTATAACTCGTCACTTAAATACACTTCTAAATGTCATTTCAAATCAGACTATTGTTTTACAGTCTTGAACTGCTTTTTCTCAAGAAAACAAAAGTGATACTCATACCAGTCTAAATCTCTGGGGAATTCTGAAATGTAAAATTAGAAACATGTTTCTAATAGGTATGCTCACATTTTTCTGAATGTTGTCATGTTTCCTAAAATGTTACTGACTTTTGAGTGTTTGTACATCTGAGCTTTACATCCGGAAAAAAAGCAACAAGACAAATGATACCATTGTGGAGTGGTTTCCGGTACAGAACTATTTTAGGCTCAGACAGATGTACTTTGGTTCCTTGGAAACTCTGATAAATGTTTATTGTATGGTGTTTATGATAACTTCTAGACAGGATTAGAAAAAAATATCTTCCCTTCCTCCTCTTTCTCCTCTTACTTTTCAGCTGTTTCTTCCTCTTCTTTCTCATCAACTTCTCATTTAAGTCTCCAAATTCCGCCTTACCATTTTTGATTGGGAAGTATGTTGCTTTTATTATTTGAAGCACATTTTTGTTACTTGGGATTATACAAAATATATGAAATCGATTAGCACATCAAAACTATTTTGATATTGTTACAATTTTAATGATACAATTGCCTTTAGAATGTTATATCCAGGAATGATCAAAAAGGGATTTTTTCACAACTCTTTCCTGTTTTATTCTGACTGTCCCAGGCACATCTACATAAAGTATGAGTAATCATAGTAGGCTCATGAGAGCTCAACCATAAAATGATAAACATGGGTCTACAAATATTAAGAGCTCCAAATCCTGAAGTTATTAGTCAGGTTCACACGGAGGGAGCTAAACTTTAAGTTTTGCTCGTAGTTTCAGACCATATGAACCGACTCGTAGTTTTGAAACTTAAGTTTACCTGTAGTTCTAGAAGTAGAACCACAGGCGAGCTTGTAGCTAACGTGGAAACCATGAGCAGCAGGCAGTCCTCGTCGTAGTTACAGACTGTGTGGACAGAATAAACTTTAAGTATAGCAAACTTGTTGTTAACAATGATCTTTCTGTTTATGTTAAACTAAAATCGCTCGACTTGTGATCTCCGAACAATGAGCATTCTTGTTTCAGGCCTGTGTGAACTCTCTTAAGTGAGTTTTTTTTTTGTTAACTTAAAGTTTTGCTAACTTAAAGTTTCGAAACCACAAGTACCATATGAATATGGCCATTGCCAGGCACCAATTAGGCAGGCTAAAACTCAGCAAGGCTAAAACTCAGCATGCCTACTCAACTACTACAATTTGAACACAACAATGTCCTTTTATTGGTGCGTGGCCTAATTTGCTTCCTTAGTTACAAATTTGCACCCCTGTAGTCTGCATCTTTCTTTCTCTCTTACCTTTTTTTCTCTCTCCTCTCATCCTTTCTTTCCCCTTTGTACATTGCTGTAATACTTTGGGACGCATATTCCATACTACCAGAACTGTACTTCTACATTCCAGCTATCCTTGATATCTTGTGGAGATGTTGAACCTAACCCAGGTCCTACCCCTGAAACTAGTAGTCAAAAGTTATATTTGCCATCAAAGGATCAGTGCTTGCCTAATCAAGCCGGCCATCAGAACTGCGGTCCTACCCATCTATGCAATAATTCTCAGAAGTTATTACTTGATTATGACGTCTGGAATAGGATTCACAGTTTAGGAATCGCACGCAAATGCAAAACCCATCGAGGTTCAAAGGGCCGTTCAAGGAAATATAACATAATGCCTTGTAGCAACTTCATGAATGTTGAACACGAAGATAACCCGCTCACTGAAACAGTTGTAACTGTTAGTGACCCAGTGAAACAGCAGATCCCGGTGATCGTCCGCCCCCGCATTCTTAATTCGAAAAAGAGAAATGAAAGAAGGAGTATTAAGGTACTACTCACCCCTCAACCAGAAAAGCTACCTGACCATTCTATGCAGCCCCTGCTACCTACCATCTTCTTAACTAATGCTCGTTCCCTTAACAACAAAATGGATGAATTTGAACTTACCATCAAACACAATACAGTTGATCTTGCAGTGGTTACAGAAACTTGGCTTAATGATTCTTCTCTAGGAGCTGCCGATATCTCTGGCTATCAGCGACACTGCAAAAATAGATCTGACAAACGTGGTGGTGGTGTAGCCATCTTTGCCTCCAACAGTTTGGCAGTTCGCCACCTACCAAGTCACACCTGTGAATATGAGTGTCTCTGGCTCAATATTGATCTTGGAAAAACCAGAAGCAGTATCAGAAACATCTATGTTGGCGTTGTCTACTACCCTCCTGCAGCACCATTCAGCGCACAACTTTTAGAGCATATTCAACATGTCATCGACCATATTCGAACCATAGATGTCTCTGCAGTCATCATTCTCCTCGGAGACTTTAATGATCTTCAGACCGAATCCTTAACAAGTGATTTGGACCTCACACAGATTATACAGTTTCCTACCCGTAAAGATGCAATCCTGGACAAAGTTTTCACCAACTCAGCTAGCCTCTTAAACCCACCAAGTAGACTCGCCCCCCTTGGAAACAGCGACCATTGCTCCATCTTGTTGAAGCCAATCCATGAACTAGTTAGAAAGAACCAAAGTAATGTACTTACCCGCCCTCTCAAAGACTCTTCTATTAGAGAATTTGGTCAATGGATTGTTAACCATGCTTGGGATGATGTATATTCTCAGTTGTCAAGCAATGATGCTATCAGTGTTTTCAATAGTGTACTGAATAGTGCTTACATAGACCATTTTCCCCTATCTAAGTCTGTGCTCAACAATAAAAACAAACCTTGGATGACGTGTAAAATCAAGCAACTCTTAAAGGATAGGGACAAGGCTCATCAAAAGAATGACCATACTAAATGGGCTTCTTTGCGTAATCAGGTACAATCAGAAATAGGTAAAGCTAAAGCTAATTATTACAACCAAACTATACAGGATTTGAAGAGTTGCCAACCAGCGAAGTGGCATAAACACATTAAGAAACTATGTAAACTAGGTAATAAGAGAGTTGCTATACCCGGTGCTGACAACGATCCAGTTGGTACAGCATCAGCCATCAATACCCACTTTGCGACAATATGCAATCAATTACCACCTCTTGATCTTAACTTACTCCCGGCATACCTACCTGCAAATTCCCCTCCACCTACCATCTATCGGGGGCAAATTTTGTCTGTTCTGAGAAAACTAAAAACCAATAAATCAATTCATCACAATGACTTACCTTCTCGCCTAGTCAAAGAGTTTGCTGTGGAACTCGCAGAACCTTTGACATACCTTTTCAATAAATGCTTACTGGAAGGCATTTTCCCAAAGGAATGGAAAACATCGTCCATCACTCCTGTACCGAAGGACAAAGAAATAAGCTCTTTCGACCAGCTAAGGCCTATATCTCTCACCCCGTTGTTCTCGAGAGTACTTGAATCATTTATCGCAAAGTGGGTAGTGGAGGATATATCGAACCATGTTGATAAGAAACAGTTTGGGAATGTCAAGGGTTGTTCAACTACACACTACCTTGTCTACTTGCTAAAGTTTGTGTTGGAAGGCCTTGATAAACCTGGCCATTATGCCTATCTTACTACCATTGACTTTACTAAGGCGTTTGATAGGGTAAATCATTCAGTTGTAGTCAAGAAACTCATCCTGTTAGGTGTACGCAGATCGATCATCCCAATTATTTGCAGCTTTCTAACTGCACGCACTCAGAGCACCAAAGTCTGTAATTACTACTCTCCCCTACTAGAGGTATCCTGTGGAGTACCACAGGGTACCAAGTTGGGTCCGGTTTTGTTTCTGATTCTGGTTAATGATGCTGTGAATGATTGCGAGAATCGATGGAAATACGTTGATGATTTAACACTTGGAGAAATTGTGAAGCGTAATGCTGAACCTACATTGCAATCTGTATTAGATCGTCTTTCAGTATGGTGTAATGATAATGATGTGCTCCCCAAACCATCCAAATGTAACCTCATGACCATATCATTTTTAAGGAACTTAAACCCCAGGACTGACTTCCAGCTTAACTCAACTCAACTCAATGTCGTTCAAAATCTCAAACTACTCGGAATCACAATTCAGAATGATCTAAAATGGAACTTACATATCTCAGATATTGTGTCAAAAGCATCCAGAAGATTGTACACACTATGTATCCTTAGGAAATCTAAGGCAAGCCTGGTGGATATGGTAACTGTCTACACTACGTACATAAGACCCATACTCGAATATTGTTCCCCTGTTTGGCACACCTCAATTACCCTAAATGAGAATAATAAATTGGAATTTGTTCAAAAGCGGGCCCTCAAAATAATTGTAGGCTATAACGTGACTTATGCCAATGCCCTTGCCATAACTAAACTCACTACTCTATCTGATAGAAGAGATTCCCTTTTGCTAAGCTTTGGACAAAAAATCAAAAACTCTGATCATCACAAACACCTTCTTCCCGTCCCTAGATGTAATTCAAATTTAAGACAGCTTCGTAACATGACTGGCTTCCCTACAATTAAATGCAATACAGAGCGATATCGAAAATCCACCATCCCTCACCTTGCCAGAATCTTGAAATAAACTCCCCCCCCCCCCCCACGCTTTGCATCCCAAACATTTTCACTTCTCAGATTCCATACCTAGATGTAATGACTCATTTTACATGGTTATGGCTTTCTAACTTGGTTATATTTGTGTATTGCTCCCAAATCTTCTCCTCTCTATCTATCTCCTTCCTTCTTTCTCTTCCCTTTTCTTTCCTATTCTTTACTTTTTCTTTCTTTCTCTCACTTCCCACTTGTTATCTTATTATTTGTGTAGCGTAAATCTTAGTATTTTTGTTTTGCTTCCAATTATGTATCTTTTCATATATTTGATGTGATTCTATTGTATATATGCACATATATATCTGATTGTAAATTGACCCCTTCAGCCCCTGTGCTGCTGGTCAATCATCATATACCATAATAAATAAATAAATAAATAGCTGGAATGTTTTCTTCAAGTTTTTCTTAATTTTGAACTAATGAAGCTAAATCCTTTGAATTTCAATTCAGATTGCAAAATCAGAGTCTTTATTGTTAGTTACCAGTATCCAGATATTTTGTGTGCTAAGAGCCATAAACTACAATTATAATTGTAGTTTGATTTTACTTTTTTCTAAAGTTAAAAATAGATTCAGTGAGGTCAAATTAAAGAGCTGGACTAACCATGAGTATATGATAGAAGGCAAGATGGACATCAAGATGTTTGCCCATGAATGTGATTAAGAGGATTGTAGACAAACATCTTTATCTTGACAAGCATTATGTCAAATCACTCATCACAAGGGCAACATTGTTTAACTTGTCAGACATAGTGGATCATGTAAGCTGTCATGTAATTATCAGTTAACAGTTCACATGAGAAAATGCTATGTCGTACAGAGACATTTTAACAGAGTATACAGTCTGATGTCTCCTGTACATTTTGTACTAACTTTTGTTGTTGTTGTTGCCTAGCTATTGCAGTGAAATTTCTTGTAAATGATTAAACCCACACAATGAGCTTGTATTGAGACATTCCTGGTAGTTCATTCTGTTGCCATATGAACACACCAGATCACCCCCAGGTGACTACCCTGTTCTCTACACCAGCTGAGCACAGTTTGAATGTGACAGTTGGTAGACCTCGAGCTGGCCGGCTGCTTGTGTACCAAAGAACACGCCAAAAAACACACTCGGAAGATTGTTGGCACTCCTTCAGGCTCTGTCAGTCTATAGTGTCCTGTAGCTTGCAGAGGTAGTCTTTTAATACTTTGTGGGATATCCCATGCTTGCAAGGAATTATTCATTGGATAGACAAATGTGTCTGTGTATGCAGTCATTTATTTGAAGTGGGTTGATTATTCATGTGTAGAAGGTAAGATAAATCATTTTCATGTACAAAGTCCATTGTCAATGTCGGTCAATCTTGTTAATGAAGTGACACGCTATAGTGAATCTATTGATTGAGATTCAGTGTCGCAAATTGAGTTACAATGCCTTTTGTGGAATAATGCAATTCATATTATATTGTGGGAATATTTATGAGGCATATGTGAAATGTACTGTAAATTGGTTCCACACCTATATTTCTGTGTTTTGGTTGTGTTTGTGAGGAGTATTTTTTTATGGGTCGGATACTATTCGTATAGTGAACAGCAATAACGAGATATGTACTAAACTCTGTGTGATATTTTCATTTGGTAGAATTATCGTACAGAGTGGTTTAAGAATTTATGTTCATGTCAGGTTCCATGTTGCTATTCTCTATTCAAAATTCAAATATTGCTTGTATAAAGAGATATACCTGTAAGTTTAAGTACCCTTTTAATAAACATAAAAGTGACGAGTGAGTAGACTAGTCGACACACACGTACATACTCATAAATAATAGATCCCGCGCGGAACTGAAAATGGAGTATAGTTCCGTGTGTACAGTTTCATGTTATTTATTATTTCCTTCAAACTCCTTAACTGAAAGACCTACAAAATGCCAGGTGAAGTGTGTGAGGTTAATTTGATTCTTTCTTGCTGTACACAAATTATTTTTTTATGTGATAGATACTGGTACACTTTAAAATTGACTGACATTTTAAAATATTTTTTCATTACTCATAAATAATGAAAGCAAAAACATGTTGCATGTGAAAAAACAACTTACAGTCACACAAAAGTTAAGAATTCTGTCTTGTTGAATTCAGCATTTTTGTTGGAGATGGAAGAAAGGTGGATACCATAGGGAAGTAAAGGATTCTGTTTATGCTTCTGTCAAAACATTGTCAAAGGAAGTCTCTTGAATTTCTGAGCGTGATATTCTGTGCATTCCGCTGGAAATGGAGATGCACATGTCTTGGCATAATAATTGGATGTTTATCCTTGGATTCCAACCTATCTTTCTCTGTTACCTATCAAAAATGACCCCATGAATGAAGCCGCCAGCAGATACCTTGACCACTACTTGAAAAAACAGAAAATTGTTTTAATTCCATTGCATTTGTTGAAACCCTGAGATGTCACAAGGGATTAAATCAACTCTAGGACTGCTGGCATTATGATGGTATTGATATGCTTCACAGTTCAACTGTCTGTGTTTTATTCATGAAATATGATAAATATAGGAAAGTTAGCATGGAAAATAATTTCCATAGACCACATATCAATAAATTTGCTATTTGGAGAGTGACACATAGGCTTAAATGTTCTGTTTTACCATCAAATTTTATACATTTGTATTTCCATGTGAGGCATTTTCCTAGCATTTTTTGCTAATATGATTGACATTATTTCCCGAAATTATGTTTATTCTTATCTCGTACTTGATATATAAATGAGTGAATACCTGCCATTTGATTGAGTTGATTAAATAAATACCGGCTACGTGTACCATGTAGTCACATTATATTTAAAACTTGTTGAAGTAGCATACCAGAATCTTGTTACTTATTGAACATTTCCCTAGCAGTTGCTAATTTATTTATTTTTCGTTACTTATTATTGAAATTTAACTGTTTCATATTCTCTTCTTTTACCACCAGAGACCTCTTGAAGAAGCCAATCATCCCATCAGGGGAGGGCATCTTGTCCATCTCATCCTCCAGGCTAGATACAGAGTGTGATAAGGTGACTTCACAAGGGATATCTTTTACCATTCCAAGGTCAGTGGAGAAGGCAGTCAGGCGAAAAATCTGTCCTTACTTTTCAAACACTAGAGGTCAGGGATGGTCTGGTCTATTCAGGGTAGTCTTTTCCCACCAGACGAAGTTCTGTGACCACTAAACACATGTATTATTCGCTCATTTAAAAATCTATGTTTAAATTTAAGAGTTTACATGTATGTGTGGGATGTACATCGCAGAAAAGGTAGGGATAGGTAGGTGCTGCAACTCATGATCTTGACACATATTGTGTTACCAGGGATATTTTCTCTTCTCTTTTCAGTCTACCTCTCAGTTCTTTCTATCTGCCTCTACTGCTCTAGAGTTTGAAAGAAAATGTCATTACTCGCTCTGAGCTTCTATCAATTTAACAAAAGGTTCCCTTTAGAAAGCTGTAGGTGTTCTTACATGGAATATGTCCCTACCTTTTTCTAATCATGGATTAAGCAATGGAAAGAATGATCACATAAAGGTGTGCTTTGAAGTTATAAAAGAGGAGAAGAATTGCCTTGAAGCTATTTGCCTAATGAAGTGTGCTTCGTGATCGGAGGTATAAAAAGAAACAAGACTACAGATCCAAACAGACAGGTTTGTACTTTTTGCAGGTGCATTCTCTTCAATCATTGCTTTGAAGAGGAAGAAGATTCAGCATGGGCACTAACATTTTCTTCCTTTCTTAGGATGATGTGTGTAAGTGGTTAGGCTTGTAGTTAGTCAGCTCTCTCCTTTTCTGTTCATAGAAAGACAGATATATCATGAATTATTGAAACCCCAGTGCTTGCTTGGACAGGTCAAGCAATTCCAGTAGAGTAGATCTGAATGACATCACTTGATGGTGCTGTATTAGGAATAAGGCTAAATGGTAGAGGTGCTTTGTTGTGAGTCATCATTTTCTCAGATAGAAAATGTGTTCCTGCTACCCTTATCATGATCTATATTAGAAGAAAAGAATCTTAAATGCCTAATTTAGTTGAGTATGTGAGTCTGGAAAGTTGAAAGAGAACTTCAGTCTATTTTATTTTGTTACCAAGTAACAGTTGTTTCATGCAGAGGCTACATAGTATATTTGTAATTAAATTCAAACATTTTGTAGCAAAATACTGAACTTGATATTGTGCCAAGGTTTAGAAGAAATAAATACACTCCCTTTTAATAGTAAATATTCATGTTTTAGGCAAACACCATTTTTCTTGTAAATGTACAATAATGTAAGTCTAAACTGCAAACATTTGCTTTAGTGAATTTAAGAGAATACTTCAAAATACTTCATCAGCTTAGGATTTCACAATACAATAAAATTTTCTGTAAGTAAACTCTTGGCTGATTTGATTTTTGAGAAAAATGAATAAAAGAAATTTGAAAGAAGGTAGAAAGAAGAACCGTCAATGAAAGCTTGAAGAAAGGAGACTCTCACCAGACGTATAGACAGGAATCTATTTTGGGGACATCAATTTCTCACTGTAGGTAGTAGTTAAAGTAATTTGAACTGAACGACACTGCTTCTGATCAGTGCATGTTACAATATGCAGTGGGACATTTTGGCTCTCTCTGGGATTTTGTGAAGAATTCCAGCAATTAGTGGTTTGAAATCAATGCCGCAGAGACAATAGAAGAAAGATTTCACTGATGGAAGGTCAATCTCCTAGCAGTCCTCTCTGTGTTTTTCTGAAGAACACATCTCCAAACCAGTCTGGATGCTAGAGTATATTCAAGTCTTCTTTAAGTTGCCTCATATCATTTTTGTAAGACTAGAGGTTATATTCACATTAAGTATAGTCTGTGGAACTACCCTTTATTATGTGCTATAATCAGAGAGATAATTTTTTTCTGGTTTCATTTAAGTTCAAACCTTAATATTGCCCCTTTTCATATATTCTAGTTGGCTTACAATTGTATCAATCATGACTTTTTCTATTCCCATATTTAACTTCGCTATCAGTGACCAACAATATGTAAATTGTAGACCTACATGAGAAGAAAAGATTAAATATAAATTATTACTTTCATTTCCAAATTTTTTCACCAACCCTCTTAAATCTTCCTTCTGTTGCTCATTACATTGCATTACATGTCTGTTCCCCTCCATTCTGTAATGTCACTGTCTTTCTCAATAATGCTATAAATCTGACATTGGTTTCATCTGGGCATAGCACAGCACTCATCACTGAATGAGGGGGGCATGGGGGTCTTGAGTTGGTCCTAAACAGAGCATCTTTCATCTCTTCTCCAGAAGGAACTGAAATTGGAGAATCCTCCCCCAGAACTTCATGAGAAAGCCAGGTTTATTATTGCAGACCTCTTCCCTTCAATACCTCTTCTTTCTTCTAGAAGGGGGTGTACACCATCTAGTCTTGTATTACAGACCGTGAACTTGAACCAATTATTCATGCAACCATGCCTTTATATGTTACTTTTGTCTATAATAAAAGAGACATATATTTGATCGACATGTAGGCCTACAGTTCTATTTGATGATTGAATTTGAAAATTAGACCCAGCTTTCCTTGTTACATTTAGCTTTTGTTTTGGGGCCTATACATTAAGCCTATGTTGTTGATATGCAATCACATGTACAAACAACTGAAATGATGATTTCATGCCACTGGACATGTCATGTTTTAAGTCAAGGTTTGACACTTAACAGTGGTCTAAAGGCAAACAATTATTTTCAGAATTAACTCCATTTGAAAATTGTTCAACAAAGAGATAACACGGGACCCCTCCATGTTACGTGTACATTCATTTAAGATTACATCTTTAATATTTAATATTACTTCATCATAGTTAGTTTACAGGTCTGCTGTACCTTTTCCTAATGTCAGATATGCTTGTATTTCTTTATGCATAATTATAGTCTAGTCAATACTTAATAATAGTTGTTGGAGCATCCCAAGTCTGTCATCACAGACTAGGATTGAGGGAAGGAGCAAGGCACGCTTAGCAGTACCCCTCTTTATAGAAATCGTGGGAACAGGATGAATGGAAGAGGGGCCAAGAAGTGATGAACTTGGAATTACCCTTGTAATGGGAGAACCTGTCCCCGTTCACAAATTTTTAGTCCACTTTAGTACAAAGTAGGATAATTATCAAGCCATTGCTTTAAGTTATGCAGAAAATTTTGTATTTGAATTAATGTGGTTACGTTTTTGGATACTGGTAGACATTTGGTAGCCACCAGAATTTAGGTGATAATTAATGGTGAGAGGTACTGTCCGTTGAAGGACTGAGGATACTGATGAGTCTCATTCGCTCTGCTGTAGCTATCATGTGAGTAGAACCATCTTCTTTCAATATATTCCATGTCATGTATAGTTCAAGGGGCATCACAGTATATATCTGATAGACTTGTAAGCTGAATTTTACATGATTGATATTGGCACACAGCTAGAATGATATGGAAGTCAAGCAACCACAGTGCATTGCTTGTTTCATTTATTATTTTGTAGAAACCTAGTACCAACTTTTTACACATGTGCTATAGCTGTATGTCCAATCCAACATCCTAAGATAAATGTTCAGTTTATTGCCTGTGGAATGTGTTTGCTTGAATTATTTGTACATGACGTAACTCAACTGGAGTCATATGAGGCATTCATTACAAATCCCAATGTTTAATAGGTGAAATTTAAATCAGTGCACAGACCGAAAAACATCTATTCACCAGACAAGTAATGTTCCCGATGGCCACATCACATCCCCAAGAATGTTCGTTGGGAGTGTGTAGCAGACCACATTTACCCTGATAGAGGTTTATTGGTTCTTCAGTGATGGTATAGTAATCAGATGTGTCATCACATTAATCAACCAAGAATGTCAATAGCTTCTTGGATGCATGATTACAGAGTTCAGTCTCAAGAGGGAAAGGAGAGAGGGGAAGAGGTAGGCTCCATGGGATGCAGAAATACCGTTATTGGGTCTTGTCATATCTTCCACCCCTGGTATAAATATTTAAAGTGAATGTCAACTTTAGCTGGAACTTATGTATAGTGATCATGATAATATAATAATGATGCATTTATATCTCATCGCACAATTTCAATATCCATGTTCAAATGCATGTTCAAAATATGAGCTTCAAATATTAATTCTATAGAGAGTTATTGCAAGTTTAAATACACTTTAAATAAACATGACAAGGACTTGTGACTAGACTAGTCGTCACACCCGTACACACTTAAAAAAACTTAAAAACCCCTTGCGCGGAAACCAACTCCGAGTTTGTTTTAAGTTTTCCTTTATTTTCTTCATACTCCTCAACTGTTAACCCTTAGATGGTCAGGTAAAGTCTTTAGAGGTTAACTATGTACACTCTAGCTGTACACAAATGATTTTATCAGGTGATTGGTACACTTTATTAAAGTCATTCACATTGTGGGTAACAAGATATAATGAATTACAAATAGAAGTTCCAAAATGACCCAAATTAGTATGAAATACTGTGTAAGAAAGAATTACAAGACGATGAGTAAGATCATGGAAGAAACCAGAGAAGGAACATCAGATGACACTATGGGGGGAAACTGAGCCATTGTTTGGGTAGTCATAGTTACCATGGTGAGAGTGATTGACGGGATATACAGGATAACATACCCTACAGTAATCCAACATTGCCCAGTGATGGATTAGGAGGTGATGTCATGAATGCTCCTTGGTAGAGTAAGAAGAAGAAGAATGTTCATGTGTCGTCGTCGGAGGAGGAGGAGGAGGAGAAGAAGAAGGAGAAGAAGGAAAAGAAGAAGGAGAAGAAGGAAAAGAAGGAGGAGAAGGAGAAGAAGAAGGAAGAAGAAGAGGGAGGGGAGGGGAGGGGAGGGGAAGCATAAAAAGAAAGTGAGGAATGAGGATAGGCTTATGGCAGGATATGGTTTGTGAGGATTGACATTTCATCATGTACGTGTATGTATGTAGGCTAATCTTCAATCTTCAAGCAGTGTGCGCTGAAATGAGTGTAATTAGGGCATTGCTATCTTTTAAATCCACCTCCCCTATCTGCATGCTATTTGTAATGTTTACTTAGCCTTAGCAATTCACTATATTTGTACAGTAAGGTCAGATTGTCAGATAAAGACTACATTTACAATTGTACAAATGTACAACTCAAGACAGTTCCACACAAATAGCTTCAGAGTAGGTTCTACATAGTTTACAAGTACACATAAATGTTACTCTCCCATGCCCTTTTTGTTTGCCTATGATTTTATTAGGAAACAAGGCTCCAATCTTTATTTAATATCCTTGTCTGTGATGAGCCCATCAAAATCACATAGAGTACATGTGATCAGTAGTGCCCAACAATAAGCCATATGAAAGTCAATGTGCTACCAGAGTAATTGGAGTAATGAAAGCTTGTTATGAAGTTTGCCTTATCAAGCTAATGTAATGTCTTACTTAGAAACTGTAACAGTGTTTCCAGGCAAAGCCTTGGTGAGCTTTTTATTAATTAAACAAACATGTGATTAGACCATGTCTTACAGTATGTGTAATCGTACATTGGAAATGGTTAACTGTAGGATTAAGAAGCATACATAAAGAAATCTTCATGCAAACAGATGTTTGTTTGTTTTTTATTTGCTTAGAGGTTGTCTTCATAATTTTTGGAAGAGATAAGTTTTGAATTTGTTGTCTATTAATCTGTCCTGTATCTTGTCTTTTTAAGTTATTAGTATTATTTTGAAATACATAATTGAATTGAGATTTGTTTTGAAAGCATCAGTTTCAAAAATAATATGTTCATTGCTTTTTTAAAATATAGAATCATGAAAAAATATAAAAATTATAATGCATGTCAAGAGGAATAACTTTTAGTATATTCCGGTACTCTATTTGGGTGAAAGCTGTGTTTGTTGAGCTCTTCATTCTACCTTTAAGTTCAATTCCAGCCCCTTGAATATTTATTTAGGTGTCCTGGGCTGCTATTTGTGTTGTAAGGTCAAGCAGTGTCTAACAACACTCATTATGGGTAGATTATTACTGCATGAAACTTGCATTATACCAGCATAGCATGTCTCCACGCTCCATGCTGCTAGAGCAAGGCCGAAACCAGGGGTGTTATTGAAGAGGTGTGACTGCCGCGTGAAAGGCCTAGGAACAACAAAAGAATTGGGGTCTGGTAATGTTATAAGGATGCCGCATGTATTACCAAGGAGTACTCACAGCCTAAATAGAAAGATAGACACAGAGAGAGAGAGAGAGGGGGGGGGGGGGGCGGAGAGGGGGGAGGGGGGGGTGGGGCTGGTGGGGCATTGCGCAAATTGAGAAGGAAAGGGGAAAATAAAAGGGGAACCCAAGGCGTGTATAAGATCAGATTACTCTGCCATGTTCAAAGAAAATAGGCCAAACATGCCAATGTAAACCTACATGTCTATTCACACCTTGAAAGCAGTGAACCAAAGGAACTCATGTGTACTTTTCACTTGGTATAACCCTGTGAAGAAAGCAAGATACTGCTCCATGAATAAACATACATAATGTACATGTAGGAAACATGACATGAAAAATCTTAGTCTTATAAATGTCAAGACAACATAAGGAGTGATACAGGTTTTGTTTGCTTTGCAATGTGCACCTTTTCGAAAACAAATTGTCAAGATACTACATGTTTTCTTACACACAGTGTGCATTTGAATGTACTATATTTAGCATGAAATAACATCATTCAAGAATTGTAGGCTCTGCATATTCTTGCAGCGTAGGTCTACATTTTCAATGCTTTTAAGTTTGATTTCCAAATAAAACGTGACCCAACTTATTCTTGCATTGAAACCCCTGAAGGTCGAATCCTTTGCAATGAAAATACACTATGCCAAAGTGGAGAAGGTCCTTCCATTTGAATGTTAGAAGACTTAAAACTTGATATACCAATATCCATTGCTGAAGTATGCAAGAAGATCATCTTGTAACATTCTGGTGGATGAAATTAGAGCTTGGAAAATATACAATTTGATCCCCCTCTTTATTTATGAGTGAATGTTAAGTGTGGCTGAGTGATTGCTGCCATACCCAAGCTAAGTAGCCCTGCAGGATTCTCTCTTTTTCTTGAAAATACTTCTCCAAGTTGAGCATCATGGGGATGAAGAAGTGTTGGGTCAGTCTGGTTTAAAATGCGTTTACCAAATTTGGATATTAGGATAAAAGGAGCAGGAAATAAAACAGTGAATGCCAAACTATCTTATCTTCTAAATCATTATTTCTCATTAGGCAATCTATTTTTGTTTTCTTTCATACCTTTTTTCTCATGAAATTTTTGGTATCATTGTGAATTTTTGACATGTTTATTCCGCATTGAATAAAGATCAGACATTATGAAAGCGTTGCTTCCAGTCCTTATGTTTTATTCATTAAAAAATGTTTTATTCATTAAAATTATTTATAAATTCTGTTTTTGTAAAGGAGGCTATGCATCATTCTTGTTGTAACTTCCTTAATCATTTAACAACATAATTTATCTTATCCTAAGTGCTTTTCTTTTCTTTTTTTACCTTGGGGAATATGATTGGCCATGGACCTTTGTTCCAGCTTTTCTTCTTTGAAAGGTGTTTGAGTAAAGACTTGCTTGTATTACAGATCAGAAAATACTTCATCACAACCAAACAAAACTTATCATTAACTCTTCATACCTCCTAGAGCTAAATATATAATGTGTCCCTCTATAGAATTCTATACTACATTTATACATGGGTTGACAAGCATTGGTAGAAGCACACTTTTCAAGAACTGCACATGTGGGGCTATCCGGCAGGCTGGCCATCCACAAATTCCCTGCACAAATTTCATTAGAAATAACCAGGTGATGATGGAAAAGGTACAAGTGCATACTACATGGCTTTCACTTCAGATTACCACACATTGAACAGTGATGCCAGACTGCCAGTTGTGTTTATGTTGGTGTGATATCGCACAAAGTGTTCAGTCAATGCTTTGTATGTTTTCATAAATCAACTTTAATCCTGTTATTTTTTTAAAAATTCACATTCATTTCTATTCACAATCATTGTCCCTTTTTTTAATTGTTTTAAATATCATGATATTACAGTCAAAGTTGCTTAGCAGCTATTCCAATATGTTTGGACCACAGTATAAATGTGCCTAATTGTTAACCAATTGTTCTTTCGTCTAAAGATATTCCCCATACTATCCCATCCCCTCCTGATTTTTAAGATGAAATAGTATTAAGGCAAGAAAGAAGATTGTAGACTCTGCCCCCCCTCCCCCAGGTATGTAGAGATTCAAATCTCTCTTTGTGAACCCTCTGCTTAGAGGACCATCTTCCTTTGTCTCCCAGTCCGTTTAACAATGTGTTCCTGCCTGGAGGGGTGTGTTTCCTGTTCACATTAAAACATTTCCCTCCTGGTAGGAAGTTAAAAATCGTAGTATGAACGAGGTGAACCAATTCCTACCTTAAAATGTTCTTTTATGGCCTGAAACATTTGAGAATTTAGTTTATATGGGATTAGTTTATTACACTTGGGAAGATGCATCCATACGATGCCCTGTAGCTCTGTGGGACTTAACAAAGTGTTGGTATAAACCCCTGCAAAATCCAGTACCTGTATATTCTATTTGCCATTCAAATATGTATTCAGGCTAATAGTGTTTTGGTTTTTTGCGGACATTAGGGCTAACACTATTACATTTTCAGAGTATTTATGTCAATAGATACCATCTAAGGGGCCCTGTTACATTTGTTGTGTTATTATCAGCAAACACTCCTCCTATTCACTTGTTAACAAAGATTTTAAAAATTTTCTCTTCAAATTATTGCCTTTTTGTCACAGAAAAGTAAGGATAATTGTATCAATTTGCCCTTGGGTAGGCATCACTTTATTGTGATTTAGCATTGGTGGTTTGTGAACCATTCCCAATTCATGGGCATTTGTACAAATAAAGCAATTACTCTGTTTTCAAAAAGATAACCCCATTAAATTTATCTCTTCTCTGTCACTATATTGTATTCATAACCAGCCTTCGAATAACTTCGCATCTTTTCTTCTATTTCATATGGGTGGCAAATAAATGCTTCTGAAAGGTTATATACAATCCTGTTTGCATTTATTGGATTGAAGTCTACAAGAAGAAGAATGCTTTGAGTTGCTTTATACTCCAGGGCAAGCAGAAGATTAAGATGATAGAAAACATGCTTTCCATGGATGGGAAAGGAGTCTAGCTGCAGACAAGTGTCTTTAGAAAAGCAAGTAGTACAGCATCTTTGATCCACTTACTAATATTTCTTATCCGATTACATCCACAGAAGAGTTGTTTTTTTCCATGCTCGTACGCAAACTTTTTGTTTCAGTGTGAATGTTTGAGGAGTGGGGTACAAAATCAGCCCAGCTATAGAAAAGTGTCGGTGGAAACTAGCCTCTTTGTAAAAGGGCATAGTCAAAAAAATATATTCTCTATGAACCATCACCTTTTAAATGTTGTTTGGAGCACAACTATATCCCTGCAGAGGCTAAGCAGGACTGTAACTCTGATTGTTCAGTGGTAAATGGGTTAATTTCCTTCCACAATGAAGTAATCACAAAATGGGATCTTCCTGCTAAAAAATGCTGTAACAGAGGAAGTTCATAAATCATTCTAGATTGGTTCTTTGTGCAGTCAAGGGTGAATTTTGAATACCTAGGTACTTGCTGTTTGGACTTGATTCTTGGATGTTATTCCCGTATTGCTGTATTGGAAAACCAGTATTCATATAGTAAGTTCCGAAGATTATCTTGGTGAATATTTTCATGTGTCTGGAGTGAAATTGTTAAGATGGGATTCACTTAGAGTCCTTGTTTGCAATTTGCTGTATTACAGTTTTGAATATTTTCAGAAGCCATTTGCTGAGGAAACCAACTCCTTGAAGACAAATTTTGATGTATGGATGTGGTATCAAGATAAATTCACTGCTTACAAGTGATATGTCAACAGAATGTTGGGGGCATTACAGGTGCATTTAACTGAGTATCTGACCGGAGTAGATCTCTTTGTTTTCTTTTCATCTTCTGTGAAATGCATGAAGTTCCAAATGATTTTAGTAAATCTTCTCAACATATTTTTTTCAGAGTCACAAAGTTCAACCGAATTTACCCACTTTCATCTCAGAAATCCCTGGGAGGATTGAAAAGCTTTAGAGGAAGGATACAATAGAATAAGAAAACAGAATTTTTCTTTTTCTCTTTTATGCTCAGCTGTAGAGCCAACAAGGTTTCCTTTTATCCTGAATGTTATTCTTTTTCTGATTACGGATTTGCTGTTTTTCTCTCTTTTCTTCCTGAGTAAGTTTTCAATCAAAATATTGGATCTGACAGGTTTTCTGTGCCTCCAGGTATGAAGATTGAAGTGGTGAAGTCAGGTGTGATAATGGTCAATTTGATTGGTCTAGATCAAGATTAGGAAAAGAGCTGTCAGAAGATGAAAACGATTTAAAATGCAATCTGCTGGATAAATGTCAGTTTTCAGATACCTGCCACAGCCACAACACAAAATATAATAATATTGAACTTCACATGTACAAATACATATCAGCTTTTTTGTCTGTCCCCCCTCTTTTTGCTTGCATTTTAATTGAATTTGACCCTTTAGTTTCCTCATCGTACATAATCTGCCTTCTCACATTTTCCCAAACAGTGACAAATATGGATCACCCTGTTTCATACAGTTACAATTCTACAAATATAATCTTGCACCCTCTTACATGTTGTGACCTCAATGATTCTATAAAAGATTTTTTCATATATGTATAATGCACGGCATGAAACATGTCTTTAATAGTTGCAAGCCTTTTGTTGCTTGGACAAGGAGAAAGAGAGAAAAACCCATGACTGATGGCCATTACATCTAGGTTATGTACACACATTACCTATTATTCTATTGATGCAGAACTTCCAATCTATGATGCAGTGCACACTCACGAGTACGTATATTGTTCTGTTCGTAGCCATGAGAAATCGTTGAAAGTGAGTCATGCTGGGTACAACAGTATCTCATTTTAAATCAGTTGCATTGAAAGACATGGCTAGTCCATGAGGCTAAAGGCTAAGAAACAATCAATGCTTCATTTAGCATTTTAATTAGTTTCTGTTTATGATATCGCAATTGATTTACGGCCTTAATACTTCAATATATGCTGGTAATGAGCAGTCTCTGCGGGACTGCTAATTACTTATATGGAGTGCGATAAGTTTTGAGATGACACAAATTATGGGATATAATATTACATGGTTACAGACAGATCAAAAACAGAAGCACCATGCAAGCTCTAGGCATACATGAGTATGATTAGTTTCATGAGAAGTGTTTGTCAGTAACTGGTTGAAGTGAATAGTTTGCATCATATGAATACACGTTTAATACAGTTTGCTCATCTTCATAAGGATTGCTTCTTGCTTTTAATGACATAGATTGCCCTTCAATTCAAATACATTCTGTGAATATCTTTTTTTTAATAAATTTGTAATAAAATTGCTGGGTCATGACTACATTCTTAATTTTTAGATGCTGGTGATGATGACGAATTATCACTTTTACATTTAACCACTTTGTCATATATCCTTTGGTTTCTCTTTGTTAAATATTAAGAACTAGGCCAAAATCATTTCTGTGAAAAAAATTGTGATTTACTACAGTAACATCCCAAACTCTAGTCAGTGTCCTGAGTTTTAGAGGTCCAGACATTTACCTCACTAGATTTGTAGAACAATGTTCATTTCAATTTAACCATTTAAATGGAACTTGCGCAAAAAGTGAAGAAAAAGAGTGAGATGGGGGGGGGGGGGGGGGTGTAGTTGTATATAGGGTTGGAAGATGTGGGAGTACTTGTGACCAACCCACTTGTGGGAATCAGTTACATGGCCTTTGACCTAACAAGCTATTTATTAACCTTCAAGTTTATGTCAGTTGTCAAGTTTGATATCCAGATTGCATAGACTGTCCAGAATTGACTGATCTGGTCTTCACCCTTTTTCTCAAGCTAGTCCATACAGGATTTGTGGTTTCGAAATTTTAAAGGAGAATTAACCCCTGAGTACAAATTTACTTATATTGAAAGGTGTAGTATATTCCTACTTATTGGCCTAAATCATTTTCCAATAAGATATCAGAAAAGGGTATAATAAAGATATTCCAACACCCGGTATCGTCTACTACTCATTTACATGGGGGCTGCCATTTTCTTGCTGATTTGGATTTGTACATGAACCATTGAGAAATGTTCCGGTCAGGAAGATATTTTGAATCCAAGACCTAAATTGATTTTCTTCATTACCTAAAATCCCATATGTGACGAAAAATATAAAGTGGGTGTTTACATGATTTATAAAAATTAAATCTTTATAATGATACTTTTAAATTGTCTGGTTTTGCTTAACAAAAATCTATTTTCTTGGGTTTGCCAAACAGAGCAGAGCATAATATATGCAGCATGCATTCTGACTTTTCAAGTCCCATTATCCGAAAGCAGGTGAATGCATAGTTTGCCGCTATAGATGCTCAGGGAAGAAGCATCCATAAAATTTGAATTAATTTGCTCCGTCCATTGCGTCACAGTATCTAGAAAATAGATTTATATTAAGCGAATATCGATTTTCAACAGAAATATATAAGGAAATCTTCAGTTTAAAAATAAATTGACATATCTATTCTATATTTTAAATCTCAAATGGGTTTTTAATTTTGAAAAAGGCAATTGGGCATTTGGATTAAGAAAATCTTCTTGTACACATAAAAAAAATGGCAGCCCCCATGTATTGCTAGCAGACGATACATATTGCTAGCAGATGATAAATTTTGCTCAGAAAATCTTGATTCGTATCGATCTCGTATATTTTGACGCGAAGCCATATAGTCTAACAAGTAGGAATAAATAACACATTTGAACACTATCGTCTTTATTGTTTGAGGTTAATTCTCCTTTAAGTTAATGAAACCACGACTCCCTAAACGCAACGAGGGTTCACATGAGCCCTAAACAACGAGCTGAAACTACAAGCCAAGCGATCTTCATGGTTAACCCAGGATGTAGATACTACCGATTGTGTGTGCAGTGCACATACAGATCCAGTGTTAATAATTCGCGCGAAAACCCGGAAATTTAACTTGAACAGCGAGGTCATCGCTAACCGAGACTGCGACGGAGGACCACCCACTGCTCGTGGATTCGGCCTTAACTACAAGCTTGCTTGTGGTTCTAGAACTACAAGTAGACTTTTCGAAACTACAAGATAACTACAAGTTAACTTTAAAGTTTTGAAACTACAAGCGAAACTTAAAGTTTAACTCCCATCGTGTGAACGTAACTTTTGACTGATTCAGTGAATGAAGGCAAGAAGATGATGTAATTGCTAGCATTGAATTAGATATTATTATGAAATGGAAAGGGAAGACGGAAGTACGGGAGAATAGATGTTGACATGAGATATTTGGAAATTAACTGTTAAAGGAAAATGAATTAGAGAAATGTTACAGAATTAGGGAGATTGATGGGGACAGAGAAAGCGAGAGTGAGAACGAGAGAGAGGAGAAAGAAGAAAGAAAAGGTTGATGGAGGGTGTAGGAAGGTCGGAGAGCATCTGTGTGACAGGTTATGATGTGTGAAAGGTGGGCATTTTTGGTAGTCCAAATACATATTTTGAAGTTATAGAGATTTGCAGAGCTGTCAAGTTTTGACCTTTGAGTGTGAATTTTCCATAGTTGTCATCTCACTGAGAGGCCTGTCTGAGCTCACCTTTCAATACAATGTTTAACAGTATTTGCTATGATGAAAGATGAGCTACATTTATGCATTTGCTATTTGAGATACCCAGGAACGAACTACATTTCTCAATGTAATGAAGTATATAAGCATATCTTTTTTTCTTTTGATTTTGGGCAAATTTCACACGTTTTGAAGCCATTGCTGCTGTTTGTCAGGCTTTTTATCTTCAAATGCTCTGTAGAATGAAGTTAAAAATCCTGATTAGAATTCCCGAATCTGTAGATCTGTAATGGCCGTGCGGCTCTTTTGTTCTTTCTTATTGTACATGTTGACCTGCCACTGGACATTCCAATTACCTATCACGTTCACATGGCCTTGACTCGTAATGCATGACACTGACATGTTGGCAACAATTGCTGCCATCTGTTGCTTGTAAGCTTGAACTGAGGTTGACTTCTAATCATGACTAATGTCCCTAACATGCTCTATGCACCTTGCCTGCTACAAGTAACTAAGGCCGCATTGCTACCTGGCCTGACTGAACTATGTACTCTTTCATGACATTGGCTTATGAAGTGTAAATTAGATTTTGTATCCACACAGTATAGGCCCTACTTAAGTTGGATGATATAGACTAAATTAAAAACATGTGACAGTACAGGTGGGGCTAATTTAAAAGGGGCACCTAGATAAAAACACTGATCAAAGTTTATTGGAGTTTCATAGTGGAAACACAAATTTTCACAATGAATCCATGATGTATGCACTAGGCATGTGAAATAGTTTTGAAAAGAAAGGTCATAATGCAGATATATTGTCTGTTGAGAGCCAGAAGGGCGTTAACCCTGTGTTAAAGTATATGAGTTAACGCCCTTCTGGCTCCAAACAGATGATATGTTCATGGTTACAGGCATATATTCAAGTTCAATAACACAGTATGTTCATGATAAACAGTGGGCTAGTGGTTGTTTTTCATGATGGCAGTCAAACATGTTTTAAAGGGAAGGTTGAGTTCTGGGAGTGAAAAATAAATTGTGAACTTTCTCATTCCTTTGAATTCAGTTTGGAAGAACATCATAGTAGAAATGTCCTCTGAAAAGGATTTCTCTTCAAATGCCCTTATATTGGAAATATGACGAAAAAATAGCTGAAGTGTGCACTCCCATATATGCCCATTTCTGTGTGCGGTGCATGTGCTTTTGAGCAAGTTTGGGTTGATTTCTTATCATTTTGATGATTCCAAACCTCACAGTATACACCAATCCTTATTTAGACATGATCAACCTTTCCCAATTGCTTCCAAACAGTTTCTTTCACAATGTAATCACATGACCGGAACTCAATTTTATCTTTAATAGGACTTCATGTTTTCAACGAGTCCAACAAGCTGGCCATAGTTGAATGCTTTTAATTCAGACCATGTGGGCTGTGGTTGTTTATGGGAACAAACATTGATGGAGGCACTGTGATGAAGACTTGTAAAGTAGGACTGTGGGAAAATCTGGACTGGAGCAGGACATTTTTTCCGGAAGATGAAGATGAAGCTCATGTAATTTGAACACCATTCCAATTTATTGTGCTCTTTCTCATGATGAGATTTATTTTGCTCTTTCTCATGATGAGATTTATTTTATCCCATCAATTCTCATATCTCTATCAAATATTTACTCAGTTTAGGCAAGATTACGAAGACTGACCTAGAAGAAAGGTCTTATATAGACTTATGTTGAGACTAGTTCTGACCTCTCCGCAACCAATCCTGAATATAGGATGTTACCCTGCTCATTCAAGCAGAAATCCTAACACAATGAGAAAGTGTTTTGTCAGACCCTTGTGGCTACTTTTGACCAATCATGTAAAAATATATAAAGTAAAGTTAGTTTTGATACCAGACCATGTTGACATAAATATATGTTGGTGAACTTTCGATTTCTTTTACACAATAATCAATATTGTATCCCCTATCTAGTTTATGTGATCCAAAATATCATTTAACTTTCAAAGTATACCTGTCTGATTAATCCATCTTCGCCAGAGTTACAGTGTTTGTAAATATTACTAGTCCAACAAGAACTGATTTGATTAAACTGCTCATCCAATCGTATTCAAAATGAGGTCAATTTAATAGGAAATGCAGATCTTTTGAATCAATGTCATGTTTTATATTTCATTATATCATAATAAGCCTAAAGGCATTGACTGGTATCATCTGAATCATATTTGAGATATATACTTCCTGTATGAGGGCATTCAGATTTGTCTAAGCATGTTCACGAAGGCAATTTTCAACACAGCTTGATATGTAATGAGATTTATTTCGATCGGTACCCTTTAGTCATCGTTGCTGACCTTGAACTTACCTGATAGAAGACTATTCATTCACACAAAGAAATGATAGACACAGTCTTGTTTCAATGCCATTATGATGTCATCAAGCAAATTTTTGAATACCGCGTTAATACTAAATCCTACATGGAACTCTTCTACACTGACTTTTACATGTCTTCTTTTTTTCTACCCTTGATTGACAAGTGTGACGCATAAAGCTACCTATAGGTTCACTCACCCACAACTTATTCTGATGTGTACTTTTCCCAAGATTGTCTCCCTTTGCCAAATCAGAGCATCCATCTTGGAGCAAATCAATAAAGCTGTTCAGGCATGTTATACATTACTCATGTATTTTACATCGTGCAATCGTGCATCAGATCCATCTTTGTTAAATTCAATTCCCTTACTCTGTTTAACCAGTCTGTGCACAGGTTTAAAAAAAAAAAATTCCAACTTGGTTTGGGAGAACTGGAATCGTGTCTGAGCAATTGTTACTGATGTTTATAGTAAGAAGATAAATATGATATATGTGTAAAAGAACCATTTGATCCTAGAGACCATTTATCATACTTATGTAGCAAGCAAGAAAATGTTAAGTGACACAGTATTAGAATGTTTTCTAGCAGAGGGAGAATAAAAATGTACAAAATTAATTATTGTCCCTTGAACAAATTAAAAAAAATTATCTTGCTTCACACTAACTTATTACGCTGGTTATAGCCGAGCCGCCAAAGTAACTAGCGCTCAAGCATATCAGGTACGCATTTACACCTGGGTGGAGAGTGGCAAATGTAGATCAGAGTCTTGCCAAAGGACGTTAGTGCCATGGTGGGATTTGAACCCCGTACCTGGTGATCTACAGTCCGGTGACTTATCCACTAGACCACAACACCTCTACATAATACTTTTACAGCCAGACTTACATATCCAAATGCACTTGACTCTTGTACTTTATTGCTTAAATCTATTCAGTTTTCATTGATGCACATCTGCCAACTAAAATTGTCCGGTCATCATTGTAAGTGCATCATGTTTGGTTAGCCATGTTGGTACATCTTTAGAACATTGAATTTAAAAGCAATCAGGACATATGTGTTCCAGTAATGAAATTGTGTGAACATATCACATGGATCACTCCTTAGAGTGTTTAAGTAATGTGATATCAAGCCATGTGAACCATATGAGCATGCTCATGCTGTGTTTATAATGTAATGTTAAAAGGGCTGCAGATACACTTTCACACAACCATAATAAAGAAAAGAATCTTTTTAAACAGAAGGTATTTATCCAAGCTCAAAAGTGAGTGAATAAGATATGTAGAGAATCCTAGAAGATGCAACTCCTTGTTTATGAAACGGTGTGAAATATCTTCTAAGCCAGAGCTGACAGTGATGATGATGATTGTAGTGGTGATAGACTAGTCAGTCCTAGTCTCCTCCAGGTCTTTGTCCTTCCAATCAGGGGAAGATCCAGGATGTTGTAAAAGGGGAAGGGGGGAGGTCTTAAATGAGAAAGGAGGGCATGAAACACAATTTGGGAGGGCACATTTTTCCTTTCTTTACTTAAAATATGTAGGATTTGGTTTTAAAAGGGGCACAGGCGGTTGTGCTCTACCCCAAAAGTGTCTGTGCTTCAATCCTTCTTTTATTTCAACTTGGAAAATGATCACATCTCTTTTTGTTTCTTAAACACATTCTCTCTCAGTTGAAAGAGAATCTTGACCTTTGGTAATATGACAACATGGAGTTGGGTTCGTTCAGATGCGTGGGATGTTTGTCGGCATGGCAACAGGAGTTTGAGTGCATGTTCCTGCTACATATATATAAATGTATTGCCTAGAGATTGATGGCAAAGATAAAGAAATATCTCAGACTGTAAGGGTACTTCAATATAAAGAGGCTGGGTTATATGAAAAATGCTTTTCTCCACATTTATATGACTTTCAAAGGTTGTTTTGAAATAGAGAAAACGAGGTGCTGGATGATTTATAACAATGAACAGGGACAAAATTTCTTGAGCAAAAAATGGTTACCAATGCTAGCAGGAAGATGTTTGATTACAAGTTGAAAGTGTAACACTTAATACATAAAATATGTATTTGTAGGATCTGGGAACGCTAAAGAACCAACTGAATTATTTCCCTGGAACATCAGTTAATGTGCTTCTGTGTATACAGTATATCAAGCTTCAAAGAGTCGTGTTTTCTGTAATCTTTTAGATTGATCAACAAGTACACTTACATGTATCATTGCGCAATTTCAGTGCAAGAATCAATTTCACTTTCAGTTTATATAATCACAAGGCATGTGCAATAGTAATAAAAAAAAGGAAGAAAGTATTAGTTGCCTTACCCATGTTGGAAACTATTGTTATAAGAAGTCCAAAAGAGGAAAGAATAGGAACTGGTAAGTGCAGAGAAATTGATACCTACAATCTGTGCAAACAAGAAAAGGAAACATGATGTCAAACCTTGTGAGGTAATTGCATAGTCTGGAAGAAAAGAGGGAAATTCATGTGACGTGCAATAACATAAGCAGTTTCATTTATCCATTCTTTTGGCACCAAACTTGGAATTGATGTGTTGACCTAATTCCTGACCTTTTCTAATCCTTCCTATTATATATGTTATTTACACTTGTATTACTGTTACCTTTGAAATCTCCTTCATATTACTGGCATCATGAGGAGCTGTATTGCATGACTGAATCAAATCTTCATTATTTTTGCCTTCTTTCTGTCATCCTTTTGACTCGTGCTACTACAGCTTGACATGTCAAGAATTTGTCATTCTGGTTTGTTTGTTTGTTTGTCACCTCCACAGTGACATAGGTTCTTTCTTTGGAAATTCATGTGAACCTTTAATAACTGAAAGCCATGTAAATGTAGACTGTAGATGGATGGAGATAGAATCTGTGTCCCTCTAGGCTACAGACTAGCTGACGTATGGAAGGAGGACTTCCAGACATGGAACGAATCAACAATTTGTTGGTGAACTTGATGAGGGAAAAATTTTACTTGAGGAGGTGGCAGGGTTGATTTACTTGTCCATTCTTTGATTATTACAAAGGGGATGTAATATGAAAGAAGTTTGAAAACCTAAGTTTCATTGTAAGAACATTGTAAAAACTCCATGAGACCAAGTATATAACCTTGTTATATACTGAAACCTTAATATGTCAGGGCTAAAAAATGACAGAATACAAACACTTGGGACCAGCAAACTTACCGTTTTATAAGAGTTTGCTAAAACGGTTTTCTTTATAATGAGATTCTGTCAAAATGTCTATGAAGGGAAAGAATTCAGTGCTTGTGATTGTTTACTTTCATATGGTATGGTAATTGTCCCCCCCCCCCCCCCATTTCTACAACATTCTCTTTGTCTTGTAAAGAATGTGCTGTATACAATCAAGAGCCACTTTCAAAAAAAAAATTACTCTTTAGTGCTGGAATACACTCTATAATAGTACACCACAGCTGTATATTCATATATTCATATTCCTTTGTATCACTTTGCTATTTATAGCTAAGATAAGTGTTGGAGTTGACCTTACTTATTCAATAAATTATTTCCATTTGCCAATGCCTTTTTTATAGTAGCAGCTCTCTGTTCTCATAAAGTGTCAATTCTAGCTACATATGCACCTAGACGGGCGGACAAGATCACTTCACTGCTCGGCAGAGGCAGTTTAATCTTCTTAAATGAAATTTGTGATCTGCACTGACAGATTGAATTCAATTCCTTCCCTATGTCAGCTTGTGCTATCCCGATCTGTCTTTCCGTAGTATTGTCGATATACGTTATACTTCTCAAGCTAGATTTAAATCTCATTCTCCTTTCCATATTGTATATTTGTGGATGTCCTTATTATAGTGTATATCTTATTGCTGCAACTTTGTATCTGAGTTTAATTTTCAGCACCTTTTTTATCTGTCTCCTTTGTTTTTTAAAAAGACTAAAAGACACTTGTAAAAATAGGAACATGTAGAGATCTGCTTGACTATTCTGCCATTGATATCTAAAGTTATATCTTTCACACAAAGTATCAGTCTATCCCCTCAATCACACCATACAGAAAAGAGATATTAGAACCATGTAAAGGTAAATACATGTAGTTTAATGATTCTTTCTCATCTTACCATTTCTTCATCATCTACCTCTCTTGATGCCTCCAGTAACTCTTGAGTAAGGTTTAATGTTTCTTGTAAAGAGATGAACCAGTGAGCGATGATGACAGATGTTTAGGGCATAAATCTAGGATTTCCAGTGAACCAATTACTCTTGGAAGTTTGTTATCATCATGTGGGTCTCCAGTGCATGCAATGTTCATGTTCAAGGAACTTGTGTATACGTGACAGAAAATGATGTGCTTGTTGCTTTCATTATTGGGATTATTATCCCATGTGCTGAGAGCCAGAAGGGCATTAACTCATCATCTCATGTAGAGTTCCACCCTTCTATAGCTCTCAGCAGACGATTAAGTGGCAAAAATGGAAACTAAGTTGCAGAAAATGAAATGAAAATATTATTTCCATCTTCCAAAACCCATTAACCTGTAAGGATATGTTTATCCTCTTCTATTTTGCTTTCTCTCCCCTGCTCATGCACAGACACAATGAATCATCCTGATTTATGTAGCTTTTCTCTCTCTTGATAGCTGCATTCTGTTTTACATTGTAAATATGTAGACCTACATATATGGCAATTTGCATGCAATAAAATTTTGCCAAGTTCAATGGTGGCTTTGAATTTTTATTGCTTTGATGCATGCATACGTGTGAGCAATGAATAATAAAATATGAACAGATATAAATTTATTCTACCATGAAGTGAAGCCCAATCTAGTCTGTAAATATGTGGAGTAATTTATTAATAGAATTTCAGTTTGTCCCTCCACCTGCATGCAACATGCATCCCTCCTTCATCTCTTCGCAGCTTGCTCAGAGCACACTGCTAGGTTGGGAAATTGTCCAGGCAAGTTGAAAAGTTCAAATAATGAGTAAGGTACACACCGTCCATATCAGTTACGATATTAGCTCATGATAAAAGACAAAAGTTACGTTCACACGATGGGAGCTTGTTTCACTTGTAGTTCTTTTTACTTGTAGTTCTAGAACCACAAGCAAGCTCGTGGTTAAGGCCGAAACCAGGAACAGGGGGGGGGGGTCCTCCATTGGAGTTACGGCCCATGTGAACGGATTAAACTTTAAGATTCACAAGCTTGTGGTTAAGGATGACCTCGCTGTTCAAGTTAAATTTCCGGTCATACCCTTCGCGAAAATTATTAACACAGGATCTGTATGTGTACTGTACACACAATCGCTAGTATCTAATTCCGAGGTTAACCACGACGATCACTCCGCTTGCAGTTACAGCTCGTTGTTTCAGGCTCGTGTGAACCCTCGTTGGGGTTAGGGAGTAATGGTTTCGTTAACTTAGTTTCGCTAACTTAAAGTTTCGAAACCATGAGTCCCGTATGAACGTAGCTAAATAGTTCCTTGCCTCAGAGCAAATAGACTATGTGCATGCTTGCCAATTAGATGCAGCTTGAAATATGATGAGATTGATTACCATGGCAACAAGGTCATCCATTACATACATGGCTTGGATAGTTGCTCTGTAAGTCATTCTGTTGATTTTTTTTTAAAGATAAAATGTATGGTAATGGCTATAGTGTCTATTAAATTGTAATGAAAAAACCAAACAATACATGAACATATCTTCAGCTGAGAGTCAGAAGGATGTTAACTCATATACTTTGTCAAAGCTAATGACTTTCTGGTTCTCAACATATGATATGAGATAGATTTCAGGCTATTTTGTGTAACAACGGACTATAATGTGTTTGTGCATTATTAAGGTTTTAAGGTTTAATGTTGTCAGTTACAGCGGTTAACCACATGAATCATGGTTACAGAAGGAACATTAAACAGCTAATGATGTTTACTTGGAGGACAAAAACTTGCATTAAAATCATTCAGAGAACAGTGAGAATTGTAAAGCCTAATCGACTTTTGTCCTGGTTTCATAAGTATATGCAAATATCATAACAGGAGAAACCATCCGTTTGCTGCCCTGTTTACAAGTCAAATGTTTAAACTGCACTCATCCATTACTTTACTGTATTATATAATGAGGTCATAAATAATTAGGTCAATGGCAAAATTAAATATCGAATAAACATTTGTATTTCAATATTTTGATATTTCGATATTATTGTTATATCTTGCAGCCCTATATAACAATTAACACTGGAGAGAAAACAATTAAATATAAAAATAGCCCTGTGAGCCACAAAATAATCCTTTTGAAAATTTTTAATGGGTGATTTTTTTCTCTCCAAAGTTTAAAATTAGCCCTTGTGATTTTTTTTCTTCAATTTTTACCCTGTTATTTATGTAATTTGTTGTCGCAAAAGCATTCCTACATGTAGGCTGCTTTTATCATTCCCTATGCTATGTCTACCAATTTCAGAGCATTAAAATTATTTTTATTCAAAGAATTGACGATGATATTAATGAATCATCATAACAAGTGAAATTGTGATTGGTGTTCCTAGATTCGGATCCTGAAACTGAAAAGAAGTTTAACCGCTAATAAATTACACCTTTGTGGTTTTTATTGAAGGTAATCCAAGCTGTCTTATAAAGATACCAAGTGCACAGGCACATGCAATGAACTGTAACTGTAAAAAGAGAATCTGCATATCTAGCCAATAAAATCAAAAGCCAAACCACCATTGCTTTTTGTCAGCTTCCATTGTATCTAGCTCGTCAATGAACTTGTAGATCCCTTTGTAACATCCCTGCGGGGTCCCGCCTGGGGGGATCAAAGAGCGATGTATCAAAGGATAAAGTACGTAGATAGGAGGTTGGGATGGTGGTAGAAGCGTGGTAGAAGACACGCTTCACTTGATTATGACTCATTTTTCGGTAAAATATTTGGGATGACTGTTTCTGTATAGCCATGGTTCCCCAGTGGAACGTTAATGGCACTGGGGTAGACTACAATTTTAAGAGGAAGCATTAATATCATGTAATGTATAAATAGATCATTCAAATTTTCATGTATTTGGTAAGGTGGAAAAAATTATGTAGCCAATAGCAGTGGGATGGGGGTTGCAAGCATACAGTCAAAGTCAAAGTCCAAAAGTAAAGCTTTCAAATGTTCCCTTTTCAACCACACATGTTTTCTCAGGTGCGCTGTGTGTCTATATGGTTTGGAATCGTATGCGAAAATGGAGCTTGTAAAATATGACAACAGTACTGTTTTTCTGTTTATAAAAGAATATAGGTGGGATGAACTAGCCTTGCAGATATTCACAACGATTTACTACTCTATTTATTGTGTGATATGTCATTATTTGTTACCTCTCCAAAATTATTTTTACCAATTCCAGCACTGTACTGTAGTTTATGCCTTCCTGTGATGTACTTGTAGCTCAATGGTACCTTTTTTTACTACCCATTGATGAAGAGGATATGGTAAATTGTTACACTCACAAGCAATTGTCACAAGATGATGTCACAATTCAAGAACTGTATTTAGAGAATCATAAAATTGCTTTGTGTCTGTATTTTATGATTATTATATGTACCGGTACTTAAATTTTACTTAAAATTTATGAACCCATCAAAGTTACTTATACAATTTTTAGACTTATGAAATAAGGAATGTGAAGTCAAAAGCAAGAGTGTTGTAATTTCCTTGTTCAAATAAGTCAAATAGTGTTATGAACTTTTGTAATATCATTAAACTATGTAATAAAATTTCTGTTTCATGTAGAAAATATCTTCCACAATTTCATAGGCCTTTAGCATCCACCTGTATGTGTTTGTATTAAATCTTTTATGACCTTGTTATGTTCAGAGTGAGTTGAGTCTTTTATACCATCTCTTCATGTTTGGTGTACTTCATCAAGGACTAGCTTTGTCAGGAAAAGGGTCTTTGCATAACTGAAGGAGGTGGGCGTGGGTAATTCACTCAGTCCTGCAGTGAATGACACGAAGACTGAACAGAGAGAGAGAGAAAGTCACAGAGCCAGGAATTTGGTCAGTGCGTGCTGCTGTGAGTGCTTATTACTCACTCTTCCTCCTCACTATGCTTTCAGCCGGCTTGCCATACTATACTGCACTAGTTGCGTAGTACCGGTAGGACTTCAAGCGTGGTTCTCACACTCATGTATGAAGCAATGTGAGCAGAAGAGCTGGACTCGGTTTTAACCAGTAGGATATTTTATACTGGAAATTAGTCTGGATATTAAGGAGACTTCGGTATACATCACACTGATGAGATAGATATCTGCGGAAGGAATGTAAGTGATTTTTGTTGTATTTCGGTTGTTCTGCTCTTCTTGGCAGAACTCTCCTGCTTCATGACAATAGAGTAGGATGGTTTGTAGGCAAGAGGGATTCATGAATTTAAAAAGAAAATCATATATCATCAGCTGAGAGCCAAAAGGGAGTTGCCCTCCTGGCTGTATGGTCGTGTAATTCATTATTTCTGCATTGTTACACTTCTTAATTACAAAGCATGATGACTGATAATTGGTTTACTCTCATGTGGAGAATGTGATAAAAATGCACATATGCATTATGGTACATATAAACCTGTGCACTATCTCAGGCATTGGTAGTCATGATAGTACTTTTTGTTCTGTTCTTTACTCACACCATTGGCATTAGTCCAAATTACTATTTTAAACAAGACATGACTTTAACATGTGTACTATGTTAAGCAAGATAATACTAGTTAGCATATTCTTTGTATTACTGTAAGAAGTGGGTTTTTTTTCTAAGCCAAAGGTTACAGTACCTAGAAACTTGTAAAAACAAATCAAAGAATTATAGTAGTATATTATGAATAATTAGTCATAAATGAAATATGTTAATCCTTTCTACCTTGCCCTCATTTTAAAGCAAGGGTAGCTTTCACATGTATCCCTTTAAGCTGACTGACTGAGTAGCATGTGCTTCCTGATCCCCTCTCCCTGACATTTGCACCCTTGGATCCTTTTCTGGGAGCTTTTTTTTTATTCCCCCTTGCTCACAAGTCATGTGGTGGGAATGAGTAAGGTTTCCATTATCATAATGATCTACATGACCCTAAAGACAGCCAACTTATTAAAGAAATGCAGGATATAAATGATTTTTAATGTAATCCTTATTTATACGTAGGTAATACATATATTATCTACTTTTCTTCAACTTGCACCCTTTCTTGCCAATTGATTGTAATATAGTGTGTTAAAAGCAATATTCACTTTTAAGTGCATTTGCAAAACTATTGGCTTTGACCCTCAACAAATTTGATTTTTGTCAAATATATTTTTCTCAATGTTTAGTCTCCTGGTTATATTGGTGTCTAAGATATTTTGGATTGATTATGCACCCAAGCCTAAAATATGTTGAGTACTTTAAAGACAGTCTTTATTGCTTTTTATCATACCTGATGCATTGCTAACCATTTCTTTTTATCTCTCTCTGTCTCTTCTTTTGTCTCCTATCTCTTTCTCTATCTCTTTCTCTCCCACATTTTCTCTCTCACTCTAGCCCCTGTAGCATTTTCTCTGTTCTTCTTTGTGTACAATTTTTATCATTTGAAAAACGAAACTAGAATAGTGACATCTTAAATGTACTCCAGAGACCAATAAGTCTAACCAATTTCTTTTGGTCATTAGTTTTGTGGTTTATAGGGTGATAAAGCTAGATTCTTATAAGAAAGTAATGTCAGGTCTATGTCATTCTCAAGTTTATTAAAATCAATTTCCATCATTATTTTTGCCCTTCTGATATTGAACATTTCTTTGAGATATACAATTTTGTTGTATTGGCAGAGGACAGTTTTTTGTTTTTTGTTTTTTGTTTATAAATACGTTTTAGATAACATTTTATAAAAGCAAAATGAGCAGCCTTCTGATAGATGATTTGTTAACTTAATTTTTTTCAGTTCATAAACAGGCTGAGTTATTCTTGCTTATTCTGGTATTTCATTTAGAATTTCCACATTGACTTATTTGGATTGTCTGTGTTATTGCGCACATTTTGACAGAATTTTGAAAGAGCTTTGATCACATATTCAGTGTTAGATGTGTATAATGATATCAAGGCCCCTTTGCATTACCCAAGCATTGTATATGTGTGATGTGTTCTAATATTAAATTGGATCTCTGGGTTTAATTGGCCTTCTTTTCAAACACCACTTTTTCATCTGGCGCCACACAATGCCATTAGGGAACAAAACAGTCGCTTATGTGTTATTGACCCAAGGTGATATGACTATAATATATAAAAAATAAATCCATCATATTTTTGATTTCCACCAACAATGAGTCATCACTTGTAAGTGAAGGTAGAGATACAGTGGTGGTCTAACTCTGTAGATAATGTTTTTACCTCCTTTCATCTGGTTTTTCAATTTAAGTGATTAAATGTGTCATTTTTTTAAAACCTGAAATCCATGTATAAGGAAAGAGAAGTACTCTAGTGGTATTGTTGTTAAATTTCCGTATTCTGATTAAGGCTTTCAGAGGCTTTCAGGAAACATTTCTCTCTGGTTTCTTTGTCGTCTCGCAAAACCATAGACATTTTGTAAATATACCAAGCAAACATATTAATGTACACATGTTTGTTACTGTCGGCATTTTCATTTCGTAGACAGAATTATAAGTAGGTGTTTGGTGACGCTGCATAATAGCAGCTATTCATAGGCGGACCACTGCTGAAAACGTTTCCTGAATAAATGTCAATTTCATGTTTGCCTGACTGCTTTGAGCGCAGCTTTGTGTATCACATTTTTACCGAGAAAAGAATAGAGGATGGATGGGTGAAGCAGAAACTGCAAACGTGTAGATATTTGAAAGAGAGAATGAGATCCAGGCCATTTGGGTGTAGAATAGCCTCAATACCAAATATTGTTATGTTCTGATATCTGATCGTACATCTGAATAGCCGCCATTAGAAGTGTGCTCTCACTCTCTTTCTTCCTATACCTTTCAGGCACTGAGATGCTTGCACATGTGGAGTAGGATTGAGGATATTCTGTTTAAGCCCTTTGTGTATAATACTGTCTCATATCTGTTTGGATGAAGATTGGTTATGTATCTAGAGCAAAATGATGCAGTTCAATGACAAAACATTATGAACAGTGAGCAGATGTAACTCACACTTATATCATTAAAGGGTTTACACATGAGAAACCCATATTTCAGTATTACTCAGAATTTAGTTATGACAGGTGCATGATGTGCACAAGTCATGTATGCTTACTCATCCTGTGCAGGAAAATTCTGTAGTTAACACCATCTTTAATTCATCCGCATGGATCATTACTAGTAATGGACGTGAAGGACAGTCAAATACACAAAGCAGTGGATTATATTAGTATATGTTCAAAGATGCATATCGTACCAACAGGTAGTCATAATTAGCTAAAAGCTAATGGCTTGAGGTACGAATGTACATCTACATATTGTGTAATGTGGATGTGGAAATAAGTCCACATACTTGACAACCTATACTATATTTTTGGAACAACTTTCACTTTTCAATCTCTTTCTTGTCTATATTTGATAGTAGAATTATTCTTCTAGTATTGAGGTATTAGGAAGATCATTATGAATAGCTCAATATAATAATGTGGTTTGCAGATTCTTTACAATCAAACCAATATTCAATAAAAGTATGGTTTCATGTGTAGGAAGCTTGGAAACAGAAACACAAAACATGATATCTTCTAAACTAGGATCATAAGACTTGTGTCCAGGGAAATCAGAGGTTGTTTACATCCCACACTGTCAAAATGTGCTAAATGTCGCATATTTGGTCACAAATTGCAACAAATCCAAAGTGATGTAAGCCAACACCATCCCAACAGCAAACAAAATGTGCCAGCCATGTCACCAACAGCCTGTATTGAATTTAACAGGTAATATGGTTAGAATATGAAAGGTCGTAGAGGTTGCTAAAACAGAAATTCATCATGGAGCGGGAATTTCCCATACCTTCTTAGATGGTATTTCATGAAGCATGGTGTGTAATTTGAAAGATTGAAATATTGCCAAAGTGGAAGCCTCGCCCAATATTTATGAGCAAGTGTGGACTCTTTGTTTCAACATGAGAATTGACTATAATGGGCAGATATTAATACATGTACATGTAACTAATACAAATCTTTGAGTTGTGTAGTCATTGGTATCTGAGGGATCTAGGAAAAGAATTAGCAATTCAATGTTTCAGTAATTGAGTTAGTGTATCATATTCCCTGGAATTGAACATTTTTTGTGTGGTCAAGTTCATATTGCTCACATGTTACAAACCTACAATTTCAAATCCCTAGACTCTTCAGTTAGTACCAAATTAAACCAGTCTCAGTTCTTATAGTGACCTTTCAGTTTTATTGGGAGTTATCGATCTCCATATTTCTGCAATAAACCTTGACAGCTGGTCATTGATATTCTCCAGTTGGAGGGAGTGAAACCATGGTGAAACAAGGAACTGGGAATTAGCCCACATCTGATCTTGTGATGATAGATAACCTTGGTCAGTCAGGTCTGGACACTGAGATTTCATACATGTCTGAATCATTTTTCAAGTTGACCCTTTAGATGTTTTATTATTGATATTGATTCATTAAAGCAAACAAAGTTTAGTAGCTAAATTATTCTTATTCAGGACAAATCAACAAAATTTCTGAAAATTTCCTATACTGGGGCAATTATTTTTGGAGAAGACATTCCATGGGATTTAGTTTAAATCAATATTCACATTATCTACCTATAATGATAATAATAATAATAATTATTATTATTATTATTATTATTATTGTTAACAGGATGATTACATGTATGTATATTCTTGATTTATTTTTCATTTTTAACCACCATATATAAGCCTACATTAATTTGATTTGATTATTGTGGAAATACTGAGGAATCTTACTACATTAGCGCTTAGATACATTATACTCCTAAACCTTTCATTTAAAGAAGATCCTTTCCCCAAAAACTTTTGAAGGGTAAAAGATTCAAAATAGTGAAAGGTCAAGTCTGGGCAATATCTAATCCATTGGTCCCTGCCCTATCCATGGATGATTTAGAGAAAGAGAAGTTTGTACACTCCCTGTAGGTGATTTAGAGAAAGAATTTTGTGCCTCAGTGTTGGATAGTTTGGAGAAAGAATTTTGTGCCTAATATGTTGGATGGTATGGAGAGGGAAGTCCATGCCCCAGCCATCAATGATTTAGGGAAAGAGAAGCTTTTGTTACCATCTGGGAGGAAACTTTAGAAGTTCACTCAACTCACAGAATACACAAGCTGCTTCTACTTCAACCAAGTTTAGAAGATACTTGATGAAAACGGGGGGAAAAGTTCGAGATTCAGGTTGAATTGATGCTGGCAGTATGCCGATCCTTTGATTTAGTAGTGAGAAATGTGATCTAGATATCAAAAGAGACGTACAGAAGAAAATGAGTTTTGCTGGATATTTGAGATATTATATCATTTTTGTGTTTATTGTTTGCCCAAGTGTTTTTTTCAGACATGATGAAGTACTCTGCATATGGCAAGGGTGCTGAACTTGAGAATACAAGGGCTCAAGATTAAATGTGATTTCAGCTTAGAGGAACATTTTCTTATTTTATAAAAAAAACTGTATTCCTTTGTCTGAATAGAGCATCCTGTAAAGTAATAAATCATGTGATTTGTAAATAATGTGCTGTGCTGATAACAATGAATCTACCACGCAGAGCCTTGTCAAGTATCAATTCTCCTGAGACTGCATGAGTTAACAGAGACATTGCAATGTTTTTAGAAACCGTTATTACCATAGTGATGCCTGCTGTTCAGTATTGTCCTGCAATGTGATATGGAAAGCAGTCATTGCTATTGGGCACTCTCTGGTGTTCTCCCAAGGTCTTTGAGCAATGTGTAGCAGCTGGCAAGCATGGAAGCCCTTGTGGAATTTAATAACATGAATGTAATATATTATTGAAATACATATTCTGTATACCTGTACATATATGTGGATACTAGAAAAAAATACTAAATTTAACAACCCTTGCATTGCTTTGCTATTTATTTCATACACTATATTGCAAAAGGAGTATATTGTAAATTAGGCACAGTACGTTGCGTCCCATTTGCAATATGTTTTCGTTTACACTTTCTTAATACATTAAGGTTGCATAATACACATCATAATAAGCCTTCAGAACATACATGATGTATGGTATATCATGAACATGTATTCTTATGTTTATAAACATCCTGGGAAAAGTCAACATTCATTTGCACTGCAGTTACTGCACTGTCATAGAAAGCACTCAAACTTTCTGCTTTCAATATATTTTGATTGATATTCTGTACTTTAGGACATAGTTCTACTGTAGTGCAGCCATAAAACTGGATCACATGCAAGCATTTTATGGCGTGATTTACTGCACATCAATTGTATTGTAATGGGCTTGTCCTTTTAAATCTATTGTCATTTTGAAGGCGATAGGTAAGAAGAGGTAAAAAAGCAACATTTCTTGTTGAAATTGAATAGTGCGATTGAATGCAATTCAAGAATCTATTCCACCAAAATTCTGTGTAAATAGTCTGGTAGATATTTAGATTCTTTGAAATTTATATCAGCAATGAGTTAAACTTCCAATTGCTTTTTATTTTTATAAGATTTGTTTGTATCCCAGTCTAACAGTTTCATTCTTTTAATGAATGAAATGACAGTAGGGTCCAACGAGATCATTATGTGCACTTCATACATAAATGTTGTATAATGTGATATGTTGTGAGCATTTCATGAAATAATTCCCATTGTAGATTACACTGAACCATCTGAAGCCTGGCTGTAGTAATATTGAAAGTCTTGATTTATGCATGCAGGATCCTATTTAAGTGTGATTAGAAAAGGTGCTAATGAGAAGAGGACCTTTTCCCTTCCCTCCCCTCCCTATCCCTCCCCTCCCTATCCATCTTACTTCATTCAATACCTGAGTGAGAGAGTGAGAGAGATCTTAAGACAGGTAATGAAAGGAAGTATGGGTTTGGACTCATTAGCACTTCGGAGGAGCCAAGGGAAGGTGGGTTTGGAGATAGACATTGGGATGAATTTAACCCTTTGAGTGCCAGCCCAAACTTCTCATGCAGATTGAATCTGCAGGACATTGGAGGAACTTTCGATTCTGATGCATAGGCCATTAAGGATGCATATGTTGCAAAGCAAATATGGTGTTTGTAAAAATTGATATTCATAGCTGTGATGTTTTTCTGTCAAATATACAAATTTCTCATCTCTCATGTTTTCTTACTCCTATTTTTGTCATATTTCATTCCTTCTCAGAGTTTTGCTTGTTTCATTTAGCATAGTATGAGGGAAATGTATTTTAATTCTGTGATGCAAAACATGTTTACATGATCTAGTTTGGCATTATTGCATGCTAATCTATCTTTTTTTAATCAGTTCCGTATTTTTTCAGTAGATATTGTCTGCAATTTTCCTCTTAATTTATTTTTGTAACCTAACCCTCCATGGTAAATGAAGCAGTTTGCCAACTTCCTCATATACTTTAGTTAGATTAAACAAACTTTAGATGTATTAATTATTACCACTTCCAAATCACAGCAACAAACTGTGCTGGTCTGACCGTGGGAACAAAACTGTCAAACTAAAAAAAAGCTTTCACTTTTGGCTTTTGATGAGGTCACATGAAGGTATCTGAACTATGTTTCCAAAACCTCACCTTGTTTACTCTTAAAACTATACTAATAGCTTTTTTAGTTGTCACATTGTTTCAAAGATCAAACATATTCAGATGGATGTCCAGTAATGTGTTTTGTTGGATTGATGTCCTTGAGGACTAGGATTTTGGAGTATTAAAGATTATTGTTACTGTATTACAATGTGGCAAAATCCCACATTTTCCCACAAAAACTGAGAGATTATTTATGAGATGGTACCACATTTTGATTGTTGTATAACCAACTAACCATGGAGGTGAATCACACATTGTACATGGTAGTTCTTACATGGGAACAGGATCATGGTGACATTCATTCACAATTCAGGATCAATCCAATTCTCACAATACACATTGTCCTGATTACCTGGTGAAGGACAATACAAAGTTACTTGGAAACACCAGTATTCATCAATGAATCTATTAGGAACTTCCTCCCTTTGTCCTTCTCAGTGTACCATCATCATAGCTTATTAACAATACTATTTTCCCCTCCATTCTCCCAATTCTTCTCATCTATAGATCTTGATATTGCAGTTTGAGTGGAACAGCCGGTGGCATATCTTCTGTGGTTGGTCCCACTAGGAGAGATCAATGTTTTGACAAGGTGAGACTTAGTATAGTATCAATTTTACTGTATTCATTCTTTGTTTTATTTTTGTTTTTGAATATGAACACGCAAAAATGATTTTTATTGAGCTAAGCAAAGGTAGCTGTACTATCATTAGGCAAGTACAAGAAAAGTTTATGAATGATTAAATATTGCATTTATCATTAACATTGCTCTGATGCAGAACTCTTTGTCAGTAGAGGAATATTACTCTGAAAAAATAATTACAGTTTTAGATACATTACAGGTTTTTCAGTCTGGGATTTGCGTACCTAGATTTATGTCAGTGTTGCAAATTTCACTTGTGGCTTTGGATCGGGTCTCTGTGTTCCCAAAACAATCATTTTATTTTAAGTGAAAGCAAAGTTTAGTTTATCCATTATGTGCATAGAACTGAGATTGCTTTGAATAACCATCCTGTGAATCCACTTTTTAATATCTGACTTCGTGATGGATGTAGATTTTTCAGGGTTGGCATTCCCTAACCATGAAATTGGACTTTCCTGTGCATTAAAGTACTAAGCTAGGTCAGTGGCACGTTTGACAACTCTACTATATGGATACCTCAAGTAGCTGTAGTTCCTATCAGATAATACAGTGACATCAATAACGGAAATACTCGAAGGTGGGAGAGGAAGTAATAACATATCAAAGAGCAGTTGAACCCTCTTTCTATGTGATTAAGGATAGGTCAGGAAACCCTGAATATCAAGTTTCCTTGATTAAAAAAAAAAATACACAAACTTTTAACATGATTTCTGTAATGTATGGACCACATTCATAGTCTATATTGTTTTAAAAGAGAAGAGAATTATGCACATTTACATTAAGATAGCTATAGTATGTAGTGACCTGTAGAAAATTTGCAAAAGTAATTGAATAACATTGGACATACCCACCCTAAGTGCGTCAATCTACTGTAAATTATAGGTAATATACCACAAGCCAAGGTGCTGCTATTTTTGCTCAGACATAGATTAAAAACTGAATCACAGTATATTCACTCTCAATACACAATCATGAGGCTAAATAGATAGATTAGGGACGTATGAAACCAACCGTTTATCATAGTTTAAGCCATTCGTTGGACAATAGAAACAATTATCAAGCCCTCTTTGTACTAGTCCTTTAGAAGTGATGTCTGTTGGCAATGACTGACTGGACACATACCCTTAGGCCTTGGCTCTAGAAAGCATCTGCCTGCTGCCAATGTTAGCTTAAATGCTACCATTAATTTTGCTGTCACTTGGCTGGCAATTTTGCGGGTGACTCAAAAGTACCAAATTCGTTTGGGTATAGTTAATAGTCTGTATGATGTTAATGAAAATTAATGTTAACTCTGCTCAGATGTCTTTTTTACCCATCATTTCTTCATCTAATACCATATTGCTTGGAGAAAATGAATCCTGAGCATTGGTAACCCCCTCTCAAAAACAACAAAAACAATGAATATATTAGAAATAAAGAAATATAAACTAAAATATTGGAAATAAATAAATATAAAAAGTTATTAGCGGTATGTACAATAAAATTAAATCTCTTATGAGATCTAAAATGACAAGCTCAGTCCTTCAGGTGTCCTAACAATTTTCAATTGATTGATTCCCACTTGTGCTTCAACTGTGATATCAGTTCCAATCTATCTGCTTTATAGCAAAATGTATAATGTAAACACTATTTTGTATTCATATTATAAATTCCATCCCCATGGTAATAGACAGAAATGCAAAACATTCATTTTTGTCACCTCGAAAACACACTGAAGCTCCTTGATGTAAGGCTGCAAAATATTTCCTGAGGAGACAGCAGAAAGAATGTGATAACTAAAATAAGAATTATGATAACATGGTTCCTGGTGAAGTGACAGGCTATATATTTTCCTATTATTTAAAAGGTCTCTGCCAATAGGTTCCACTCTACTATAAGCCCCCTGAAAAAATAAAATAAGTGTTCTGTATATGTATTGTGTGTGTGGGGTACTCCTGAAAATGTATTCAGTCTGCATGCATTTTTTATTGAGAGTGTGTGCTTAGAAATGTGAGTAGCGTTTGTGTGTGTGTATGGCTGTTTTGCAGGTGCAGTGTGGTGTGCGTGTATGCATGGGCGGTGGTGATGCGGTATTACATCTCTGCTTTTTACCCAGCATTGGAGGATTCATGTAGTGTCATCCACTTTCTCCATCTCCACTATCTCCTGTGGAAATATGGTTCTAACGTGCTGATGGAAGGTGAAACCTCACGTTGTCTTTGCGATTCTAACTGGAATTCAATATTGATCTCTATTCTCTGAATTTCCCAGCTTTCACCATATATGTATCTCCGCCATTGGGCGGCAGCTACTACTCTAGGATTGTAACAATATCTTGAGGGTTGGACGTTTGGGTCCTTGTTATTGAAGAAGGTAGTGTATATTGGTTTTTCATTTTCATGCATGCTTGCGATATACACACCGGTGCATTTACATCAGTGGACGCCGTTCCTCAAAAATGCTAATTGTGTTTTTGCTCAGGAACCTCTGCATAAGTATATGAGTCATCCCCAAATTTGTCTGTATGTGTGTTTGGATGTGTTTATGTTTGCATTAATAGGGAGTATATTTGTATCATTGGTTAGAGTGACAGTATGAAAGCAAAAGACACCTGAAGATTATAGCATCCTTGTACTTCACTGCGTGCAGTGTAGCGATGATGCCACTGCAACCACACCTAGATGCTAATAGGATGCGGGGGCAATCTCCATAAGCAGTATAGCTGTCTCCCTTGGGATAACAACGATACTCTGTGGGCTGATGAATTCATATCTTGTACTCTCAACCTCTTGCCCCGTACCTAAAGGAAATCAGAATTAGGATTTTGCTTCAGAACCATCTCATGTAGATATGTACATGTTAGTGTTGAGTGCACTTTCCAAAATGGCAATGGTAATATACATGCAATTTTCCTGCATTTGTGATGAAACCTTTGCAGGAAATGTCATGACTCCTATTAGAGCTATGCTGGTATAGGGAGGGTTCAATCTATTGTCCATCAACATAAACTTTCTGTACACTATCAGAATATCATTCTTATGTGGTTGAATGTATATAGGATACACTGAATGTTAAATCAGAATTGTCCTGCAGTTTCAATTCCTTAAACTAAATAGGACAGTTCAGAGTGAAATTATAACCTGCTTTCATTCTTCTTACTTTTTCCTTATCTAATTCCAATTTCAATTTATATCCTGTCCACAGTGTACATAATAGAATTAATCAAACATTGCAGACTCTTTATCCCTATTATGAATTAATGTTGGCTGGGTAAGATCGATGTGCTGTCTTGTGTTAATTGAAAATTAATAAGCTCAGACAGTGTTATATATTCCAGCAGTGTAATAAGTGTAACACGCTGATCATTAAAGATATTTTAGTTTCAGGAAGAACTCTATTTTGTTCTTCCAAGATTGTGAGGGTAACATCCGCCTGAGGAATACACTTAAAAGTTTCTATCTAAGTGGGTTGAGAGATTATTTTATTGTTTATGAAGGAGGTGGCCCTTGGGTAGTATTGTAAATGTATTTAAATTCTCTATCACAAGAATTAATTTTAGTGATAACCTAAATGTTCAAAAGATTATTGAAGCATTCTCTTTCAAAGTAATTAATTGATTATTGTATTGTTTATGAAGGAGGTGGCCCATGGATTGTATTGTAAATGTATTTAAATTCTCTCTCACAAGAATTAATTTTAGTCATAACCTAACTGTTGAAAATATTATTGAAGCATTCTCTTTTCATAGTATTTAATTGATTATTGTATTGCTTATGAAGAAAATGGCCCTTGGGTAGCATTATAAATATATTCAAATTCTCTCTCACAAGAATTAGTTTTCAATGGTAACCTATATGTTAGAACGTTGATTAAAATTTTTAATCTTGTTGGTTAAAATTTTAATCAACCGAGGATTACCAGGTGAACCACACATTTGTAGGTTAGAACTTTAATCAACGGCCTGTTGATTAAAGTTTAACATGTGGTTGATTAAAAGTTTTAATCATTTGTTGGTTAATCATATTTTGCTCAACGTTGGTTAAATCGGTGTTGAATAAACTAAAACATATTGTTGGTTAAATGTTTAACCATTTGTTGGTTAGTTTTATTTTGTTGGTTAAATGTTTAACCATTTGTTGGTTAATCACATTTTGCTCAACATTGGTTAAAATGGTGTTGATTAAACTTAAACAAGTTGTTGGTTAAATGTTTAACCATTTGTTGGTGAGTTTTATTTGGTGAGAAACTCCCCGGAGAAACTCTTTTCATATCTGTAATTGTTGTCTATAGTTAGTCTTATCAAGAAATAGATCTACTCAGTGATCTTGCTTTCTACGTTCAGCAGTTCGGGAAGTTCGACCTGCTCAGACCTGGACTAGACTTGACCATGCCTACGCCTACATTGATGCTATATCTTTTTCTCAAAAAATGTTCTAGTTTCAGTTTTTGTCTTATTGCCCTGTCCGCGAAATATGGACATGCGCGAAGTTGAACACACCGCCATCGCGCCTGCGTCGCTTCCTCGCTACCGTAGGCATAGTCAGTAGATCTACTGGTGGGCCTGGCTTAGCCACGTCTAGTCCAGATCGAGCAGGTTGAACTTGCTCCCAAGCCGTTTAAATTTAGAAAGAAAGAGCATATTGTAGATCTATTTCTTCCCAAGATTAAGGTAGAAAACAATCACAAATATGAAGAAGAGTTTCTCACCTTCAAACACGCCGACAAGCTCTTTGAATGTCCCCAGTCATGCAGCGACTTGAATGACAACGCCTTCCATTTTTATCGCAAACAATTTCTGTTACAGATTTGTGCGCAGCGAATTTGTTCAAAATCCATATGCGCATGCACTGTTCGGTCACGAGATTGCTACTTTAATCAACTTTGATCAAACTTTTAACCAACAAAAAAACTGTCCACAGTGTACATAATAGAATTAATCAAACATTGCAGACTCTTTATCCCTATTATGAATTAATGTTGGCTGGGTAAGATCGATGTGCTGTCTTGTGTTAATTGAAAATTAATAAGCTCAGACAGTGTTATATATTCCAGCAGTGTAATAAGTGTAACACGCTGATCATTAAAGATATTTTAGTTTCAGGAAGAACTCTATTTTGTTCTTCCAAGATTGTGAGGGTAACATCCGCCTGAGGAATACACTTAAAAGTTTCTATCTAAGTGGGTTGAGAGATTATTTTATTGTTTATGAAGGAGGTGGCCCTTGGGTAGTATTGTAAATGTATTTAAATTCTCTATCACAAGAATTAATTTTAGTGATAACCTAAATGTTCAAAAGATTATTGAAGCATTCTCTTTCAAAGTAATTAATTGATTTACAGCAATAAATCGATGTATCTACCTAATTGCTAGTTTCCCAAACTATGCCGTCATTCGAGAAAACCTAAGTCTAAAACGCGCAGCCCCTGCCTGCGCGCGCGTACTCCCCGTCCACCAATCCAATCGCGCCACCGCCATACTCTTCCTCTTCCGTTCTCGCCCGTCAGAGAAGTGACATCTATGAAGCTAAGTCTTAACCTAAATTGCGAGATTTTTACCTCCAAAAGCGTTTTTGGTTGCCTTTCGCAATAAAAATCCCGTTCACCATGTTTTCACACTCATTTTGGTGTATCGGATTTTTCCTGAGTCAACCTCCTTCACGGTAAATTAATGAAATTACTTTGCCGTTTTTCCTCACTTTCGTGGCTTTATTCACAGACGGTGTACTAGTACACTGCGTCGGGCTAGCCCCCGTGTCTGTAGGTGGTTGATTCAACGCGCTTAGACAAGCGGTCTTATCATACGTTGTGCTCCGTAATAGGAGTTTATTCCCACTCCGTCTTGTGAGTTGGTTGTTACCTTTATATAGATCTATACTGTTTTGTAATAATAATAAATTTATTACTATAAATGGATTTCTATATTTGTTGCTTGTCTTTAATTTCAGCCATGTCGAGGTCTCCGTTCGGCTGGCGTTCCCCAGTATTTAATACTTATAAGGGGACTCGCCCAGCCTTGGAAGGGTTGGCTGCGAGAATTTAATCTCGCACCAACATTATAACTTCCACGGAGCTTCGACTAAGGTAAGTTAGGGCCTACTTCGTGTACGGCTCGCCCCGTTATGAGTTCGCCGTCTATTTTGACGACCAACTCATGCGGGGAAAACCGAGAGAGTGAGTGCTGGAACACGGCCAATACCTCTCTCGAAGATAGAGACTTGTATAACGGTGGGAGTGAGTGCCTCCGGCCAATACCTCTCACCGATAAAACTGTGGGTGTTATCCCTGCCCACAGTTCGTCTCGCTCGAGCATCATTCCTCGCTCTCTAGCCATAGGTGTGATTGCTCAGGGATCGGCTCCTTTTGTCTCTCCGCACGCTTCTACAACAAGCAAGGCGGGTAAGGGAAAAAGAGAGTCGTGATCCTCCAAAAGTACTCCCTTCAGGGCCTACTACGGAGGCGGTGCCCGTTTCTAAGGGTAAAGGGGGCGATAAACATGCCCACCTGCCCAAGAAGCGTAAGCGCCAGAGTACTGCCCAGCCAACAGGCGAGGCGGACTCTCTCCCCTTGACACCGACTGTGTGTTCACCTCATGTGTCAGGGGGGACCAAGAAGAAGAAAGTTAGCCCCCAAGGGGCGACCACTTCTTCTGAGTTAGGCGTCTCCCATGAACTTTTGAATTATCTCAAGATCATTGTGGAGCGGAGTGGTTGGTCAGACTCTGTGTCTGTACTCCCCACCACGCCTGACTCCAACCCCTCCCCCCAAGGGGGAAGGGGGGATACCTGTACCCGACCCGACCCAGGTCCGGGTCGGATACCGGATCCGGTTCGGATACCGGTTCCGGTTCGGATACCGGATATCCGGTTCGGATACCGGTTCCGGTTCGGATACCGGTTTTGCCGGATATCCGGTTCGGATACCGGTTTTTACCGGATATCCGGTTCGGATACCGGTTTTTACCGGTTATCCGGCTAGGAACACTGGTTTTCCCTTGTTTACCACCACTGCTTCTAGTGGGTTGGGATCCGGTTCCTTTTCTCAGGTATCTGGCTCATTGTGTTTGTTTTCCAACACACTAGAGCCTTACCGCCCCACTTCGGGCGTCTCTCGACCACGTTCAGCTTTGATCGTCCGGTCGGGGCTACTCCCATTCCAGCGGCACTTGGTGCTCCGCCTGGGGAGGAATCCTGGGACTGCTTACACCGCCCTTCTTGGGATCAGGTTTCAGTCTGGATTTTCGGAGGATGATGCCTCTTCACAGGCTGAGATTACACCCCAGGCCTTTGGGTCCTTGGCGGTAGAGACTCAAGCCCTGCTGGAGAAGTTTCTTCCCGACACTTTTACAGAGTCGGGCTGATCCGGGACATCCGTCTCTCCTTTTTCAAGGTGAGCGTCCCTCCAAGGGCATCCCTCTTACGGAGGACTGTAAGCGAGTCTTCAATGACTTCGCCTCACAGCCTCTTGCATCCTTAGTAGGGTCCGTCCCTCGGCCGGGGTTTTCACCTTCTCTAAACAGGACACTCTCGAATTATATTACGAGAAAGTCCCGTTCCAGTGACCTCCTACATGTAGGTGGTAGGCTTGGTGTCCACTTAAGAGTACACCTTGCGCCAAAATAGAGAGGTTCCCGTCCTTATTGGAAGTTCATTCCAGGACTGGCCTGAGGCTGACTGCCTACTTGGGTACGCTCCTTTCCCTTAGCGCTAGGAGCCAGCACCTCGAGATGTCCGACTCGGACATCCTGTGCTAGACGAAGCCCCTTGTCCAAGGACAGGCTCGTTGTAAAACCGTCCCTCGGCTGGGTTTTTCACCTTCTCTCGACAGGACACTCGATTAAATTACGAGAAAGTCCTGTTCCAGTGACCTCCTACATGTAGGTGGTAGGCTTGGTGTCAACTTTAAGAGTACACCTTACGCCAGATAGAGAAGCTCCCGTCCTTAATGGAAGCTCATTCCAGGACTGGCCTGAGGCTGACTGCCCACTTGGGTACGCTCCTTTCCTTTCGCGCTAGGAGTCAGCACCTCGAGATGTCCGACTCGGACATCCTGTTGCTAGACGAAGCCTTGTCCTGGACAGGCTCGTTGTGGTTGGAACTGTCTGTGTCGACAGCAATAGCCACCAATGCTAGGAGGAACTTATGCTTTCCTCTCTGGGCATTGCGGATGCGGACATACCTGCCCTCCTGGCCAGGGTCCCGCACTCCGGCCTTCACCTCTTTGGAGGTAAGGGGCCTGATGTGATTCAACTTGAGGTTGATTCACGCAAGCAGGCGACGGAACTTCTGAAACGCCTTAAGTCCTCGGCTCCTAAGCCGCAGGCCCAGGCTGTCTTTCCGCCTCCTAGACGCGGTGGCGCTTCCAGCTGCCCCGTGCACAGGTGCGCCCCGAGCGTTGGAGGAGAGGGTTGGCGGCCGTCTTCAGTACCTTCCCGCCTGGGAAGGAATTACCGACGACGTTTTTGTGCTCCCCTTCGTGCGAGGAGGCTTCTGCATACTTTTCGCAAAGCCCCTCCCACACGGAACCGTCCACCACAACCCTCCTACACTATCGCCCCCTTTCTAGAGCACATCTCCACCGAGATTCAAGAGCTGCTGGAAAAGGGCGCGATCGAAAGGGTAAGAGACCACCCCAGTTGTGCCTCTCCCCTATCTTATATTCCCAAATGCTCGGGGAAGCTCAGAATGATCTTGAATATGGAGGTCATCAATTCCTTCATACCAAGAGAGGTTTTTCCACAGGGAAACCTTGGCCTCGATTCTCCCGGCGATCAGACCGTCAGATGTGGCTATTTCGGTAGACTTGAAAGATACTTTCACATACCGATACACCCTTCTTCAAGGGACCTTCTAGGTTTCTCCTTCAAGGCGAAACTTTCCGGTTCGAGGCCTTAAATTTCGGCCTGAAACCGGCTCCTCGAGTGTTACTCGAGCAGTCTCTACCCTAGCCGCTTCCCTCAGGATCGCGGTCTGAGACTTTTTCACTTACCTGGACCACTGGCTCCTGGTGGCGAGCTCTGTGTCCGTCCTTCAGTCGCACATGGCCCTACTTCTCCGTGCTACGCAAGAAGTACGATTCATAGCCAACTGGGACAAGTAGGAGTTGACTCCTACCCGCAGACCCATTTACCTAGAGTGCGGAAATTAGACATTGTGAACCAACTTACCCGCCCCAGTCGGGAGAGAATTCACGCAATTGTCTTTCTAGCTCGATCTCTTCGTCTCTTACGTCGAGTTCGGGCAGGCCGATGGCACCAGTTCTTGGACCACTTATCGAGCCATAGGGATGTCCTCAAAGACTGTTGGCTTCATATGAGGCCTTTTCCAACTTCATCTTCTGAAGTTTTCAAGCCCAGTGTAGACTCGCTCAAGGTGTGGATTCCTCTCTCCGAGGAGATCAAACGCCTACTTATCGCCCTGTTCGGACCAGGTGGTCTCGGGGGACTGGTCACACCTGTGCACCTTGCCCCACTTATTGTGTTGGAATTGATGGCAGTCCTCATGTCTCTCCACCTTTCGAGAACATGTTTGTAGGTCGCTCCGTCCTGATTTTGACGGTCAGCACCTCTGTTGCTGCTTACATCAACAGGCAGGGCGGGACTCTTCCCGCTACCCTGAACGTTCTAACCGCCAAACTTAAGAGTGGTGTCGGCCTCACCGAGTGATTCCGATCGCCTCCTATGTTCCCGGGCGGGACAATCTGATTGCAGATTTGCTGTCCCGGGACATGTGTCCCCCCTCCGAGTGGTCACTGAATCAAGAGGTCTTCGACTACTTCAGTTCAGTCTGCGCCCATCTGGAGATAGACCTGTTTGCGACAGCTCTGAATCATCGCCTCCCGAGTTTGCTCTCGAGTGCGAGATCCGGAAGCTTGGGCCCTCGATGCGTTCTCCCTTCAGGGAAGAACTTCTGGGGTTACGCCTTTCCGCCGATCTCCTTAATTCCTCAGTTCCTGGGGAAGATTCAGGAGGATCAGGCGTGGGTTTCTGCTCATAGCACCTTGCTGGCCGAGGAGACCTTGGTTTCCTCTTCTTCTGTCTCTGCTGGACGGTCGGCCTCTCTCCCTTCTATGGAGAGCAGTCCTCAGATCAGCCCCTGTCGGGGATCCTCCACCATCGTCCGGCGGCTCTACATTGACCGCCTGGCCGCTATTGGGGAGGAAGCGAGGACTCTCAGAGAGAGCCTCCCAGTTCATAGTCCAGAGCAGAAGAGTTTCTACCCGAGCTGTTGTCAACTCGAGTTTAGAAACCTTCCATGCTTGTTGGGGAGAAGGGGTTTGTTTTCCCCGTTTCTGCCCCGGTGGGTGCTTTTACAGCAATTTTCCTTATTACTCCTTTCGATAAGGGCAGGGCCCTCTCTAACTTAGTGGTTACCGGTCCGCTATTACTGCGGTTCACCTTGGTTTTTTTCTGATGGTTCGGGAGTTTCAATCTCTCCCTTCCTGACTCATTTGCTGAGGTCTTTCTTTTGACACGCCCAGCATATCGCCAGTTGACTCCTGCGTGGAGCCTTCCTTGGTTTTGGACGCCTTGGCCAAACCGCCCTTTGGGCCGTTCTGCAAAGCGTCGTTACACCATCTCCCGATTAAGAACACCTTTCTCTCTCTACGGCCCCCGGGCATATCAGATGGGAAAGGCAAGGTGTACGTCTTGTCCCTCGACCTTCGTTAGTGCCAAGAATCAGACGGATTCTTCTGGCTTAATCGAAGTGTTCTTGAGTCCTCTGTCGGAATTCTCTTCCGTCATGGAGGATAAATCTTGGTGCCCTGTTAGGGCTCTCAAATGGTACTTGGATAGGACTACGGTTGTTTTTGTAAGGATGATCAGCTCTTCTCTTTTTCCATCACCTTTCTTCCCCAGCATCACGGGAGACTATCTTCCGTTGGATTGTCGAGGCTATCCAAGCTGCGGGTTCGGAGGCTCTCCTGTCTGGGAAGCCTCCCAGAGCGCATGACACTAGGAGTGTTCTACCTCCTGGGCGCTTTGTCAGGTTCATCCCTTTGGAAGACTTTTGAGGGCCGCCTTTTGGCGTTCCCCTACTTTCTTCACATCCTTCTATCTTAAGGATGCTCCTTCGGGTGAGGTTGGATTTGAAACCTCTGGGTTGAGAGCTGCTTCGTCGTCTCTGTCTGCCCCGCGTTAGTTACTCCCGTCCTGGGACATGCCACCCGGGTTTTTATCCGTGCTATTCTAGCAATTAGGTAGATACATCGATTTATTGCTGTAAATCAAGAAAATTATAACTAATTTTGTTATTTACTAGATAAATCTATGTATCTACCTATGTCCCTCCCTCCAGCCCCTCTCCTTGTCTGACATGTCCTAGATTCTGTCTCTGACTGCTCGGAAGAGGAAGAGTATGGCGGTGGCGCGATTGGATTGGTGGACGGGGAGTACGCGCGCGCAGGCAGGGGCTGCGCGTTTTAGACTTAGGTTTTCTCGAATGACGGCATAGTTTGGGAAACTAGCAATTAGGTAGATACATAGATTTATCTAGTAAATAACAAAATTAGTTATAATTTTCTTGATTATTGTATTGTTTATGAAGGAGGTGGCCCATGGATTGTATTGTAAATGTATTTAAATTCTCTCTCACAAGAATTAATTTTAGTCATAACCTAACTGTTGAAAATATTATTGAAGCATTCTCTTTTCATAGTATTTAATTGATTATTGTATTGCTTATGAAGAAAATGGCCCTTGGGTAGCATTATAAATATATTCAAATTCTCTCTCACAAGAATTAGTTTTCAATGGTAACCTATATGTTAGAACGTTGATTAAAATTTTTAATCTTGTTGGTTAAAATTTTAATCAACCGAGGATTACCAGGTGAACCACACATTTGTAGGTTAGAACTTTAATCAACGGCCTGTTGATTAAAGTTTAACATGTGGTTGATTAAAAGTTTTAATCATTTGTTGGTTAATCATATTTTGCTCAACGTTGGTTAAATCGGTGTTGAATAAACTAAAACATATTGTTGGTTAAATGTTTAACCATTTGTTGGTTAGTTTTATTTTGTTGGTTAAATGTTTAACCATTTGTTGGTTAATCACATTTTGCTCAACATTGGTTAAAATGGTGTTGATTAAACTTAAACAAGTTGTTGGTTAAATGTTTAACCATTTGTTGGTGAGTTTTATTTGGTGAGAAACTCCCCGGAGAAACTCTTTTCATATCTGTAATTGTTGTCTATAGTTAGTCTTATCAAGAAATAGATCTACTCAGTGATCTTGCTTTCTACGTTCAGCAGTTCGGGAAGTTCGACCTGCTCAGACCTGGACTAGACTTGACCATGCCTACGCCTACATTGATGCTATATCTTTTTCTCAAAAAATGTTCTAGTTTCAGTTTTTGTCTTATTGCCCTGTCCGCGAAATATGGACATGCGCGAAGTTGAACACACCGCCATCGCGCCTGCGTCGCTTCCTCGCTACCGTAGGCATAGTCAGTAGATCTACTGGTGGGCCTGGCTTAGCCACGTCTAGTCCAGATCGAGCAGGTTGAACTTGCTCCCAAGCCGTTTAAATTTAGAAAGAAAGAGCATATTGTAGATCTATTTCTTCCCAAGATTAAGGTAGAAAACAATCACAAATATGAAGAAGAGTTTCTCACCTTCAAACACGCCGACAAGCTCTTTGAATGTCCCCAGTCATGCAGCGACTTGAATGACAACGCCTTCCATTTTTATCGCAAACAATTTCTGTTACAGATTTGTGCGCAGCGAATTTGTTCAAAATCCATATGCGCATGCACTGTTCGGTCACGAGATTGCTACTTTAATCAACTTTGATCAAACTTTTAACCAACAAAAAAATAAAGTGTCTTGACAGTTAGCACTATCATTTTGGCGGGAAAGCCGAGAACACTGTTTTAATCAACAATAGTTTTAACCCACGCAAGATTAAAAGTAATTTTTAACCAACACTCATTTTAACGGTGTATCTGTTCAAAAATGATTATTGAAACATTCTCCAAAGTATTTGATTGGTCAGACTATTTGTCAACCACCATTTTGATACATAGATGTATGATTCATACTACATGAAAGGCAATAAGTGATCACCAAATTGGATTGGCTTAAGTTGACTTAAGTTGACTTAAGTATGAATTGTAATGCCTGGACAATGCTCTCTGTATATGTTGATTTAAGGTATAGGAGGGTATAGATCAATCAAACGACACTCTATGCCCACTTTGTCAATAGTGTCAGCTTACAAACTATTTGGTCATACAATATTTATATGATTTTGACTGAGGAGAACACAAAGAATGAATGTTTGCAAATCAACCTCTAAGGTATTTATGGCCTAAATCATTATTCATAGTTTTCTGGAGTGTAAATTGTGCATGCCGATTTGAATGCTTCCATTTACATTGGGAGTAAAAAAAATGTGGAACAAAGTGGTAAAATTATTGGGATTATCATGGTCTTAAAGAGCTTTCCATTTGGTACAAGATTTGTGAAAAACACAAATTATTAAAACACTTTTTTTTTTCAAAGATAACCTTGTATTTTGTTGCAAAGTAATTATTTCTTTTTGTAGGTAACCAGACTTTCATATGGAAGAAGTAACTAGGTTCTAAGATTTTCAGTTGGTTTTATCTCTGGTTATTTCATGGTCTCTCATGCTTGTTATTTGAACTATCAAGGTGGGCCTATACCTTTATTTAGGACATTCCTTGATTGGAATTATCTTATTGTAGTATTTGGTTTTAAGCTATGCTCAAGTTATGTTCATTTCTTTTCGTTGGGTTTGTCTTCTTTTATTTAAGTGGGTGCTGCTAGATTTGAAAGAGACATATCATATCTTGCTTAATCTGCCGTGAAATTGATAATGGGGCAAGTAGAAAGATGGTTTATGAAAGTTTGTAATGCCTTTGATGTTAGTGCGAAAAAGTCATCAATCAAAACATTGTTTATCATTTTACATTTTAGATCTGTCAATCTTTGATATAATGCTTTTGATATAATGCTTTTGCAGGGTAAAGTTCAAGTTACCAAAGTTTAACATTGATGTTCAGAATAGGTCCCAGTAGTATTATAGTAGTAGCAGGATCTGTAAGATACTATCATTCTTATGGTAGTAATGACATTATAGTGTTTGTAGTGTTAATAATGAAGTTTATGATGGTGTTGATGATTACTATGATGATGAGGTTGGTGATTATAAAGAGAGTTGTTTGGACACTTCCGGTGATTGGAGAGAGACTTGGTAGTACCTCCATGTATGCAGTGATCAATAATGACAGACAAGATTGTCAGGATATGATGACAAACGAACATATATGATATACCAAGTTATAACAAGGATTATACTGATGATGTATTGATTAGATCATCAGACTTCCTCTCCTACTCTCTGGTTAAGAAGATGTTTGAGATGCAGATATCCTGTCACTTAAACCACACCCTCCCATCCGCATCTTTCTCTCTCTCTCTCTCTCTCTCACTCTCTCTTCTTCAGCATGGTCTGAATCTCATCCCAAGAATAGGCCTCCTATTAATCACCATCACTCACCCTCTTAGCATCATGACTGCTTCTCCAGTTTCATGTTCATACTTGTAAACTAAGTAATAACATGCTCATATGCACTTATCCATCCTATATTAAATATCTTACTCCAGAACCTCTTACACAAGTCCACCCTCTTTACACTATTGTCTTCAATATTTTTTTGATAAGACATATTTTTATTATATATTTTTCTTCTAATTCACATTATGTTTTAATGTTTCTTTCGGCTTGGGAATTATATAACATATTGATAGTTTTATTCTGTTGATATATGTAATGAAGATTGAAGTGCGAACATCTGCTTAACATTAAAGTTGAAGAATTTCTGGCTTAAGTATGTGGGATGGTATTCATTACAGGAGTAAGCCCATCCATACCCTAGCTAAATGCCAAAAATGAGGAGATTAAATAATTCAAGCTCTACACAGAAGGGCTTCATTAGTCATACCCTTGACATGATCATGAAGGTGAAAAGTTATTATGATCAAGCTAATGGGATTAAGTGTTGGAGTGTGAACAGAGCCTGGACAAATAATGTCAAGGTGATCATATAGATAGAAGGGAGAAAAGCCTAGAGGGTGCGGTTGACTATCAATAATGCAACCCACTTCACATTTTGAACGCTTGGAGGAACATGTTAAGAGAACAACTTTAGTCATTTGGCCCTGTAGGGCCTATAGCAATAAGATGGGGCTCCTCACTGGGTTGGGGGGGGGGGGGCTAACATGTATGATATACTGCAATAAAGAACAAGAAAGCTGTGTTGAGGATACAACTTGACATTTAAATGGGGTGTCTTATACACTCTTTTAAAAATATGATTTTTTTTGGGGGGGGGGCTGTTATATGCAAGGAGTTTGCTAGCATGAAATTATAAGTCTGTTTCAAATTTCAAATGAATTTTATTTCAATTTCAAAAGTTGATAAAATTCCATGAGGATGAAATAATTCTTTGATCTCACTTCATTTGGAGCAGTAAGTTAGCACTTGGTAAATATTACCAACTATTGTTTATCGACATTATTTATACAGGGAAACTTGAGCTGATTACATTTGGAAATACCCCACATACAATTTACGGAAAGTCAGCGAGTAATGCTTGTTTGCTAATAGAATATAGCCTTGCATTCTATTTCCATTCTAGCCATAGCCATGGTATCTTCCAATCAATTTATTGATTGACTAACAATTGGCTCCCATGCAGCAATCAGAAATGCCATGGCCGAACCGGCTCTGAAATTAAATTAATTTGCTCTGGATCCATGCTGCAGATCATTTTCATCAGCACACTGCATGACTGTTTAGATTTATTTCCAAGAAAATGTAGTGTTGATACCGCATTTCTAATGTACTTGTAAACGAAAATGGAAAAGGGTAATGAGAATATGAATATATCATTAAGATCACCTGTGACACTGTGTATGGTGAAATTTTGGCTGAGAGGAAAAGGTAGCTTTTACATGCACAATCTCCCTTCTGATGTTCTGGATTGATTTCAGAATATTTCACATTGTACATGAAGTACTAATGATGTACGAATGATGTACGAAGGGAATTCCTTATTTTATTTTACCCTTTAAAGTAGGGGCCTCCATTTTTCATCAAGTTTAGCATGCAGCAAATAAGGCATCTATCCTGTATTGATTAGATATACGGCACAGATGTATTGGTATTTCTGTGTGTGCGGTTCAGATGCGCCAGACATAACATGCGTACAAACATTTCTACGGAAAAGCATGTGAGAGAGGAGATGATGCTTATTAGATTCATATTGCATGGTTTTCCCCACTACATTAGATTAATGGCCGACAACGAGGGAATGCGGGGGAAGAGGGAGCAAGAAGATGAAAAGAAAAAGATGGGGTCTGGGAATGAAAGGATTAGCCAAGAAAAGTATGATACACAAATGTTTGATGAAGAGATGGGGAGTGGAGAGAGAGAGAGAGAACTGGTGATTGGTCTGGATGTGACAATGAGTTGAAGGAGAAAGAGATACAGTATATAAAATGTAGCAGAATCGAAAGAAACTATGTAGACAAAACCTGAGGAATACAGATCTACTGAAAGGTTTTTATAGACAATTGTAAACAGAAAGTAATCATATCAGTTGTATGAAGTGATAGCATATAGATCATACATATCATGGAGAAATTTAAGAAAATCATATAGCATTCTTGAACAGAGATGTTTTTTCTATCCTTGAACAGAAGAAAGCTTCGGAATATGAAACCGATATAGTTAATGCCCTTCTTGAATATAGCGATAGCCATACTAAAGATAGCATGGCATAATTCTTTATTGAAACAATTATTTTGTTTTTTTTTAAATAAAATTAAAGAGGAGATGTAATTTGCCCTTCTTTCAGTCTTTTTTCTATTTACTAAATCGGATGAACTTAGTGGCAAACCTCACAATATAATATTCTATTACTTCAGTTAATGAAGGAGCTAGATAGGTAGCAATTTAAAGGGTCATTACTCTGGTATCATCAAAAAACAAAGTGAAAAACTTGACAAAGAGAACAGGTGCATAAAATTGGGCAGTATACAGACATCATCTTATGAGAATTTCTTTCCTAGATGTAGAAGTAATGAATGTATTCATGACATATCCGTAAGAGACACGAGGACATAATTTTTTACATTTATTGCCTGTAGCCAGGCAGATGGAATTCTTGAAGACATGAAAGAACCATTAGGAGAGCAAAGTCTCATCATGCAAAAAAAAATTGATTTATGGATGCAGCGGAAATGAGACGAAGGTAGGGTTGAAATTTAACCAAGAGCTATTTTTAAAATTAGCAAGTGAAGAAATGGAAGGACAGATATGATTGATTCATGAGAGAAAGAAGAAAATTAAAAAGGAGTATGAAACTTTGTCAAGATCATTTCAGGGTTCTCACCCGTGATACCATATCAAAGTTTCATAGAAATATGACATAAACCTGTCATTGTGTATGGATAGCTCAGTTTCGGAAGATATTGATGATAGCAAAATACTCTGATAATGACATTTAAATGTCCTGAGCATAATTTTTGTTTTTTATATGAGTTAAAAATAAGTTATTAAAAAAGTTATTGTGTAAATATTAATGGTGAAATGAAATGTAAGAGAATGGTGATCATAATGGATCAATTCAAATTCTGCTCTCTTGAAAGAGGTAATCTAATCACTCTTTGTGATGATGATGATGATGATGATGATGATGTCGATGAAGGGTAATGTTTTTAACTTGCGTGTTTGCGCACATTATGAAAGCATGCCCTCTCCAGCGTAGAAAGAGGAATGAGAATGGCTGGCAGCCATATTGGATGCTGGTTTGCTTGTCAGTTCATGGCTTGAAGCCCAGGAGGGTTGGTTCATGTCAAGGGGAGGATTAAAAATGTATCCTCATTGAGACATAGATGCCTCAGACATCTGGTAGACATTGAAGATACCTTCCTTTATAGTCTCCTTAATACAGACCTCCATCCATCTCTCAGTGAGGTCATCCTTCATCTGATACTTCAGATGACATACTCACTGATCACTACCAATCACAACCCATTGATAAATACATGCAGTTGCATTGGTTTGTTCTTCACTACTAAGAGAAAGAGAGAATGGTGTGTTCTTCATATGGTCAAGATGTTCTGCCGTCATTGAGGTTATAGATTTATGAGTCAGAATTAGTCATTTTCCAAACCACATCCAAAGTGTAAAAATGCCATGCCATGATTGAGCAATGTCCTCAATATAACATTAAAAGTACCAGTATGGGTATTTTATGTAACTCTTTTGCTATGATATATTAGTAAGAACATTTATATTCTTGATAAGAAATGTTTTATCAATAATGCTATCTTGGTCTGATGTTGACTTATTATGTGATATCAGTACATAGACTGCATATGAGCAGTTTGTTTAGTGTAGATAATTGAATGTTTTAAACATTACATAATACTTTACAATGTACTTATTTCATTGATAAGACCCGAGATAATGTATCACCATCAGACTATCATCACAGTTATCTCTCATAATATTTTCATCATTGATACCGCACCAGCAAATGTTATCTTATCATCTGATGCTTATTCCAATCAACACACAGACTCTAATACAAATAGCCTTTCACCAGTGGACCATTCCCTGCTTTCTCTTTCACCTGCACTCTCTTTCCCTGTCCTTCTCTGTCTGTCTGTTTGCCTGTCTCTCTCTCTCTCCCTCTCTTTCTGTCTATCTCTCTCACTGCCCCCTCTCTCTTTAGACCTCTGTCTCCCTTTTCTTCTGTGACGCTCTCCTTTGATTTTTCTCTCTGCTGCTTCTTCTTCCCTCTTCTCTTTGGCTTCATCTGCCTTTCTTTTTATCATTGAATGATTATATATGTTTCAATATTTCTGTTTCTATTTTTTTACAACCACACCTTCCTCATCTACTGCCGCACCTTTTCTGCCCCTCCCCCTTTCTCTGTACTCTCCCTAATTGAAGTGATGTGCAAGGATCATCCTACTAGCAACCCGAGATGACCTCACAGCTCAAATAGCCCAAGTGTGTGAGTGCAATGGATGCGGGAGAAAGAAAACATCTTTCCGGTCTTGGGGCATGGGATAGCGAAAGAGGAGGAGGTGAAATAGAGTATCTCATTGTGGGGCTAGGTCTGGGCGCTGCACGGTGCCAATTAGAGAGAAATGTTTTCGCGGTGATTCTTTTCATTCAACCCCATTGCCTGTACTTTCTGTGCTATTTGTAGGAGATATATTTACTCAGCTTCACGAGTATGTGTTTCTGTCTCTTGTCCCACCTATGCCTCTTTGTAGGGGGGTAATGGTAAACTTACCCCAGTATGATTTCATGTGTTAAGGCATGCCTTTCAAGAAGACCTTGTCATTTCTTTCCTGCTGCGTATGACATGGAATGACAAGCACATATTGTCTGCCGAGAGCCAGAAGGGCATTAACTTGTATCCTTGAATACAGACTTAGCACCCTTTTGGTTTTCAATATTGAATATCATATCTATCTTCAAAAATCTATAAATATAGCAATTAAAATGTTTAAAATATTGTGAACCGTTTTCAAAATAACATAATTTGATTTGTTTTGTCTTGTGTTGATTATAGTTAATGACCTTTTTATAGTCTCGTGCATTTTAGAATTGCTATGTCTTGTTTAAGGACATTATATCATTTGACTTTCATTGCTAAATCAAAACCTAAAATGAGCCTACAATTGCCACACACTCTGTAAATGATAACCTTCATAGCTTTTCATTTCACACACTCCGGAACTCCTGGTTGGTGTACCTCTTATCTCCGCTCCTCTAACAACCCATCAAAATTCTGTCAAACCCATGACATTTTCAATTGTTTATGCCACACATTTATACGCTAGGCATTTGACAGCTAGTTTATAGAATGTGCCTTCTACCTTGCCACTCATGTCGTCTGGAAACTCCCTAAGAAAACTAACAGTTACTGCAAGCACGCTTGTTTCCCCTCATCTCAATATTGTTAGATTTTTACCACTGTGTCAATCCCCTTTGGAACATTGTGGTATCCTTTATGTATTTACACTTCATAACAGAATATTTATATATGTCAGTGTCTTCTTTACCCTTTTAAACCGTATTTAATGCTAATATTCATGTAATCCGTAGGCAATATGACTTGCATAATATGAGAAATCATCTCTATCCCATAATCATTTACTCCCAGAGATGCTCCATTACAAAAAAGTCATACTCAACCCTAGCACATATCTCCAGTTGCATCGTGGGAAATATCTCTTTAAAAACCAACAAACTAAAAATCAAGGCAAAGCAACCAAATTTAAAGTACTTTTGGGTAAGAAAAACATAAAAGGTGTTAAAGGTCATGTTGGTGGTTTCCTCTTGGTAATTTTGTAGAGCATAACATCCCAATTTTTTTTCCGTTCTTTCAACAATATGCATGAGTCGTCATGGATACCATTCTTTGTATGAAATCAGCCCACTATCCTATTTACATTATCATGTCATTTCAAGCATTATTGTCAAGCATTATTGTTTATTTTGTATTTTAAAGAAATAAGCCTTCATTAAGTGTGAGGTTTTATTGATAGTCATGACATGTGAATATTGCAATACAATGATGGATTTAAAACAAAAGTGACTTTCATTTGAAATTTACTCTTTAAAGACTTGGGCTCATTTACAATAAAACCAAGTTGAGATACCCATTTACAATTTTTTTTAAATTTTTTTTAATAACCGATTTTAACTATGGAAGCTGTAAAAACATGGGATCCCATATTTTCTATCATGTTAGGTCATAAGTATCACTATTTTAACCACTTTTGATTGGTTACTACCAGGTACTGCAGTAAATAGGCCTTACAATATGTCATTTGACTTTACTGGATTCAATTTCATTCTGGCTTACTATGGCTTCCTGTATTAAGTCAAACTCCAGGATACAGCACATGTGCAGGCTCATGCCTTTCTCCTCTATTATTTTTTTTCTTGTCTTGTACTTGATTAGAATAAAAGGTGTGCCCTTGGATGCTTTGTAATCACCGAATATGGCTAAGATAATATTGTGAGCATCCTGTCGTCCAATAGTGGTAGATTATAAGGGAAATGTAGGACGCCGAAATACTAGTCCCTGAAAAGCCATTATGATGTCATCTTGTATGCTAAACAGCTCAACTCCATGTGGGCGGTGTTTGTTGTTGAAATAATGGATGAGAAATGGATTATTTTTCCAGCCATACACCTAACCTTGAGACTCTTTGGCATTGCTTGGTTTGTTTGCTTTGGTAGCTGATATTAAATTTTGTGTGTCCTACTCATATATTGTTAATTTAGCATTCATAGGCCTTTTTCATCGCATTAAATGCTGACAGGTCAAATACTGGCATTCTGGAAATCACCTCTTCAAATAATATTGAAACATTATATTCTCCCTTCTTTCAAGCTATGCTTTAAAAATCATGAAAAATTTTGTTTGGTGAATGCGATAAATATGCACCCTCTCTTCCCTGCAATAACCTCTCCATATCTATTCTTTGTGGAAACTGCCCATAAACAGCCCATAAACAGCCCATTTTCCATTTTACCGGTAGCTATTTTTTTTTTGGCTATTCCCCTCCCTCCTTCCCACCTTTTTTTTTTTGGGGGGGGGGGAGGGGGTTACCCTCTTGCCCCTCTTTCTCATGCTTGCTCACTTACTCTGACCTTTTCTACCTTTCTCTGAATCTTTATTCCTCACCATCTTGTCTATTTTTTAATTCGTTCTTGTCCCAAGATGTTCCATTGCTGTGGTAGACATGACCCCCCCCCCCTTTCCCCTTTCTCCATCTGTCTGCGGTCATCGCCATCCGAACAGACATAGCAATTCCAAAACTGTAATACCTCATTGAATCAATCACGTCTCATTTCAACAAACGCATCATTAAGTGCTTGATTGTACTTCCATACGTATTAGAACCTCACAAACCATCCACCCAGAAATCAGTATGGCAAAATAATTGAGCAAATTCCTTTCACCAGCAAGCATGGCCTATTGTAGTCTTGACAAATTGGCCGTAACGGTCATTAATGAACTTGTTGTGTATTGTATTACAATTGGTGACTGACTTGGGGCATGTAATATCTTGAGTTTATACAGGGGAACTCATTACTCAGCATCTACATGCTTGGAATTCCTATGTATAATTAGCCTAGCAGCCTGATTTATAAATTGGTCCTGAGCAGAAATGAACTCTAGAATTCTGACATTTGACTTTTCTCTATATAGGCCTATTAGGTCATTTGTAGAATACTCCCCCCCCCCCCCCCCATCCATCCTGCATTATTGTCACTATCTTTCTCTCTCTAGTTCTCACACTCACCCCCCCCCCCCCCCCACCCACTCTCTCTCTCTTTCCCTCTTTCTTTCTCTCTCTCTTTCTCTCTCTCTCTTTCTTTCTCCCAGTCCCGTCCCTCGCTCTTCCCTCTATATATACATGTATATCTTCTTGCTTTGGCTATCTCTCCTTTTGCCTTTGTTCATACTCTTAATTTTGTTTTGTCATTCAATGTTCATTTCTCATTCAATATTATGCCGCAATCCAGCAGCTTTTTTATATTTCTGAAAGAGGGTTATCACCCCTCAAATTCTAAATTGGAGTTCACTGTAACAGTGATCTACCGATGACTTTCAAATCTCATCTCCTCTCAATTTCATGTTGCAGTCAAGAAGGAAATCAATGGACCCTCCTACTTCCAAATAATAAGTACTCAGAGCCAGAATGGTGCTAATGCCATAGAAAACAAATCATTGATGAATGCACATTATGCCTTTCTGCATCTCAACTCCACCATATCCAAGTTGCATTCTGCACACTGTCGTATCAAAAGGGCAAACATTAAATATTAATGGCGAGTGCTATGTGAAGCACTGTGCTGGTTATCCATCCAATTTATAATGATTGTGTGCTTTCCCCTCTATATCAGGCCGCCACAACTATATTATAGGTTCATCGTACTTTTTCTCCTCCTCACTCTCCACTGTCATCCTATACCAGCCTATAATGCATGAATAATAAATGGTAAAAGGGCAAGCCATGTTTTATTCCCAGGTGTGGGGCAATCACATTATTGAAAACGGACCTGTACCGGTACTATATGCCCGTTTTGGAAAGGTAATTATGATTAGTGGTTGCAATTTTACAATCACATTACAGATATTAAGATGAACAGAACTGTATTGGTTCTTCTTTTGCAATAAAAAAATGAATTAGTATTTTCATTAAAGTTGACACAGATCAGTGATCAGTGCTTCTTTTAAAAAAGTTATTTGTGAGAAAAGCAAATAAGACTAAAAACGAAAATTGAATATTGTGTGTTGTAATATTCAATATACATCTGCCAAAAATAAAAGGCTTTCATACATTATGCATGTGTAGCATGTTGTCCTATAAATCTATTGATATGCGTATTGTCATAGTATGTCGCTATCTTCAGTAGATTTCTTCAGTAGATTTCATCTGTAAAAATCATATCGTCCATTGTGTGTCTATGATTCATTGCACAGAACTGCCGGGTACCATAAATGTTCATGTTAAGTTATTAGTTCACTTTGCACAGGTTAGGTTTGTAATGGCCATTCCAGTGTAATGTGAATTTGTGTAATCATCATATTGTAGTTTAGGACAGAAGGGATATTTTCCTCTGCTTAGGAAATTTGAGTTTGAAAGAGAACTTCCCCAATTGGATCCATCCACTTTTATCTGAAATGTATAGGGCAAATAGAGATTAAAGTTTTTCATATTCATACGTACACACACCAAATTTCCATATTTTAATTATTTGGTGCTCTTCTTAAAATAAGACGATTCTTATTGTATTTGGACTGAAGCACTAAAAAGTGCTTGAAAAGGCTTGCTGTAAATGTAGGCTAGTTACTCTTTGTCTATTCATTTTGCCATGACACTAGCAGAGAAAGCTGTTTCTGATAATGTACTGTAACAGTCTGATATTCCAACAAGCTTCTTGTCAATTTGGTTGTGCATATCTTGAGTAATTGAAATGTCAATTCCATGGAGATGTGATGCATGCTTTTTATTGCAAGTTGAGAGATGAGCATAGGACGGAGAGGGGTAGAAAAGAGAGAGAGAGAGTGATCCTATTGTTTCAGGCAACAAATTGCTAAACTGGTTTAGAATAGAAACTTTGCTGGAAGGCACTTAATATCACAGACAGTGGATGTCTAAAGTGGACATGTCTGTATTAGTGATGACTTCCAGTTCACTATGTTGCAGACTGCCATCCCATTTTAGAATTTCATAGAGTGTTATAGAACTTCATACTATTACTAGTACATATTTTAACATCCCCCTTTATTTTAAACATGAAGCAGTTGGGAGAAACACCAATATCAAATGGACTGTGAAAGGGTTATTTTTTTCATGATGGAGATAGCCAGTAATAGATGGACACAGAAGCAGGTGATTCATCAAGACTAAAATCAATAATGGTTTTTAAAATTTTTATTTCAGTCACCTTAGAATAGTGTCAAGTGCTACAAATATGCAATGATTTATTTTTTTTTGATGGATTTTGAATATGAAAGCAGGGGGTTTGCATTTTAATATAATATTCAGCCAGATATTTTTGGTGTATTTTGTGCATTATGCATTATCTGAAAACTTTCCCTTTATTTTTTATCCACATGCTCCTCCTCTCTCTTTCTCATCAGAGTATCACTCGTAACAGACTTTGGTTATGTAGTTATGTTTTCTTGTCATACAATTTGATAATAAATTCCATGCAATTAAAAAAAAGAGTATATACCCACTTACCAAATCCTTTTAAAATGGGCACGATATGCAATTACAGGTGTGTAAAAATGGCCATCTTCTCTCATAATTGATCCTATCATAAAATATTATATCAGAGTTGTTTGAGATTGAAGTTCATAGCCTTTCCACAGTGCACAAACATCATTTTGAGCTGTATTTGGAATCTTGTAGGACAGCTTATGTAGATTACTAGTCATGCTCTAGTTCCAGTCTTAATCCAGAGAGACTGCTCTGTATTTCCCAAATGGCTCTAGTCATGAATGATGGAACAACTCTGAAATGAGGCCAAGTTAATAGGCAAGATATTTTGTGATGCCATTTGGGAAGATAGTAAAATGTGAATATGTTCTGTCATGCAGAAATCATTAATTGTACCTGTCAGGAGTGAATACCAGTTATGCAATACAAAAGTGATACAAAGCATCTTCTCTAACTTCACTCTGGCTTTTAAAGGAGATTTTAACAAGGTTGTTGATAGCAGATGGGAAAATTAATTTTAAAATGTAACCCCAGGAAAAGTTCTGCTTTATATATATATATATAATTCCCCCTGATAATGTCAGCTCAATAGACCGCTTCTGTAATGTATACAAATTTATGCACATAAATTTATGCACATAAATTTATGCACATATATTCGCTGAGCACCTAGTGATGAGCTATTCCATTAACCTGCTTTTTATAAATAAGCCTCAATGCTTGGAATCCAGTTTGCATACATTATTTGTTGCTATGTCGCAAGCCACTGGCAATTTTCAGCTTGTCGAGAACAACCTTTGTTTGAAAGGTATGTATAATATTTGCATACATTACCGAAGCGGTCTATTGTTAGGATTAGATAAAGAAAATAGGATGAATAACCGTCTGGTAATACATTTGGTATTTAAATAATGGATGCCAAATAATTACATGTATCGTAATCTTCTCCCACACCCCACCTATCAAACACCAATTTCTTTGTTGGGGGTGGCACATCTATTTTTCTTAGAACAACTCTCATCAATCGTCAACAATTTACAATGATTTTTCTAAGAATCAAAAGCCAAGCTGTTATGAACTACGATTTTGTTGAGAGAAACATGAATCCAATTTATGTTTCCAGTAACAAAGGAAAAGAACAACAGAAAGGTAACATTGAGTTGTGAATAAATCATGTAATGGCTATGAGTTAAACCCTATCTTGGAGATGAGACAAATGGCTTCTAAATCATCCTACTCATGGCCAAAACATCCAGGATTTTTGTCCAACAAAAGACATAAAGAAACACCTATCATGGCATACTGATGAGTCTGATACAAGAAATGTGACTCTGCATAATCAGGTTCTTGTGAAAGCTTTTGTGTGGGGTAGGTTGGTAATAAATCACAGGATATTCAGTATGCTGTGATTTAGATTTGAACGTGCAATTCCTTTGTCCTGATGCATGTCTTATAATGTGCGAAGGAGAGGAGAGAGAGTGAGCCAAGTAGACCAAGACAATTGAGGGATGTGCTGTCTTGAATGTTTTCTTTATGAGTCATGTGATCAGAATCAATCAGCGTGGCGAGGTGCGGTAGGATTACTCTGCAGGGCTCCCAATTCCATCTCGGTAATACCTCTCAATCCAGGACTTTGTATCACCTCCTTTCGTTCTTCCCTAATGTGAAAACAGTCACCAGGGAGGGCTTGGCAAACTGGTAGAAAATTTGTTTATAGCTATCTTGATTAGTGTTTTCCTATCTACCAAAGTTTTCCTTTGGTTTTTCTGTCATTGCTTTGCATCTTAACCTCAATTTATCATTAATCCTTTTTTTTTAATTTTTCTCTAAATCCTACCTTTTTATAATACCAATTCGGTAAAAAAAATTCGCATATTGGTGCAGTTTGATTATATATTTTTTTTTTATGTAGGCATTGTCCCCTCTTAGAGCATTATACTAAAGATGAGATATACAACCAGTGTGTCACATAGTTCTTTAGTGCACTGGGGGTGGGGTGCAAAATGGGAAAAAATGGTCTTTTGAATTCACAGAGTTTCTATCAGAGCTCCTGTGTATTCAATATGTGACCTCATGTAGTGAAGAACTTTCACTTGCAGACCTACTTCCTCTTTTGCTGATAGAATATGCCTCCTCAGAAACTAGATTTCTAGTCTAGTTTCACACTTTTGGAAGTTTAAGTACGCTTTTTTAAGTATAGGTGGGTGCTTTGAAAAATTCACAATGCACTTCACTTGTTAAGCTTAGACCTCAGTAAAACACTCTGTAGGCCATTGTGCTGTACCACGTGAATATGTGAGTTTATGAATCCCTACACCTATGATTACTTATTTATTATGTGTAATATATTTCTTGAATCACCCGGAAAAAAATGTTCTTTTCAAGTCAGAACCTCTATCAGAGTTCTTCTGTATTCAATCCGTGACCTAATAAAGTGAAGAACTTTCCTTGTCAGGCTACATGTGCAGATCTATTTTCTCTTTTGCTGAAAGAATATATGTCTACTGGAGCTCATAAACTGTATATTATTAGCCTTTTAGTATATATATACATGTGTATATATATATATATACACATGTATATATATATATATATATATATATATATACATGTGTATATATATATATATATATATATATGTATATATATATATATATATACATGTACATATATATATGTATGTATATATATAAATATGTACACTATCATCTGTGTAAATCTTCACACTTAAAAATTTACTTTTATTTTCACATCTACCTGCACTTTTGGAAGTAAGAGTGTGTTATTTATTTAAAGGAAAGGAAGCTCTTAACCAATTGAGTGATTTTCTATTTTTGTATTAGATGAGTGGAAATCACCGCACTTTGTTCTTTCAATATACTCTTTCATAATTTGTAATATTTTAACATGAGTACAAGACAGTTATATATAGAGGTGTTATCATTAACCATTTTGTTTATCTTTCTTGTTATGCTACAGGTTGGAATAAAGCTAAGGAGCTTCCACTGCCATAGAGGAGAACTAGAGAGAGCGAGAGCCAGATAAAGACAGACCCCTCCAACACCTTGATTTATTTATTGGATCATTAACTATCTCACCAACCAAAAATGAACACTTTCAATACCATCTGTCTGCTAGTATGTCTAGCTGCTCTGACACTTGCATGTAAGTAATCCAGATTGCCAGTATTTTACCTTTCTCTCTATTTCATTGATAAGTTTGTAATTGCTTGTTTCTCAATATTGCTGCTCTGACATGTGCAGTTATCTTATTGCTGTGTTTTTTAAGCAAACAGTTTGTAGCACAATATTTTTATGACTTTCGTGCAAGAGTTGAAAAATACATTTTAAAATCAACATGTCTTTTATGCATTTGCAAATTCTCTCATTCTCTTTCCTATTGCTTTTCTTTCAATGTGGATTTCAAAACAAATAGACCTAAAACAAGAAAATGCAGAAAAATAATGGGTTCTATCATCATTTTTTTTTCTCCTTCAGGCGTATCATGTCTTATTGGCAACATTTTTGTAGGTTACTTTGTATTTAGCTCAATTTAAAAAAAAAAGAAAGAATTGTATTAAAAGCTATCTGTTTTTGTGTGAAATTATCAGGAACAAAACATACAAGGAAACTCTCTATCAGCGTGCCAACAAACAAACAAACATAGACAAATGTTTCATGCTTTGCAAGTTGTATCACTCTAGTGAGCCACATGATAACTTTTGACCATGTTCATATTCATACATTTCCTCTCTTATATTAGGTTATTTTATTATTATAGCAGTGGGTACAGGCACAGAAAACCTATTAAATATGGACTTTTGAAATATAAAAGATGTCATTAAACAGCGATATCCTCAGATCAGTTGTGTAATTACTTTAGAATAATTATAGGTCTTGAATCAAACTTGACATAGATGAGCCCATTCAAGAGCATTAAGTCACATAATTCTTCATGGAGTCCCTCCCGTTCAATTTAATTGGATCAGGGTGCATTTGATATGTTCCGTCTGCCTTCCTATCTTCCATCCTCTCTTCCTTCCCAATCTTGTCTGTATGCCTTGGACTTACTCTGATTGTGTCTCTATCTCTGTCTCTATCTCTGTCTCTCTCTATCTCTCCCTCTCTCTTTATCTGTTTCCAACCCCTCCCATCTTTCCACTTCTTCAAATGTCTTTTTTCTTTTCTTTTTTTCTTTTTTGTTATCTCCTTCTCTTCATATTGAGCAGACATAATGTGAGGAGGAGAGCAATTACAAATACTTTTGAAAATGCTCATTTTTGCACTTAGAACATTGGTGAAACTTAATACTATGCATTCACCACAAAAGAGTGCTAAAACATTTATTTATAGCGCAATTCCTTCCCCCACCCTCCAAAAAGATGGAAAATTACAATTCCCTCCTTTGATTGATGCAGCTAAGACTGAGCAAACATTCATTCCTTCATCAAACAGCCAACCAGTCTGGGAATGAAATAGGTTTCCATGGCAACCGATCTTTGGTGCATAAAATATTAGCTGTCTACCAAGAAAATACACCAAGCTTTATTAGGTTATCTATCATAGTCAAGCTTGTTTTCTAGAGCTCTGATCCTGTGCCCACTGGTTCACCAAGAGGATGTGGGAGTCGGACAAATATTTGTTTCTCTTTAAAGGGAGCAAGTGATTAGTTTTTAATGACTACCTTGGTTCAAATGAACTGGACTCGTGCATTATTCCTCTCTCAAATACAATCATAGCCATCATGTCTCCAATACTCTTGTGCTCTTTAGAAGTCTCCGATCTATCCCCCATCACCACTACCCCACCCCCCCCCCCCCCCCTACCCCACCACACTCACACAAACACACACAAACATACTCTCACAAATACTTGTATACAAACACACATAGGATAGTTCATAATGAACAAATCGAACCGAGACTGACTCCTTTTATTGAGCATGAAAGCTCAATGTCATTATTTTGACTTTACATCTTTATTAATAAAATATACATTCATTTATTGATGTTATAAAATGTTCAGTAATGCTGAACAAAATATATTTTATTTTTAATGGAGGGAGAGGACCCTGTGAGATTTTTTCCCCTCTGATAGAGATATTTCTAAAACTGGTTGCTCAAATCATTGCCATCATATACATGTACATGTCGTTCATACTGTGTGTTTTTTTTAAGTGCTACAGAGACAAAGACAAAGCATTTACCAGCTTAAATTTTCTTGTTTAGTTCTGAAGAAAATATCTTTACTTTTCTTTTTCAGAAGGAACAACTGAATATTGGAATGTGGAGAAACTAAATTCATTTTATCTTTTTGAATAGTATTGAATCAGTCATACGTAGATTATTAACATCAACATGAATACAGTGATGCAGATACAATGTTTTTCTCTCTTGGAAGTACTATCATATGCTTGTTATTGTTTTATAGGTATATCATTAGATAGATATACACTTGATAGTTCCTGTGTCCAATGGAACATCTCACTTCAGTATATTTATATTATGCCATTAACAAACTCAAATTTAGACCAAAAAATATATGATGTGTTTTGTCTCCATGTGTAAAGTTCCATTTAGAATCTTTTATTTCATTAGTAGCAGAATACCTTCTACTTTGACAACCTTTTCTGTATATGATGTTATGTGTTATTTTGCCTTTAACAGTATGGTCTCTTTTCTTTTTGCAGCTTATTATACCAAATATATCATCCCACAGCAAAATATTCCCCAGGCAGTATTTGATTTACAGTAGTGAGAAGATAATCTGTAGCTTGCATCCTTGTAATGTTCTTTGATGGGCACATTTATCCCGCTATATGGCATGGCAGTGAAGACATTTTTGTCTGACATTCATGTTCTCAACTGCTGCAACTATATTCTTTGATACAACAAGACCTGCAGGGTCAAAACCTGAATTTTATTAAGGGCTACCTTTCATTCAAAGTATGGAGTTCAGAATTTTTGAATGAAAACCCATTGACAGAATTTTGTTTTTTTAAATTACAGTTAATTCAGGGCTGAACACTTTGAGGACGGGGGAGGGGGGACATATGTATCCACAAAAATCACCTTTGTGGTATAATTTCAGTAACATATTTCTAATGATTTCAAATTCAAATTAACTTGGTTTTTAAATACATCCATGTTTTTTTAATATTCAGTTTGAAGTTCTTACTAATGATGATTTCCATTTCGATTAGTATTTATCTATTTTGGGGACGGGGGAGGGGGGGGGGGGAGATATGTATTCACAAAAATCTCTATGGACCCCCGAAATCGTCAAAATATTAACATTGGTCCATGGCACTTGAACCCTGAAAATTCCAATGTTGACACCTAATAAAAGATTTATTGTCGAGCCTTTGTTTCTATCTTTTAAATTATCTTATTGTTTATAGAGTTCAGGGGGATAATTACCTTCAGCCCCCCTTTTTAAAATTTTACTGCTGAAGACCTTGCCCAGCAGTGGTGGGAGATATGAATCTCAAATTACTGTGCAGTGAAAACGTAATATAACCTGCTAGTACAGTTCTATGATTATTATAATGATGAATGTTTGTTTGTGATGACTATTTCTGCTTTTCCTGCTACCATCCTCTTCAAAATTGAATTTTAGTTTTCCCAAGAGCAAAAGCCCAACTACCAAGTGAAGGTATAATTTTCCCCAATTACTTTTATGCTTGATATTTATTTGCTTGCCAATTGATATGCTTATTTCAGCTGACATCACAGGGAATGTTTCCTCTTTTGTTTATTATGTCATGTGTGTATTGATGTTGTATTGTTTTCCTTTGCTTTGCTCTTCTGCTTTATTATTCTTTGTAATGTTTCAAGTGGCATGATTTTTAATAAAATTCAATGTGTTGCTGGCAGTATGGTAATAAGGGAACCGAGCAATTAGTGTAATATCTCTTCTAAAAAAAAAATAACTTGTAGAGTATTGTGCCAAATATCACTTCTTGTTTTTCTTGCATCTGCCAAGCAAACCTATGAAATAAGGTTTTTAAGGAAAAATTCCTGCTTTAAGTTTTCTTAAAAGCTGTTTTTAACAATATTTTTGGATAGATTCATCACACAAGTTTGAATAATAATAATAATAATAATAATAATAATCTGTATTTATATGGCGCCTTTCCAGTTAGCAACTGCTCAAAGCGCTTTACAGTGTATTATTACCTCGGTTATTGGATCCTATTACGATTCTGCACTTATAATGCACATTCTCCACTCCACAAGGGAGCATTCCAGTCTGGCTGCCATTTTACAGGCGCACATATACTATTCCAGTCACAGTGACATTCGCACCCTACCGGGTACCCATTTAACACCTGGTTGGAGAGTGGCAAATGTAGATTAATGTCTTGCCAAAGGACATTAGTGCTGCGGCAGGACTTGAATCGCAAACCATGTGATCCACAGCAGTTTGGGATTTCAGAATATGATTATCATTGAAAAAAAGCACTTTCACACAAGGATGGTAATGGGCTTTCATCATGTAAAAATAAAATAAATGTTCAGTTACATTCTCACATATATTGTCTGTTTAGTGTTAGAAGGAGGTTAACATGTATCATTTTGGACAGAGTTAATATCCTTCTGGCATGCTGCAGATCTGTGATATTTGGTAAAGTCTGGACATTGCTGCATGTCAAGCTTTTTTTGTATCTGTGTAAAAAAAAACTGCTATCCACCATTTTGCCTTATGTGTTCTTTGTGCGTTACTTTTAAATATACATGTGTACAGTAAAACTTATTCATCACTTCATGTACTTAGTACCATAAATTGATTAATTCATGTGTCTCTTTACTCATTACAGTTTGTAGATCACCTTCATGATATTATTTCAGTTACATATTTCTAATGATTTCAAATTCAAATTAACTTGGTTTTTAAATACATCCATGTTTTTTTAATATTCAGTTTGAAGTTCTTACTAATGATGATTTCCATTTCGATTAGTATTTATCAATTAATACCAGATTATACGGAATGAAATGTCAGGAAGCCATATATGCATGCATGGTTATTTCAGAATATATGCCCATGTGATATGTATACATTGCCTGCTAAGAGCAAGAAGGACGTTAACTCTGTGTAAAACTTATGAGAGTTAACGCCTTTCTGGCTCTCAACAGTAACAGTTTATAGATAAACTCAAGGTTAAAAGATTCATTGGAAATGGGCAAAAGCTTTCATGTGCTTAGCATAGACATACAGATGGTAATAACAAGAGGAATTAGGGTCATAAATAATGGCAGCTAAGGATTTCACCGTGATATGACCAGATTTGCTGAGCGCAAACTTAAAAGGTTTTGGCTAAAATGATCTTTTATTTATAGCTGGAGTACATGATGAACACAACAGCGTCCAGACTGTTATCTAATACCCATTTTTTTTTTGCATAACATAATGCTTGTAGCTTAAAGTTTAAATTACCGCTACTTTGCACTACAAATACTGCATTAATGCTTTTCATGATACCTTTTAATGGTGGTATCTCACTTTGTAATGTCTTGCTATTATATTTTAAATTTTTCAGGTATTTAAATGATAATGATCAGTTACTACTAGTAATAACGATGATTATTACAAAGTTTTCTTTACTAAAGCGAATAATAATTATGAATTAATTACCTATAAAGAAAGATTTAACAGCTTTAATTGAGTACATACCATTGAACATGAACTGCAATATGTTCCAATTTAAAGTGTGTTAACATCTCAACCAATATTCAAACCGGTTTGAACTATTAAGAGATTTTTACCTTCCAAGATAATGTTATCAGGTAGCAATTCATAGGTTTGTATCTAGTGATTGCAAGAATTATATTATTATTTATATTTCGGTTAGTATAGAAGTTGAGATGATGGGAGAGAGAAAATGGGGGTGGGGGCAGAGAGAGGGGCAAGGAGAAAGAGAGAGAAAGGTAGAGTGTAAAGAAGAAGAAAATATATTAGAACCAAAGCAAAATATCTTGGGTATGAACTATGAAAGACTGAAGATATTGAGATATGCTATACAAAAGAGAGATTGATATGACAGGTATAGAAAATGTAGAAAAGAAATGGGAGAAAGTAGGTGAAACATGAGTGCAACATAATGCCAAGAGACAATCACTAGAACCAAGTATGATACAAAATGATTGTCTTCGACATTTTGTACACAATATGTGTGTATAGATGGACAGGAAAACATGTTCAGATGTCCTCCAAGTTGTTTGTAAGTCATCACAAGTTTATGTAAAGAATGAAGCATCAAATGTAGTTAATTAGACGTCTGCTACTTGGTACAATTACTTCTTCAAATTTTTGAGCACACAAAGCATGAATATAATCATCTTGTTCTTTTGTAAAATAACACCTGTCAATTTGGTGAAGAGGCTAGTAAAAGATTAGACTTGACATAGGGAAAGACATGGGAAAGGTCATTGCTAAGGAAGGGATTTGGGAAAGAAAAAGGCTCATGAAAAAAACAATACTTTCATCAAAGTCCATTTGGCAGGTTGTCCAGGGTTCAATACGGAAGTGGTTTGTAATTTGGACGGAAATCGTGCCTGGCATAGCGCAAGGGCCGCATTAGCATTTTCCATTAGTGAATTCATGTTTCTAACGCTACCCTCTTGCTCTTGATTCATTGGGTGACAAAAGAGAGTTGGTTCTCTTCTAATCAAAATACATCAGGATAGAATGTTTACTCGGAGGGAGGGGGGGGGGGGGGGGCGATGTCTAGCAAAGAATTTTAATTTACTTGGCTCAACCTTGCTTGATCTTTTCCTTATATGTTTACTATATTTATATATTTATTTCAGTTCATGTATTGAATGAAAAATCTTCAGGTTGTTTTTCATCAATTTGATCAAGTTGTGAAACATGAGAGGTAACTATCCTTTTTGACAAATGCTGTATACTTCAGGTAAAGAAAAAAGATATTTGAAGTGCAGTGATTCTTTTGTACTGCTTACTTCTGTTCTAACCAATCGTAAGCCACCTTTTCCATAGTTTTCTGTAGCAGGTTAGGTAAGATTATGATAATAACATTAAAATGATGAGATAATGCATATCAATGATTAAATATTCAAATATACTCAAGGAGTGTGTCAGAATCGTATTCAAATTAAGGCAGGTTTGAGATGTATAACTCTTTTGTTTGGTACCCTAGTAGCCAGGACAAGTTACTATCGTCCAATAATTAGGGGACTTTTAATCATTTGAATATCAATCACTTCTTAATTCCAAGCCAAAATAGACAATTTCCTTCCCATAAAATTAAGAATATATCAAGTTACAAAACATTGCCCTCTGAAGAAAGATTTACACCCACTAAAGTCTATTTATTTAGAAGCCCCAAATCTTCCCTCTTCATCAATGTGGGAATTAAAACAATGTTGGTCGATGCGTGTAATGGCGGCCTATGTTTATATTGCCTCAAATTACAGTCCTCACATTTCTCTCTGAATCCAATATTCAGATGCAGTTGATCAATACGTTTGTTTAATATTCTTCCCCCATTTGATTTTGAAATGTCAAGGGGGGAAATCAAATCCCTGTAATAGGTGAAGAAGCTAATGTACATAGTGTGTGAAGGTGCAGAGTCTGGAGCAATATTTATCTAGCTTTCCTTGCCCCAGCGGCCTATACAGCTATATGGCTATATCGTGTGTGCTTCTTCACAAACCAGATGACCATGTTTTTCAGCAGGAAAAAACGAGAGCAGGAAAAAACGAGAGTTTTATTTTGACTCTTAAGATGCAATTTAATTTCATTATTAGATAACTTTTCTATCACGTTGCCTTTTACATTCTTGAATGGATATAATTTGATGATATTTGAATTTTTAAGTCATTAACCTATTTTGAATTTTTAAAATGAATACAAGATTTTCTTTGTCACAAAATATTTGTAGCAATATCAAATTTTAACCACCTACAGCAATTGAAAGATCAAGTACCTATATGAACAGGTCATATGAAAACTGGACTAAAACTTGTATACATTTATTTGAAAAGAATAGTCGGGATACTTTTTGACTATGACTTATTCAGGCCTACATTACAAATTGTTCAAGCATTTATGTGGGTGTGAGTTTGAAATCAGTCACCCATTAAGACCAATGTTAGTTTTTGTTTTATGGACAGGTGTGTTTATTCTATTCATAGAAATTATGAGGTATGTGAAATAGCTACTTAAATTTTGAAAATCTTGATGTTGTACTGCTGTTGCCTTCTGAAAATGATCTTGGGGGGTCTTGATTTTGAAGACTACTAATAGAAAGAAATCTAATATGAACATATGAGATTAATTATATTACTTTTGTCATTTAAAGGTATGGAAGAAAAAAAAAGATTCAGTATCTTACCTTTCTGTTCAGTGTCCAATAGAATATGGATCCACCCACCCCCAGCTGGCATTTCTCAGCAGTTACGGACTTCTAAATCTATGACAGATTGCAAAATTAAATCAAATTTCAAGGATTGTCGCTCCCAATTTAGACCCCCATACTTATGGGAGATGATTATCTAAAGTTGGGATGATCGAGAACCATATAAGAATTATGGGAAAGAAATGATGAATTACAAGGAAAAATAAGTATTCTCTTCAGTGATTGGTCACTAATGTGGTTCCCTGCAAGCATAGTGCCAATGTGCACACCCATATGTACGCCACCTGCCGGTAGCAAAAGCAAAAATGATCTATAAACCCCAAGGGAATACCTTCTCATTGCTTGAAAAACAAATTACTTTTGTGTAGTGCACAGTTTGACCAAGGAGCTTGCCTAGTACCTCCTTGGTTTGACCCTGGCAGAACATGTATTGCCTTGTAGTTTGATCCAGGCTGATGTGAGATTGGTTATTGGAGGAGGGGGTAATTTATTATAAATATGCTGCAAACTGGATTAAATTATATGAATTTACAGGGACTTATGTCTCTGTCTATGTGATATTAAGTTACCATATTAGGATACATGTTTATAGTACGTTTTTTGAAATATTATGGCATCCCTGCCTATTTTACTTACAGGCGAATAACTAAAAGAATTGGGTTAATGAATGAAAGTGGAGGGGCAGGGATTTTGCCCTTCATTAAAATTGACTGTTGTCATTATAATGTTGGGAAATTATTCCATGTTCTAGAAGCAGTATTGTGAAAATTAGGGGTACAGGAAGGATTAAGAAGAGAAAAAGGTAAGAAAGAGAGAAAATGAGAGAGGAGGGAGGGAGAGAGAGAGAGAGAGAGAGAGAGAGTGAGTGAGTGAGGGAGGGAGGGAGGAGGGGGAGAGAGAAATGCAGGAAAAGAGAGGTAGAGAAAGTAAAATAGAGGGAAAGAAAGAAAGCAAAATAGAGGGAGGCAGAAATAGAGAGGAAAAGGAAGAAAATTACAGGATACAAAAAAAAGGCAGACAGAAAATGAGAGGGATGCATCGAAAGAGAAGGTGAAGAAGAAAGCAGAGACATAAAGTGATTTTTTAAATGGATGTTGCTTCCACTCTTTCTGAAAGGTTTTCAGTACAGTAGCAAAGTATTTGGTTGTAATGATGGTAGTAGTGTTAGTAGCATTAAAAATACATTTAGAATCAGTAGTAGTAGTAGAAGTAGCAGTAACTGTAGTCACCCTTGTTGAGAGTGGTAGTAGCAATAGGAGTAGCAGCATTATTAGTAGCAGAAGCAAGTACACATATGAATCTCGTCTAATATGAAAATACCAATAATTTTTTAAATCCTACAGATGATGTTCCACCTTCTATAGTGGTGCACCCTGATCAGGTTTATGGAGACAAACGTCTACCACTTGTGCTGAGTTGCAGCGCAACTGGGATACCAGATCCTACGTAAGTTATACACGTAGTTCTCAAGAATGCTTATTTAGGTAGCTTGGATCTATTCAAATGGCCCGAAGTGCGTGCACTTACCGCTATCGGCTTAATTTACTGCAATAAATCAGATATACCTACCTATTATGCTAGTCCCTTGACTACGCTACCCGTTCGAGAACTTTAATACAAATGAGTCACAATATTGTGTGCGCACCCCCCGCAATCCCATTGTTATCCCCTTCGCCACTCACCCGCAGTAATACGCAACGGCCATCTTCCTCTTTCTTGCTCGCACCCGTCGAGTTAGGTTGTCGAGTCACGGCGCTCCTGAATTCAGGTCATTTTGTATCTTTTCAGCGCGCTTTTACGCCCTTAAAAGCACTATTCTGCCCTTAAAACACTATTCTGCCCTTAAAACACTATTCTGCCCTTAAAACACTATTCTGCCCTTAAAAGCACTATTCTGTACTTATTTTCGTTCTAGATTATAGTACTCTTGTGTTTTTATGTCACTTTTTGCCATTTGCAAGGGATATTTTATGTTCCTTTTCAGGCAGTTATTTCAGGCAGCCCCACGTAGTTATTTCTCTGTGTCTTGCTCGTGTCTCTGTTTGACCCGATCCTGTTAGATTCGGTGTTTGTATTAAACGGTGTTTGTCTGTAGAATTTTTGTGCGTTTCCCCAAAATTTTTAGGTTTATTATTGCGTGCTTTCTAAAGTATTTCATATTTTTGTATACTTTTATTGTCTGTTTTATTGCAGCAATATAAGTTCGGAAGAAGAAGCAGTTAGGTCACGGAGACCTGCTTCTTCTGAAGAGTCGTCTAGCAAGACGACTCGGCCTTCCAGAAATCTCCCTAGTACTTTCGTACATGGGGGAGGGAGGAGGGCTGCAGCTAAGTTGCCCAGTGGTGTTACCCCGCAGAGTTTGCCAGCCTCGGAGCACGCGGCTTCGGGGCGGGTGGCGTTAGTTGAGCTTGGGACGTCAACCCCGAAGCCCGTGGCTTCGGGGCGGTTGACGTCAAGTTCTAGTGGTTTGGATATCATAAATCCAATCCCCCGGTCATACAGACCAGAAGGAGGGACGTCTGTTTCCCGCACGGTTGCGACGACTCGCATAAATCCGCTAGGGGAGACTAGTGCCACTACTGCGGGGCAGCTCACGGGCACGGGTTTTCATACCCTAGCCCCCGGCCGATGAACGAGTACTACCCGGGCTGTCGCATTTGCCAGCTGATGGGAAGGCTCAAGCCAACAACTATGGGCGCTCTACGGAGCATCAGGTGTTGTCACCCGAGTGCGCGACTACTAGTGGTCTCCTATTGCCTCCCACAGGTGGAACAACAGTGATTCCACATACTATTAGTAGTTCATGGGCGAATACTGAGACCTTGTCCCAGTCTGCCCTCGCATCTTGGCGCCTCGAGCGCCCGACCCGTGGCTGTAGCTTCTTGTTGCTCAGCCAGTAAGGGTAGTGTGTGCGCGACTTTGGGTACATACCCTCAGCGCACTTCTCCCCTGGAGGGAGGCGGGCATCCCTCCGATGGGGGTTTGGTTCGTGTTTCCGAAGTTATTTCGGAGAACCGCCCGAAGTCTGTCAGACGCCCTAATTAAGAAGCGGGTCACGGCTTCGGCTCCTGTTGAGCCAGTTAAAAAGAAGCCTAAGAAGGTCGCATCTAAGGGGACTAAGAGAAGCAAGGCTTTGCCCGCTGCTGCCCCGTCTGATCCTTCTCAATCTGAAATACTTAGCATGATGCGGATTTTTGCTCAGCGGCAGGGCTGGTCCCTCTCACCAGATACCACAGACCCTGCTTCTATTCCTCTTCCAGGGTCTGACACTGAGACTATTCGGCCCGACTTGCCTCGTTACCTCATTGTCTGAGACGGGGTCTCTCGCGTCTCCTATACCCGCAGCCCTCGGGGGCTCCGTCGGGTGAGGAGACGTATAGTGGCCCATGGGAGTATCCACCTGATTTGGCTATTGTTCGTGGACCATTGTCCCAATCAAATCAAGCGGAGCCAGAATTGGAATCTGCTTCTCAAGTTTCGGTTTCTGAATCGACATTGTTGGAGCAGGCAGGGCCTCAATCGCTCTCCCTTTGTGGGGTGGAGGCGGTTGCCTTGTTGACCAAATATCTCCCTGAATTTCAGTCAGCCCGCGTGCAGGGTTCGACTTCTCGTTGGTTCAGACAGCAGGTTTCCTCTGAGGGTATTTCCCTCACGGAGGAATTCATGGCGGAGTATAACCGCATTGAATCCGGGCTTCTTGTTAAGCACCCTGCTTTGATTAAGTGTAAGGCCTTTGCCTTTAATTCCCAAGATCAGGATAGCTTTTTCAAAGCTAAGTCTCTCTCTCTCCGGAGATTTTGGAGGTGCGTTCCCCCAATCCACTTACTTCCTCTTCCTTTAAGGCCGAGGATAGACGTTTGGGCAATGTCGGCGGCCAAGTCAGAACCGGTATGCGCTTGGCCGCATTTCAAGGCTTTCACTGATGGTGATAAGCTGGTTATTGATGACCTGCTGCATACTCTTTCATGTCTGCAGTGGTCACAACTCTCCAGTGCGGCTGCTTCGATTACGAACCGCCGTAGGGTTTTGGCCCTCTCCGCCCTCGGGGTTAAGGAGACTGACATTTCTTCACTTCTCCGGGATGTCCCTTCTCGGGGCCCCTCGCTCTTTGGCGGACAATTCGCTACAGTTTTTCAAAGGGAGATTGATGCGTGGAAACAGATCACTGAGATGACAAAGCAGTTCCGCGCTCCCTTTAAGCCGACGCGGGTTCCTTCCTGACAGAGGGCTGTTGCTCCCACTTCGGGACAACACAGTCGAGTTTCTGTGGCCTTGCCTGCTGATGTTCAGTCATACCCCCCTCGCGGGAGAGGTGGACGTGGCAGGGCCTCTTTGAGAGGTAGTCGTGGCTCTCTGCGGGGCAAGGCAACTGGTTCGCACAAGGCTAAGCCTAGTCTTTGACGGTCTTCCCCGAGCGCTTGTTCAGTCCGATATGGTAGGTGGCCGAATTCATTCTTTTCTTCCGGCTTGGGAGGCCATCACCGGGGACGCCTTCGTGCTCTCCGTAGTGCGAGACGAATTCTTCTGTATATCTATCAACCTCGCTCCCCGGAGGGTCTATAAGATCTCGTTCACCTCCCATGTCTGCCCAGGCTCGTTGTCACGCTTCAACGGAGATCAAATCTCTGTTGAACAAAAGGACTATAGATAGGGTGAAAGACCAGCCGTGTCTTTCTCTTTCTCCGATTTTCGTTATTCCCAAGCGCTCGGGAAAACTCTGTTTGATACTGAATTTGAAAAGAATAAGCTAATTCATTCCTCCGGTACATTTTCGGATGGAAACTCTCGCCTCAATTCTCTCGTTGATCAAGAGGAAGGATTACGCGATATCGATAGATCTCAAAGATGCGTATTTCAATATCCCTATTCATCGCGCTTCACGCGACCTTCTGGGTTTTTCCTTCCTTTCAGAGACTTTCCGCTTTCGCGCTCTTCCCTTCGGGCTGCGTCCAGCCCCTCGGGTGTTTATGCAGGTAGTGGCTGTCTTGGCAGCCTTGCTGAGGCGCCGCGGCCTTCGGCTGTTTTGCTATCTGGATGATTGGCTCCTCTTAGCGGAGTCGCAAGATCGTCTTTTAGACGAGGCACGCATGCTCGTCAGAGTCACTCAAGACTTAGGTTTCCTAATAAATTGGGGAAAGTCACAATTGATTCCGACACGCCGACCAGTTTTTTTGGGGGCAGTGTTAGATATTCAGAATCAATTGGCTCGGCCCAGTCGAGACAGAATACTCACTATTGTCTCAGCGGCTCGCAGGCTGATTCTGGCCAGAAGGGTCAGGGCCAGGCAGTGGCTTCAGTTATCTTATATCTAGCCAGTCTGGTCGATGTTCTAGAGGATTGTCGGCTCCTTATGAGACCTTTTCAAAGGCATCTCCTCAGGTTTTACAAACCGTGCAGGGATTCTCTCTTGGTCTGGATTCCAGTACCAGTAGAAATCAAATCCCTTCTCTCCCGTTGGTCGAATGCGGAGTTTCTCGCGCGAGGCAAGTCCTTCCGTACCCCCCTTCCGTCGATCTCAGTCTCGACAGATGCCTCTCGGCTAGGGTGGGGCGGACATTGCAACGGCAGTACGGTTTCAGGGGATTGGTCTTATCTTGGGACTCTACCCCATATCAATGTCCTGGAATTCATGGCAGTTTTCTTAATTCTGCTTCACTTCAGAAGACAACTTTTCAGTCGTTCAGTTCTGATTCTTATGGATAATGTCACAGTTGTGGCTTATATCAGTCGGCAGGGAGGCACTAGTTCTGCCACCCTGGATGCCTTAGCAGCGCAACTGTGGAAGTGGTGTCATCACATGGGGATCATGCCTGTTGCCTCTTTGCCTCTTCCCCGGTCAGGAAAACCTCATTGCGGACTTCCTATCCCGGGGCAGGTGTCTTCCATCAGAATGGAAGCTCCATCCAGAGGTCTTTTCCCTCATTTACAATTGCTGGGGCCCGCTGGAGGTAGGATCTGGTGTCGCAACCCCTTTCGGGGATTCTTCACCACAGTCCAGCGTCCCTTCATTTGACTGCTTGGCCCCTATCGGAGAATCTGCGAGACAGTCAGGTCTTTCTGAAAGGGCCGCAGACTTTGTAATGTCCAGTCGTAGAGTCTCTACGAGGGAAATTTACAATTCCCATCTTTCAGCCTTTTCTCAGTGGTGTAAGGCACGGGATCAAACCCTGTCTAAGGCTCCTATTGGTTCAATTGCGTATTTTCTAATCTCGCTGTTTAACAAAGGAAGGTCTATCTCTACTATCCGAGGTTACCGGTCTGCAATTGGTGCCATTCATTCGGGGTTTCCGGATGGCTCGGGGATTTCTAATTCCAGCTGTTGAGTGAATTGATTCGGTCTTTCTTTCTGGAACGTCCCCCTTGTTCTCAATTAGTCCCTTCTTGGAGTTTGCCTCGGGTTCTAGAAGCCCTGGCTAAGCCTCCTTTCGAACCGTTAAGTGAAGCTTCGCTTCACCATCTTACGTTGAAGACACTCTTTTTGGTAGCCATTGCCTGTGGTCAGAGGCGCAGTACCCTTCATGCCCTCTGTCTTACTCCCGGTCATGTTCGTTGGGAGAGAAAAGGTGTTAGATTGATTCCTAAAGCTTCTTTCATTGCCAAAACCAGACGGCTTCTTCTGGCCCTGTTGAAGTTTTTCTTTGTTCACTATCTGACTTCTTGTCAGTGCGCGAGGACAAGGTGTCCTGTTAGAGCTCTTAAATGGTATATTGATAAGACTAAGACACGTCGCAAAGATGATCAGTTGTTTCTGATCACTCGAGAGCCCTTTTCTCCTGCTTCTCTTGATTCCATTTCTAGATGGATTGTTGAAGCTATTCGGTCCGCCGGCCCAGAGGCTCTCTTATCATATAGTAAACCCAATGCTCATGACACTCGTAGTGTTAGCACTTCGTGGGCCCTTTTTCAAGGTGTGACACTTAATGATATTTTGAGCGCTGCCTATTGGCGTTCACCCAATTCCTTCATTTCTTGCTACCTCAGGGATGTTCCTGCAGGAGAGGAATTATTTGCGTCAGCCACCTTGAAGGCGGCTGTGTCTTCTCTGTAATCCTGTTCCCTTCTTCACTTAAAACATGCCACCCGGTTTGAATGGCTGCTAGTCTAGCATAATAGGTAGGTATATATGATTTATTGCAGTAAATTTGTAAAATCAGAACTGATTTTCTTATTTACTAGATAAATCTATATACCTACCTATGACCCTCCCTCCTTCCTCTCGCCTTGCAAGCAACATGTTTTATTACCGGTACTTGGGGTTGCTCGCAATAGAGGAAGATGGCCGTTGCGTATTCATGCGGGTGAGTGACGAAGGGGATAACAATGGGTTACACACACAATATTGTGACTCTTTTGTGTTAGTTCTCGATTGGGTAGCGTAGTCAGGAGACTAGCAGAATAGGTAGGTATATAGATTTATCTATTAAATAAGAAAATCAGTACTGATTTTACAAATATACATGTATTACACTCACCATTTGGGAGGGGGGATCTGCACATGCTCACCATAATATAGCTTTCAAAGTTATCAGCTTTCTCCAATATAACAGATAGTGGTACGTTTTTATAAGTAATTTTCTTCGACACTCATAAAATAAAGATCAAACTTCAAACGGTAAGTTCTCGTTTAATCTTTCTATTCTTCACCAGGTACCATTGGGAAAAGGATGGTGTTCCGATGGATATTGACAACAACGATCGAGCATCCCTGAATGGTGGTAACTTAGAAATCAGTCCAATTACAGATGCTGACAATGGACAGTACCAATGTTTTGCTAACAACAGGCTTGGAACAGCTATGTCAAAGAAGATAAATACTTCAGTGGCATGTAAGTATATAATCAAGCTGCATTTTAAGTTGCCTTTATTGTTGTTACATTCTCCTGGATGGGGACCGGTGAATACAATTTTGCCGTACTATGTGTGACATCAAAGCTTTTTGGCCAAATGTCAGTTGTCATTATTGTTCTGGGTCAAATTTTGTATCATTATGAGTTGACATGATATGATGTTGATGACAACAGATATGGGATCCCTGGTCAGTTTCAGCATAGAGTACCGAGTTATAAATCCTACTTGTTTCTGTGGTGTCTTTGCTTATCTCCAGATATGGAGCAGTTCAAGGACACCATGCCTACAACGCTGACAGTCGAGCTTGGAGTGCCCCTGACACTGAAATGTGGTGCAAACTATGGGCCCCCTAAAGGCTATCCCCCTCCGCTTATCTACTGGACGGACGCTGCTGCCAAAGCCGCACCCATTGACTACAACGCGCGGATTAACCAGGATCCAGATGGGACCCTGGTCTTCTCGAACGTAAATGAAAGCGACGCCAGAGGCTACTACTGTCAAGCCATTAATGACGTCGTGGGTGAGTCTCAGAGGTCACCGAAGATCACAGTCACTATAGCTGAAGGTAGGTGTGGATGTTAGTGTACCATAGATATCAATTTCGTTGCCTGATAATCAAAATGGAGGAAATACAGACTTCAAACCCCTCCCGTTATTCCATTGTAAATCGTAAATTGTTATAAGCGACATGAAGCTAATCTTATCAAATTGGTACTTCTAGATATTCCCTTCCCTCCCTCTAAATTTCTTAAGATCCTGCATTTTCCTTTCCCTTCATGTTCATGTAATTTACTACCAATTATGAGTGGACTATTGGCACCTAAGAGTAACCATTTGACTTTCACAACCAGTATAAATGGAATGATTACTACCAGAAATTTAAAATCCTATGATTTTAATCAGTTCAGAATTATTTTAACTGTAGCTGAAATTCCTGCACAACTTATTCACTCACTTATTCACTCATATATATTTTGATCACTCATGATTTTTTGCAATCCATGTATGAATCTTAACTTCTGATATGGAATGTTTTCTAATGGTAGTACGAAACTTTAACATTAATAGGGATCATGGTAGATTTTGTTTGATGTAGTTAAGGTAGTCAAATGCATTTTGTTTATTCAGTTTTAAAGATCTTTTCTTTAAAGGAAAAGTGTTTATTCATGTGCTTGCAGTGTCTTCCAAATTTCTTTCCCAGCATTGAATCAAATAGGATTGAATCAAATAGCAATAACACAATGATCTCTTACCCTTGGACACACATTTCATGCTAGAAGAAATCTATAATAACAAAACTGCAAGTACACATCATGATAAAAGGGGTATTACAGACACCCCATAAGTAATGCTCAAATAAACAAGTACCAAAGAAATGAATGTACTTAACACTTTGAACACAAAGTCTAAGATAACCTGTGATGAAAGTCCACTGGAAAAACTTGTTAATTACAATAGAATAATATTCTAAATCATTAAGCCTTTCATTTTGTAATAATAACTGATCATGTTATATTTCTTAATGAAAATTTCACCAAGTGTAAAAAGTACAACAAATTTTTTGACCTGACGTGTAGAAATTACTGGACATGTATTCCAAAACATCGTAAATCCGGGGCCCTGTGCAACATAATTGGTGCCTGATTTTAAAGAGAATGTAATCACTCATCAAACTTGGATATAACATACTGACTCTGTTTATCCGCATTAACAAGATATGAAATCATCTCTTGTTTCACAAGATATTCTATAGTTTGAAAAATATGAATGCATCAATTGTCATCTTCAAAAACTCAGTATGGCACATCAGTGTTTTCCCTTTTACAGTCTGTTTCCCTGAACCCTAATTGTCTGTGTGTTACTGTCTTGCTTAGTCAATACTTGATCCCAATTTATTGCAAATGTTGTTGTTTCTATAAAAAAAAAAGTTTGTTTGACTTGCCTCCTTAACTGAACTAATGTGAAAACCTTACCTCTCTTCTCTCTCTGTGTTTGGATGTTATGTTTGGATATTTGTAAATTCCTCCCTTGTTCCTCGAGTGCAGACGATGATGAAGACATTCGCAACAATCTCAACAAGAAAGAAATAGCCCCCAAATCTCGGAGGTTCCGCCGTCAGAACTCTCTGTTTACGTTGGGGGCTGTTTCTGAAAATTTTTATGATGAACCACCGACTTTACACATTTCAAAAAGAGGTACCAGCGAGTTGCAAGTGCAAGAAAGGAATGACCAATGTGCCTTCATGATGCATTTGTGGAATGCTTCTCACCCCAATAGTCAATAATCTTCTAACATTGTTTCTTGATAGCATCCTCTATCGTTTATAGGTGACACCAGTATTGGGTGAAAATTAATTTTGGCTTTGCAGTTAAACTCTGAATAGAGATGGGTTAAATATATGCATCATTTGACCAACATTTATGATAGTTTTGAAGTAGTATTGAATGAATAAAACATTATAGGAATACTAATCATTTTCTTTTGTTCTGCCCCACTGACCTTAGATGAACTGAGATACATTGCATGCTAATTTTGTATGCTCATAGTGCATGTATACTAATTTGAATTAAATATGAATTTATTTGTATCTCTCTTCAGATTTTCTCTCCTTTTCTTTCTTTGATGTATTTTTGTCCCTCCTTTCTTGATTTATTTTCCTGCAATAGTTTTCTCTAAGTTTCCTTTCATTTTCTTTTTCTCTTTCACTCTTGCATTCCTCTGCATGGTGTAACAGTTTTTGTAAGCCTGCCAACTGTATGTCTAATATACTATGAATACAATACATAGTAAAACAAAATAATGGAAGATATGATAACAAAACTGAAATAAAATCTGCTAGTATATTGCATAAATGAACATGCATGCATGCATGCTAATAATTAAAGAAAGGTTGTTAGTATTTTATTTCAAAGTGCATGTATTAGTTTCCCTTTCCAACATCATTTTGAATTCATTTTCAGTCCCTTCATCCAATTTTCTTCTTTTTCTTTTCTTTTCTTTGATACAATCCTCTTCTTCCATCTACATACATGCCAACCGTTCCGTTTTTAACGGAACTGTCCCATTTTTTGAGTCTCTAGAACCATTAAAAAAAACGGAAAGTTCCGATTTTGGGGAAATAATATTAATACCAATCGGCTTTCCATAGCGTCCGAGTGGCGAGAGGATTGCTCTGCGCAACGTGCGTGGGGCGTGTTGCTGTGTGCCACGCTGTAATAATGAGCGCGCTTGTGTGTATACTGCTATGCATATCCCTCAGCTATATGCACAGCATGCATGCATTCGCTACATACATACAGTATATAGTATACCGTTTACGTACGTTGTTATACGTTAGCGCTATCGTGAGTCGCTCACCGCAAGCCGAGTCCGCAGTACTCGGTACGTATCACGTAACTAGTTGTACGTGATTTGTGAGTTGGTTCGATTTCGGAGGAAAATCTGTCCAAATAAAAGCAACCATGAGCGGAAAAGTGTCTGCCAGGGCCAGGGGCTTTGACGCGGGCTGCTGGATCCCTTACTCCAGGGAGCCCCACCACCACAGGCGGCGGCGATGGAGCTCATGGAGTTATTGGACCCCCTGCCAATGTGCGCGTGCGTTCCGTTTTCTGAATTCCAAATGTTGACAAGTATGCATCTACAGTTCATCTTCCCCTCTCTTTCATCTTACCTTATCTTTCTATTTTTATTCCTTACTCTCTGGGCCCCGTTTCAACTTGATATCTATGACATGTTACAATAACAGTTATAAGCTACTGAAATACTTGCATCTGATTGGCTGAGAGCAAATTTATCATAGATATGTGTCGGTTGTTATTGATAGTACGTTTTATGAAACGGGGCCCTGGTCATTTTTATCAAACACTGATAACTGATTTTTATGAGAATCGTGTATTAAAGGCCACTACAAAGGCTCCACATTAACTTTTATTCATATCAATATATGTGGGTGTAGCACCAATTTTTGTATTTTAAAAAGTCTATTTTTAAATGACATATTGACCTCCTTACCAACAGTTTCAATTGAAATCATGTCAGATTTGATGTTGCTGTTGTGTTAAAGCCTTCATCTATTTTATATTCATTGCTTATGATATTCCTTTGAATGTGTTCCCCTGTTTTGCATCAAAATATTTTGGCAATGTTTAATTGCAGGTTCTACAATAATTGTTTTCTCTCTTCAAGTTTCATGTGTACCTAATTATAACAAGGGAGGCATGGTGGCTCAGTAGAAGAGCAATCTTATAACCAAGAGATCCACTGGTAAGGCATTTAATAATCCCCAATCATCAAGTCCCTTAGATAGGATGTATTAACTTGCATGTGCTTTTGAAATATTAATGATCAACATTTACATGTGGGAGTATGACTAAACATATTTCTCTTTACTTCTGTCATTTCAGCATCGGCGGATCCACCTCCATTAGCAGCCACCTTGGTTTATAAACCTGCAGCGAGTGAAGTTGCTATCAGAGCTGAGGAATTTAAACTCAAATGCATAGCCACAGGATAGTAAGTTTGTTTTTAGATTCACCCTCTTTTCTCTCCTCCCCCTCTTTCTCCTTCTCTCTCTCTCTCTCTCTCTCTCTCATTATTGTTAGCTTAATTTGATCTAAATTCTTATCTTTCTTCTTTCCTCTGTTTTCCTGATTCCCTTTATCCAAAATGGTGATCTAATCTTTCTTGTTTCCCTTACATATATCTTCTTTTTGAATAATATGGGTCCAGATATTCAAGGTACATGAATTCACAATTCTAATGGCCTTGAAGTACCCTGAAATATCTTATTGAACTATTATTTTCAAATGTTTAATATAACTCAGCACAGTCATGTTATTGCTGTTTTGTCTAATGTAATAATGTTTACAATTTTGCATAATGTGTTATTTGATATATATGTCTCCTCTTTCTCTCTCTCTCTCTCTCTCTCTCTCTATCTCTATCTCTCTCTGTCTCTGTCTCTGTCTCTGTCTCTATCTCTATCTCTATCTCTATCTCTCTCTCTCTCTCTATCTCTATCTCTCTCTGTCTCTATCTCTATCTCTATCTCTATCTCTATCTCTCTTTGACCATTGTACAGCCCTACCCCTGAAATCACATGGATGCGAGGAGAGGAGCAGCTACAGTCTGGTGGACGAGTATCCATCGAAGAATCCGGGCAGGAGCTGGTCATCTCCACTGTCGAGAACAGTGATAGGGGGACTTACAAGTGCATTGCATCAAACTCAGGAGGGGATGATGAATTTAGCACAGTAGTTACTGTGGAATGTAAGTTTAAAGACAAAGTACAGTGAAACCTGTCTTAGCCTCCACCTGTCTATAGAGGCCACCTGCTTATAGCGGCCACTAAAAAATCCCCCGTAGAAAATTACTGCATTGTAAACCCTGCATATAGCGTTCACCTGCCTAACGCGGCCAGCGGCCACCCATTATGTATCCCGCGGTCAATATCTGATAGCGGCCACCAATATCGATTCAACCCGTAGCTTCATGCGCAAGAAGTTAGCTTTTGCCATAAATAAAGCTGTGGTGTGTTTACCGAGTCCTAGCTCAGTCACACTCTCACACAAACGTGGATAGATTCTACAACGGCCAAGAATTTTGACAGATGTATCACGAATGAAGCACGTTAATACCACAGAAGAAGTACGAATAAACCACTCAAAGAACACGTAAATCTACGTAAAAGCCAAATCTGGCCTAAAATTGCGCTGTTTATCTGCAATTCATTCGTGATTCGTGCGTCAATTATGTAATTTTAACGCGATATGTGCGCTGTATACGCGATATAAACGTGATACATTTGTGGTACATGCGTGAAAGGTCCGTTAAACATACGTGGACATACGTGGAACGGTCATGGAAAGTCTAAAATTTGCGTATGCATATCGCAAAAATCACACACAACTGCGTAAGATTTACATAAGATTTACGTAAGAATTGCGTTTTAACTACGTAAAATAGGTATAAGCTGCGTAAATCTCAACCGACCAAAAATTTTGAGCAGCTCAAAACTGGAATCACGTAAAGACCCGTCTGCCGAAAACCCTCGACGGACATCTGCGCACATCGACGAATGAAAAACGCATGAAAGACTTATGAATTACGTATATCGCCCATGTATCACGAATGACCAAATTTTCATACGTGGAATATGCGCAAATTGTACGTAGTGGCTGTGTGACATAACCTTTACACTCTAAAGTTTAATGATCTTCTTAGTAGTTACGCCATTTCCCAGCTTGTCAAATCTCCTACTCACGACAAGGGTCACATCCTCGATGTCGTCATGGTGCGGAACTCTGATGATTGAGATCTGTGTTCGAAACCCCAAGGTCATACCTGGCATCTCTGACCACTCTGCCATCATATGGAAGCTCAACTTTGCCAAGCCTCGTCAGACCCAGTCTACATATGTCTGTCGTAACATCAAAGACATCGACATCGACAGGGAGACGTTCGCTCAAAACGTTGCTGACTGTAACATCATTGCCCCTGTGACAGAAAGTGTCGACTCAGCTGTTCATCGCTACAGTTCAGAACTTGGAAAACTTCTCGATATCCATGCTTCTCCAAGGACAAGAAAAGTTAAGAATCATGTGAACAGTCCAAAATTATCGACCAGTTTCAAACTTAGCTTTTTTTATCAAAATGCTTGAAAGGGTTGTGTTTTCGTGACTTTCGGATTATTTCCTGACCAATGATTTGTTTGACCCTTTTCAATCGGCTTACAGATCCCATCATAGCGTGGAAACACTGCTTGTGAATGTGTCCAACCACATCCTGCAATGAATGGATAGAGGGTACTCAACTGCTCTCCTGCTCCTAGACTTGTCCTCCGCCTTCGACACTATCAATTATACTATTCTTTTGAACACACTTAGTTCATTTGGTGTCAAGGGTGAGGCATACAAATGGTTCAAGCGCTATCTCTCATACCACTCTCAGATCGTTTGTATGAATGGTTGCAAATTGCTTTGCCCTTCTCCTGTGGAGTACCACAGGGTTTTGTGGGCGGGCCGACTCTTTTTTTCAATTTATTTAATTGGATTGCGACAAGTTCTGCTACAACATGACATAGATTATCATATTTATGCAGACGATATTCAACTGATGATTTCCTTTAATTCAGATCAATCTGCTGCGGAAAGGGCTGTTCATCGCCTTGAATCATGCATGGTTGATGTTCACGATTGGATGCTCGCACGTTCTCTGAAACTGAATTAACATAAATGTGAATTCCTTATAGCTTTAATAGTAATTAGTAATATTAATTCCATCTCATTTTCTGGCCACACAATTTATTTGTCACAAACTTATCGCAATCTTGGTGTTATGTTTGACTCAAATATGACAATGTCTAATAAAATTTCAAATATCTGCATATCTGTTAGGTACCAATTACGTAACATCGGTTTTATTCGGAAATATTTGTCCAAGTCAGCCACTGAGAAGATAGTTCACGCCTTAATTTCCTCCCGTCTCGACTTTGACAATGCCCTTCTGTTCAATTTACCCCAAAATATGCTGTCCAAGCTCCAGAAGCTTCAAAATGCTGCGGCTCGCATTGTTACTCTGTCCACCAAGCGTACTCATATCTCCCCTGCTTTGCAGTCGCTACACTGGCTCCCTGTCAAACATCGCATTATTTTCAAAATTTTGTTGCTCACTTTTCACTGCGTTCATGGTTCTGCTCCCCAATACAATACCTCTTTAATTCAAAATTACACCCCCGCAAGATATTTGCGCTCATCCACTTCCATTTCTCTTGTGATCCCTAAAGTCGCAAAATCTTGGGGGGAAAGATAATTTGCCCATGCATGTCCTAAATTATGGAATAGCCTTCCTGAAGACATCAAAAGTGCATAACATCTGATTGTTTAAAAAAAATCATGTAAAAACATTTCTGTTCAATTCTTAACTAATTTCTACATGCGCCCTGAGCACTCCACAGAGTGGATTTGGTGCTATATAAGTTACATTTATTTTTATTATTATTATCTATTGTTTTTATCATTTATTGACAACAAAGCACATTATTTTGGCATTTTATATTAAATATTATTTCATGTGAAATGGTATACAAATCTGTAGCTCTATACCTTATTTTCCTAAGTGATATGGATGCATGTACACTACAAGTGATGTTGTTAGTTACATGTACGTATATGGACACGTGTGTGGGGTGAACAAGGCATTAGACTTTCCACCAAGTTGTCATCACCTCTCTGCTCTACGGATGTGAGACGTGGACGCTGCACAAGAAGCAAGTCCGCACACTTGACCAGTTCCACATCCGCTGCTTGCGACGAATCATGGGAATTTCCTGGAGTCGCCAACACTGAAGTCTTCGCAGAGCCAAAATGCCCGGGCTCGAAGCTCTCATCATGAAAGCCCAGCTCCGGTGGGTCGGACATGTAGTGCGAATGGACGACACGCGTCTACCAAAGATGGTCTTCTTCTCTGAGCTGGCATCTGGAGCAAGAAACCTTGGGAGGCCACTGAAGCGATACAAGGATTGCCTGAAAGCCTCCCTCAAGGCCTGTGGCATTTCAGCCCTTGGATGGGAATCACTTGCCTCTGACCGCAGTGCCTGGCGCCCAGCTGTCCACAAGGGTGTTAGGCGTTTGAGGAAAAGCACCTCGAGAGCCTGGACCAGAAGCGACAAGCCCGCAAAGAGTGGATCCCCGACCCTGCTTCTGCTGTTGCGTGGCCAAACCATGTCTGCGCGTCCGCCTTTGGGCTCCACTCCCACCTTCGGCGTCACTGACGTCATTGTCGATTTCGACAGACTTCCATTAAATTAATTAGTTACATGTACGTGTATGTGCAAAAATTCAAAATGGCCGTCGACCTGTCTATAGTGGCCACCTGTCTATAGCGGCCACTTTTGCCGTTTCCCTTCAGTGGCCACTATAGACAGGTTTGTATAATAATGTTGCACATGATATTTATTTTCCTAAATGTTAAATACACAAGTATAACTAGCATAATCTCTACTTCTGTGCATTTAAAAAAGTAGTATTCTTTCCAAGGATTACAATGTAAAGTGCTGGTATATTTATAGTCTTCATGGTATTGAATTGTGCTATATTGTATTATAAAACAGGTTTGAATGTAGGCATTCTAATTGGTTGAATGACGCCATGTGACAGAAATGAAATGCACATAGTTGCATGTGGTTAGGACACTGTTAGGCTGTCATCCAATAAAACAGACTGTCCAACTCTTGGCATTTTTATCTGGTTTATAGCCGATTTCTCAACTTTATATTCATACCGTAGATATGTTTTATAAAACATACCATTCATGTTTTGCAGCTCGTGCATTAGTGATATGCACTGCAATCTGTTAAGTCGCAATGAGACGGATATTGAACTCTACAAGTCTTGTTCATTGTCCCATTGTGACTCAACCTGCATGCAGCGCATGTTCACTAATCCACTCGCAAACATGAATTATTTGTATACTATGTTATAATGTGAATGAGTTGTTTGGCAATTCTCTGTATGTATACATTAAGACACATTTTCTAGGCTTCTGATTATATTATACAAATAATCAAATTCTTGTGTGGTTATTACATACATGTAGTGATACCAGAAAGAACCATGACTCAATGCTATATTGATGAAACAAAAAGACAATAGACCTATGTCGTACAAACCCATTTTACAGAATCACCTTGTTACTTGTTTCTTCCTTTCCATTTTAGCTGCACCTTATTTCCCAGACCCACCATCTGATCAAACCAAGGGACCTGGTGAAGCAGTATCTATTGAGTGCCGTGGTGAGGGTGTTCCAGCGCCCACTGTGGACTGGCTTGTTAATGGGCAACCTTGGGCTGATTTCCAATGTAAGAAGAGTTTTAGAAAACAGAGACTTGTCATGTTAGTTTGGAACTAGGAGGCGATCCAATATTTGCTCCAAGCTTTATTTCGTCAAAGATATATGATATGGGTTAAGGATGCGATAGGGTTAGGTTTAGGTATAGTTTCTGGTCCGGGGTTGAAGTTAAGAATTCAGCAAGTGTTCGAAAATGACCGCAGAACATGTGTAGTACAACCACCAAGCAGGTTACCTTCAAATAACAGGATTTATTTAAATTTTTTTTAACTGATGCAGAAGAGCATTTCATCCTCTTTCATATGATACCAGATATGTTATGATATTGTCATACATGAATGGATACTGTCATACGTGTGAATAAAAATGCCATAAGAAATGTGCACTCAGAAGTAATTTATCATGTAATTACATTTAGGAACATCATCATTAGGAAATTGATGCTGGAAAGCCTCAGCAACTTGCTGGAGACTCCGAGAGCGATTCACTCAGTGACGGATAAAACGCTTTCTTCAGTAGCCATATGAGCAGTCAGACAAGGCACTGATTCTCAGAATCTCTCCATGCTGATCTATGTAACATTTGATAATGAAAAGGACATTGGAATTAAAATGAATATCCATTATTGTTAATCAAGAGTCAAGTTGACTAACATGTAATTTTTTGATCAAGAGTCAAGTTGACTAACATGTAATTTTTTGTTTAACCGAAGAAGCTTGACTAGGAATTTTAATATGCCGAAAGATTTGTTTACCAACATGTAATTTTTTGTTTAACCGTGGTTGTTAAAAAACATATGGTAATTTTCTTTCTACCCTAACAGCCAACATAGATACAACAAGATGGAGTGTCGTGACTGGTAACAGCCAGTTAGCAACCATAGATATCACCAACCTACAGACAACAGACAGCAATGTGTTCCAGTGTATAGCTACCAACAAATACAGGGAAGACCTTACCAGTGTTGTCCTCAATGTTGTCTGTAAGTATACATTTTTTTACCTTTCATCCCTATGGAATCTGCCTTAAGATATCCAAAAGCTTGGCACTTTGCTGGTTGCACAAGTCCTGTGTAAGACTTTACTTGAATGATTCTAGATCAATCAATTATTCAGTTATTTCTGTGTCTCTCTTCCCTCTTAGGCTTTTCTAGTCGATGGCTCTAGATGCACTTGTTTTAGACTTATGTAGGGTGAAACTTGAATGTATCTTGTACGAGCTGTGAATGAGTAGTATCTATGTTTTAATTGTTACAGAAATATTGATGGAGAAGGCTACAGAGACTTGTGTAAGAACATTATCACCACAGTCTATAGACAGCACAGAAAGAGAGGAGGTGGAGGGGGTATAGAGAGGAAGATGAAAAAAATCCAAAGCATCTTAATATGGAAGGGAGTTCTGAAGATGTTTATTTTATTCTTCATTAATGGGATGGGGTTTATCGTGGGTGGGGGATTGTATAGTTAGTCTGGTAATCACAATTGGATTATTGAAGTGATCATTATGGTAGTATCATTTATTAACATCAATAGACACTGAATATTGAACATGATATTTCTCCTTCCATTACGTTTGTAGCCATACCCGCTAGGATTCCAAGTTTCACCCCTCTGACAAGGAGATTGAGCGTCTTACAGGAAGACTCTGCTACTTTCATCTGCCATGTTGAAGGAAGACCTTCTCCAACCATCACATGGACTTTCAAAGGAGCAGTGGTGAGTCTAAACAGGCTGCTTAACATTCTTTATCGTCTCAATACTGGGTTGTCATGTAGTAAATGAATGTGGGACATTTCATTTTCAGTTTCAGTTTCATATTTCTCATGAACATACATTTACATTTCAAAAATAAATACATACATAAATAACAAAGGTAAATGGTCCATATAATGTAGTCATTTTACTGAGAGAAATATGATGGGACCTACGTGAAAGCAAGCTTGTAAAGCTGTAAGCCGCGGTAAAATATTTTGTGGTAATGAATGGAGGACGGATATGAATGAATATGACCAATCAAAATACATCCGAAAATTTTAAAAAAGGAAAGAAAAAAAGATAACATGCAGTGGTGTTGTATTTTCTTTCCTTTTCTTACAATGCAGACAAATGTACTTAAATTATGATGCAATTATGCAAAAGAAAATGTTTAAAAATAATCTTCAATGAAATTTTTGTATGCTACATTAACATCTTTGAACAAGTAAAGGTGCTGTAATTGGTGTGATATTAGTGAAAGGGAAATATGACATTTCTGAATTTGTGTTCATGTAGATTTTGTTACTTTTTTGAATACCATGTTGATAAAATGCAAAAATATGGGCATTTCCAGTGTATGCCAATCAGAAATAGAGTCTCCACTGGGCAACGTTCTAGTCTTGTTGGAACGTTGAGAACCAAGACGGCTTGCTGACAGGGCTTTCATTCCTTTGAAAGAATACATGGTGTAATCCTGAAAACTTTACCTACAAAATGCAGTATGAATAAGTTGAGTTTACTGAAAATCACAGATAAAAAATCATCATCAGTTCCTCTGAGTAAGCACTCTTAAAGAGATAGTTGAGTTCTGGGAAAGGTGAAATATAATTTGTGAGGTTTCTCATTCTTTTTATGTCGGTTTGGAAGAACATCATAGTAAAGATGTCCCCTGAAAAGGATTGCTTTTCAAATGCTCTCATAATCGAAATATGATGAGAAATAGCTGAAGTGTTCGGGCCGCGAACATTCACGCAACGTACGTGTGTGCAGTCCGCTATACCCATTTCTGTGTGCAGTGCATGTGCTTTTCAACGAAATCAGGTTAATTTCTCATTTTGATAATTTCAAAACCTCACAGTATACACCAATTTTTATGTAGACATAATGAACCTTTCCCAATTGTTTTCAGACAGTTTCTTTCACAATGTAAACGCATGACTAGAACTCAACTTTATCTTTAACCATTCTGTTGCAATAATATGGATTATTTTCCCCCTTTCTCCTGAACCAGTTGGCTAATGGGGACAAATACAGTATCGATGATGTTGAAGGACGTCTAGTGGTTACCAACGCAATGGAAGTGGATAGTGGAGCATATGAATGTACTGCAGAAAACTCTATCGATGGACAAGATCATTCCGCACAAGATAGTGCAACACTGACAGTGCTAGGTGAGATTTATTGTTGGTTTTTTTATTTTGATTAATTAGAGTATGTTTTCTTATTACTCTAGCTTAGAATTCACATTATGACATGCAAAGTTAAATATATATGAAAGTTTATGTATTATTGAAATTATAACTGTTGAAAGCTATTTTTTAAAGTACAGTCAAACCTGTCTTAGCGGCCACCTGTCTATAGCGGCCACCTGCTTATAGCGGCCACCAAAAAATCCCCCGCAGGAAATTACTGTGTTGTAGACCCTGCATATAGCGGTCACCTGCCTAACGCGGCCAGCGGCCACCCATTATGTATCCCTCGGACAATATCTGACCGCGTATAGCGGCCACTATTATCGAGTCGAGCCGTAGCTTCATGCACAAAAAAGTAGTTTTTGCCATAGGCGCGATGTGTTCACCGAGTCCTAGCTCAGTCACACTCTCCCACAAACGTCGTGAATAGATTCTACAATGGCCATGAAGATCTAATAGTTTCACCACATTGCCGACTAATTAGAGATTAAAAGTCTTTTTAGTAAGAATTAAGCACTAGTATTGTTCGTTTACGTAATCTTCGCACCATCGAGCTGCAATCCCCTGCAATTTAGTTGTATTGTTCTCCTAAGCTACAGCGGTCGGCATTGCATTGATATTGATCGCCACTGCGCAATACCGCAGGCTCGTACACTTCAATATAATTCTTCATTTTTAAAAGATTTAAAAAAAAAAATTTTAAAGCGTTAAAACTTTTGAAAAAAATAATAAAACAGTGATTTTTTTTTAGAAAGTGAAAATAATAAAATACTACCCAAGTATTATTTTTTTTAAAGATCAGTAATAAAGATTTCATGTACGAGAGATTGTCCTGCTGAAAAACGGCGTGAAAACTCGAGTCGGATCGTCCACCGGCGATCCAGGCCATTGTTGACGTTCGCACTTTCGACGAATGCAAGCGAGCACCTTCTATCGCCTGTTCTCAAAAACAGTTAAAACTTCTTTTAAACCATTCAAAAGGCAAATATTTATTGAATGAAAATTGATTGCACGATTTTATTCAAAAGATAAACTTATTATTGTATTTTTTTGAGAGGAAGCAAAAGCATGATTAGACATCGTTTTTAGACTATAAAAATCAAGAAAAGCAGTCTACCGCGGGTGGTATGTACGTGGTAATTTGAGGGGAAATTCATTTTACACAGATTGCTCGTATATCTATTGTTTTTCTCATTTATTGACAACAAAGCACATTATTTTAGCATTTATATATCATATGACATGTTATACGTCAAATCTGTTGATCTATAGCTTGTTTTCCTAAGTGATACTGATATAGGCCTATATGGATGCATGTACACTAACTTTGTTGCATGTAACAGTGTATGTGCAAAAAAATAAAAATGGCCGCCGACCTGTCTATAGCGGCCACCTGTCTATAGCGGCCACTTTTTCCATTTCCCTTCGGTGGCCGCTATAGACAGGTTTGACTGTACTTTCAAACCAAGTGATATATTATCTATTATTGAAAGCTACATGTATGGTGCTTCTTTCACATGTTGATTGCATGTGGCCAATTGAGAATGATCTTCTTAATCCAGGATCTCACTAGATATAGCAGGCATAAACCCGAAGACATATATATAGACATATTTAGGTGAAGGTGCATGCCTTCCTCAGACAGTGAGTTCCCAGACAGGGAAAGACTATTGCTATTTAGCCATATGCTTTCTTTTGTTCAGTGTGAAAAATATTTTTCTCAGTTTTTTTTTCCTATGAGCCCTCACATAATTATTATTCCATTAGAAGCTCATAGTTTTCTGGAAAATTTAAAAGGAGCAACATTAATGCATGAAGTTACTATGTATCCATCTGTAAATATTGGTTACTCATGTGTTGGTCAGAAGTTTCAAATGTGCCTGCTATCATATATTCCAATGTTTGATAATTCTGGTCATCTGATTCGTTACTATATATATCCGAGCTTTGCAAAATACAGATGACAAAGAGAGGGGAATTTATTCTGTACTTCTGCTATTACAAACCGCTTAACAGGCAAGACTACAATCGATCTTCCTCCTACGGATTTGACGATTCGAGAAGGAGTGACCGGGACCTTTCAATGTGAGATCACGTATGATCAGGAGCTGGATAAACCCGAAGTCTACTGGATGAAAGATACCCAGAGATTGGAAGCTAATCAGGTCACCATTCTACTTATGATTAAAAAAAAAACACTTATGCATAGATGGGAATTTTCTGTAGGTCATCATTAGTCTTTGCCAAGTAGGATATCTTTCTCCTTTTGAGGTTCAATTGCATAATTGTGTTACTTGGGATTGACATAAAATGAGGGTTCCAATTTGACAATTTAGAAGTTTGCTTTTGTTACTGCAAATGTAAATCCTAATTTTGTATCATTGTTTAAAAGTAAATTGATAATTGATTTGTATCTTTTGGCTGTTTTAATATTATTTGCTTTTCCAACTTTGTCTATTAAAGAAATGCACCTTTCTTAAAATATGCTATGATATCAGTTTCTTTTAAAGAAATGTTTTGCCCGAGTAACATTGATTAAAGAGATTTTCAGCAGTATCAACATTTAATTTTGAAGGTTTCTTAAATTCCTGGAAATTATAGAAAGGAAATGAAGTTGAATAAGATTGTGTATTTAACATTTGTAGTCAATTCTTTGTTTATTTTTAACAGGACAATTCCCTGAGAATAGTGGACGCAATGTTTTCTGATTCAGGAAAATATACTTGTGTTGTGGAAACAGCAGTGGATGCAAATGCAGGTACTGTTCAGATTGTGAATGCCTCTGCTGTCCTCACTGTAAAAGGTATGTCTTTGAAAATGACCTCTTCTTTTCATCCCAGAAAATACGCTAACAGTTGGAAAAAGTCTCCCAAAAGAATATTCTAGAATATTTGTAGGAAATTTTCATAGCCGTGGATTGCTTAACGTCTCTTCTATCAAATGGCACAAAAAAATCTGGCGATATTTGAAGCTCAAGTGAGCAAAAGCAACTTTTGTGAAAGGGTGCAAAATCCAGCCCGACAAGATTAGGTATTTCTTCTGCCTGGTATAAATGAATTTGAGAACTGTTAAAGTTGATAGTTGGAATAAGTCTCCCTAAATGAACATTTCAAAATATGTTCATGAAATTTCCATAGCTATAGATAGCCTATGGTCTCTCCTAGCAAATGTCACCAAAACATCTATCAATGTTTTAATCTTGAGTGAGCAAAAGCCATTCTTTTGAAATGGTGCAAAGTAGTTAATTCCTCACTGAAGCATAAAAATGTTGACGAGATACGCAAGTACATACAAAGAACAAAACCTGTTCTTTCATGAGTTGTTTGTTATATGGATACTCACACCATATGCTTTGAGCCTATAGGCCGTGAAATAATGTTATTCAACAGCGAGTTAATGCCCTTTTTTATTTCCAGCGGACAAGACGAATGGGTTTTAGCAAGGTCAGGGTTTATCCATAGAAGTCGTTTATAAACATGGATGTCATGAAAGACTTTGTATTTGTCTGAAAAGAAAAGTTGATGAGGAACTTTAAGATTTTATGATTTTTTTTTCCCTCCAAGGTCACCCGGATCCTCCTCATAATCTGCAGCTTCGTGCTAAAGAACAAGAGTTTGCAATGGATCTCTTCTGGGAACCTGGCAATGACAACAATGCCCCAATCCAATATTACAGCATCCAGTATGACACAAAGTGGGGCGATATGCACTGGCAATCCCAAGCAGTAAGTTTACATTAGAAGTAGTTCTTTTTACACACCAAGCTTTTGCTTGCTGTTCTGCAAGCTTCTTCAGACCTTTGTTGTAGCTGATGCTGTTGCCGATGTAGTGTGACAGTGTGGTAGAATGGGATGGTACAGTGAAGACAGAGTATATGTGACCCGGCACCACAAAACCACCAAAAAGTCGCAAGCAGTGATTTTGTACAAACAGCCAAAATGGAAATTTGGGTTGAAAAAAATCGATTTCGGGGTTTTTGGTTTTTCTGAAAGATCGATCTTTTCTGTACCTTGTATCAAATCTGGAAGCTTAAAACACAGTAGAAGATGTGTTTTTAACAGTTTTTCTAGAACAGTTTTTTTCGCACATCTTTGGTTTCTAACAAATTCTTCCCCTTCTGTGTGATTTTTTTTTCATCGGTACCGCTCACCCTCTTAAAATTATTACAATATCACAAGTCTTAAATTACTTCTTCCCTAATGATTTTTATACTGACAGAAAGAAGAAACTCAGCAATCTCATTATAATGATATAAAAGTCTATTAATAGTCGCGAAAGCAAATTTTTTTTTCATGTGAGCAAGAAAAGAGTGAGTACAGTGCAAATAAATTGCAAGTGTGATTCTTGTGAGCTGTAAAAGAGTATGTGATTTCTCCATAAACAATTGTTAATTCCTGTGAGAAAGTAAAGAGTATGAGTTTTGTATTTAAAAATTACAAGATTATTCCTGGGAGCAAAAAAATAGTATTCGTGTCTGCTATAAAACAAATTGCAAGTTTATTCATTTGAGTAAGAGTTATACGTAGGTCTATAGTACAAAGTAAATTCCATAGGTTAATTTATGCAAGCAAGAAAAAGAGCAGGCCATATTCAAGTTCATTGTAGGCTAAATTGCAAGTTAACTGTGATAAAAGAAGAACTATGAAGGTGACAAATCGGTATTATATAACAGGGAACAAAGAAAGATACCCCAATGGGGTGAATAGGGGTGAATATGCATTGTCTAGTGCAGGTGTCAGGCCACCCAGGTTTAATCTCTCCATTGGAACACTCTCATGAGTTTCATGATAACTTTTGAATGACTTAAGCCCCAAATTAAACTCTTGGTAATACAATGAATAGACTATGTTTAACACTCCTGCTAAATTTCAACTAAATCTGACAACCCCTTCATAGTGGTTGCTATGGCCTTTTGATTCACTCTCTATTGATTTTCTCTTATGTTTTCCTGCTCTGCACGTTTGAATAGGCCCAAACTTTAGAGCTTGTTTCCTCTGTAACTAATACCAGCAAACTCTCTTACTAGCTCCATTTATTCGCTAAATTAAAAGGGTTAGGAACCTTCAATGTTGACAATTTATATATCATTTTAAAGCTGAGACTCTGTTCTTTCCAAATATGATCAGAAAAATGAATTTTTTGGTGGTTTTGGTGGTTTTGTGGTGCCGGGTCACATATTGGGCTAAATCTCTGTTCATGGATGGGTGCACATCTGTATGGCCTTTTTTCAACTCACTATCCCATTCTATCTCATCATCATACTGCTCACAACGAGCACCCACTGTGACAAAGGTCTTGAGAAGTTTTGCAGAATAGCAAGCAAAAGCTCATCAACACTAGTAATTTTTTCACTGATTGTGTAAAAATACTGATTCTCAAACATTCTGTCAGCATTTAGATAAACCTTTTCAGTGTAAGTTCACATTGAAAGCAAGACTTTCCAAAGCACTTCACATGTGCATAGAGATGTTTATCTTCATCATTATCATCATCAGCTTCATCATTATCATCATCATCATCATCATCCTCATTATCATCATAAACCACTTCACACTTGGGTATTGATCATAATTTCTCTCTTACCTTATATCAGTTTACCTGTATTTTTTTTATTTTTAATTGAATTACTTGTAAGTGTTTTGTTTTTTCCTTTCTTTCTTTCTTTCTTTCTTTAAACACAGAATGAGACAGCCAGCCAACTTGCAACTTATCGCAAAGTACTTCACCTGCAGCCGTTTGTTAGCTATCGATTCCGTGTCATTGCTTTCAATGAGATTGGACCGTCAGAACCAAGTGCTCAGGTGGCGCCAACAGTCGATCCTCAAGTTGCCCCTCCCTCCAGGAACCCTGGTGGTATCGAAGGTGAAGGTACTAGACCTGAATCTATGGTCATTAGATGGCAGGTAGGTTGATCGTCCAAAGAACAGTAGATTTTTATTTGATAATTCTTATTCCAACATTTTTAGTGGTTTGTGGGTTTTATCAGTCTTGTATGGTAATCAAATGTAGATATCAAGAATATGTTTCATTTTTTTCCTTTTTGTTTCTCATTGTGAATAAACAATACAATACTGCCTGTAATTGTATTAACAGATAGAGCTTGAGAAAATATACACATCCTGGTTTAGCTTCAGGAGTAATGAATAAATTGAATAAATGAAGTTTCTAGAGGGATTTCTAAAAGTTGCTTTTCCTTATGTTTTTTTTCAGGCAATTCACCCCTTCTACTATGGTGGGGATGATTTCCACTATGAGGTTGCGTACAGACCCAGGATATCTAGCGAACCATTTACAACAGATAGAGTAGACCCTGAAAACACTGATGACAACCCTACTGGAGTCATTCAGAACTATATCGTAGATGCGAGGAGCCCATATGAAGAGTTTGAGTTCTCTGTGAGATCAGTGAATAGTGCAGGACCAGGACCAGAACCAACGATTCACTATGGTTTCTCAGGAGAGGCTGGTAAGCAATTAACTTTTCATTCATGACATTGTATTCTTGATCTTTTCTCTTCCATCCCCTCTACATGAATCTCTTTCTTTTTCTTTCCTTCACTGGCTCAAATTCACGAAACGGGTTTATTTTAAAGCATGGTTTAAACCTCTATAATCATATTACGCGTATATCCTCTTGTACAGTGGTAACCATGGTTTAGACCATGATTCCAAATAACCCTCCTTTGTTAATTCAGGCCATTGTGTGTTATGGCCAGTACACACCTTGACTGCACCTGGATTTTGAAAGAAACTGAAATGGGATTAGACTTGAATATAAAAAAGGTAAATTCTTTCTGATTCAGGTTACACGTTGTCATGTCAGCAGTATTACAGAAATTTCAGGGTGTTGTTAGCCTTAGAGTGGGAGAAAAGTCCTGATTAGCTGTGATGTCATATCGGTCTCACCACTGGCCATTGACTGGTAGCCAGTTCGATTTTTTTTTTTTGATTGGAAGGCTTATCATACCATGTACTTTTGATACTGAAACCATGTAATTTTGATATTGATATTCGTGTAACTAACCAGGACCCTCATTTAGAAACAGTTTGCATTTTTGAAGTTCTCAATCTGTTTCTATTGCCATTTTCTTTCAAGATCCAGTCTTAGTCTGGTTGTAAGGTGTGCGTTTACCTGAAAGTCAAATTCAAAGGAGATTAAAATTCAAACTATAGTCTAAGCAGTGGTTTATACCTCCACTATGGACTACAATAAGCATATATATGAACGCATGTGATACTCTTTTGGTGGTTTAAATAAAAAATAAGATAAAGCACTTTCATGAATTCTTAGAAGATGGAGACCACACAAGGCAATCTCCATCTTTCATACAAGGAATCTTTCCCTTCTTATTACATCCTTTTATTAGTTTCCCTATATTTTCTTTGAGATACTGATGTTCTCCCTTTGCTTGCCTTCTATTTCAAAAAAAGATATTTTTTTTTACTTGATCATTCTTAATTATTATCATGTGTCAATAAAAATATGTTTTGAATTGAGACTGCTCATGTTATTGTATATTATACATGTATATATATATATACATGTATATATATCTTTAAATCACTGACTACAAAAAATAATTGAATCATCATAACTGGAACTGGCTTCCATTTGGCTATCCTCAGGCCTAGTTGATGGTGTTTTTAATTTTACTTTGTTAATTTTTGTATGTTTTAATTCTTTTCTTGGAAATTGAATATATTAAATAAATGAATAAAGGAATAAATAAAATATGAAATATATCCTATGTTTTCTATCTAGCCCCAAATGCTGCACCAACAGGTGTGTCAGTAGAAGCCATCTCAGCTAATGAAGTTAACGTCACATGGGATCCTATATCTGCAGAAGATGCCAACGGACAACTCGGAGGCTACAATGTAAGTTACCTAGCTCCATGACTGGCAATGGCTTCTTCTTACAAATGTTGTTGCTGTTTCACAAATCTGCATTTATGCGTAGGCTTCCGGGATGCATGTAACCTCAATACATGAAACCAGTAATGACATGTATGAGGCTAGGTTCAGGTTTCTTGCAGTGATTTCTCTTCAAATGATGAGAAAAAGGAAGTCTGCTTCAGAGATTTTTGATGAAAATATAAGAAGGGCAGCTCGAATCATATCAACCTTCACCAAGGCTGAAGAGAATTATTGCCACAAGGACTATTGATTACTACCTATGATGAGCTTGATGTACATATTATTAGGTAGCACACACCTTCATTAGTCCTTTTTTGCACACACAGAAATTGTTTAAAGTGAAATATTGTTAACACAAGTCATAACATATATTATATCTCGTTATAGGCTTTACAGCCTTGTAATAGTCTCCATCTGAATGCAAACATTGGTTTAAACAAACATGTATTCCCTGCTGATGTACATGTACATGTATAATGCAGGGGTCACACCTTTGCGTATATGGCTTGCGTATTGCCCGAACGCAGGCATAGGCAGTCATACCCAATAAAGCGCAATGAAACATGCTCACTACGTACTCAATACGCAGACTAGCGCATGGGCCTGCGCTATTCGCTTGCTAGTTAACATTTTCTAAACTATCACAAGCAATCGCAGGTCAAATCGCCTACGAGCAGATACAAGTGGCAACCAGTGAATGTGAACAACAGCGAGTGGCTTAGCGCAGGTGTTCGCAATCATACGCACCTCTTTTTTTTTGAGTGCGTGTCACTGCCTATAGCTGTGCAGTGAGATGCAACGAGACCAACTGGTGCAAGCAGCTAGCGAGCAACAAACGAACAAAGAACGAGCTACATGTAACGTGGCGAGCAAACTGCCTATTGAATCATACTGCTATGAGCAACAGCGAGCTATAGCGTGGTAATAGGCAACCATAGGCATTGAGCGGCATACCTACGAGCTATATACGCAATATTGTGACTGCTACTTATTGCTGGGTACGGCTGCGTATTGATATACCCATCGTAGCGCAGCAATATGCAGCAATATACGCAAAGGTGTGACCTAGGCATAATGCACTGTCAACCAGTGATTTGTTTGGATATATGTAAGTCATGTCTTGTACAGATCTTTTTTTGAAAATGTATAATTAACCTTATGGTGTCCTGAAGATGTACTCATGGATGTATTGATCACATTTCTTAGACATTGGTATTTAAGGACTGGTCAGATATGAACAATATTGTGAATGATAAACTCTATTCATAAGTAATGTAACAATAACGGTAATGATAAAAGTGGGCCCACCAACATCATCAAACACTGCCTGCATGTCTCAGTGGATATGATTACAGGTGTGGAATGAATAGCTCACATTGTTGAGGTCTGCCTTTAAAAAAATGCTTGCCAAGCAATCCAAATGAGATAATAAAATCCTTGGAGAGAGGATCTTTAGCGTAAATCCTTGAGGTGGGACCTACAACAACGATTTTTAATGCCCTTTATTTAGGAACAATTTATGGTTATCGGTCGTCTTGCCGCCCTTTATGCTGCATGTCCATTGTGGCATTCCAATTCTCACTACCTCACCAAGATAATTTTTCTTGTGCATGTAGGTATACTACAATGTGAGGATAGCATCCGGTCAGGACATGCAGGCGTGTGTCAAGTCACCGTGTATTGTAGGAAACCTTCAGGCTGCTACTACCTATGAGATCACTGTGAAAGCTTACACAAACGCTGGAGAGGGGCCCGCTTCCGACACTGTGATCGTCCTTACCGATTCAGCACGTAAGTTTTTGAATTCATCACATACTGTGCTTACTAAAGTTTCTTTTGTAACGTACAAGAAGTGTAAATATGCATTTGAGCATTATGCCGAAATTTATGTATGTATATCAAGAGTGTCTCTTAATTTTTATGTTAAAAGAGTACATACGGCTTGATCCTCGGTCTAGCACAATATTTCACAACTAAATCCCCATTTTCATATCCCAACAGATTATTATTTGTAAACCTTGCCCTTGCAGTGATTAATGTGAATGTAAGTGTTGAATATAGGATTGAACTTTGGAAAATAAAACATGAAATACTAAAAGATAACTGGTTTAATCCACTATATGTTGTGAACAATTCTTCTTTTCTTTGTCTTCTTCACTGCAGCACCTGGTCCTGTGAATAACTTCAAGGTCGATCCCTACTCCTATCGCTTGGTGCTAGAATGGAGTAAACCAACTGTGACGAATGGAAATCTCCTAGGATACAAAGTTACAATTTCTTCTGGTAAGCTTTTCTCCTACTTGAAGTCCTTTTTATTCACTATTTTTATTCATTATTTCTTTACCATTCCCCTCTCTTTTTGTTCTCTATTGCTTACAATTTCTCTTGTTCTCATTCTGTTGCTCTCCCTCTCTTTCTTTCTCTTCCTTTTCTGTTCCGTTTTCACTCACTCACATTCCTACATAATACATATACAGTAAACAGGAAAAAAAATTAAATTGTAGGTTTAGTTTGCAGGGTTACACCATGTATCCCTTGAAAAAATAAACCTACAATTCAGTTTCTTCACCATGAAAGTATCGCTGATACTTCTCCAAAGAAACAAAATTGTTCTGGAAAACAGCTTAATTTGCCAGCAGTTAAAAGTGCCATCGATATTTCTCAAAAAACATAAAATATGAATTTTAAAAAAAATTACTTATTCATTTTAATGAATTCTTGGTTTCTTGTTGCCATCGTCTTGAAAAAAAAAACGGGTATTATTTCCTTTAAGTTTTTGATTGCTGTAATTGGAGAGAGTTTATCTTCTAATAATGTCTTTATTCTCATTACCTCGCCCTAAACCACTCCAGTGACAGACGATGAGACACTGGTTGAGGAGGAGAACCTTGAGATCGGTCCAGAAGGCCCCCTGTCTCACATATATAATGATGCTGATCCTGAGACCGAATACCGCGTAGATGTGCTGGCATTCAATGAAATCGGTGATGGTGATAGTATGAGTGAGGAACCAACCACCATGTTACAAGGACGTAAGTAGTTCTCCAGTTCATCTGAAACATGCTCCAGATGGGTTTTCTTTGGTTTAGGATTAGGGTTAGGGTTGTGATGTGTTTGCTTTGGTTTAGGGTTAGGGTTAGGGTTGAGATGGGGTTTTTTGTTTAGGGTTAGGGTTAAGTAAAGTGTTAGTCCATAGTTTCGGTAAAATTTTTGTGATTGTTAGCCCACCGCAAACTATGCAATTGACTTTTTTGTCTCAACTGCATTAGCAAAAAGCAAGACATAGACATCACCATCACCATCACAGCAACAGCAGTGTCAACAAGTTTGGAAATGTTCTCATTTCAAAGGCATACGTTCAATTTCCATGAAACTTGCACACAAGAGTGTCACAAATAATGTGCGACAAATTTCAGGTCAAAAGTCAAGATCAAAGGTCATTTGAAGTTAAGTTTTTTAAATTTTTACCTTATTTCAAAAGTATTTGTTCAAATTCTCTCAAAATTGACATTATTCTTGTTAGGAATTGTCTTTATGTCACCCTCTTTCAAATGAATACCCAAATCTTACATTTTTATCACATTAAAGGTCACCTACTGACTCTCGGTTAAGTTTTTTGTAAAGTTTAGCATTGTCTCTACATATATTTATGTAGCATGTACTGTATAAGCTGATATTTTCGCGTACAGATATTTTCGCGAATGGCGACCTCTGCCACATATTCGCGTGTTGTTAAATTCGCGTTCACCACCACACAACAGATCTAGGGAAAGACATGAAGGGATAAATAACCTAAACAGAGTTGATATTCCCCATCTGAAAGTGGAAAAAACGAATACATTTACACATCGCGGGCGCGGGAATTGTAATGGGGCCAAAAAAATCTGAGCAAGCAATTGTTAGGGCTAGCTAGCTAGGCATGCTAGGGGATCGCGAAGCGACAACGCATGGTTTGTACTACTAATAGTACAGCACTGTATTGTTCGCCTTGTAAAAATGTGCTCTCGTAATGTTGCATGTTCATATGAGAATATTTTCGCGGGTGATCTTTCATTCGCGAAATTCGCGAAAATAAAACCCTCGCGAAAATAACAGCTTATACAGTACATGAATTGTACACATGCATTTGCTGGTGGAAGATTTCAACCAAAATTTGCTGGGATCATCCTTAGGCAAGGAGGATCTAAATTAATACAGATGGGGTAACTACCAATATAGTGGGAGGGGGAGTCTTGAGGGCACCACCCCCAAGAGCATCAATAATGGCATTAATTAGATTCATTTGTGCTTCTTCTTCTTCCTGTTGCAAAATTGTAAGCAAAGTGGGTAGGTATCATCCTTAGAGGAAGGAGACCTCAATTTCTTTAATAGGGTACTTTGCCCTCAAGGGGGCTCAGGTACAGCACCCCTAAAGTGCCCCTATTGTGAAAATGAGATATTTCTATTTCTAACATAACTAGGTAAGGATCTAAATTAATGCAAATAGGGTACTTGTCCCAAGGAGGGAGTGGTCGGGGGGTGGGCTTTTGCCCTCCTCCCCCACAACATGGGATCGTAGACCGATGGTATATTGTGCGATGGGCTTTGGATATTGACTGCAGAGCATTTGTTGTATGATCAATTTCCATTCTCATATCATCCAGAACTATTCATACTATTTTTTAGAAAGAGTACTTAGTTGATGGGAAATTGAATAATAACTATGATAATAATGATGGCTTCTTTTATATCACTCATGTCCGCCACACCCGGGGGGGGGGGGGGGGGGGGGGGGCACTCACATATATATGTCACACATGTGTGTGCCGCTGTGACGTCCCCCATTTTCAACCTTCTCGGGTCGCTCCCATGATATGCGATTTTCAGATTTTCACTAACCGCACCTCGATTGGCTTCCGACTCGCTCCCTAGAATATGAGAAAACAATGCGCACAGCCCATTGTCCGGGAACGGTCGCTCCGTAGCCTCCCAGGCCAGCGCAGTGGGGGAGCTGGGCGGCCTAGTGCCCCCTAACTAAACGCGGTATTACTAGTGCTAGCGGCGACTCAGCGAGATCAATCTGCATGCGACATCGAGTCAGTGCAGTGGCGCGGCATGTACAGCGTTAAAAACAGCGCTGCGACCGCTGACTCGGCTCATGCACCGTATGTGTACCAGAGTAGTGAGATCGCGAGCAGCTAAAATTAGATCTGCCCATGAGCCCTTTCGCTCCTTAGACCCTCAAAAATGAGCTTCCTCAATTAACCATTTAGCTCCTTAGCCCCCTGTTTTGAGATTGTCAGCGGCACACCCACATCCAAAAACAGGTTGAGTGCCCCCCCCCCCCCCCCCCCGGGCCGCCACATTGTGGCGTTCCAACATTTTACACTGGACGTAGCTTAGCGGCCAAATATGTAACGCTCTTGCATATCAGGTACCCATTTACACGTGTGTTAAGAGTGGCAAATATGGATTAATGTCTTGCCAAAGGATGTTAGTGCCGGGCTTGGATTCGAACCCTCAACCTCCTTATTGAGAGTCAAGTGAGTGAACCGGGGAACCGACATTTGCTCCGGCGGCAATTGCTCCTGCGACAAATGCTCCTAAAAATACGACAATTGCTCCGCGACAATTGCTCCGCGATAATTGCTGCTGCGACAATTGCTCCGTCGACATTTGCTCCTGCGACAATTGCTCTGGCGACATTTGCTCCTGCGACAATTACTCCGACGACATTTGCTCCTGCGACAATTGCTCCGTCGACATTTGCTCCTGCGACAATTGCTCCGTCGACATTTGCTCCGATCGAGCGACATTTGCTCCGCGACAACTGCTCCGTCGATAGAAATGCATATATGCGACAATTGCTCCGTCGACATTTGCTCCGATCGAGCGACAACGGCTCCGTCGACAGAAATGCTTATATGCGACAATTGCTCCTGCGACAATTGCTCCGTCAACATTTGCTCCGATCGAGCGACAAATGCTCCGCGACAACTGACTGCTCCGTCGATAGAAATGCGACAATTGCTCCGCCGACATTTGCTCCAAAATATGATTATTGTTCAGTCGTTAAAAATGAATATGCGACAATTGCTCCGCGACAATAAACTCGGTAGACATGGTAGATAAACTCGGTAGACATGGTAGATAAACTCGGTAGACATGGTAGATAAAAAGGAATATGCGACATTTGCTCATCGACAATTGCTCCGCCAACATTAGCTCCGTCGAAGAAAATGAATATGCGACAATATCATTGCCTCGAGATATCTCGAATATCTCGAAATACATGTATGTCGAGACAATTACTACCGTACCTCTAACTGCTTATTCCACGAGAGTACGATGACACTGGCGTAAATCCGTTTCGAGGAGTGGGATGGGGAATGAACAAAATATTTTGCCGAAATTTCTTGCTCACATTAATTTGACTATACACACCCCTCACCCACACACCCCAAGACACATACTTTTATTTATTTTGCGAGCGAGCCAAAAATTACCATATCTTGCCTTAAAAGAAGTCTCGTTTTTTTGTCAAAATACACTCTGGACTTATAAGATATTTAAATGGTATATTTGGTTACCTCACTGCCAAATATTAATAAGTATAATACATGTATATGTCAATTTGTTTTGTTTGCGAGGCATTATGCAAGCTCCACGTGGCGGGAGGCCCGGGAGCGAACACTTAATTCCACCAATTCCCCATATTTTGGGCGTATATTCCCTTCCCCTCACTATTACAATATTAAATTGAACCTATGAACTTTAGCAATTCGCAACAACCCACATACAGGACTGGCTTGTTTTCCCCACCAGCAAGTGTCATGACTAGTAGATAGAATGGCTATAATTTAGAAATAAATGTTCGCCATCATTTACTCAGTTGTGTTAAAAATGCCCAAGATAAAGAAAGAGAGAGAGAGAGAGAGAGGGGGGGGGGAACAAAATAATAAAACATATAGATGAATAATTAATAGGTATAGGCAAAATCACAAGGGAAAGTGGTAGAAAAAATCTTTAAAAAGGTTTATTTCCAAATCCCGAAACACCAACAACAGCTATTGTTCTGAATTCGTTGTGTTCGCTTTTGATGAGGATTTTATATAAGGTTGTCGTTGGAGCAATTGTCACATACATAAGCATTAACGACGGCCGACGGAACAGATGTCGGCGGACAAGTTGTCGCATGAGCAATTGTTGCGGAGCAATGATATTGTCACATATACATTTTATTTGACGGAGCTAATGTCGCGAAGGAATTGTCGCTCGAATGAAACAAATGTCGAAGGATCGAGTGCTTTCCGCCGGAGCTAATGTCGCCGGAGCAAATGTCGACGGAGCAATTGTCGAGGAGCAAATATTTATTTCTATTTACTGAGTTTATTGTCGCGGAGCAATTGTCGCATATTCATTTTTATCGGCGGAGCAATTGTCGCATATATTCATTATTATCGACGGAGCAGTTGTCGCGGAGTAGGTAATTGTCGCTCGATCGGAGCAAATGTCGACAAAACAAATTGTTGCAGAAACAATTGTCGCAATTGTCTCATATATTCATTTTATCGACGGAGCAATTGTCGCTCGATCGGAGCAAATGTCGACGGAGCAATTGTCGCAGGAACAATTGTCGCATATATGCATTTCTAGCGACGGAGCAGTTGTCGCGGAGCAATTGTCGCTCGATCGGAGCAAATGTCGACGGAGCAATTGTCGCAGGAGCAAATGTCGACGGAGCAATTGTCGCAGGAGCAAATGTCGTCGGAGCAATTGTCGCAGGAGCAAATGTCGTCGGAGCAATTATCGCAGGAGCAAATGTCGACGGAGCAATTGTCGCAGCAGCAATTATCGCGGAGCAATTGTCGCGGAGCAATTGTCGTATTTTTAGGAGCATTTGTCGCAGGAGCAATTGCCGCCGGAGCAAATGTCATACATTCGAGTGAACCACAACACCATGACACCTCCACAGGTGTTTCACTACGACAATGGGATATTCATCCATAGAATAATAACTCAAGATTGACCCATTTATAGTAGATGCTAAATGAAAGTGAGAGATAAATGAAGCATTTTCACCCCTTCTGTACCACCAAGTTTTTGAACAATTGTCAAAAATTACCTTTCAAATTCAAAATATTAGCTTTTAATGCATGTGTCATTAAACCATTTATAATAGATGCTAAATTATTAGATTGTTAAATTGGGTATAAAAATATATCCCTTAGAAGTAAGCTTCACAATGAGGATATCTGTTTCTGTGTGGAGACTAAAACACTGTGCTCAACTCTCCTATTCTATGGGGCAATGTGCCACCCACGGCATGCCAGGGGTTTAAAGAGAAGGTTCAGATTTGGGAAAGAGGAAAAATCATTTATGAGCTTTCTCTTCTTTTTATGTCAGTTTGGAAGAACATCAATAGTAGAAATGTCCCCTGAATAGGACTGCTCCTCAAATACCCTCATTAGAAATATGACAAGAAATAGTTGATTTGCTCTGGCCGAACAATAATCATGCCCCATGGGTGTGCAGATACCCATTTCTGTGTCCAGTGCATGTGCTTTTCAGCAAGATTTGGTCAATTTCTTATCATTTTGATGATTACACCAATTCTTATATAGACATGAGCAACCTTTTCAATTACTTTGAGACACTTTCTTTCACAATGTAATTGCATGACCAGAACTCAACTTTATCTTTAACTATCAAATTTTAATGTGTTTTCTTCTGTTTGTTAGGACCTGCTAAGCCTGCTGCACCGACTGCAGATGAAATTGCACCTGACCATGCCAACTTCACTTGGGATATAATGGATCTGAACCCTAGACCATCACTCATTGAAATCCAGTACAAGAAGAAAGGTAAGCTTAATCACTTTCAGCACAACGTCTGTAGGTATTTCAAGTTTGGTAAAACTATCGGGATATCACTGATATTATAAACCAGTAGCAAATTTACGTAGGTGGAAAACCGACTTGTGCCAACTCTTTGGAAACCCAACTGGCATACTTTAAATACACAACCACAAAAACATGCAATTTTTTTGCATTGTACCCCCTGTTTTACAGAATTCTGGATCCGCTCCTGTTTTATACCATCCAATGATGATGATTACATTATTTAAGATGGTCTCACTTTTGTTATACATAAGAGAAAAGTAAGCTTTATTTACAGCCATTTTTATTTGAAGTATATGGATTATTGAGTTACAAACAAAACTATGAAAAAGAGTACCAGAGAGTACCTATGAGCACCTATGAGCATTATGGCAATAATTAGGCCAATTGGCATGATAGTGATGGTGATGGTGCTAGTGATAGTGATGATGATCATGATGGTGATGGATGGTGATGGTGATGGTGCTCGTGATGGTGCTAGTGATAGTGATGATGTTCATGATGGTGATGGTGCTGTTGTTGGTGATAGTGATGGTGATGGTGATAGTGCTGTTGGTGATGGTGCTGTTGTTGGTGATGGTGATGGTGATAGTGCTGTTGGTGAGGGTGATGTTGGTGATGGTGATGGTGCTGGTGATGGTGATGGTGATCATGATCATGATGAAGATGATAATGAATATGATGATAATGATGAAACTAGTGATGTGTAAAACTTATCTTATAATGTATCACAAGATTAATTTCTATCTCCATAGAAGAAGTTTCTATGTGTGCCTCAGGCAAAATGAAGGGTTTTCAATATTTTGCAATACTGAAAAATATGACTTTATTCCCACCTCTAAAACATAGGTTCTGTACTGTAACATTGAATCTGATTATTATTCTGAATCAAAGGCAGTTAGACATGATTAAACCCTATTATGATTTTTAACTCGTCCTATGACTTTTGTGAACCTAAGTTTTTGTATCTACATCACCAATCCCCACGAGTGAAGTAAAATAGATTAAACCTTTTCCCAAAAGTTAACACAAGATGAAACACATTTACAAGATTATTTACTTCTTATGATATCTTTAATCATAATGATTGTTGCTTGTATCATCACATCACTAAAGTAAAGCCCCCATGGGCCTACCAAAAAAGTTATTAGTTAAGTTAAAATAGGGAATTGACATTTATGCCTTGTACATGAAATTTAATATCAAATAATTTTAAAATGATACTTTCAAACCTTACAACCTAATTACAAATCATAATTTGTTATTTTGCCCGTGAAGTAGCAGATAATTTCTGTTAAATTGCAGCTCTTGTACCAGTGCAGAAGACTAAATAATGAGTACAACTCCTACACTCTTAATATACCATTCAGATTATATATTTAATTAATCCCTCTTTCCTTAATAATTGCAATATTTTGTTATAAGTTTGACATTGCATTTTTTGTTTAATTGTTGCAAGTAGTATGCAATTTAAAATGAAGTACCATTGTCTCTATTATATCTGATTTTCCTATTATCTTTAACATTTTGGATAAAATAATTTCTTTGTCAGCCTGCAGAAAATTAAGAAGAACATAATCCAATTTCAATATTATCAGTTAATCATATGCTTCTGACTGTACTTTGGACTCAATAGAACTTTTATGTTGATGAAAAGCTGACAAAATGGAGTTTTTGTCCATCACTTCATCAACTTCTCCTTGGCATTCAGTTCAGATGAGGGCCATTGCAATAGATAAGGAAAATGGGGTAATAAAATACATGTGTGTGATACACCCATCTTTCCTACAAAGGATCGCGCTTACATGAATTTAGTGGAAAATACTCAGTAATGAGGCTTCAAATTAATGATGTAAACTACCATTTTCCAAATGAGAACAAATCACCTTTACCCTGCTAAGATCACATCTAGGGATGGGTCATTTCTCACTTGAATAGAAAGCGGAAAATCTAGCAAGCCGAAAATAGATGAGCTGTAAAAATGGCTTATACAGATGGTTATATTTTGTACACGTGGCTTGATCCATTATCTACAGTCAATATAATGGCATTACCATTAGCTACTCCAAGCCCTCAGGACAAAAGGCATAGGGGGTATAGACAGACTGGAGCTTCTTTTTTTTATTGTCATATGGTGTACTATATTTTCGGCAAATTTGATGTCATTTTTCATCTTTTTATACCACTTAATCCTTTAAATTTGATGACTCACATCAGTGTTTATTGTACTTTTTGCCTGCAATATTAAGCTCATGGTCTTTCTTGTTTAGCTACAAATTTCTTTTGGTACCTCTTTTTCTCTCTTGTTTCTTATTTGTAAAATCAACTCTTTGGGCTTGTTCAGATCACTTTAAAATGGTGGATCATCTTTTCAAAGAAATAGGATTAATTGTTAATTTACAAAATTCTTTAAAAGGAATATGTTGTATGAACCTATAATGATTTGAATTGCTAAGGATACTGTCCGTGAAAATAACTGGAAATTAGAAATAAAAAAGTTTCAGAAGAGCTGCTTGTAGCTTATTTCTCATAGATTGTTTCATATTGCTTTGTAATTTTCAGAATATTTTTCAAAAACAGAAACAGATATAGATCAATTTTAGACCAGTTTTTGCCTTTAATAATTATTTGATTCATCATTCACAGGGTAGGGTATATATGAAAGAGAAAGTAAGAGTAAAGATAAATGAATAATATCAGAAAAACTGAAAATAAAAAGAATTAAGGTGAAAAAATGCCTATTAGCATAAGTTGTATTCATGGTGGCTGTCCTTTAAGGTTAATGCTACTTGCACATGTCAGTCATATTAGAGATTGTGACTGTAACATATGTCAAATTAATGAATATGATATGAGATCATAAACCAGCAGGGTACATTATATATGTCATGTTACATGGAATTATGTCATACCGCACTGGGCCCATGGGATAGAAATGAGATGTGATGTAGTCAATGATTGATCTACTTAAAGGTTGATTAAGTCTCTCTCTCTCTCTCTCTCTCTCTCTCTCTTTCGCTTTCACATTTCTTCTTTTTGTGTATAATAAAGATAATGATATTAGATTTATGTGGCACATAATAAATTGGAATTAATTCTGTATTTGATTTACAATACTGTAATAACACTGTTATTTAAGTTAAAAGATTGATACAAATACATTGATTTTATATATTAGATACATCTGAAGAATATACCTGTCAATATTTGTCACTCTTTTCAATTAAAATTTTAATTCAACAAAGCTACCACCATTGCTGTCAATATATGTTTCAAATGTGAAATATAGAATCTAATTTCACACAAAGTCTCTTGTTTAATGGTATGCCATGTTGACTTGTAATATTAAATAATGAATCAATGCTCTCAATAGACCCTTAATGCTCTCTCTAAACATATACAATTACATCCTGGGGAGCGTTTCATCAAGTGTTTTGTCAGTGATTTTTACCGACAAATTTGCTCTCAGCCAATCAGATGCAAGGATTTCAGTAGCTTATAACAGTTGTTGGTAAAAATCACTGACAAAATGCTTGATGAAACGCTCCCCTGTTCTATCAATGACTTCCTGTAATTGCTATTGCTTTTAGTGGTATTCTCAACTCTTGTGGGATTTCTGTCTAGTATTTGCAGTGAGGTGACTCTTGGGCCCTACATGAGAGTTTCCACAGTGTGTACTAATAAGCATAAACTTTAATAATCAAAGTGGACTTACCAACTGATTAACATTACACCCTGTAGCAAGCTTACAGTAAATTACCTTCTGTACCTCTTTGCTGATGAACTGAGCATGTGTAGCGTGTTAAGGGGTAGATGAGATTTTAATTGCTGGATTAATATATGCTTTGCTAGCATCTGTTTGAAATGAATCGAATTGAAATTGTTTTGATGCAGTACTCTAGCTTGATTGTATGAAATGTTTGATATAGATGGGATTTCAAGTTTTAATCTTCAGTATAATTATACAGATGGCCAATTATGCTAAGATCCAGGGAAGCATGCATTGGTGTGTGTTCATATAATACAGCATTTTTAGTCTTGAGTTTACATTGAAATGCTGTTTACTCAAATTCTTAAGGGTTGAAGAGAAATATGTAGGTATTTCATTTTTAAACAACTTCAAAATACTGACTTCGAAACAGCCTCTGGCTGCACATGTTTCACTCTGCTGAATTAATTTTTATATATGTTTATATTTTTAATGTGTTGGAAATGCGTTGCCATGGTAACGGCATATTATGGCAATAAATAGGGTTGAAATCTTGCGCATCAAAGTACTTCCTCATTTTTCAAGCAATTCTCATGAAATTTGGCACACACATTTGTCTTGGGATGAAACTGTGCAAGACATATTTTGTTAATGTGTTGGAAACTGCGTTGCCATGGTAACGGCATATTATGGCAATAGATCACGTTGAAATCTTGCGCATCGAACTACTTCATCATTTTTTGAGCAATGCTCGTGAAATTTGGCACACACATTGGTCTTGTAAAGATGTGCAAGACATTATTTCAATGTGTGGCAAACTGCGTTGCCATGGTAATGACATTTCAATAAAACGGGAAAATATTTCAGATCAAACCACTTCCTCATTTTTGGAGCAGTGCTCAGGAAATTTGGCACACACATTGGGGCAGGGGTATTAATCACCTTCAGTGATATTCTAGTTTTTATTAAAATGTATTGTAAATTTCATTCATTTTAAATTCAGTGAAATGTGTTATCTTCTATTTATCATTCTGTATATTTTTCTTTATATAGAGTCCATGATCTTTTCACATTATCAGATGTTACAAAGCAACATTTATATTTATAACGGATGTGAAATAACTAATGAAAGCATGCAATGAGCATAATCTCCATCCCAGTAGAAAAGCTCTATTCATTATTAGCAGTGCATTGCAAGTTCACCCAAATGTATACAGAGATCACAAAGTTATTACTGAAAATAGACTTTGCAAATACGGTTGTTCTTTGTATACAAGGACTACGTGCTGCAGTCTTTCTCCCTTTATTTACAGCATGTAGTGGAGTAAATAAAGCTTTGGACAAACCAGCCAACATTCAAGAAGTTTTCTGCTTGTAGATTTGATTATTATGTGGTTGTATAGTAAAGGAAGTTTATGAAGGGCAGTCAAGTATGTTCTTCTCATTTTAATTTGCTCAGGATATCTGCTCTTGAATGGAAATGAAGAAGTATATGGGCAGAGAAATTGGACCTTGAAGATATTCATACTAGAGATTGCTATTTTCTAAAAGTGAATATATTGAACTGCTTATGTCATTTCTTACTTTTAAGTTATTTTTGTCCATGTACTTTCTATTACATATCAAAATTCACATTCCAAATATTCATACTAATCATTCTGGATCATTATTGAAATGGCTTTCTTTGATTCTCTATGTATTACCCTTGCGCAATTAACTTTAGATACCGGTTATTATTCGAGAACTGACTTTGAACAATATGTTCCCACAAAATCACTTTTAGTCATAAAGATCTTTGCATCATACCAGCTCCATCATATCTAGGGCAGCTTGCAAAGTCATCACAGAATTTGATTAAACGAAGCTACCGTACACGCAGGTTGCCTGTGTCAGATCTCCTCTCTATTAGAAATCTAATGGACTTGGACGAACGCTCGTCGCCTGTAATGGTTTTCTCAGCGAGCTCAAATTAGGGTTTAGGTTTTGTGGTCAGTGGATGTGTTTTGTTGCAGGGAGGGGCAGGATATGATTGTGTATATGTGCAGGGGAGTGTACTTCATGGAGTATGTCTCGAAAGTACAAAACTTGACACTCCAGTCTGTACTATTATACTGTATGACATATGATGTTGTATTCATTATTGTAGATGATACACTTACATTTTCAAGTCAAACATGATTCAGTAAAGCCACACGTCTGTCCACACTGCATGCTATTTTACCCATGAATGTAGTCTATTCATGTAAACAAAATTTCATATGTACATACAAGCATTGTTCTTTGCAAATTCTTCATTTTATTTTGTTAGTGATATGTTGTATACAACAGCAGTATATTTCTAATATGCCTTTTTGAAATAAGATATTACAAAAATCATTTCTATATTTAAAATAATTTTATGACTCAAAGTTACTTACAATTCAAAGTTAATTTTCTGAAATAATTACAACTTAACAAGATTTTCCTCTCTTATGGAGTCTGTTGTCTTGCAACAGTACTAAGCATCATAGTATTTCATTATACTATGTTATCGTAGATCTAAAGCCATTATGACAAATTTTCTCAATTGAAGTTGATGTTATTAATGATATACTGTTTGTGAGCAATATAGTAGAATAGATTCAGCCCATATTTTTTTTGTTTTGTTATGCTTGACAAGCCATTAGTGACACCAATGTAAGAAATTTTGAGCTTTCAAACACTGCTCCACCAGTTTTCTGACCTTCCTTTTAATTTTGACCTATTTCTCCCGCTTTCCACCCAGTCCTTGCATGTGCTCTGAGGCACAGAGATTCTATTGAATTTAATTACAGCAATGGGTAGAGAAAGAAGGTGAGGTTAGACTGAATGACAGATAACCAATTAGTATCAGCTGGGGGCATGTGATGATACCAAGAGATCTATCGTTAATACAGAGGGATTGTACACATCTTCAGTTTCAAGACAGTGGATAATGACAAATATATCGCTCTATATTTTGATTTTTAATAAAAAAAATCAATATGATGTGGTTAACTTTTGACATCCACTTTTAAAAATTTTGCAGTAAATCTAGATATATTTTATTATGTAGCCATCACTCACCCAATTTATTAAATATTTGTCCATGAAGTTTTAATAAGGCAAATTCCATGGTAGGAGTGGGATAAAATAGAAATTTACCAAAGAATATTTCCAGGGGCCTGTAACATAAAGAGATACAATCAATCTTACGATCAACTGTAACTCTTCAGTACATGGTTTGCCGTAGACTTACGATTGATATCAATCATAAGATTGATTGTATCTCTTTATGTTACAGGCCCCAGATCTGATAAAAAGAAATTGCTTTCAATAACAATAATAAAATCTTTCATTGCTGTAGCTTTAATAAATTATGTAATCAAAATTAAAACAGCTAGTCATGCACCTCTTCTCTATATATGTGATCACTGTTAGAAACTTATGATACAAAGCACAATTATTATATTATAATTCATCAATAATCTAATGGAACACCATTCATAAAGAAAAGTGTAGATTTAGCTTGGGGCAAAATAAGAACCTTATGATGATGATGATACACCTCCTTTTCATTTGCTCGTCATTTCGGGAAGGGATTAGCAATGATGCGGTAATGAGATTTTTATTTACCACCATCTGGCTCCAGATGGCTTGTGAGACAAACTTCTTGGAAGAAGAAATGATGTATTTAAACCCAAGCGAAGGTTAGGGACATCAACAATATAAAATGAGAGTTAACCAGAGGAAGAACAAGAAGAAGAACAAGAATCATTCTTTCCTTTTCTCCAGGATGTGCATTGATTGATCATGTCAATGAATTCACACCTTGATCTGAGTGAACAATGCTTATTTCAATGTCTAATTATTAGCATTGGTGTGGAAGGAAGTAGGCATATTATAGTGTGATTTAATGACTTGATAGGGGGGGAAAAATTCTATAATAGTACACGATTACACTTCCCAGTAATTACTTAATTCTTCAAAATATATTTTGATTTAGATTCACAACAAAAATGTGGGGAGCTCTGATTGTCACTTTTAAACTTTTCTTATGTTTTAGAATGTAATATGGCCAGAGAGATATCACAATCGTACTCAAGACATAAAATGATAACATGGATGTATTTGTTTTCTGCTGTGTTGTCTCTCTATTCCATTCTTTCGGTGACTGCAATATTTTTATTTTTATTTTTTAATGTAAATCCTGAAATCAAGTAAACACTCATAGACCAGACGAGCTAACCTGATACATCATATGTCTGAAGTATCTCATCAGGTTTGAAGTGCTAATGTGGGTTGCGGTTAGGATATTTAACACCTGAGGGAGATGTTGATGAAAACATGTACAAGTTCTTTTGCAATATAGGAATATATCTCATATTATTTAGCAGTTTATCTTATAGGAAAATAGATGAGGCAAAACTGGCACAAACCTTTTTAGTGTTGATTGAATTTCCTTTGTAATCTTCATGAGGCAGTTGAATTGAAGAATATTAGAAAGAATATTAGATGAGCGTAAGCCTGGCATATCATAATATGATTTTTGATTCCTACAGAATGAGGGACATGATGTTTTCCATCTAGCAGGCTTGACAGTTTCAGTTTCTCTTTTTCAAATTCAGTACAGCTTTCATGTGCATATTATACATGTAGAGTCCTATTTTGTTACTAGATACATGATATTTTAAGTGAAATATATGTTGCAAAAACAGCATCAATTACTTGAGATATGATCGGATTCAGTGAAACAATGTCATTTTTATTGGAAAGTATTTGATATTTCAGTTGAGAGAAAGGTGTGTCTCTTTGTATGTTACTTTCTCTACCCCCTCTCCCTCTAGCTCTCTCCTTTGCTCTCTATATTTCTATTTCTCTCTTCCTCCTCTTTCTCATTCTGTCTTTCTCTTTTTCTCTGATTCTGTCTTTGTGGGTCGTTTTGCCACCGATTCTTTAATAACAAATCAATAGTACTTGGCAAAGTGTTTTTAGAAAAGCATCTAATTACCTACCTATTGTTGTTAACAAGGTTTGGCATCTTTATGATATATCCAGTTGTGTTTTATGTTAGTGTTTAAAAACACTAATGTAGCAAATGTATTGAAGTCACATTTCATAGTGACATATACAATCAGAGAAAAATAGTTATATTACATCTCCCTGCTTTGTAACTGCAGGTATTCATGACAAAATATGCATTACTTTTGAGTTGCCATACATTCAACTCTAATTGAACTGAATTGTTGTTTGTCTTTTTTCCATTCTTAGAACTGAACGAAAGCAAAATCAATATTGTGATATTGTTAGTCTTGTTTTAAAGCTGTTAATCTTTCTCATTGTGTGGCATGGTAGATGCTCTTTCTTCTCAACCACATGACTATGAACAGCCGTTGTTGTACTCTGTGATATTCATAGTTATGGCAAGGCATAAACATGTTAGGATCAATAGGGAGTTTTAATGAAGAAAAGCTTGTTTGCTAATACCTTATCGTCTGCTTATAAACTGAACTTGGTCAGAATATTCTATTGACAGTATTGATTATGAGATGGAGGGAGAAAGAAAGTGAGATGGAAGAAACAGAGAGAGAGAGAGAGAGAGCAGCATGATGTGTATATGATTGGCTGTGTGTTTGTATGTGGGGGTGTGTGTGTGTGGGTGTGTGTGTAGTAGTGATGAGCCTATCCTTGCTATCTTCAGTAACCATTGAAGCATGCATACCACCAACCAACACCAACCAGCCAGAGTAATCCCTTTTATGTGCTCAGCTGAGGTGACCTACACTTACACAGCTCTGACTGCAAACGCTCTGGCATAGCGATTGCCACTGCACCACTCGCGCACTCTCTCTCTCTCTAGCTCTCTCTCCCTTACTCACTCACTCCTATCCGCTTGCCAGCAGTTACTTGGGGCCTAGCGTAGCAATCTATTGTGTTTCTCACTGGCCAAGTATACATATATATATATATATCATATCAATATATGTGTCATGATAGCTCATATTCAGAGGTGTGTGTGTGAGAGATACCGGTATCATAGGCATCCTTGCAGTACTTGTGTGTAGTGCTTTCCGCCGGGAGTCTAAGCTGGCACTAATCGTGACAATAAACTAATTGCACATTTGGATCTGGCAATATCTGGGGAGATACCTACATGTTTGCCTGCTGGTCAGTGGATCGTATATTGAGGAGGATTCCTACTTTGTAAACATGCCTGCAAATTGCTGAGGGAAACTTCTACCTTTCTGTCCCATCAATATATCTTTGTCAATTGTCAAAGTGGAGGATAATATTGTCAGTGCAAGACTGACCTGTCCTGTTTCACAGTGTTTTTACCAGTCAGCATCATCCAGCTAGCCAATATATTAGAGCGTGGGCACACCAAGCTGCCCAGGATCATTAATTTTTCCGCTTTACAAGCGCAACATCTCGTTTGCAGCGAGGTAAGTTGTCCAATATTGGGCTGCAAGGGAATTTAGATGAAAGTGAAACGAGTATCTAATAGTAGCCTCACTTCATCAAAGCAATATCGCCTAGGAGATGTCGCATATTAGGGTATCATCTCTCTTTCTCGCTATCCTCTTCCTCTCTCTTTCTCTCTCCTCCTTCCTTCCTCTCTTTCTCCCTTCTCAATCACTCTTCATCTGTCCGATTCCCTCTCTTCCATTTGTTCATTCTCTTTCCTCTAATTTTTATCAGACATTCACTTTTTGGTCTCAAATTGTGCATTTTAAATAGTAATTTTTCTCCTTAAAAAAATATCAAACTTTTTGGCAAATGATAGAAAGCTATAAGGGACATGTATGTCATTTTTCAATCAACTTATCAAGTACACAAGATGAGATCTTGGTATCATTCCAAACTGTAGATTAAAAAAAAAAGAAAATATAATAAAGTGAAAAACCTAAAAATAAGAAGTTAAATGTTCTTGAGACCATTATAAACTTAGCACCTTCACCTACACCCCTTCCACTATCTTTCGTGCATGCTGTTCAAGAAAGGAATGTATAGTGCAGCATGCTGCGATAAGAGATAAGATAGGCCTTCCTTAATGTCAGAGGTAGAGATAGTGTCCTACCAGTACTATCTGACTGACTGACTGACTGTCTGTCTTCATGCCATAGACTAGCTGCACCAGACCCTCAATCCAAGAAAAATAATTATATGGTATACCTCAGTAATTGTTTATCTTTACTAATATATGCTATTGAGAAGGTATGGTGATAGAGACTATTTCACAGCAGTGTTGGTGTGTCTCTCATCTACACACCCACTCCTCCCCTTCCCAAAATACCTTGCTTCAAGTTCATGGATCATAAGAAAAACAAAAATCATCTGAAAGATAGTTTAGTGGTGAGATACCATCTAGCATCCCATTTTTAGCTCTCCTGAGCCTAAGGCTCGAGTGAGCTATTGCGATGGAAATTTGTCCGTCGTCCGACGTCCGTCGTGCGTCGTGCGTCGTCCGTTAACTTTTTACATTTTCATCTTCTTCTCCAAAACCCATGATCGGAATTCAACCAAACTTGGTAGGAATCATTCTTAGGGGTAGGGGACCCAAAGTTGCTAAAATGGTACATGTGGCCCCCAGGGGGGCCCAGGGGGAGGGCCCCCAATTGTAAAAGCTATGTAAATTTCAAACATCTTCTTCTCTAGAACCAGGCATAGCTCAGACTTGGTATTGTGTATGGAGATACCTCTATAGATGAAGAATGAATGTTGTTCATGAAATTTCTCTGAGTGGCCCTATAGGGGCCCTGTGGGGGTAACATACTGGAGGGGGGGGGGGCGCTGCCAGGCAAAATGTACATTCTGATCTTCTCCAAAACACATGATCGGAATTCAACCAAACTTGGTAGGAATCATCCTTAGGGGTAGGGGATCCAAAGTTGCTAAAATGGTACATGTGGCCCCCAGGGGGCCCAGGGGGAGGGCCCCCAAGTGTAAAAGCTATGTAAATTTCAAACATCTTCTTCTCCAGAACCAGGAATAGCTCAGACTTGGTATTGTGTATGGAGATACCTCTTTAGACGAAAAATGAAAGTTCATGAATTTTTTTCTGGGTGGCCTTATAGGGGGTCTGTGGGGTAACATACTGGAGGGGGGGGGGGGGTGGGGCAAGTTGTCCGCCATCCATAAACTTTTTACATTTTCAGCTTCTTCTCCAAAACCTATGATTGGAATCTGAGGAAGCTCAGACTTGGTATTGTGTATAGAGATACATCTATAGATGAAGAATGAAAGTTGTTCATGAAATTTTTCTGGGTGGCCTTATAGGGGCCCCTGCACCAGATGTGAATTGATCCACCTCAGGTGAGCGTCGTGCCCCCTGGGGCTCTTGTTATTTAAATCTTAGGATCATGTTTTTACCTACTGTGGTTATTGGTGATAATAAATGCAAAGCCCACCCTTTTCTATCAATGCTAATCATAATTAAGATGATTTTGCTGGTATATACTGATGGAACTTCTTAGTTTACAATATTATGTGGTACATATTTCAATATATATGGGTAGGTATGCATATCTCCAGAAGTATGCTTGTAAAATTCTGAACTGATGTGATTGAAAAGCTACAATACACATAACCCAAATACACAATTCTGCAATGGTCCCATATCATCTGCATGCATGGAGCTGTAACTGACAATGATAATATTTGTGCAAACAAGTCATTGTATGCCTTCCATTATTGCAATTCATGAGTGTGCAAGGTCAGAAATAAACTTTTAGCCCACTTTAGTAAGGATTTTACTGTAGCGTGAAATGAGTTTAGTCTCCCCTCTCTACGTACCAAAGCATTCATGTTTGTTTAATTGTAATAACTTGTAGTTCTTGATACTTCACATTGGCAAGATTTATGTATAAATTTGCATTTACAGGTGTTAAAGTTCATTCGTTTGGAAACAATAGGCAAAAATAACTTTATGAGCAGATGGTAGCATTTATTTCTTTCCAATGCATTTTTTTTTTCCAGCTATAATGTGCAAGCAGTATGATTATATTTGTAGGTGTGTTGGATTACGATTATTATTTGCACACAGTCGGTTGCATAAGCAAACAAAATAGTCATGTAATTGACTATGTAAAGATGGCCTTCAAAGTAGAGAAAAGCTAACATAATATAACTTGGAACTGCATATGATATTATTTGTTCATTATTTGGTAATTTTATTATGCTAGCAAAACTACTATCAAAAAAGGTAGGAAGATTGTAAGCCAAGTTGCATGTTATGATAGAGATACTCTCGTAAATAGCCATTGCTAATAGCATATCACTGCACCTATTGCTTATGAAAATATTTCTTAGTACTCTTTTTGCATGGACATATTAAACATTTTGTTATGCCTTGGGAAACTAATTCTGTAGATAACAGCAAAACTGATATTCTAAAATATTGTGTTCGATTTAGGCAGGTCTATCTTTAGTAAATGCAGTTCACATACATCTTTGATAATGATATAAAAAGGTGGTTATTAAGGTAATTATTCTTTATATTTTATCTCCTTGTTTTCCTACAGTTTTGTAATCAAATAAAGATATGAACCTCCTTGTACATAGGAAGAGATATTACATGTATGTCATGTTATGATACCTGAAGCAGTATATTGCATGTTCTTGGGGTGTTTAACTAGGTAAACATGTAAAGTAGTAATACATGGAAAAGAGAGCTGCAGACATCATCTTGTGTGAATATATTGATTTCCATGCACAAGTCTCAATCTATACAGTCAATAGATCCATGTTCAGAGTGATGGAATATACACCAATATCCAATGTCAGTAGAGAGGTGTAGGCTCCTCTTTTTATTGGATGTTGAATATTACATGGTTTTTTATGTTTAAAAATATACTATCACAGCAGTGGTTATATCGTTTATTTGAGGGGATGTTTATTTTCAATGTGAATGATGACTATTATTTTTATAACCAAAGTAATTTTTAAAGGATTTACATACAGCTGCCACCGTGATGATTTTGCATCTTATAATCTGTTGGAATTGTGTTTCTAAAAGTTAGATAGTTCCTTGGAGAAGTATGGAAATTATAAGTAGTTGGTCCAAGGTTTTTTTGATCATCATTCAAGTAACATACTGGACTTCATATAAGTTTACTTTTTGAAAGTATACTAAAGAAAAAATATAAAAAATGCATCACCTTCCCTCCTTTGACAGTAAGATACTCAGTAATGAAAGATGGATAGAATTTGCTTTTGTAAATTGGAAGTTATAAACCTCATTCCCAACCAATCTCCTATCTCATTTTTCCCCAGTGAAAAGACAGGTTTAATTGTATCAACTGAATTTAATCTTTTGTGATCCAGCACACATCTAATTCCTAATACATGTATCCAAGCTTTAGCATGTAACCGCGGCAATAGCTTACATGGATCCCACAATTTTCTAGAGATGGAGGAAATTGCTTTCATTTACTTAGATAATAAGATGTACAGTTTATGATTGGAATCCTTTATGTAATATGTCTCGAGAATGTTACCTTGGAAAAGTGAGTGTCGATATCTGTAGAGATACTTCATACTGCTAATGCACAGGAAGCAGTGAGATGATATGCAACCTGACATATGATATGGAGTTCATCTAGATGCTATACACAGGAGAACCATGCTTGCAGCTGCAATTCTGAACGCACATCAGTGTGCAATTTAGATTTCATTGATTTTTTATAGAGGGCTATTGAAATGTGTGAAGAGAGAGCTTGAAAAATAACAGCTGTATTTAGGTTTGAATGCAGGCATGATAGTCGAGTGACATAAATACTCTTCCATAGATGGCAGCATTGGTCAATTATTTTATCATACTGTATGTTAAGATACGGAATATGTGAAAACAGAGATCCTAATACATATATTAAATGATGTATAGCAGAACAAATGAGAAAGCATGCCAATTAGGTGTGACTGCTCTTTGCCCTTTATATATTCCAATTTATAGAGTGGGAGTATGAAATGTTAGATGAATATAAATTCCAACTTTACTGCTCAGAATTGTATGTAACCAATAACCTTACATGTTCATTTTGGAAAGTATACCAGAAAATTAACTTTAATGTGAATTGAGAGAGGGGAATAGGAAAGATAAAATTAGGGGGAAGTTGAAGAGCTAATTGTAATCATGACAACGAGGAAAGTGCTAATCATTAAAAACTAATTTTTAGCAGATTTTTTTTGTTACAAAATGGTGCCAGTGTCAACACAGAAGGAGGACATTTAATATCAAAGGAAAGTGGGTCATGAAAGAAGTCTGAAAAATTGGAACGTGATGGTGATTGAAAGCACTGAAAAATATGCAAGATGGATTCAGGAGGGGAAAAAGAGAGACTTACTAATGACAGGGCATAGAGAATCAGAACCGCATCAATCACTCAATTGAAGATGCAAGTAAAGGTCATCAAAAGATATAGGAATACAAGTCCTGCATCACAGGGTCACCAAGTCTATCAGAAAGTGATCTTCAAGAAGACCTGTCTCTGGTAGATAGTAGACACAACTGGGCAAAAACAAAGCCGAAATGGGTGAAAATTGTCATTCAAATTGAGTAGGATTTAGATGGATGGTGATTCTTAGCTCCCCGTTTAGGCTTGTCTTCTGCCATTGCTGTAAAGTGTTCCATCATGATGAATAGATACCAGACGTATTGTGACGTTGATGTCGAGGCCACATCTGTCCTCCAGGGATGGTCTCTCGGCTGCTGGTGATGTTTGCCATCTCTTATGTATTCAGGAGCTATTGATTATAGACATAGTTTCAAACGAATGTTATTTATTCATAGGACTCATTATCCATAATGTACAAATACATGTAAACTCATAAGCCGATTGACATCTTAGTGTTAAAGTTAAATGTGATAATACATTTTTTTTTTTTTTGTTGGGGGGTGTGAAAAGTTTAATTCATGGAGGGAATTCATTTTACCTGGGAATGGAATTACAATGCTTTCAGATACGCAATCAGGTTTCTGATAAGTTTTTAATGACCTACTCAAGGTGGTACAAAAAAATACATGCGTTTTAATTTTGTTTTCCCCATGTGAGGCTCGGAAAACAAGTGAGAAACTAAGCTCTAATACACAGATGGTATAACCATTTTACAGCCATTGATGCTCACAAGTTGAAAATGTAAAGTTGATTGTCTGAATTGATGAAATTTCATCCCTGTTGAACAGTGCCTGGCTAAGTTGTGTCATGAACAATGATGTACAAGCACTGTCAAATTCATTGATTCTTTTTCATGTGACCTTCATTGATGCTTGCAATATAGAAAATATACATTTAACAACTTGTTTTAACTTGACTTGAAATTGCCCTCATTGTTTTCATGCTGCAAAAATGAATTTTTTATGTGATATGAAACGTTATGTCTTCATCATTTCATCAGTCGCTTCCAGCTGACTTGCTTTGAGCCATTTACTTCCTATGTATGTGTACATGTAGAATACATGCATACACACATGTCGTGCATTTGCCTTGTAATTTTGTGCTCAACGACCGAAGGAGCCACAGCGGCTCCGATATAGATCATTTGAATCACCGTGGCAACACGCAATGTCTGTGACCGATGCTTCAACCCCATGCTGCTTTTAATTATCGGTTGTGATAATTTAATCCAGCAAATATAGCAGTGTCATGAATTATGTGCACTCTTTGTAGTTTACATGCAAAAGGCCTAAATATGTTTCCAAACCTTTTGATAGATATATCTTCAGGCTTCAAATTCTAAAAATAAATTGTGTTAAGGATGTTGAGCTGCTCACCCTTTTCTACTTGCTTTAGAGAATTGACAGTATACTTGCAAAAGTCGATAAAAATTATATTTGCCATCTTCAAAGAAAATATGAATTATTTTGTAATATCCTTTGCCAAAATTGACTTTATTCAAATATCATATAATTCAAATTTGGAAATATCTGAACATGCTTTGTTAGAAATAAATCAGTCCTTCGTCAGGAATCCAGTTATTGTTGATTGTATACTATGAATTACCTGCCATACCTGCTTTGTAGAAAGATATGGATTTCTTTTGAGGACTAGTAATTCCATAGTAATTCCATAGTAATTCCATAGTAATTCCATAGTAATTCCATATCTACAGTAGAAAGCACATGATACTCTCAATGTTTGCTTTTGATGTTATATGATTGGGCTTATGTGTTAGCACAAGCTGAAGAGGGAATCATGGATTTAGTAGTTTTAAATTCATTCAAAGAGCTAAAGTTAAATATACTTCACACCATTATACCAGCTTAATCTACCCACAAATAAAGTCTTGGTTTATAATCTTTCATCTCTTTTATCCTTTTTCTGTCTTTTCCTACATGTTATTTTGCTTCTGTTATTTTACTAATTCTTGATTCTCTCATCATTCCTTCTTTCAGTCAGGAGATTCCCATAATATAATTTGCTATTGTCCCCCATGCCTCTGAATTAGACCCTCTCTATTAACCCTCTATTCTCTCTTTTCTTTCCTTATTTTCCAAAACATCTATTTCATAATGACAAAAAGGATTGCCTTTGACATTGTTGATTAGCTACTACATAACACCTTTCTACACCTAATCCTCTCTGTAAGAGAGATAGCATTACACCACTCTAGCACAGAGTATCAAATGCTGCCATAGAGCAAGTATCCCAGCTAAAGGTCATAGGTCATGTCTGGGCATCAATGAGGCAAGCCGAAACGCTTGAGACAACATTTTGTGGAGGGCACTTCAAGAACGTGATAGCAGGGGAGCCTCATATTTTGTCCAGGCTTATTGCTGCCCTGTTCATATAGCCAATTTAAAGAGCTCATTACATGATGCAATTATATGTATGGAGATTGTTAACACTGCTGTAGGCAGTATTCTTTTCTGTATTTGGCAATAAAAGATAGAAGATGTTTTGTTTTGTTTTGTTTCGTTTTTGTTACATCACACATTCCTTTTTCAATGTGTTCTCAGGAAATCATATTGATATTCAGAAAATTTATAATGAACATTTTACCTAACCCATTCCCCATGGGAACCGGGTCATCCCTGTATTAAGTCTATAGGAATTACAGAATTCAGTAGTCATTGGGTTAACCGGGCAATGTAAGTGTTAACCTAGAACGCTCTTAGAACGCTCTTAAGATACATTTAAGATACATGTAATGCATAGTAAAAGCAATGTCAGTGTCAATTTATCAACCATTAGATTCACCTGAGGTTTTAGCTTTCATATCATGGCTTCATCGCTAAAAAATGTATATAGATATCTGTAGGCATTTCATTCCGGTACTCTGCTTTCATTAATCGCTTGTAGTTAGAACTGAGAACGGAGTTAAGAGGATAATTTGTAGGGTTGCATAGAATTTGTGATCCATCTATGCCGATTAGAGATGACCTGTTTGCATTGCCCAGAATATTAGCTTTGGAGTGTGTGCAGGACTTTTCATATGCATGCCTGACAGTCGTTTGTTATGACAAAACGATATTATGATGACGATGACCGCGGGCGGACATATTGGATGACTTGGGTGTGTGCTCCTGTATGAGGAGCTGATGCACGGCATCGAAAAGGAGCCTGAATAGCTCAGCTTGGGGCAAGCAAACAAATGAATGCTATAAAATGGCATCAGGTTACAAACTTTGCTACACCAGTTTGGAGTATGAATCTTGAATATTCCCCTAGGACCAAGTCTCCATCCTCATCTCTACTCATCCATCCAGTGCTGTCTTATCCTTTCTCAAAACTTTCTCTGAGATTCCAGGAATCATAGAAATAACAGCAATTTTATGTTACGCAGGTAGCCGGATTTGAAATATGTGTACGGTTTATTCAAGTTGATTGAGATTTGAGTAGAACTGTCACTTTGTTGATAGGTTTATACAGATGTATCCAAGCAATATATATAATACTTTTATAAAACGCTTCTTCCTGTATATTTTGCACTGCTGTTTGCAGTAAAAACAAATGACATATATACAGACATTAAAAAAGCAAAACAATTGAGTTTTCTCAACTTCTATAATTAAAAAAAAGGCAGAGCAGAGATTGTTAATGTCTAGCACTACATTTACGGTCTGTCTTGATATCATCTGTGTACCAAGAAAAATGATGTGGTTAACACTATCTAATTCTCTAACAGATGGTTAGGCGTAAGATTGCTGGTAGGCCAAATTAATGTATACTTCACTGAGCGTGAACACCATTATATAGATATTACTCCTGTAACCACAGATAATGTAGTCTTCTGTATAATCATTGTGTGGGGGTGAAAATTCTTGCAAGAGAAGCGCAATCACTTCCCTTTCTGTCTGTATTTTAATAGGTGATATTCGACACTCGCGTTTATTGATGCAGCCAATGATCATGAGACTGTAGCCCATTGCAGCCCAATGGCAAAAATGATTAAGAAAAGACAAATAGCTGTAAGCTTTAAATAATGGGGTAACGACCAATTTTTGGCAGCTAGCATATGAGGTGAAATGATCATCTGTATGATTGTAACATGAGCGGAACATTTATTACTTGTTTATCCATGTGATTCGCTTGCAGCGTGTGATCTCAACAGTCTGTCTCACAGACGAGCCTTGCAGGAACACACGCCCTCATCATCTGTTCTCTAGTCTGAGCTATTATAGGGCCAGATGGAATGACGATGACACCAATTTGTAGCTAATATCAGATATTTGCTTTGTTCTAATTCTCCTCTCCTCTTTATCTCTTAAATGTCAGTATGTCAGTGTACTGAGCAGGATTTGTGTATTTCATATGTAAGTGATGTAGCAAATCGGTAGCAAAAATATGAAGGGATATGTTCATTTGTTACAAATTTGTTTGAAGAAGTCTTCAGTTACTCTAGAGGCTATCTTATGCTGATGTTAACTTAGAGGCACTGAAAATGGATGATTGGTATGTTATGTTAAACTTGTCTATTATATAACTTAAATTTTATGACCAGTAAGTTCATTTAGATTAAGTTTTTTATTACACTTGAGGATGGAGAATAAAATAAACAAACGATATATATATTTTTATTATTAAAATGGAGGTAGCAATTACATAGCTTTCATTGAACCAAAAGAGCCAAAAGAATACTAACATGAATACTCAAAAAATATTTCTTGATTGAATCTGTACAAAATATGATATGGATCAATGATGAAGTAAGAAGCAAAGAAGTGACACACAAATACCCTACATCATACATCCAATAAAGTGATCAATGTTTGTTTGTTTATATGCTTTGAGCTATGACATGTTGCATGAATGCTCACCTGTGTGTCATAAAGCATATAGATTACATCCAAACCTACCTAACACATTGGATAGATACGATGAGATACACTCGGTGATCCTCACCCTACCATTTCATCTCAAAGGTATGCATGGTATGAACCAAGGTTGTAATTCAACATGGGAGTTATGCACAGAGCTTGGGGTAAGGGAAAGGGGGTATAGCGAGGGGTAATTAAAATAGAAATGTACATTGTAGATGATGGTAATAGATGAGTAGGAGTTATGTGCAAAGCTTAGGGGTAAGGGGAAGGGGGATATGGAGAGGGGGTAGTGAAGATGGGAGTATATGTATATGATATATAGATAATTGGGAGTCATACACAGGGCTTAGGGGTAAGGGGAAAGGGATATAATAGAGAGGGGTGTAGTAGGAGAGGGGGTAATGAAGGTGGAAGTATAGATGGTGGTATATATATATATAGACTGGTGTGACTATACAGCTTGTTAATGAGTGAACTTTGGTATTACGCCAAAGATCATAATTGTACCAGTCTCAATGTTGTGTGGTATTAAGTAATAGAGAATGAAAGCTATTTATATTAGGACTGTAAGCATCCTGGAGGAATGGGAAAAGAGAAGCTGTAAAAATCAACTTGGAGTATTAAAGTAATATGAAAGAAATACCCTTTATCTCAGCTTTCTGAGACTAGAAGAAAGCTATTAGCTTGAGAGGGTATCACATATTTATGGTGGAAATTGATTGCATTAGGATATTCGTTCATGTCAACCGTAGTTGAAATCAGATCTTACAAACAGCTTTATGAAACAAGCATGCTTACAAGGCTAACCTACTTTTCAGAGACCTCTAATAGTGCATTACTCTCTTCCATTGAGCAGTGCTTATGTTTATCCTGAACACGAACTGTATACACAGTTCTCTTTATCACGTAATTACCTAGTCAAACATCCACCCACACTCACTCTCTACTCATATCAACACATTCAAGTATACTCAACCTCTAATGACTAATATCTTGAGTATAAATGTTGTTTAGATTTGAAAGAGTTCTATTATTTGGTTTACATACCGTATCTTGATTAATATGAGACACCCTAGTTGCTGCTACCTTCATGTATTATACATATGTTGACCAGATAGTGATAAAGCAGCATATATGGCTGCCCTAAAATTAGATGCTTCTTCCTTAATACACAGCGATCTATCACCCTGTCCATACCCTTCCAATATCTGGATATCATTTTGATACTCGGTGGGTATTAAAAATAAAAATAAAAACATCATCTCTCCAAAAAGGACTCTGATGTATGAACTCACAGGTACCCAATTTCTTCCCATTGGTTATGTTATCCAATACATCACTGTATTCATTAAGTGTATCATACTGTTATTAATGACACTCTGAACAGAATCTAATTCAGATGAAATCCATGCCTTTGTCTGGCATAGGCTTTCAATCACTCATCTCATTACATGATGATGATATGGTGGTAGTAGTGGTGTTACCCAGGATTAATTGATGGTCCCCATCATTTCGAGGTCCCCAAAAACAAGGCGTAATTGCTCCGAGCTCCCCTCAAAATAGATATTGTTACCAACAAATGACTTTCAGTGTTGAGAGATGGATGAATATAAGGCAACACATTGTAATGATTATGAGGGAACAATATAGTTGTAAGGGGAAAGGAAATGGCAATTGATGTGATTATGGTTTGGATCTAGGATTGTTGAATGTGTTTGTGCCAATCCATAGATTGAACATCTTTGTGATTGTTTTCTTGATTTTTTTTATACCAATTTTACTTTTTGGTGAGTCTTTTCATCCTAGTTTTCCTTAAGCCTCTGTGAACACCAAAAGCTGAATTTGACTTCTATTTTCATTGAACTGGAAAAATGTAATCAGATGGCAGCAATGTTATATATACATGTACATGTATCAGCAAGATCTTACTCTCTGAGATTATGGACAAACAAATACATACATGTTCAGGACAAACAAATACAGACAGGCTCAGGACAAACAAATACAGACAGGCTCAGGACAAACAAATACAGACAGGCTCAGGACAAACAAATACAGACAGGCTCAGGACAAACAAATACATACAGGCTCAGGACAAACAAATACATACAGGCTCAGGACAAACAAATACAGACAGGCTCAGGACAAACAAATACATACAGGCTCAGGACAAACAAATACAGACAGGCTCAGGACAAACAAATACAGACAGGCTCAGGACAAACAAATACATACAGGCTCAGGACAAACAAATACAGACAGGCTCAGGACAAACAAATACAGACAGGCTCAGGACAAACAAATACAGACAGGCTCAGGACAAACAAATACATACAGGCTCAGGACAAACAAATACAGACAGGCTCAGGACAAACAAATACAGACAGGCTTAGGACAAACAAATACAGACAGGCTCAGGACAAACAAATACATACAGGCTCAGGACAAACAAATACAGACAGGCTCAGGACAAACAAATACAGACAGGCTCAGGACAAACAAATACAGACAGGCTCAGGACAAACAAATACAGACAGGCTCAGGACAAACAAATACATACAGGCTCAGGACAAACAAATACATACAGGCTCAGGACAAACAAATACAGACAGGCTCAGTACAAAACAGGAATCATCCTAACTTTTTCAAATCTGCAATTTTTTTTCATAATGAATTCCTCTTAATCATGTCGGTGTTACGAGATTCTTTCAAAAAAAGTTCATGTTAAATGCTGATTGCTGAGTTGAAAGTATGCTTATCTGTAGATAGTAATTAGGAGTATGATGATGTTATCATCATTGATAATATTATAATTTTTTGTTAGCCCCATCAACTCATGCATTTAATCACTATCCATTTCATTAATATCCCGAGTGTAATTTGGAATAATGTAGGTGTACATTCAATCTGATTATCATTTTAGTGAATAATATTACCCCACAGTAGTTACCTGAGCAGTTCCAAAGCCTCAAAAATGAAATTGAAATATAGGATGGCAATAATGAGCTCTAGTTCTTTGATCTAGACAATAATGTTTCACTATAAGGTTGATGCATGTTAATCAGACAGCACACAAATGCATCACCAGACCCACAGAGATCAATTTTTTAAAGTGCACACCATTTGGTAATTTTTTTCTTTTTCACAGTGAACTTGATCAACGATGGTTCACATCAAGGACATCACACATTTCATTTTTATAACCATTATCATTGCCATCTTTCTCTTTCTCTAACATTTATAATTTCATTTATAATACATACTTTTTTTTCATTTTGAATATGAAATTGTATATCCATACTAGTCAGATGAAAAATTCACGACAAATAATGTAATAAAAATGTGGACACACAATACACTCAAGTTATTTATTCCAATTAGTCTCTAAGTTGATTGAAATCGGCAACTACTGAAAGAATCCATAATGACCTTTTTTCAGTATGAAACGGTCGATAACAGTCTTCTTTGTAGCTGTGATAACAAAAAGGCTACTTGTACAAAAGATACTTAGATGTCTTTCATTCAAGCTGACCTCTAGATGACCTCAAGAGAAAATCAAAATACAATTTGCTTGCCCATTTACTAAAAAAAAAAATGATTTAGTCAGACTTGTATAGAATAATTGAATTCCGAGTAGGATATCTCTTTGTTGTTGCAACTTCAGAATGGTAGACAGACAATGTTTATGTTTTTGTTGATGTTTATTGTGATAGATGAGAGGGAAATAAAACATTCTTTGCTTTATGTTGATGGGTTTTGATGTGAATATTAGAAAGATGATATTAACATTATACATATGGTATGATGGATGGAGTATGGAATTTTGATAAACTGGGAATGACAGGTTAATCCAAGTTCACTTATTGTACAATGTTGTATATTCACATCGTCAGTGGGGTGATAAAACCTTGTAACTCAAAAATGATAGATTTTCAGGAGAAAAAAACAACTTTCATGATTAATGCTGTAAGTGAATGGCCACATTCCAGATATGCACTTCATGGGTTTTATCCAAACATTAGTCTTTAGCTAGAAAATTATGAATATCTTTTTTTTTTGCCAGAAAGTGAGTTAAAAGATTTTATCGCCCACTGAGGAAATATATATGAGAGAAAGAGAGATAAAAACATTGATATCACATTTAAAAATTTGTTTGAAGAGTTTTAACAGAGGACCAGCATTTGGTTGCTACTACTAGTTGTTAGGCATTTCAGAAATCCCTTTTACTTGTCTCACTTTAGTGTGACTGGAGACATTCTTTTAATGCAGAACATTCATGTTTCCTTTTATTCTCTTTTTTTGACATTGCAGACGACCCTGAGGAATACGAAAGCTCTGAACAGATTGACGTTCTGGACAAAGAAAGCATCATGGTGAGCGAACTTGAACCATTGACTACCTACGTTGCACGATTGCGTGTTACCAACCAAGACGGTAGCACTGTCAGTACTACAACAGAATTCAAGACAACTGGCACAGGTAAAGAACTAGCAGATTTTCCACTTAGTAAAGGTAGTTTGGCTAATCTGTAAGCTATCACCAATATAAAAGGAACTTGATTCATATCTTATAGCATTAGTGAAATTTGTTAGATCAAGAGGCTTTTAGAGTTACTTTTTTAATAATAATAATAATAATAATAATGGTATGTTCATTTATATAGTGCAGCTACTGTAGAAATATACTCTACTGTGCTTAATACAAAGTATCATTATTTCCCCGGCTTTAGCCAGGCTGCCGTGATAGGGGCTAAAACATTCAAAAAATTTCTTCCTACTGGGTACTCATTTTCTTCACCTGGGTGGAGAGTGGCAAAAGTAGATTAATATGATCCACAGTCCTGTGATGTATCCACTAGACCACGACACCTCTACATGAATGAAATATGATTGCAGTATTCTTTTGAGTCTATTAGAAACATGCTTATTTTTGGAGCGAATGCACATAAGTTGATTATACTGCACATGTGTGTAGTGTGTACTGTGCATTACAGTTAGACATTTCCATCATTATAGCCTTGCTAGGAATTATAGCTTGCTCTGTAAATTTTTTTTACATATACAGTAGGTTGTAACAAATTTTGTGATAATTCATTCCACATTTCATTTTTGTAAGAAGTATTTCAGTCTGTGTTTGCCATGTGATGTTCTTGCAACCCTAATGATTTTCAACTTATGTTAACAAAGAGCTTCTGCAAAATAATCATCTCTTTGAATACACATTGCAGCAAAATTCTATAGAGAAAAGGCAAACCGTTTGGTGATATAATGTATTTTAAGTTAGATGTCAGTGAAACATCAAGTTCATCCTGCTATTCCAAAAGTCATCCAACCAATTAGGATTGAAATGTTTGCCTATAACATCAGCACAATTGCACAAACTACTCATCGAAACTTCATCAGATGCGTTGCCTAGCAACAGAAAGGGATTGTGAGAGTGTGGCTGTTGAGAGGTTTTCTTTTCCAATTCAAATGTAGCAATATTGACAGACATCGATGTGTACTGTTAGATTGGGGTAAACGTTGGGCCTAATTGTGTTTGCGCAACCTGGGTGGGATGTTGTGAGGCTTCTTCTCCCTGTAGCATCACTTTGTAAACTGTACTTGTGTCATGTGGCAGTTGCTTCTATAGGAATTTGCTGTTGGTAACATAGGGAGTGATAAGAAAATAGAATTTAAAGTATGCTCACCGTATCTTGAACATTGACAATTTTACAAATTAAACCTCGGGTAGGTTTGCTGGATGTTCATGGATATACATGTATATCTATATTTCTTTTCCATCGCATCTCATGCCATACTTTCTCTGACTCACTCTCTCTCTCCTCTTCTGTCTGTCTCTGCCTCTCTTCTCTCTCTCTCTCTCTTTTCCCCTCTCTTCTCTCTCTCTCTTCTCTCTCTCTCTCTCTCTCTCTCTTTTCCCCTCTCTTCTCTTTCAAACTCCGTCTCCATTTTTCCACACCTCACTGTCCATTGTTTACATGGAATTCTTGTCTCTTCTTCTCCCTCTCATCTTATGTCTGGACTTCTTCAGCATGTTATTTATTAAAATTCTGAAATGACTGATGTTTCTTCGATATGGTATTACCATTGTAAAACCAATGATATCAATCCCCTTTGTATCTATGTAGGTGCACTGGCTGACAATGGCTTTGTCTTGGGTACCTGGATGATTATCCTCATCTGTATTATAATCCTCCTCATCCTCATCCTCCTCATCATCTGTATCATCAAGAGCCAGAAAGGAGGCAAATACAATGGTAAGACCCTCTTTCCCCCTTCATCAATTAGCCCCCTTTATCAATTATCCCCCTTCATCAATTAGCCCCCTTCATCAATTAGCCCCTTGAAGATATCAAGTATATTTCCTTTCCACAAATCCGTCTTTATCTTTCTTTAGGTCTTTTAATTGGAAATAGAATAATAGTGCCTGTAATATTGTTAATGTAAAACCATTTCCAATGAAGCTGGAGTTTCAATATAGTTTCTAAACCACATCCATTACTAATTGCATTTTCTTCATGCAGTGTACAAACAAATTGTTATGACTCAAAATCAAATGTGAGGGCTCTTGTGATATTGGCAGTATTTGTGTGTGAGCTTGGTTTAGATATAAAGTGTAATTGATTAATAATGTAAATCAGATGTTACAGTCTGCAAAGTCATTGTAAGTTTATGACTAACTGAACGGAAAAGATGATGGAATCCATATGGTGATGCTTAAGCATGCCAGAAATATTCATTATTTAATATCATGCATATATTTTCCCTTTTGATGTAGTTTTTAGTAACAATTTCTTCACATTTTTTCTTGTTTTTTGTTTTAGTATCGGACAAAGAGAAGCAGCTCAACAAAGACATTGAGAGCACGCCACTAAAGGATGATGGGGCATTTGATGAGTACAAGCCTCCTACGTAAGTCAACCATCATTCTCTGATCTTCCTGGTTATTACCTTGTAACGACTAGGCACTTGACTAAAAGAACAAATCTAAGAGGTTTTGTTTTTTGATACTGCCAGCTTTTTGAGAGAGGAACTATCATAAAAGTGACATGGACTTCTGCTGTGGGATATAGAATTAATTGAATACCTATGATTCAGTGCAGTTAAGTCAATTAGAACTGCTTATAAAGGGTCAGTTACACAAATTTCAAAATGTATATATTAAAAAGGGATGATAAAGATACCAGCTATTTTAACCCCTACGATGCTGCTAAGTTTACACTAAATACATATCACAAATCATATTCTGTGAGAAAAGTTTTCAATCAGAGTATCTTCTTTCATTGTTCATCTAGGTGCAAACATTGTTCCATGATATCTAACTTAATTCAATAACTCATTTTGAATTTCAAGAAGAAAATTATATGTTTCCTAAGTTCAAACATATTAAATACATGAACATTATCAACATTTTTGCAGTTTGAATTCCTATTAGGGATTGGTGTATTATACATGTACAACATGTTGGAAGTAAACAATATGTTTTGTTCCTTTTGCTGCAGTGGTCCCGATGGTGAACCTCTACGAGGATCCCAAGGCAGTCTGAATGACAGTGAACATGGGAGCAGTGAAACAGACAGTCTGAAGGAGTACGCAGATGGTGAGACGGGCAAGTTCGATGAGGAGGGTTCCTTCATCGGCCAGTATGGCGATAACAAGAAACAGAGACAACCAGACGAAGAACAAGGGGGTGGAGCCGCTTACTCAACATTCGTCTGAGAGTTCGCACTCTTCTGCAGAATCAATAACAAAAAATCTCTTGTGATAAAATATCGTTTGGACTTTAGATTCTTATTATTGAGTTCAGGCCCTGTTGGGTTTGCTGGATAATATCGATTGTTCTTGGATTGAAGTGATAAGATTTTGTGATTATGATGATCACACTGATGTGTTCAAGTATATTCCACAATCATGAGGATTTACTTTCTAATTGGAGAAATTTTGAGATTGTATGTTGGTTAGAAACACCTTTCTTATGTTCTCAGTAAACTAAAAGCCCTTTTATTTATATCTTTAGTAATGTTGAAAATGATAGGAGAAAAATTGATTAGGAAGTGTACTGCATTTGTGCTTTATATAGGATATGGATAAGTGTGTGCTCATGATAAGAGATATTCATGTATGAGTTTGGCCCTTCTGAATATATTGTATATCTAGCTTTGTTTCACAACTAAGAAAGGCAAATTAAATTCTCCTCAAATTTAAATCCAAGATAAACAAAATGGTGAGCGAGAATTTTGAGCACACATTTATCAGTACCTTTAGCATACCATTGTTTCTTGTTTATTACTGAAATTTAGATGTAGGATATGGTTAGGTTTCTTCTTTCCTGGTATCTCTCCCCTAGATCATTTCTTTCTCCCATTTGTTGGTGCTGTCATGTGATCAAGCAGTACTAAGATGTGTTTGGGCATCGTATTACCATTCTTATCATTCTGTGGATGTACAATCTGCATGTTTTTGATGAGGACTGGATATTATTTATGCTTCCTAATCATTCGTTCCTCATTCCACTCAGCTAGATTTATGCATAATGGACTTTAAAGCAGTGCCATATTCAGATATTTGCCAAGATGATATGAAGCGTGTCATACATTCTAGCCAAGCACTCATCATCATACCTACTGTCAAAAAATACTTGTTTCCTGTACTTCTACTCAAATCCAACGGACTTCCTTCCAGCCTATACGAATGTGGAGATCCGTTCTAACAATACCCAACCCTAATGCCTGCAAGTTTATCAGCATAGGCAAATGCTTGATGGCGATAAAAGCCCGATTGGATAAGTAGTTGGCAGTTGAAGTTATCCCATGATGAGAACCAGATGAGTATAAGTTACTGACCTTCACGTTCTCAACAGAACATATTATAAGGATATCACTAGAAAGGAAAAGGGCTGCTACTATAAAACTTCTGCTGGCAGATGAGATTGGACTGTGGCTTGCTAAAAAAAAAGTGTGTGACAGAGCACACCATAGGAGAAAGGTTCATGTCTAATATATATAGGACTTGTATTGAAGAGTGTTCACATATGATACTGTGTTTAAGACAGCAAGATCATGAGAAAATTCCAGCCATGTGGAAATGTACAAGTGGTATACATAGTACAAGTCTACATGGCCTTGATCGAGGCAGACACTTTTTGATACATACTTTTCTCTCATTCCAGTAAAAAGTATAAACCTGAAAGACAAAGAGAAAATTCCAATATTCACTCATAGATTCATTAGATTGGGGAGAATCTAAGTTTAGGTCCCTTTTTATAAGTAGAGTTATAGTTCCTCTGCATTATTATTTTTTCTACTTTTTCACAAAAATATTGTACTTCTGAAATCAAGCAATCGCTATCAGGTAACCGAGGAACAGATTTTTAATGATTTGTGTTTAATTTATTCAATGCATGTGTTGTTATTAAGGAAATGGTGGCAGTGCCATTCACCTTATTGACATTATAGTGTCATTTTAACATGTAGTGAAAATGTAGAAGCTTGGGAGCTACCAGATACCACATTTATGTCATTTGTCATGTTTCAAAGAAGCGAACACAATCTGTAAATTTGTTTGATAAAATTGTTGCATTAGTGAAAAGTAAGATTAGTATAGAATGCCAGCAGTTATTTTTGCAATAGCTCTTCTCATTTTGCTATGTTCTTAACATGTACAAAGGTTTTTGACCAAGTCAAACATCTTGTATCTTATTTTGTGAGTTTTGTATTGTTTCATTCATTTTGAGATGCATCAATACATTGTGGTTGTTTTACTTCCAGCCTTTTTAAAAGTTAACTTTGCTATTATCTTGATTCAGATCACTTAATGTCTGAATATCAGATAATTCAAATATGTAGTAAGTTTGCAGTGGTGGAATATGTGGTATATCTTTCTTATAAAACTCACATTACGTGATTTGCTAGATCATATTTTGAGGTTTGGGAGCTAATGACTAATCACTTTATTTTTTTGTCAATGCACTTTGTCATGCACGATGCAATTTTCTCTAATTCCAATGTTAATACTACATTATCAATTAAAAATAATCTGTAAGACATGCTTAAAAAGGCTTGTGAAGTTTTAGTTTTAGGAAAGTCTTTTGATTTCACCCAATAGTTCATTCCAGAATTATGTGATAAAGGTGAATATAATCTCTAATTTTCCCATTTTGCATTGTTTTTAGAACGGTGTTATTTATTAGGACAATGTAACATCTGTTTGTAAATAATTACATTGTGTTTATTGAAAGAGTTAATGTATGACAAGGTTTTATTTTCCTTGGACCAGAATTGTGTGTTCTTAATGTAATGTGAAATTGAGAGTGATATAGGTACTGTAAATTGTGAGTGGTTTTATATCAAAAAGGTTGTAATTCATTCTTATGCAATGATTGGAGGGGAAGGGTAGTTCAGTGCCCATTGATATGACAAGTATCAAAACAGAATGTTTTTAATTGAAAATAATAGAATAAGGTGATTTTAATAGAGGAATTTGACATGTGTTTTTATCTTTTGACTTGTAAGATAAGACCAAAAAACCAAAAAAAGATAAAGTGTGAGAAAAGAGGGAATTGCTTTCAGGCATATTTGAAGGGAGATAATGTTTGAAATATAATTGATGTTTTAAACGTTGTGTTTAGAAGGGAGAATGGAGTGAACCTTGTGTTAAAGTTCCTGAAATGTTTTTCAAGTTATATACTTTCATTATGTGCAAGATAATCATTGTGTAGCGATAAGATATTCACTTTGAAAAAATATTATATACTTGTAGATATGATATCGGGATGGGGGAGAAGGTGTCATGCAATTAGGAGCATGTGTTATCGTTCATAAGGCCTTTATGCAGAAATACAAACATGGATGATTGCTCACATTAATATGACCATTTTCATTAAAAGCAGCAAGGCAACAAATTTCTAGTTGAAAATCAGATAATTGCTGCAAGACATTATAATTTGTCTAGCAACATTTTGTAATAGAAAACTCTGACCATGTGGGATTCATTGAGAAATAGGAGGCAATATATGTACAATATAGTGGAAGCTTACTAGAATACCGTGTATGGATTACTCTTAGCGTTGCAGTGATAGCTAATTGGTTTATAGAGGGATGCCTTCTGGCAGGTCTTATGCAGTTATCTCAAAATCATTTGTACAATTTTGAAGTTCAAAAATACAACAATTATCATGTTTACTGTATGTACGTTAGGGCACAATAACTACAATGATACATACTTGGATCTGTAGAATAGAATGACAAGTGTAGATACATTAGTCAGTGTTAGAACCTAGTTATACATGTCAAGATGTCGTCATATTAATCTCTTTGTGTCATTACAGGCATTTCTCAATTGAAGTTTTTGCAACAAAAAGGAGATCAAGTGTATATAAGCATTGTGTATAAGCTCAATGTTATATGCACTCTGGTTTTTGAAAAGCAAGAGAGACAACAAAAAAAATGATGCGATATTTGATGTTATAATCCTCAAATTCAGTTAAACAAATGACATAGAGTACTCGTAAGATTCAATAGCAACTTGTGTATTTTTATCACCATGTTCTTGAACATTGTACTGTAGTGTCTTTTTAGGATGAAAAAAAATATAATGAAGTAAAGGGACATTCTTTTTTCCTTGTATATTGAGCTTGCCAGGTTTAGCGTATGTTGTTTGTTTCAATCCTAGTCAATCTTGAAAGCATTGCTTTCTATTTCTTACCATCTTTCTCTGCTGAAAGGCATCCTTTCATTTTCTTTTCCCTTTTTTCCATCATATTGATAATCAGATACTATTAGTTGTACTTTATGACCATACCATCCTAGATTATTGAGTATAATCCAATTGAAAAGCAGCATATTCATTTGTTTTCTTGGTTTGTTTTTTTGTTTTGTTTTCATTATTTCTATTTCTAGTCTTAGATAGAAATGGAGCTCATTATGTTTTGTCTCATCATGAGTCATGCTCTTTGTTTCTATGCTGCTGTACGCTTTTTTTTTAACATGCAATCAAAGCATTTTTAAAAATTATATTGTAAGTTGTGTTGTTGCTTTGCTAAGATTTAAAGACGATAAGCAGCGTGACAAGAAATATATGCCCCTATTCCACCTTGGTTTGTACATTGTTGTATTTGTGGAATTGATAGGGCGAGTAGCTGTTTATAGTCTTTAATGATAACTATATAAAAGTTTTTGTCTGTTTACAGCTAAAATGAATTCTTTTTATTTCCATCGCCTGTTATTTGTGTCAAAATGATACTCGATTAAAATAGTTGTCAATTGTTCAAAAAAAATATATCTCTTTGTGTTATGTGTTCTTACTGTACAGAAGTTAAAAGAGTTTTAAAGTGAATAAGTAAGTGAGTGATCAGCAAAAAAAAAAAATGCCAAAAGCATATCCCTTTCAGAAATGAAGATGAATTTCTTATGCCCCAGTCATACTGACGAGGACGACAACAGACCAAATTTAAAAAAAACACTCCACATAATGGCCCAGAATCGGTCTGTGTGGAGTGAGTGTGGAGATGTGGCCGAGGTATAAGCAATTTAATTTTCACTTACAGTTTGGGACATTTACCAGTCGTAGTAAAAAGAGTATACAGATATTTGGATATTGGTTGAGTGCTTGTGAGTCGATTTTAGGAAGGGAATATTATTTATGTGAAACTTCTTGAATTGTTCTAGAAGTGAGACAAGTATCAGTTTACTAATTAATATTGGTGTATAGCAGAGCCCCCCCCCCCCCCCCCCCGAAAAAAAGTAATAAGAATAAAACGAGCAAAATATTTAAAGGTGTGTTGATGTTATCACTTATAAGTACAAACGGTCAAAGTTGAGTATTTACCTATTCTATTGGTTTGGGTATTTACAGGGCCTTGGTGAATAACTTGTATTACGCGTGGTTTGCTTGAACAAATAAAGTCTGAGCTTACAATGTTATTTAAGGTTCTATTCATTATGATGAATCCCCCAAATAATGAGAAGGTGTGAATTTCCAATTGATGACTCTGTATTTCCAGGGGAAATAGATTTGTCCTGCTGGGACGGACAAACCCGAATTTTGTTCATTTTTTAGCTTTGAAGGCTACCTGAAGGAAATTGATTATCGATTTGGTCATAAAAACATATTGATATACTACGGAAATATTTTCAACAATTTCATAACCTTGACCTTCGAAGATAAACTGTACAGGTACAAATATCCTGTTCCCATGCCCAATAATTGCGTCAACAGTCTTGTCATAATCGAGCATTGTGGTGGTCTATTTGTAATTTTATCTTATTTAGTACAATTATTTTTAAGGAGACAAACATACATTTTCACTTTTTCTCACAAACTGATACCAAAAGGTTGAATAATCAAATAAAGATGTTACCTCACTGTTGAAAGTCTGCCCATATATCTACATGCCCATGTTAATATCCATTTTTATGACTCAATTGTTAAGACTTACCTTCTCACCAAAGTAAATAAAACAATGATACTTATTCATGGGATGATGCTTCATATCTTTAAAGCACGACTCGTAAGACTTGGTCTATTTCGCCATCTAAAGTAACATCTAAATAACCTCCTTCTTTCAAGATGGGATGAAAGAAATTATGTTCTCTCTCATCTTATATTAACGAGCAATTATAACAAAAGAATTCCTGTTGAGGTTTTTTCCTAGTCCCAAACAGCGTGCCCTGACAAGAGAGGGAAGCCTTCCTTATTTCTGATATTAATGATATTGACCCAGGCCATGTCCTGTTCATCAGCTCCGAAAATAAAGCGGATGTCTTGAACTGCTTGTATATAAAATTATAGCTTAAATAAAACATTGATTTTCGTGTTCGCACAAAAAAAGCTTTATTTTACACTGGACATGATTTAAATGTGAATTACATCTGATTATTTCTTTCATTATCTGTCGCTGAAAATTATGTCTGAAAATGTGTATAGACATTTTTGATAAGTAAAGGAGGGAGTGGGGATATGGTACAAGTACAAACGTAGGAAGCCTGGATCTGAAAGAAAAAAAAAACCCAGTTGTTATGGGTGAGCTTCAATAGCAGAAAAATGTCATAAGATGGGTAGAGAAGATGGTAAGTTAAAATGGTAGGCTTGATTGGATGAAAAGGCATGATAACTACTGATATTTATGAGATTTATAAAAGTGGCTAATCTGAAAGTCCTCCTACATGAATATTAAAATATATAAAATGATGAATTTTGTATAAGCCTGATGAAAGGAATATCAGTAAGAATACTTTGCTTAGTTTGCTACTAATTACAGCTATCTATTTCGATTATATGCCGTGCTTAACTAAGAGTGGCGTATCAACCATAGGATGCCTGCTTGATAATTTTGAAGATAATCCACCATGTCGGGACTTTGTTTCAATAAACGTTTTGATTTGATTTGATTTGATTAACTTTGTTTTGATTTGATTTGATTTGATTTACTTTGATCTGCTTTGATTTGATTTGATTTGAAATAATTTGATTTGATTTGATTTGATTTGATTTGATTTACTTTTGATTTACTTTGATTTGATTTGATTTGATTTGCTTTGATTTGATTTGATTTACTTCGATTTGCTTTGATTTGATTTACTTTGATTTGATTTAATTTGCTTTTGATTTACTTTGATTTGATTTGAATTGCTTTGATTTGATTTGATTTACTTCGATTTGCTTTGATTTGCTTTACTTTGATTTGCTTTGATTTGATTTGATTTGATTTACTTTGATTTGATTTGAATTACTTTGATTTGGTTTGATTTGATTGACTTTGATTTGCTTTGACTTGATTTGCATAATTAGCTGTACGTCCCTTGTATAGGATACAAAAATGAGGGGGAAAATGAATTCATTGTCATTTTCTTTTCAGTGGGATTATCGCCCCCTTATAATCTTGGGAGGACCGACGGATTGACTTTTCCCTACTACCCCCCCCCCCCCCCCCCCCCCCCCCACCCATCGGCCTCCCGTCACCCCAGCGCGAGGGGAGACGGGAGTAAATATCCTGTATTCATATCATAGTGGAAATATTTTCGAAGGAAATTTTGGTGTGGGGGGGGGGGGTCTCCTTCTTTACACCGTGGCAACCAATATTCCTAAGTGAGGTGATCTCCTACACCACCCTTCCCCCAATGATGTCTTGGCAGGAGCTTTTTAAATTTTGCGCCCCCAGATGGGATAACTGCATAAAAAGCACTTTCAAGGTAGGCCTATAGAACATTCGAAAGAAATCATAAATTTGCCTTGCAATTGCCTTACTAAATTCCTCAAATGTATTTCTTCAGGGTTTTCATTTATTTTGGGCCCCCCAAATAGTAATGTTCAAAATTTAAAAAAAAAAATCTATATTCCCTTGGATTTTCACCCACGCCGATAAAATCGGCAGGGTTATGTAAAGGGCACCGTATGTTTGTTTGTTTGTTTGTGTACAAGATAACTAGAGAACGGGTGAACGGATTTGCACCCAATTTTCAGGAAATGTTCGGATAGTGACAGGAAAGAATCGATTAGATTTTGGTGATGATGGGTTGACCCCTGCAAATTCTGTGTGACCTTGAAGTTTTGATCCCATAGTAAAGTATAGGAACTTCAGTTCGGATAGTGACAGGAAAGAATTAGGGAAAGAATCGATTAGATTTTGGTGATGATCGGTGATGATCGGTTGACGCGACGCCTGCAAAAGTTATAGACCCATATCCTTACTGAACATAGATTATAAGATCATTTCTAAAGTTTTGGCTAAACGAATTAAAGAGGTGTTGGATAGCGTGATACTATCAAATCAAATAGGGTTTATTAAAGGTAGGAATATAGGAGAAGCGATCAGAATAATAGACGATATGTTGTTTCATACGCTACATAATAATATTCCTGGGTATATGATGGCAATTGACTTTGAAAAAGCTTTTGATTCCATATCCCACAATTTTTTACATCAAACATTAGTTTCGTTCGGTTTTGGTCAGCAATTTCGTAAGTGGGTCAAAATATTATATACAAATACCCAAAGTTGTATTTTTAATGGAGGGGATTCGACAAGTTATTTTAAATTAGAAAGAGGAGTAAGACAAGGGGACCCCCTTTCGCCCTATCTTTTTATTTTATGTTTAACAACGACATTAAAGGAATTTCCTTCGGAAAGGAAGAAGTGAAGCAGGTTATGTATGCCGACGATATGACTATATTTGTTCGAGATGTGAACTCGGTCAAAAATGTAATACAAATTTTAGAAAATTTCAAAAAAGTATCAGGACTTAAAGTTAATTACGAGAAGACGAAGGTGTTATTATTAGGTTCCTCTCAAAGAAAATCATATGATATTTCTTTTGGTCAAAAAGTAGATTTTGTGAAGATTCTCGGTGTATTTTTTTCTTTAGATGTGGAAGTAAAGGAAAGGTTAAACTATAAAGAAATATTAAGTAAAATAAAGAAATTGTTGAACTGGTGGAGGCAAAGAGATTTAACATTAATGAGTTAATAAAGCAGTTTATTTTTTTCAAAATTTATATATGTGGCATCTCTCACACCAATCCCAGGATGGGTTTACGAGGAACTTGATGAGTTGGCTTTTGCATTTTTGTGGGGTGGGAGAAATAAAATTAACAAAAGTACTATGTATTTAGATTACCACCTTGGTGGCTTGAAAATGATGAACTTTCAGTGGTTGATAAAGGCACAGAGGGTTATGTGGATTAAAAGACTAAAAGAAAATAATGCAATGAAATGGAAACAATATTTCAAATATGCTACAAAACATCTGGAGGAGAATTTATATTTTCTTGCGATTACTTGCTTGGATTGAATGAATGAATGAATTTATTATCCAATGCAATAATCATCATTGTACATGTTCACAGTGATATCTCGTTACACAAGAGTGCAAAGATAATAGGAACCAGAAAATAGCATGAATGCTAGTCGAGTCTGGTCCCTTGTATTTAGGCAGTTACAAAGAATATTTCCTATATAATGTGTTACATACTGTTCAGTAATATATTACTGTTATATCAGTTATCAGTTATTATAACACTTGCTTTAAAATATTATTAAATGAACAATCTGTAATGTAATGAATCTACTGATGATAATATGTAGTACATGTATATCATAAAAAATGTATACATACAACACAAACTAAAAAGTATTTACATTAATGAGATAAATACAGTGTATTTTAAGAATAATATCAAAGTACATTAATTTTCTAGCAGATATTGGACAAGAGCTTTACGAAAACTTGATCTTGATGACTTTTTCCTAATTGTGACTGGAAGGTCATTCCAAAAAATTGTACCTAAGTAAGATAAACACTCTTTTCCTAGGCTCTTCTTAACTTTTGGTATACAGAGATTCTCATCTTCTTTTTTCCTTGTACTATATCCGTGTTGAATTAGTGAGCAATATTGTGACAATGAATGGGGCAAATTCCCATTAATTAAGTCATACATAAAACTACATATAGATAATCTATGCAATTGATAAACATCAAGTATCTTATAATAAGATCCCTAAATAATGGTCTTGATCTTGTCATGTACGTAGTGAATGTTATAGCACGTATTGCCATTTTTTGAATTAATAATATAGAATTAAGGTCAACCTTCCTAGCTCCACCCCATACTTCGATACCATATGTAATATGAGGCTGCATGAATGTCTTATATAACATAATCAAAATATTTTTAGGCAGGAAGTTTCGCAGTCGGTATAGGATACCAACTTTTTTGCGTATACACAATTTGACTTTGTCAATATGAGTTTTCCACGTTAAATGTTTATCGATGTCTACTCCAATAAATGTTGTAACATCTACTTCACACAAATCTGTATCCATGATCTGAATTATTCCTTGCACATTAATTGCCTGTCTTCGCCCTCTAATTAGCATGTAATTTGTCTTTAACAAATTTATAGTGACTTTATTAGCGTTACACCAATCTAGGACGTTCTTTAATTCTATTGTTATTTCTCTCAAGTCTATCTCGTACTTTCTGACTGGAAATGTATGAAATAGATTGGAATCATCAGCAAACAATCTAAAAGTAAAGTAGTCACTTGAGTTTGGTAAGTCGTTAATATACAAAAGAAAAGAGTTGGTCCCAAAACAGATCCCTGAGGTACACCGCAAGTTATTGGTTTGTAATCGGAGAAAACCCAATTACAAATTACATATTGAAATATATTTTCTAAATAATCTTGAAACCACTGAAGAGGCACACCTTGCACCCCATAATGTTTTAGTTTCTTAAACAGTATGCTATGATTTATGGTATCAAATGCCTTTTTAAAATCAATAAAAATTCCTATTGTAACCATCCCTTTATCTATCGACTTAATAACATCATTAATCAGATTGATTAAGGAGAGCTTTGTACTATGTTTTTTCCTAAAACCATGTTGATGTTTATACAATATCTCATTCTTTTCTAAGAAATTCAATAATCTATCGTTTACCATTTTTTCTAAAACTTTGGCAAATAATGGAAGGACGGATATTGGCCGATAATTACCAGACTTTTCCTTATCTCCCTTTTTTATAAATAGGTGTTACTTTGGCCACCTTGAACGAACTTGGAACTTTTCCTGTAAGAAGTGAGAGATTAAAAATATAGGACAATGGCCTAGCAATAAAATATGCTGCATCTCTTATCAGCCTGGCTGGGATAGTATCATGACCACAAGCCTTATTTACATTCAAAGACAATAATTGACATTGGACTTCATATTCCGTAATTGGTTTAAAATTTAGTGTATCTTTGCCCTGATCACAAAGATAATCCCTAAAGGTACTACCATTAGTATTTTCCTGTATGTTACTTGCCAAATTTGGACCCACATTTACAAAAAAAATCATTAAAAACTTGCCCAATCTCGTCTGCAGAAGAAACTTGAGTCTTCCTTCCATTACTATCAACACACAACTTCTCAACCTGGGTGACCTTTGATTTACTGTTGCCACTATAAAGGAGATCATTTATCACTTTCCAAGTCTGGCCAGTATCATTTTTATGAGTAATAAATAAACTACTATAATAGTCCTTCTTCGCTTTTCTTAAAACATTAATCAATATGTTCCTATACCTCTTATATTTGTCCACGTGCTGTGGCTGGTGATTAAATGAAATCATTTTAGAATACAGCTTATGTTTCCTTCTGATTGATTTCAATATGGCTTTAGTTATCCATGGATTCCTTGCCCCTTTCTGCTTCACGTTACTTTTCAAAATTGGAGCATGCTTATCACAAATGGTTCGAAAAGATTGTAAAAAGGTATCATAAGCTTCATTTACATAGGTTCCATTTTCAATATTACTCCAGTCTTGAGCAGAAAGCTCCGCACAAAAGCTGACCTTATTATAATATCTATAGTTCCTTTTAAATATCTTCTGTTTATGACTTTGCCTCTTTAATTCATCCTCAAATAGAGCATACGTAGGAAAATGATCAGACATATCTGTAGCTATTGTACCTGAATGAACACATTTTGAACTAAAATTTGCATAGACATGATCAATCAAAGACCTTGATTTGTTATTCACCCTTGTAGGAACCTCAATAAATTGTTGAAATTGCATACACTGTAAAGCTGTAATAAAATCATCTTCTCTACTGCCTGGATTAATAGTATTAAAGTTAACATCACCCATTATGATACACTTCAGCCTATCTACTTTTAAACACTCAAGTGTGCTAAGTAAACTTTCTTGAAATTCTAGTACATCTGTATTTGGTTTTCTATAAATTATACCAAAAAGGAATGACTGTTTTTCAAATGATGCTTCAATCCAAAGAGATTCAGCATGATTCACTTCTAGACTAGGACTTAATACTTTGTATGGTACAGATGAATGAATGTATGCCCCAACACCACCCCCTCTTTGATGAACTTCACGACACTTAACTTCTAATGAATATCCTTGTAGACCTAACATATGTGGCAAGGAGACATTCCAAACCTCAGATAGCCCAATCACATGAAATTTTGTTTGTAAGGATTCGTACAATAATCGTAAACCCTCAACATTTTTGGGTAAGGATCTTATATTGACATGTGAAACATTAAGAGCATTGTTTGTAATTTCATTTAGTTTAACATCAAATGAACTTGGACATAAATTAAATGAGATAATGTTGTTGAAGGTATCACTGCCGCAATTTTATATGAATTTATTAGAAGTGAGGATAGATACGAGGGATTTTCGATTTAAATCAGAAACATTTAAAGGGAACGAGATATTTTTGAGCAATAAATTTATACGAGTTGAAGGAAAATGCATATTTGACCAAAAATTATATTAAAAAATATTTATAGATTGAAACATATCATGGATTGTGATGGAAACTTAAGATCGTTTTCATACTTCCAAAGACAGGGGTTAAATTTTAATGATTTTCAATTGATAGAGACAATTTATAAAACGATTCCAGTAAGCTGGAAACGAAACATGAATATGAATAATAATAATACTTCTCTTCGAGAAGAAATATCGTTTATATCCGGAAAAAGAGTTATATCGATAAATGATATTGTATCTAAAAAAATATATGCTAATTTTATGAATTGCAACGTGGCAATACCACATATTTTTTAAAGGCTAAAGGACAAATATAATATTTGGTATAAAAAGATTGAAAACATTTTTATAAGACCAAGGCAGTGTATTCTGAACAGCCGATTAAGGGAGTTTCAATTTAAAATGTTGCATGGGATTGCTTACACAAATCACCATTTGTTCCGCTTTAAAATCTTGCAAAATAATCTTTGCTGTTATTGCAAACAAGAAGAAGACACATATCGTCATCTATTTTTGAATGTGAACATGCTTCTTTGGTTTGGAATAATTGCAACGAGATGTTTGACTTTATATATATTGGTAATTTAAGCTGGGAAGAAATATTTGGCGGAAGAGAAAGGGGTTCGCCTATAACTATATATGAAATTAAAAGAAATTTTAAAGAAGAAGAATGGGAAGGAAAAAAGCTGGCAGTGGAGAGAGGCAAAATTTCTCTCCATTTAAGGAAATGGGAAAATCTAAATTGAATAAATAATAGGGAGAGCGAGGTAGAGGTAAAGGTTGAGCAAGAGCCAAATATTTTTTTCTCTCTCTTTTTCCTTACAGAAAGGGGATAAAGAAATAGGAAATCATATCCCTTCCATGTGTAGGAGGCAAAATTAGGAAGCGCGCTCACACCCCGGGGGGGGGGGGGAGGCAGGGGATGGGAGGGTAGACTCACAGCACCTGTTTTTGTTTTTGTTTCTTTATTTGTTTTTCGCTCTTACCTTTTAACACATTACGTTATTTGAATTTGTATAATACAAGTCATATTTTTTTCTTCTATATCATGTTAAAATTTCTTCAATGATGTATAATTATATAGTTATGTTAAGATATTCTAATAATATGTACAATTTGTTTAATGAGATTTGCTATGTATGTATTACATTTGAGAGAAAACAATAAAAACATTAATAAAGGTTGCTTTACACCGTGGAGGGGGTAGGGAGGGGTAGAACAGCACCTGATTTTATCTTTTCGGGTTTCTCTCTTATCCCTCAAAGACCTTACGTTATTTCATTATTTATGTATAAGATACAAGTAATATTTTCTTCTTTATGTTCAGATTCTTTCAATGTTTGATGTATAATTGTATTATTTTGTTAAAATATTTGTTCAAATAATTTGTACAATTTTTTTAATGAAAATTGCATTTTATGTATTTGATTTGAGAGAAAACAATAAAAAAATATCTTAAAAACAAAAAAATTCTGTGGAACTTCAGTTCGGATAGTGACAGGAAAGAATCGATTAGGGAAAGAATCGATTAGATTTTGGTGATGATCGGTTGACGCCTGCAAATTCTGTGTAACCTTGTAGTTTTGACCCCATAGTTAGTATAGTATTGCAACTACTCTGGGTGTGCCGCCTTTGACGGCCTTTATATATATTTTTTTTTGGGGGGGGGGGGGTAAAGGTAGAATACATAAGAAATTTCGATTTGAGGGTGGAAAGGGGGGGGGGGGGAATCTGCCGCTCGGTCGCGTTGCTCCCTCGCTTATACAATAAATCATTAAATTTGAGCTAACAACCCCGGGTTATGTGCATCAAAACTCATTTTCACGTAGTGTCACCATTTCTAAATTTAAAACGCTCATTAATCTGAGTTTGGGCATGGTGGGGGGCGCAGATTTGATAGTTTGCCCCGGGCGCCAGAATACCTAAATACGCCACTGGTAGGGCCATTTTCCCCTTTTATGTTACTGTCATTGATAATAGTAATGACTTATGTGACAGCCACCCAAATGTGCGGTTACGTAAACACTAAACCCTAACCCTAACCCTAAACCCTAAGCCCAACCCTAACCCTATACATTGTTTTCATGGTGGGTGGCTGTCGTAAAAAGAAGTTTACCCTAGTATATGCTTCCATGATATAAGTAAAAAGTAGAAATCAAATTGATTATAAAGAGTCCTAAAATATGAAGTGGCCGAAATCCCCCTCCTCTTTTTTTTTTTTTTTTTACATCTAACAGTTATATGTTCCTGCCCTTCACCCCTTCACCCCTTCACCCCAAAAAGATAAATGAATAAATAAATAAATAAATAAATAAATAGATTTTAAAAAATAAAATAAAAAACCTGTTGAAAGTTCAATTTAGAATGAAATGGAATGCTTACATAAATCAAACTTCGAAAGGAGCCGAATTTTCACAAATAAAAGGCACAAAAGATTACGGCCTTCTAAATCGATCCGAATCGATCGCGACAACCACAGATGTTTCATTGAGACCTGTACATCATCCGCGTAAATCACTTGCTGAATTGAAAGCAGATTGAAGTAGGGGCAGATTTTGATACCCTAAACAGGGAAACCCGTGTATCTCTGATTTTTATACCATTAACGGCGATTTTATATCTTGCTTGGTATTTTACATCTTATATCTCAGGATTAGGCCTACATCATCATCATAGACCTCTTTTTATCCAAAAAGGAACCGTAAAAGAAATGTAACCTAATTTGGAGCACATTACCGAACTATACCCTTCCGCGGATCTTGTAATCGGTCTCTGAATTTGATACCCTTTTTCTTGATTTTGCTTTTTTATACCCTAAACGCGTTACCCGGGTTATGCGCCTATTGCTGAAAAGGTACCCTTTTTATCCGTTGCACGTGGATGATGTACCGGCCTCAATGAGACATCCCCCACTCCCCCCCCCCCCCCCCGCGACCACCGTGAAAACATAAAGTTACATGTAAACTGTGTATGTAACCATGAAGCTACATACTCTATGCGTGAAACATAGTACATGTGCTTAGCGAACGAACAACACGTGTGTTGTTGCGCCGTATTCATTGAAGCCATACATGTGGATATGGCCTTGGAGTATACACGTCACGTTGTTCTTTGGCAATACACCAATAATTGGTATTGAGGTTTCTCCCCTTCACAGGTAAAGGGTATGGGTTGGGGCATCACAGAAGGTACTTTTTCGTGCGTACGGCAGTGCGCTGTTCCATCGGCAGAATTATTACTCCCTCTGGAAATTTAATGTTTAGAAATGAATTTATGAAATATGGACGGCACGTCAGCCCTTAAAAAGTGCCCCACAACCCTCTAAGAACCATTCCCCGTCCGTGGGTACCAAAAGGTGGGGACCGAAAGAGCCAGGGGAGGCGCCTATTCGAACCAAAAAATATTTTCCTGGATTCCACACTGGGAGACACGGCTTTGTCATTTCAATTGTTCCGCGTGTCTCCCTAATGTGGTGGTCTCTATTATGACGGAATAAACTGCAAAACTGCAATGTTACGTGTCTCCCAAACTTGGGATCTAGTAAAATATATATGTAGATATATATATATGAAGAAAAGTATACAACTACGTGTACCCGACAAGCCTGTTTCGTAGATCTCTCCACTCTTCAGGGGTAATGAAGTGGAGAAATCTACGAAACAGGCTTGTCGGGTACACGTAGTTGTGTACTTTTCTTCATATATATATTTTTAGCTCTACATTATATATTGAGCACTGTTTAGTAGCGAAAGTCGACCAATCCTGACTTATATATATATATATATATATATATATATATATATATACATTGTGTGTGTGTATATTTTACTGAAGGGTACATTAGGTCGACACCTAACAATGCAGTTTATTTCGTCATAATAGCGACCCCTACATTAGGTACACAGTTGGTACATTAGGTCGACAGTTGTCTATAGAAATGAGACAAAAACTGTCCTCCTAATGTACCCATTAGGAGGACAGTATATATATATATATATATATATATATACATAAGAGCAACAATTGGCTCACACTCTTTAACATGGTGGGGTAGTTATCCTTATTGCTGTTTCTGTCCTACTCATGTAGATCAGAAGAATGGCTAAGTGCCCGAAAGCTTATTAAAAGCGTGGTACCAACAGCTACGTCTGCAGGTGTACTTATTATATATATATATATATATATATATACACACACACACACACACACACATCTCTACATGCAAAGTTAAATGGAATCCTTTTATCTCAGCCTGTTGTTCAAATTCGCCTTAACGCACGTTCGCCTTCGATTTAACGTCGAATTTCTAATGTGACGGAATAAACCGCATTGTTAGGATTCGCCTTTCCTTAGGAGATAGGAGATAGACTTATATATAAGTCTGTTCTCCCTGCGGGCCCTGCAAGCATAATTATAATCCTTGTTTGAGCACGACAACCGTAGCGCCCAGTGCATTCATGGAATAAATCTAACCAGGTAACCACTACACCTGGGTCGAGCATGCCAAATGTAGATAAATGTCTTGCCAAAAAACGTTAGTGCCATGGCAATTAATTATTGAACCCCATATCTTGTGATCGGCAGTAAAGTTACTTATTTACCAAAAAAACCCGCTACATTACGTAAAGTTCAAAAAGTTCTGCGACGGAGATAGACTTATATATAAGTCTATCTCCTACGGAAAGGCGAATCCTAATATATATATATATATATATATATATATATATAATATATATATATTTCGTCTTATAGGCGAAATATTGAACCTTTTGTGTCTAACGGAGTCATTTATTCTGTGTCTCTCTCTATTTTTAATCTCCGTCGCAGAACTTTTTGAACTTTACGTAATGTAGCGGGGTTTTTTGGTCCAGTAAATAAGTAACTTTACTGCCGATCACAAGGTATGGGGTTCAATTAATTGCCATGGCACTAACGTTTTTTGGCAAGACATTTATCTACATTTGGCATGCTCGACCCAGGTGTAGTGGTTACCTGGTTAGATTTATTCCATGAATGCACTGGGCGTTACGGTGGTCGTGCTCAAACAAGGATTATAATTATGCTTGCAGGGCCCGCAGGGAGAACAGTATTTAGTACTGATGAGGCTACCCTGGGAAAAAAAGGCATATATTTATTATCATTATTAAAAGTTATTATTATTTTTACTATTATTATTATTAGGTTTTATTTATTATCATTTATTTTTATTTTTCTCAATGATTTTTCTTTATGATTCCTCAAAATCGGCTGGATCAATTTTCTTCAAATTTTCGTCAGTCATCAGGCCCTATTCTATCAAGATACTGCATATTTTTTCAAGGTCATCAGGTCATTGTGACGTCATCCAGGCGCCATTTTGTGAAATCACATTGTCTGTCATATCTTCATAACGAGTCATCAAAAATGAACTATATTTGACACACATGAACTTCAGGTCAAGGTTCAACATAACATATCAACAAAATCCGCGCACGCATCATGACGCACACATATGCGCGCGTCAAAATTTTAAAATGCTCAAAATCGCTTTTTAATCAAATTAGAGCACCCGCCTCATGAACGGGAGGTCGTGGGTTCGAACCCCGGCCGAGTCAAACCAAAGACTTCAAAAATGGGACCTCCTGCCTCCTAGCCAGGCGCTCTGCATATTAGAATGGAGAAGGGTAATAATAATATATTATGTTATGCAGGGCCCGCTGGAAGAGCAGTTTGATAACTGAAGTGGCTACCCTGGGTAAATAAACGTTGTTATTTTATTATTATTATTATTATTATTATTATTATTATTATTATTAGAGTACGTTTCAGGACATTTTAAGCATTTCAAAATTTTTCTTACGTGTGCGCTCGCGCGCGCAGCGCGTACATAACGTAATAATGCCGTTTTTCGAATGGTTTGTCTTCCTGACACTATTCTTGACAATTTCCAACTATTTACAGTCATTCTCGACATTCCATAATGCCACACGCGCGCGTCAAACTTTCAAATTCGTGCGCACGTCAATGGGCATATTAAAAAAAAAAGTGATAAAAACATTCCTATCTTGAATCCACCATAGCTCGTCAGAAAGGCTTGGGACTCCCCACTTTTTTACATATTCTGAAAGCCTATAAGTTGTACATTTGAATTTCGTTCATAAAATTGGAGGTCGATCTGTCGCAACGTCCACTATTCGCATATGAACTCAAAAAAATTATTTTGAAAAAATGACGTCATAAGTTTAGTATTCATTTGACAATATATTTAACTAATAAGGGGTTGATTTCCTTCCAAATGTTGATATGTTGTAGCTAAGACAATTCTCTGCAAGTTAGGTTCCACAATTTTTCATTTCAAATACGTCATCATAGTGAAAATGGCGACATGTCAGAATTTCGTTCACATTATGAATCTACAATGACATTGTTCTTTGAGCAGTATCTCAGTTGTTTTGGTCTATTTTCTTCCACATTTTAGTATGTTATAGCTAAGACTATGAGATATCTTATCTTCCAATTTTTGATCAGATGTCGGGATCATGCCCATTTTTTAACTACAAAATGAGATTTGATAATCCCGTTTTTCGTTTACGTGTTATTTCTATGGGAAAATATTTTGGGGTAGTGGTAAAGCACCTGCCTCCCATTTCGGTGACCCAAGTTCGATCCCCGGTGGGTCCATTCCCCCAATTTTTCTTCTTTTGCCTTTCATTTTACCATCTTCTTCGACTATTATAACATAAAAAATCATAAACAATGTAATAAACTTCCTTATTTACGTGTTATGTCTATTGCAAAGTAGTGTGCAGTAGTATGTGTACAACCCTATGCGAATTGTGGTTCCCTGTCGTGTATTAAAGATATGGGCTTAATCTCCCATGTATCCTGCAATATCAAATCGCCCTCTTTTCTTTGATACAACTCTCCATCCATTGTCAACATTATCAGGATTATTATCTTCTACAAATATTCTCACATCTTACAAGGCAATTTGCCAAATGGACGAATTAAAGTTCTAGTTATTATTATTATTATCATTATTATCATTATTATTATTATTATTATTTACATTATTATTATTATTATTATTATTATTATTATTATTATTATTATTATTATTATTATTATTATTATTATTATTATTATTATTATTATTATTATTATTATTACTGTTCTTATTTATGTTCAGACCAAAGAATCAAAGTAAAGAAATCAAAAGTTTCCAAAGATTATTTATGCTAATATACAAGTATATTCATCTTCAGCTTGTTTTAAAAACTATTCTTTAGAAGCACATTTCCATTAGCCAATAACATTATAAATATGGATTGGTCATGTGTGTGACCAATTTAGTTGGGCAATATCTAAAGAACGAGAGTCATATTTGCATTAATATTTGGTGAGATGTAGGACACATACAAGTTAGCTTATGATAGGAAAAATATACATTATCTAACTTTTATTTTTCAAATTGCATAAAGTTTTTATGTTTTGGGGTCACGTGTGTGACATTAGCATTACTTAATTATGCATGTTAATTATTACATAATGCTTAGACAAATTTTATTTTTCCTTCAACTTGATTACTTGCAAAGAGACCTAGAAAATGTATGATTTTACTACATAGTGGCAACAACTATTAAAGCTCATATTTTATGACGTCAGTCTGGCTTTCCCTATACATTAGATGGTTTTTATCTTTTAAGCACTTTCGAGGAAAATTATTTATATTCACACATTGGGAGCTGAGCCTCCCTTAACAGAGATGTTTGACAAAGTTATACCCGAAATGAAGCTACGCTTACTACAATCATACAGCCCCCCCCCCCCCCCCCCTCTCCTAATCGGACAAGCACAATTTCCTTTTCATATACATATTTCTTGATATTTCAAAAGTTCTAGGTTTGGAAAGTTTCTGAAAAAAATATATAGGCTACTTTGCGTTCTTTATAACGCATTATCCACTGTTTAGTATCACTCATATTTAGGCCAGAGACGGAATAAGATTTATTTGTCTTCGCTGACAGCAGGGTAGGGTGACATGAGATGACAGAGACCGAGCACTGCCATGGGGGTATAAAAAGGGTATCCACAGGAATAGATTTTGGATTTTGCACTTCTGGAAGTTAACTTTATAAAGCATGTTTTTAGCACACAAGCAAATAATAGCACATTCAGGTTTATTATATGCATTAATAAGAACATCCCTAATAGAAGAGATTTATATTTTTTATTATGAGAGGGAACGTGGCGACCGAGCGAAATATGCCTGTGATGTAGACACCTTTGCATTCCTAAGTACAAACAGGCCAATTACTGCCTACTTATTTAAAGTTATAATTTAGATAAGAATTAGCATAGGCTAATTTAAGCGATAAAAAAATTATTGTATTTGTGTTTCTTTCCCCTCTGCCCTAACGCTCTATCTCTCTCTCTCTCTCATTCGTCCCCATATTCTACATCAAACCATACTCCCACCATCATCCTCATCATTGGTGTTCGCTGTGATTCATCCATGATTACGTAACCTAGCCAGACAGCTTCTGCATGTCATAATGATTTCCCACACATCTCTCGGTCGTTCTAATAGAAACTCACGAACGAGCTGCAGCATCCCCCCCCCCCTTCTTTCATCCACGTATTTTATAAACTGAACTTATTTGATGAATGTGCTTAATAATGCCCTTCTACCAGATTCGTATTTACTGCAGAAATCCTTGATGAGGATGACTGGATAAAATGGTAAATGAGCATTAGTGAAAACCAGGCGTCGTTCAGGATGGTCTACTACAGGTAACCCTAAAAAGGTATCATTTTCATGATTATTTTCCTTTTCTATCCGGGGATGAATCTCCATTTTGTCTCCGACTGACACGCAACCCTTGATGTTCTCGCCTAGTGCGTGGGTTCGGTATAAAGAGTTGTGACAGAGGCGCTACTATTAGGCTTGCAAGACTTCGTTGCTTCTTCTTTTTAAAATAAAACTGTAACAATAAGCCAGTTCGGGGTTAGCCTATGGTACTGAGATTGTACAAATGACCCCAAATATCCACAGATATTTTAGACATGGAGGGTCCCTTTATGTGCACTTCAGAAAAATAACTCTGGGAGTGATAGAGGTACCTCATGAATAGCTTTTGTTTCCCCCTTTAAAAAGAATACTTCCACCTGGATATCATGGAATGCACCATTAGTGCATAATTGAATAATGTTTACATGACATTCATGAGCACATATCGAATATTAGTGTCAGTGGGTTTTAGAATTTGGTACAGATGACCTTTATCTGCTCATGCTCAGATTGCATCCCCGAAATGGCTTATTAAGGAGAGGACACCGCCTACGTAAGAACTGTCGAGGATATTCGTTTTCATCTCATCCTGTTTTTCTCAGTATTTCCATGGTTTTTACAGTCCATTTATATTAAAGTATTTGCCTTTTGTTTGGTACATAAGTGAATGTACCAAATATCTTTTTTAATGGATCCTAATGTTGCACATAATTATAAGCGCGTGTTTATTGGCTCCTTTTGGGGAAGGGCTGTTTACTAATCGATATGTAAATATCTTTCTTTTTACTTTCAAACTTCGCTCAAAATTAGATGAAAATGTTTGTAGGATCATAGGAATAATTGAATATCAGTGCTAAACTAAAGTACAGAATGGAATGAAATCTTCAAAGAAGACGAAACTATAAGAGAAGAAAGGCAATAACTAAAGCAAGTTCGACGTAGTGTCTTGTGTACTCGTCACACTGTTAACGTTTATTGTTTTATGAAAATGGTTGATATTTGAGGTGGGGTCAACTGGTAAGTAAATATCTATTTTATTTCAAAGATACTAATTAGAATTTTCAAGTGAACACATTGCGTGTAGTTCCGGTAAAATTTATATTTATGTGGTAAAATAAATTGACTTGATATCTTTTAAAATGTCAATTTCGGACAGATACACTTAAAATTTGAGCTATATTTCCTTCCTTACATTCGTCTTTAACACTTTGTATCTATTTCCTTTTGTTTTTTAATTTCATAAGAATTGTTATTTTTCACCAGCTTTCTTTATCTAGTAATAAAACAATCGTAAAAAGACATGACGGTCGTTTACGATAACATCAATACATGATTAAAAGATTCCTTCCGTATAGATTTATGAATTTATAGTAACATTATGAGGAATATATTTAGACAAAAGTTTATTTAGCTAAACGTATAACAGCCTAGATCTAAATGTATGTAAGTAAGAGCATTTGCGTTGTTCATAATACAATCGTTGGAGGGTTTAGGATTTAGGGGGAGGGGGCACAACCACAAGCGGTCCTTGCCCCCTTCTTTTTGAAGCCCAAGTTGCATAATTCTAGTACACATCTCCAAGAATTTGTCCTTTTGAGGTGATGCCCTCTCTTATTTCTTTTCTTACTTTCTTAGCAGAAAGGTACCCCATGTCAAATTATTATAGATTACGTCATTATCATGTAATGAGCATTATGAAAGTGATAGAGTACAAGAAAAATGGAAGAATCCAGAATAAGGAGCCAATGAACGGCACGAGAGGATTATCAAAAGAGCTTGAATATATTAGAAATAAGAGTACAATAAAATCTTTAATAGAAGAAGTGATCTGAAAGAAACTGGGTGTGCTAAGAAATATTGAAATTCCTTATGAAGATTGAGGATGGAAAAAAAAATTACAACCAAGGAATAAGGCAGATTCAAAAAGAAAATGCAAGTAATTTATTTTCGATTCCTCTTCAAATTCCAGAATTGATTTATATAATGGATTAAGTGATTGATTAAAACGGCAAACGCGATTTTTATTGTCTATTCCCCGGAATCCATTTATCATGCAACGTTTTCCTGTCAGGCAATCCCAGCCAGGCTTAGGGACGGGGTTGACGTTTCTAAAGGGGCAACAAGATTTCGGCGACGCAGTCATCAGGTCATGTCCTATATACGAGTGCCTTTTCGACTGAATAGGTTGAGAAAGAAATGCTGCCCTCTCTATCAACTAGGCCGTGTTTGGGCAAAAATCTTTTACCGATCAGGATCACCCATGCAATAGTGACGCAGGTATGATTTTGATTTTGATTGGCTATCTTAGTCACCGTTTATAGCACGAGAAAAAGTCTTAACGTGCACCTTGCGGCAGGTTTTGTCTATCTTCAGCGGATGTGAAGTCCCTTCGACAGAAAGATGGAAATAGCTGTAACAGACTTCCAATTCTGTGATCATAATTGATTAATGGGAAATACATTTCATTTAGCACTGAGGAAATACACACGGAAAGTCTTGTGGGACAGCTTTCAACGTGTAGGCAGATAGATTGAAAATGCACAGATTATGTATGATTTCACAAAAATATACAAGATTTTAAAACATTTCAAAATTATATAGGGCTCTGTCGCCACAGCGTTGATCTCCCCCACTGAGTGAACTCCTTATCTCAACTGCGTTCATAAATGTAGTTCGGGAAGTTGTTTTTGAAGATTGAAATCAATATCTGTATAATCAACATGAATGATTCTCACTTGTATGGACAGTAGTTATATATTTCCATAATGCACATGACACAACTCACCAGGGAAGACTATGGCCTGTGTCCACATCATGGGCGGTAATCGTGACGTAACTCTATTCATCATGGGGGGACGACACAATAGCCGTCCCCCCCCCCCCCCATGAACAATAGATTCTCTACTCGGATTGACGCCCATGGTCCACATGATCCATGATTTCTTTCCTCAAAATTAGGCTGCTCTGAGCAACAAAATTAATGACAAGTAAAATTGTCGACATAGCACTATTCTGCAAACTATGAGTGGCAACTTCATCAGTGGTCACACAGAAAAAATTGATGTTGGGTAATTTTTTTGATGATTATATCAATGCACTATGCACCTTACTTTCACAGAATATTGAAGGCATGGGGCGAGTCATTGATTGATAAGGCCATTCTTACAAAATGGACTAAAGGTCATTATCTTTTGTGTTGTATCAATCATCAGCGTGACCCTGACTCCATACACTTCCGGTGGCGGGAAACGATAATGATAGATTGCTCACTGACTTCCTTCCAACGATCATCCTTCACGATAGCTCGACTTATCGATCACATCACTTTAACAGTCTGTATACAGCTACAGGCATGTACCAAGGCTCATGAAGTCTCTGTGCTCCGGTATGAAAATGCCAATTAATATGCTGAAGAAATATCATGAACGCTTTTTGGCGTTCAATCAGCGATATTGATAGATGATATTTACATACACTATATACATAGGCATGCATCCTTATAATTTGGTTATATGGTAATTTGTATAATATTTTAATGATATCACAATTATAATGATAATAGATCGTTTTTTCTGCTGGTACTAAACGCATACTGATAACTCATCACCCATTCTCAAGCACCATCAGTGATTTTAAGAGAAAAAAAATACATTAATTTTGCAAGAGAGATAAAGACTGAGATGTGGGAGAAAGTCAGAGAAAGAGGGAGAGAAAGAGAGAGAGAGAGAGAGAGAGAGAGAGAGAGAAGATGGGAGATTTCAGAGTTTCGTAGAAATTTCCCATTTAGTTAGAACAGAGAGCATTAAAAAATCCTAATACATAATTGAGCCGTTTCTGTATTTCCGAGCTGCATGCAAATAACACGTGACTTCTACTTCCTCTACGAGTTCTGGTAACAGGCATAGAAGTACTATTTCTGCAACTATTATTATACCATGGTAATTTCTTCTACTTCCACAATACTGCAGGAAAAAATACTGTTAAATCGACTTCTGCTGTCTCACCTAGCAAGACGAATATAGTTTGTTGATTGTGTTGTAACGGTAATACAATCCTGATTGTGAACATGTACTTACCTGCATGTTGCATAATTTGTGACATTTTGACCGGGGCAAAATAAGGACAGAAAATGGTCTACGAACTTACTGGTAGTCTAACCTTCCATTGAGTAATATTAGATTATATTGATGAGAACTAGAAAAGGTTAATCGTTATTCACTCCAGCGTCCCCCCCCCCCCATACACAAACCCAAATACACGCACAAGCCCCAAGGAAACCAACATCTTGTTCCTCTTTCATTCTTTCATTTTGTTGTCCCCCTTCAGTCTCTTACTCGCTCCCTGTCGTTTCCTCTCTTATTCTGCTCTCTCTCTCTCTCTCTCTCTCTCTCTCATGCTCAGAATGCAGTCCTGCCTTTGTTTTAAATATGTACCGCATTATATACTTGGTGAAAATTGTTTAAACCCAAGTGATTTAAGTACCTTTTTAATAGCACGTTAAGCGTGACGGCTTATTAAGAAAAGGATTTTTTTCTTCAAAAGGAAAAGTACTCAAAGATACGAGCTACAGTATTAAGCAGTATTATAGGGCCTTCGAACCCAATGAATCCCACTTTCGATTTCCCTTTTAGTTCAGAACTATATCGAATTGAGTGAAACGTTGCATTATATAATTAACTTTCATGATCTATCCCTACAAATGTTTTATGATGATAAATGTATCAATGTCTGATTTTAAACATACAAATAATCTATAAGAAGGTTCCTACACAAAGTATGGCTTCATCGGATGAAACAGGGCATAACTAATTAGTTGGTTTCTCTTTTGTCTTTATACCACATTTCATTGCAAACTATTGTTGTCATGATAAACATCAAAACTAGATTTTGGGTTTATTCTTTATAATAGCTAGTGTCGCGATTGCTAATTAGATTCATGTATTATTTTTTTATATCATCATTAATGGTACGAGATGTAGAGTACAAGCAAAATTCAATCGTTAAACAATCAATGAGAAATTATTGTAATGAAACATTTTTGATTTTGGTAAATCATTGTAAAGAATGTGTAATGAAGAACAAACTTACGATCGATAGCCAAGCAACTTGATGGCCAGTCAACACCGCATAATGTAACACATGACTTTCTGTGATATTGTTAGTTGGTCTGTCAAAAATGGGAGGAGTGATTTAATGTTTGAAAATTGCGAAAGTCTACGATCCCTCCGAAGTCAACGTACATAAGGGCGCGTTGTGGACGGGGGGGGGGGGGGGGGGTGGTTAGCCATTTGTTTGTACCTGAATCCGCCAATAAATAGAATGAAAGGGGAAAATTCACATCATTAAACATATTGTTGTTTTCTTCCCACACGCACCTGATCATTCAAGTAATGACTTGAAAAGGAAAGTAAAGGACCCCATTGGAAATAAGCCATTTCGGCTTTCATGGGCTATCCTGTCATGGTACCTGGTTATGTTTGTATTGCAGTATACCTGACGAATAAAATCACATCAAATCAAATCAAATCAGACTGAAATCAGACTTCACTTCGGTGACACAAAAAGGTAGATAGAAACGTTATCTTTCTTATTCAGACATTAGTTCGAAAGAAATACGAAGTATTTATGTAATGTTCTTCTTTATTTAAAAGGTGGTTGGAAGGATACCATTTATTTTTATTAGAGGGCTGAACACTTTTGAAGATTGGTTAAAACATGGTAATACCATGGTAATGTATTTTATCGTTCGTCTAATGTGTTCAATCTATTTCATATTGATATAGTATTATAGGCTTTTGTGCTCTTTGGAACAAATGAGATATGAAATAAAATAATTGTGCCCTGGAAAAAGAATTATTTTCATACTGCATTAGTTCTATTTCTGATATAAGTGTTAACTTATACAGCTTCTGTTGAATTGAAATCCTTCTTATGTATTTTGAACTAGATCAAGCAGATGGCACTGAAGATTAAAATGTTGTAAGGATTCCGAAAAGAGAAACTGAAGCCATTTTAATCCTCTGTCTCTGTCTCTGTCTGTCTCTGTCTCTGTCTCTCTCTGTCTCTGTCTCTGTCTCTCTCTGTCTCTGTCTCTCTGTCTCTCTTTCTGTCTCTGTCTCTGTTTTATTTTTAATAAATAATTGTCTCATTAATTTCGTTAGTTTGAAAGAATAGCTCTGCGTTTCTTAAGAGTTTGCTTATGGTATAACTATTACTTTTATTACTTTTACTACGGAACATCAGGTTGTAATCTCTTAAATTATTTTGTTTTAGATTCAATTTACATAAAATGTCATCAGTTTTAATCTAATTTTGTCCTCACGCATGTTACTTCTTGAAATCCACATTTATCATCAAGATATTAATGATCTTAAGCTGTTGATTTCAAAAGCTCATGCTCCATTTCTAAAACCATTTCATCTTTTTTTTCATATTTCGGAATTTAAAGTATTATTTACCACCTTCATATTGAGTTCCAATCTACATAACACAATCTTTCATTATCTTACTGCACACAATAATGATATTATCATGATATTCCTATTTGATCTTACACGATCCATCTGTGTTTCTCTCTTTGTTCATAAAATTCATACCTGCAGTAGAATCGACGACTGTACAGTAGTTTTGTTTATGATACGCATTGTTTCTTTCATAAATGCTTTCTTCTATATAGCTTGATTACTTAAGAGAGGTACACTGCAGGAATTATTGCATTTCGAATGCTTCTTTTGTCACCTTTACAGGACATCTCAGACCATCAAAAACATTTTAGGAGTCCACGATGGACATGTTGGTCTTCATGCAGGGCTTGATATTAAGCCTGTTTTTCCAAACTGTTCTTTTTTGTAATTTTTTAGTTTGACTTTTCTCCTTGATCTATTAAATTTGTATACAAAATGATCTATAAAAAATGTTTTCTTCTCTATGAATAGAACCTTGACCTTATCTTCATTTCCTGAAAACATATTTAAATCTTGTCAGCAGGGGCGTCGCTACACCACTGGGGCTGTCCGACCAAATGTGCTCACAGGTTAGGTGAAAAATATCCCTAAAACAAAAGCCAACTAAAATCGCCGACAGGCTTTAAAGTGGTTGTCAGATTTTGAAATATTCAAAAATTTTCCCAACAAGCAAGAAAAACAGAGGGGGTTATCAATTTTTAAGATTTGCCTAAAGCCTATTAAAATTCTTAATTTGTCAATATAAATGTTTTAATGGGGATGTGATATCCCCATCACCCCCTTCTAGCGACTTGTATTGTGCATGGCAGTCATTCTGACGTTAGTAACCATACTTGCTTGCGTCACGTCTCTCTATACTCATTCAAAACAATGATGTTAGTGTCAATTTATCATGGCGGAACTCTTCCTATCCTAATTGAGAGGAAGTTATAGATGCAACCTCGATATGCTTCTTGACTTCTATCTCCTTAAATCATTAACTTTCCTTTCAATTTCCTCCGCCAGTAATCTTTCTATTGTCGTCTCTAAACCTTTAATGACGGTTGCCACATTTTCTTTGTCTGGTAATCTGAAAGGGTTCATGAATGAATTAGCACCCATTGCGATGAACAAGCACATCGCTTCAGCTAAATATCTATCCCTACAGAAAAAAAGGCTTGCGCCTTAATATTATGAACAGCTGCGTATACCAATCGATGTTTATCGATCATTGATGTTGGTATGGTAATCGAGATAAGTTTTGACTTATTCCTCACTATGTTTTGAAAAGCTTAGGAAGATTATGAAGTCAATCGATGAAGCAATTCCATCCGACATAATAGAAACTTAAAGGAACTTCAAAACTATTCAAAGGCATTTTTAATGAACTATGAAGACGTCTGCTTTGAGAATTATGTTTTATACTAATTTAAATGACGAACAGACGATTGGTTGATCTTGATTCTAATAGTACCGGTATACAAAATGTTATTGTTTAAAACATTAAAATTGTAATTCCCAATTGCGAAAACAAGCAAAAGTTATTCAGCTAAAAATGGCGTTGACGTTAATTTTATTTTTGTATGCAACGCTGCGGCGTTTATTCTGTCTCCACAACTCTAATCAGAATATATTCTAAAAACAAATTCACTATCATTTTTTGTGTGTTTACGGTCTTTGTTATATCGCATATAAATGTATTGGCAAACATAAAAACGCGGCATCAGAGTTCACTTAATGGAAACAGAATATTTTAACTTCTTGCTTGCTGTTCACTAATACAATAAATAGCATTTTGAACCGATTGGATTGTGTACTATGTCATTTCAAAATGTAAAATGAAGTTACGTTGTAGTGAAGTTTAAATCTCACAGAAGATTTTCAGGTCTGTCCCTAACTTCCCATTTTCCCATTATCCTTCTTTTCTCTCACATCTGCTTTCAATGAAATGCAAAATAAATATAAGGATTTACTACCGTATACCAACCATGGCATTGTAGCTATGAAAGACTTCACTTGAGACAACCGAAACCATCTGATTTTGGAATTGTAGTGGGACAGTATTCGAAAGTCTTTGTTTAGAGAGGATAAAGAAGAGGCTTCTATATAATGAACCGCCCAAGGGTAATACTGTCTTCTGTATAATTTTTTGTAAAACAGCTCAAAAGATTCATCGGATGGTCCCTAAGTTTAATTTGATTCTGATGGTGGCCCTTTTTTCTTAAACGAGGGGGTGTCTTCTTTGGAACAGTTCAAATTTTGCAGTATTTTGAACGATATTGTCTGGGGGAGGGGATCTCATCGTTTCCTCTCCCCCGGGGGTGTCGATTCGTGTTCATGATTGCGGGGGGGGGGGGGTAACCGGCGAGGGAGCGAAGCCAGTGGCGTATCTAGGGATTATGGCGCCCGGGGAAACAATGAAATTACTCCCCCCCCCCCCCCCCCCCGAGTACCCAAACTTATCTACATTATATATTGTACACGCGAGGGAGCAAAGCGACCGAGCGGCAAATTTTTCAGTTTTTAACCCTAAAAAACGCAATTTCTTGTGCATTTTACCCAGGAAATTTTGCAATTGACCACCACAATTGAGCGGTAGAGAAGCTCGAATTTTATACACTGGTAAACGGTTTTTTATTCACTCACTTCTACAATTGGGAGCAAAACTAACGAAAACCATATAGGCTTAAGAAAGAGTCCAGAAATTCAGCAAGGCTATACCTGAAGTTGAGATTTCTTTCAAAAGTAGAACCTTTGCAAATGCTGTTTTATACACTTTATCCTATATTGGGGCGCAATATTTAGCAGGAGTTATATGAAACTTACATGATATAGCGAGCAAAGCAATTACGTCTTTATTTTTTTCAAATTTTGAACCCTTTGAGCTATGTAAGAACTATATACTGAGGGCGCGAGATTACGAGATCCTGAAAGAAAATAATTATCCGAGGGAGCAAAGCGACCGAGCTTTGGAAATTTTTCGCATTTCAAACCTTCAAAAACTAGATTTCAAGTGCATTTACCCTGCGGATTTGGGGGCGCATAATCCGTAAGGATTATGATTTCTTTTTCCCCCCTTTGCGATTTTTGCGCCCCCTTCCAAGTGCCAGCCGGGACACGTGCCCCCTGGCCTCGAGATACGCCACTGAGCGAAGCGACCGAGCGGGGAGGGTGCAGGACGGGGGTATCCCCCTCCAACACCATGGACTTTTTCAAAAATCTGTCTATATAAAACTGGCATTTTAGAGCATCCCAAAATGGTTCTTAATGAAAAGAAGGAATGCACGGATCTATACGCCAATGGACGGAACTCCTTAATTAATAATAATAATATATCGGATTTTATTGAGCTAAAAACTATCAAAACAAGGACAAACGGTCCAAAGGCCGATATTTGTCTTGTGTACAAATTAAAATTGCATACATGTGCAAATGAAGATCATATGGTAAATACAATAAAAATAATGAATTACAGTAAATGAAATAGCTACAGTATAACATGTGACAGTACATTGAGTTACTCCCAAGTAGTAGAGAAAGAAAGAGAGGAGAAGAGAACACAAGCTAGGAAGAAGGGGAGTAACTATCAAGTAATTAAAAAAAGAAGGATAAATACAAGTACATGTATAAAGTGTAAAGTGTTAACTATATAAAAGAATCGTTGGAACCAAGCACATAGTGAGATTTCATGCCGAAATAGCATATTTACCATAACATAATTATTGCAAGGAGAACATGTATACATTGTAGTACATGTACTGCATTAATATCATACTATACATGTACTTTACATTAAGCTACCCCAAGAGGTCAAAGAATTATGAGAAGGGAAGAAATAGCAAAACAAGAAGGAAATAGGGAGAGGGAGGAGGAGAGGGGAGAGAAAGAGGAGGGAGAGAGAGAAAAAAAGGGGGGGGGGGTAGTTAAGTAGCACATTCAGCAGCAAATTAATATATTGCAAAGATATAACATACCAGGTTCAATGTATGTAATTCCATAAGAGTAAAGCATTAGAAGAGAAGACAGAATTAGGGTAAGAAAGAAAGAGGAATGGAGGGAGAGAGGGAGAGAGTGGGAATAACAATACAATCTGTAAAAACTGAAATTACACAAAATTGAATTTGTAGATACATGTAATATTGCAGTGAAACCCAAATGAAATTATGATTATGATTACATGAGAGAAGTGGCATCTTACATTGCTGTCATCCATCCACAAGGATGGGAACATTCAAGTACTCAAAATATTGCAGATAATCAACATACCTGTATTTACCATATATATTGCAAAGAAAATATGTACATTATAGTACATTACTGAATTAATGTCAGACTATACTTGTACTTTACATTAAGCTACCCCAAGAGGTTGAAAGATTATGAGAAGGGGAGAAATAGTAAAACAAGAAGGAAATAGGGAGAGTAAGAAGGAGAGGGGAGAGAAAGAGATGGAGGGAAAAAAGGGGGGTAGTTAAGTAGCACATTCAGCAAGTAAATATATATATTGCAAAAATATATGACAGGTTCGAATCCCGCTGGTTCCAATTTTTTCTGACTTGTGTTTTTCATTACAGATCGAGTATACGATCTTTAACACTGGGAGTAATATGCCGAAAGATTTGTTTACAAATTAAAAATTCCTCCCCAGTCAAGCTTCTTCGTTTACTAACCATTGTCTACGGCGGACCGTTTGAATATTAATGAGTCAGAAAGAAGAGGATCTTGGGTATTTGATTCTAGTTCATCGTGACTTGGCCGTGAACCAGAATAGCCTGGTGGTTAAGTCGCTGCCCGGCAAGCAGTAGATGACAGGTTCGAATCCCGCTGGTTCCAATTTTTTCTGACTTGTGTTTTTCATTACAGATCGAGTATACGATCTTTAACACTGGGAGTAATATGCCGAAAGATTTGTTTCCAAATTAAAAATTCCTCCCCAGTCAAGCTTCTTCGTTTGCAAAAATATAGCATAACCTGTTCATTGTATGTAATTCCCAAGGAGTAAAATATTAAGAGAGAAAATATAATCAGGGTAAGAAAGAGAGAGGAATGGAGAGAGAGAGGGGGAGAGAGGGGAATAACAATACAATCTGTATAATTTGAAATTACACAAAATTAAATTTGTAGTTATTATTGCACTGAAACCTAAATACAAATATGATAATTTGAAAGAAGTGGCATCTTACACAAGTTTTAAAGTGTTGATTATCTTCACTGCCTGTGGTATGAAAGAGTTTTGGTATCTGGAAGTACGGCAAGGTTGTTGGCGTAAGGAATCACTATTTCTCAATTGACGAAAGTTGGGTATAGAGAATCCCTACGTGGGGGAAGCATGGACACATGCCTAGATTGTAAGAATGACTTAACAAAGTTCATAAGTAATTGTTGTCGTCTATCTGCGAGAGTGGGAATATCCAAACACTCAAGAGCATGAAGATAATCAACATAGTTACTATATCCTAGCAGTATACGACAAGCCCTTTTTTGGACTCGTTCATTCTTATCCGATTGTTGAGCGGTAAGAGAAGATGACCACACTGGTGAGGCATATTCAACTAACGGCCTAATGTACATGCTATAAATAGCAACTAAATCATCCCTTGGGGTGTTTCTTAAGTACACAAAGCATATACAATCGTCGAGATGCTTGTTTGACAGCATTATCAATATGCATATCCCAATTCATGTTAGATTGTAAGTACACACCCAATAACTTAATGAACTCAGTGGACTGGAGAACATCATCACCAGTGCTGATCTCAGGCATGTCAATCTGGTTCCTAAGGAAAGAGATATGCATTACTTTACACTTTTCTGGTTTGGGGGTCATTTGATTACCAGCAGAACATTCAGTAATCAATGACATATGGTCTTCCAAGGTAGAAGGTTGAGACTTGTGTCTTATTTCAGCAACACTTAAATCATCCACATATTTCCATCTTGAATATAACAATGCGAGCGAACGAATTTTCTTTGATATTTTCCCATTGAAAGTATGGCATTTCTTATATCCTTATATACTTCTAATCATGAAAGATTGTGGTGGTATTTCAAGATCAAACATGATAATACAGGCCATCCCCCACCTCAAATTTTTGGGAGGATATATACCCCCCGTCCCCCCGGGATCGACATCCATGCTTTCCCCTTCTCTCTCCTAGTTGTTTCTTTTCTCTTTTTTCTTTTCATTTTATTGTTTATTTTCATATATTTATTGCTTGCTTGTCACGATTTGTGAGCTGAATCAGTGGCGTATCCACCATAGAGTGGATCCGGTGTAAGCCCCTGCTTGATGAGGAAAAAAAACTTGCAATGAGTCTATGCCTCACTACCTCCGACAGCCCTGTCTATACTCCCCATCATCCACCCCTACCCCCCCCCCCCCCTTCCGTCGAGAAAGAATTTCGCCTTCCTGGTTGAATGACTGTTTTCTAAATTTAATAGACCGCTTCATGCAAACAAAATATCTTATTTCGACATATACGTTTGGATTGTTATTAAATAGTCATCAACTTTGAAAATAAATTGTCTGTTTCTCAGATCTGGTTGTATCTTATTTCGAATACACAAACAAAATTGATTGTGACTATTCTCTATGTATGTACAGACACAGGGTTACTTGGTTTTGACAGTCAAGTTTGGTGGTTATAGATATCGAGATATTAACTCTATTGATCGACAGGCATTGAATGAGATATAGAAATACATTACAATAACCGGGTTTCAATGTGATAATGTGGCTAGTTTATATCAAGCATACCGAACCAAAATCTGCTGGGGTTAGTGATCTGGTAACAAGTAAAATTTCATTGAAAATGTGATGTCTGGACCTTGTGTAAATGCGCGGATAGCTTTCGTGATACCCAAAATAATCGTATTATAATCAGTTAGGAGCTTAAGAAATTCACAACAAATAGTGTCTATGACTAAATATTAAAGAGACTTTGATACAAAGTAAACATATGTTCTGGTTTTGATTGTGCATAACATATCTCTACAGGAAGTTCACTTTTGGTTTGAGTGTCGATGACAAATAAAACGGTTCCAGTCTGATGGCAAAGACACACATCATCCCACGTGTGTATGATGGAGAGCCCCCCTCCCTCCTTTCTATCTCGACAGTCAGTGGAAGGTTATCTAAACGAGGCGGTTCTCATCTACACTGGTTATTTAACTTCCCAGTGTTATTTATCACTGAACTGGGCCCCAAATGAGAGCTTTTGATAAAACCCCATTGGAGATGAGATTCGTGAAAAAACCGGCGTTACGGTGGGTTACTTTGAATTGGGATGCAACCAAGCGGCGCCACTGGCAGTTACCCGCGGCAACTTGCCTAGAGCCCTGTAGGCTGCCATCTAACTCAATCCTGTTGGGCTTTGGCGTTCATAGACGCACACACCCAAATTTAGCGACAAAATACCATAAATCTTAATCTGCCAGTTCTTCAATAATGGCATACATAGGATTCTTTATTTAGTGATGCACACACAATCATAATGAGGGTAATGATGCTGGGTTGAAATTTTTGCGTTATTTGTTTCTTCCCGCCAACGAACTATGCTCAACGGAGGTTAAATCGAGAATGGTACTGGGGACAGTCCGCGCGTACCGTACTACATTTTCATGAAGAAAAGTTCGCAGCATCGAATGAACATGAGTTTGACCCCGGCGTGTTGCGTCTTATTGATGGACTACTTTTATTCAGACTACCATGGCGGATCTCCCATCAACTTGTTATCATTCAGGGTATGTGTAATTCTATTCTAGGGATATTTTCTTTAATATACATATTTGAACGCAGTAGAGGAAATGGTATTCAAAATAATCTCATCAACATGTCCAATAATATCGTAAAAAAGGGTGTTTGTCTCATAACTTTGGTGGAGATGTAGAAAAAGGGAAAAAGGCCATCTTCCAAGATATTGGTTGTATTTGATGTGGATTTGTATTACATTCTGAGGATGTTTAGTCATGATTTCTAAAAAAACTAATGCGACACCAGAATGCCAGTAATTGTATGTATGTTTTTCATGCAGAAGGATGCAAATATTCCGAAACCTCAAAAAGCTTATAATCATATAATTGTTTTATCCATTACTTTAAATGGATGACAGATGTAAATTATTAAATGATTGGTTTTGTGACAAAATGTGTTATGCTGAATGATACAAAGCAAAAACAGCTTTATGCACTCTTCACGCACGAAATATTTCCTTAAAACGATATGCCGCAAAAAAACAAAACAAAGGACAATACGTTTTATTCGAATTATGTATTCCGCATTAGTATCACGTGCATTTAGGGTTAAAGGGCATTTTATAAATGGCAGAGTCAAAATCATACAAAAATCGGGGAAGATCATGATTCATCATTTTGATATTTAGACAAATATTCGAAACAGATTTCCTCGAAATCTACAGCATGAATATATAACAACAGTGAATAAGTTCGTCAAAATCTTTTGCTTAGTTTGCTTATTATTCCAATATTTTAGAGAGATTTTTTTTTTTTTTTTTGGGGGGGGGGGGGGAGGCGAGGGTTTTTTACCAGGACGTTACACGGACTAATCAAAAAGCGATATGTAAGATGTCTAAAGGGGCAATACTATGACATCTTAAAGTTGAGTTATGGTAACATCATTGTTTTTTATCTCATATTACCACTGCTATTGGTATTTCCTAACACTTCTGGCAAGATTTAAGCTATACCACCCAGGACAGAACCCCCATTTCACATTTTACAGATCAGTGGAATAATATGCAGAAATGCGTGGCATAATATCAAACGGAGTTACGTGTTTGTGTTGGTTAAGCCTATAACTGATAACTTTAGTTATTTTCTCTTTCCAGTGGTATAGTAACGTATTTATTTGTGCTTTTTTGTTAACTATCTCACATCTCACATGTGATCTTCACATGACTTATATATGTACGCTCAGTGCCATTATGATATATTATAAAACACTTTGTTTGTTTGACGGACTCTATACTTTTGCTTGCACCTTCATATGCATCTTATCATAGCTCTCTTCTGGTGCCGAGAGAGATGATGATGCAGTGTTCATCAAGATGGATATTTCAAGTACATCTTCTGAATAGACCCTTAAGCGCTATTCGAATATGCTTCTGCATAATGCTTGTCTTAAAATAATGATTTCGATTTCTCTTCTGTGTCATAGCCTTCCCAAGTCTATATTCACTTGACACAAGGCAATGAGCTCATCATGCAGGTATATGCACCTTCTGATAATTAGAAAAATAATCCTGTCCTTCCATTTTACTCTCTCTTTTCCCTTTTCTTCTAGAAGCAGAATTGGTTAACATGCTGTTGTGTATCATTTTGAAACTAAAAACTACATGTATACTGTTGTGAATAGGGCGTGGTCTTGTGGACACAGCTTCCAAGACAGATGCAACGTATTCATAAAAAGAGGTTTGAGCTTTATTAACAGTAAATGTAAATGTGAACAAATCGCCTAAAATTTAAAATCCAGTACTCACGCACGTATGATGACTTTCTGATCATATGGGATTCAATTGAGAATAATCTTTACGATTTCAAGGGATATCGTATTTTCGTTATATTCTGTTTCATTTTAGAACTGTGACTGAAGCATGAAAGATATAAAGTAAATTATAATTTGCTTTGTGAACACAGGTACAATTATAACCAAAAAAACCCAAGATGGTTGTTATAATGACTAATCATGTCAGACATTCTTTTTATCAGGATGACATCGCATAAAATGAACCGTACTGAAAACAGTCTTCATCTCGATTATGATCACTTGAAGAGGATTTGGAATGAAAATTGATATATAGTCTACAATGATTATGTTCATTTATAGAGGTTTTATGTTGTTTGATTCTTAATGAGAATAACAAGAATGTCTAGAAGCCTGTCACCTGTCGTTCAGGCCATGGAAACTATGGTTTTCCTGTCACATTTTAAAGAAAGATAATGTCCGGAAAGAACGATAGAATGCAAAAGTAAGTAATCCTGGAGTTTGACAAACGTTCTTTTTTGAGGATACAAGTTATACTACCTCGAATGCAGACAAAGAGATTTGAGTTGATCTTGGAGTAAAGCACGCTTCATGCATGTGTAGGAATCCAAGCTAATGCAGCCGGCGGCTATGGCAGTGCACCACGCTCTACATTCCCCGTCTCCCATCCCCTAAACTTGAACTCCCGTATCGAAACACTTGTGAAACCATGTCATGCATAATATAATCAGAGGTAAAGGCATAATAATCACAAACACCATTCAAAGTTCTACAGTGTGTGTTGAAGAAATTCTTAGGTGACGTAGTGTTGGTAACATAGGAATCGACACCAACAGATTTGTCATCCTAAACATGATTTTTTTTTTAAGTTTTACTTTTAAAGTTCTGATAAACTTGATGGGAAAGTACAGAATTTGCATCTTCGATTCTGAAAGTTAAATCCTATAGACGTACCGTGGCGTATCGTAGCTTTATGGGAAGACCATTTTCAGAAAACTACGACTATGAGTTATCAAAATTAAGAGACTAAAGTTATTTCTCGTTGGCCATCGAATGCTTTGTGAGAGGCATCATTATAGCGTGGAAGTTAAAATCCTATCTGGTGTCTGAGATGGTATATCGTGACGTATCGTGGCTTATCGTAACTTTGTGGGAAGACCATTTTCAGAAAACTACGACTATGAGTTATCAAAATAAAGAGACTAAAGTTATTTCTCGTTGGCCATCGAATGCTTTGTGAAACGTATCAATGCAAAGTCAAGAAACCAACCCTTTCACAATCTTCTCCAGACGTAGATTTGCATATAGATAGGACTTGTCTAAAGGCAAAAACTAAAACGACCCTCAATTCACAAGATATCGTAGCTTCTCGAAATTGTCGATCAGCTGACATTGCGTTCTCTCTCGCCACAGAAATAGATTAAGACGCATATACATTTCTATCGATACTAACACCTCTTCGCCAATTTTTTTTTTGATTTTTTGTCTTTATTATGCTATAGAAAAATCTATATTTATATCGATTTCGTTAGATTTCTTTTCACTTATTCTTTCGCAGATTAAGGTCAAGAGAAGGGCAGATAGAGAGAGGAGAATAAGGGCAAAACCTATACATAAATAGTATTGAGTGCCAAACGATTTCGTCACCTGAAGGCAGCGCTCATTTTCTGTCCATTCACGCGCAGCAGAAGTTTTGCCCGCGGAGTATTTCATCAGACTTGTGGAAGACTTTATGCAAACGAACCACTCTCCCATGCAGCTTCACTTGCTTCGGATAGCAAAGTATCTTAAGCACTAGTTTTAATTATAGATATGACCAAAGGATATTCAGTTCGGAAACAACTTTAGTTGGAATTGCTGGGGGTATTTTCAAGTACATTCGGAGGATTCCTTATCCTTGTTCTGGCTGTTGCTTCTGCATAGTGCTTAACATTGCCGAAGTCGAAATCACAGTCATTACCATTACTTTGAAATATGCGGTGTTAATACATTGAATGGCTTACAACGTTTTTGCATACTGGTATTTGGAGAAAGGATGATGGATGGATTGAAGGGGACGGGCATCCACAATTCAAAATTTCTGTCGACATACATTTTTTACTTCAACTTGCTTGCTTGATGAAATATTTCGGAAGACTTGTCGACAAATTTTGATCCCACATCGAACTCATTCAAAAAGTTCTAACAAAGCCGTTGACGCATGATTAGGGACTGACTGATAAGTTCGATTCAGAAATTAATGATAAATCTGAATGAATTTGACATCCGACGTAACATTTTCATACAAAGTGTTTAGGTCTATGTGATCAATTCACAAAATATTGCAGGTCGTTGTGCTCCTTGATGTTTTTTTAAGCACTCATTAGTAATTTCATTAGTATCCTTTATTTTGATTCAAGGGCAAAATCAGTTACCATTTTGTAGCTTGTAATTTGGATCTCTCCTCATCATGACTGCCATGCAGTATTGCGTTATAGACCTACCGTATATACACTAGTCATGGTATACAAAAGCGTTCATATTTGATGAGATGGAAAACGTGTATCCTTGATTTTCAACTTCAGGGTTATTTGAAGCATAAATTATGAGCATGAATATCAGCACTGTTCCATTGAATCAAGCGAGTTGTCGAATATAAGTTTAACAAATCAATGCAAAAATTGTTTTTTTATAATGTTTTACAATAATTCTTGAGTAGACCATGACTATTCTAAACTTGCTATAGGCTCCTTAAGGGGATGACACCCATGCGTACTTACACGCGAAATGGATGTGAAGGGGGGAATCCTCTGATCTCTACGTGAAAAAAAAATATCAGTGACGGAATCCCTGTTTTAGTCCCAGGAGATAATGGTTACGATCCCTGGTAATGGTGACTTGAGTAAGCTAAGCTATATTTAATATTTATTCAAGATACATGTTTTGATCTTTTCTTTTGGACCGCTTTTAATCTTATTGATGATTCATCCAGGTCCAGATAATGTAATTAAATATACATGCTAATTCAGTCCCATCCTCCCCCTTCTTTCTCTCTATCATTTATATATGTATTATGTATTTATAACAGCTATGTTTCGATTGAACGTCATACCTTTTGTATAATTGCTTATATTCCAAGCTTATATCATAATTTGTAATTATTATCATTTTGTAATTATTTTGTGATTACTAGTGATGGTAATAGCAATGCTGTCATATCATCTTCCCTTAAAGTGATACGCATGAAATTGACGACTTACCCGGCAATCCTTTTCACCATTGATGGCGTTGTACAATTTGAATATTTTAGTCATCAGACGATAAACAATATTTTGCATTAGTGATGTAGATTACTCGGCGTCACGAAATGAATTAGCCAAGGCCAATATGCTATCAAATTGAGCTCTCCCCTAACTAATTTCTGATAGTCATCTTATCATATGACCGATGAGAAGTATATATATATAGTAAAACACAAATTATGCTAGTCAAGCTCAGATCATCTATCCACTCATTGACTGTGTATGTGAATGTAAAGCTATTGTTAGGTTTATTTTATTGTGACATCCATGCGGGATTAGTCTCAATATAATTACCTTCTTTTCATTTGTTATTCATGTATTGTATTTCTCAATGAAAGATTATAGAGCATTTGGAAATACTAATCGCGGAAGTAATTTGAGTAATAATATCAATCATATAGTATTATAAAAAAAACATAGTCAGGTTACCTTGACAACATTATGTTAGCAATGGAGCTCAAATGGAGTGTAAATATTTACAGAGCATTGTTGTTTCGTATATATCATTAACATTATTGATGTAACAGCACAATATTACAGTCTCTTCTTCATTTTGATATATTTCATACAGGCTTAGTTCAAAACCTTTGGAAAGTACAGAAAAATAACCATGACCAAGACAGAATAAGCATAACCTCTAACACAACTATGAAAAATTATGACCACCTTCGTTTTATTTCCATTTTAGGAATCTTTGTTAGTGAAATAAACGTATACTGTCCTAAAGTTGGTGTTATCGTACTTAATTGTTTTGTTCATACTTCATTCATGGCCTAATTATATATTTCATGGTGTATTTATTGAAAATCTGTGATGCAGCCATGAGGCTAAATTTTACCCCAAACAATTGCGAATAGAAAACAAAAAAGTGGTTAACTTTCTTCTACTACAATTGTCACATTAGCTCTATACGTTTACTTCACATTGTCAAAACATCTGACTTTGCATACAGCTTGCTTCCAATTATTGCCATTTTAATCTATTGAGCTGAAGTGTGTATATAATGTATGTATATACCTTGAATGAATAAGTAGATAAAAGCCAGCTTTTGTGCCGAACACAAAGTGGTATACCGAGAGAGTGGTCATTTTTCCCTTAAGTTTTCGGTGGCGCTTTTTGAACGTTGACGGTCACGTGACTTTCGAAATGGGAAGCCCTTTGGGCACCTTCGACCACTCTCCGATACACACCCATGCACAACATCATGCATTTACTTCACACACTGCTCACTGACCATACCACACGACTTATTGCCGGTCTCTCCTGTCAATGAACACACTCTTTTTCTCCTACTGCTTCTATAGATATGTATGGCTTCGGGACGTTACCCGCCCATTTCGTAGCTATAATGTGCTGAAGTTTGAAGTTTCTTGTCCACGATTCCATCACTTTTACTTATTTTCTCGACGCCGTTCCATTGTCGACAGATATGGATGGGAGTATGGAGTCTAATTCAGAGTGGGAAGCGTTCTTCTTAGAGCTAAAATGGCAGAGGATCCATCGAGATGTGATCGTAGATCAAGATTTATCTTGCAGGTAAAACACGAAATTTTTCATCTTATAGTTGCAATTTCCGTAGTTAGAAAAAAATCAAAAGAAATTAACATCTGACGTGTTTAACACGGTATGTATTTGAGTCATCACTATTAACGTCTTCCAACATCGTACATATATGTATAATGTTTTGTAGTTTCCATCAAACACATAATGCTTAAACAGTTGACTTAGATTAATGTAAATTGAAACGAACAAAAATTGGATCAGTATTACAACGTCGATGTTACAAGATTTAAATGAAATTGCCGTGTTTTTATTATGTGAGAAATATTCACAATACAAGCAATCCGTTTGTTCAAGATCATAGACCAACCTACTGGAACTTATCTACATTCATTTTCTTTTTTTATGATATATCAGATTTTAAGTTATCAAAATGATAAAAGACAGGATGATTTAAAAAAAAAACCCAAAGCTCTCACATTGTGAAGCTGATAGTGCCCGGTGATTTCGGCACCAAATAATTGTCCATAAGAATTAGTTGTACTCAACGGTTAAGGATCATTACATTTCTGTAAAATATCCATGATTCATGCATGTGAGTTATTGAAAAAAAAACCCGTAAAACTACATTGAGTTATTTCTATGACAGGTACAATCTACACAAAAGAACCACTGCATTAATATATATTGGATACATTCAACGCGTCGTCAAAAGAAGAAGAAATAAAAATTATTGAGAAAGTGTGTATCATTTGCAAATATATTTCTCTTATCTGTTGAAGAAGTTCGACTCACTAATATATTTTGTTCTCGTGTGCTTCCCAAAGTTCCATCAAGAATCCAGCATAACATACTATACTGTGAAGAAAAAAAGTGCAAAGAAAAAAAGAGAACGATGGACGGTTTTTAGAGAACTTAGAGAGAGTCACACTCCTTAATACAACAAATAATGTGAACAATTTCATCATGGATTCATGATAGAAGATAATATAGTGAAATCTTACATGAATATGCCTTGTTGAATTTTAATTCAATTTCTGCGAAGTTATAGATATTTAAAGAAAGTATTAAAGTAGTTCTTCTTCACCGACTTCCGCCTGAAAGAATCAGCACGGGATGGAAGAATTATCCCATGGTCAATTATAGATTAGCCTAAGAAGGGTTGAGTCTTAAGACTACACGAAAGTCAACACGTAATAAATTCAATCCCAAACTTTAATGTACGTTTGACTGTTAGATTGATTAACCCAATCATCGGCGACATACTCCAAGTCTTCCAGAGAGAAGGGGATAATATCTACCCCCTTCACCATTCACTCGAGTTGTCTTTTCTGCTACTTTTGACAGCGTTAACCTCAAAGAATCTCACAATAGAATGGGGGTAAGACACAATAGGACATATAGATCCTTCACGATCTTATCTCCATTGATGTGTGAAACGAAATAAGTCGATCGACTTTACCATCCCCAGAAAGAAGAAAAGGATAGAACCTTCTACCAGGGCCTATCTTATACTAACTGAGGAGGAAAATCTATAGCATGTCCTTTGAAGGGTGGAGGTAAGCTGAAGAGATTAGTCCGCCTTGTGAAAGGAAGCCTATCTAAGCTGGGGTAGGATGACCCTGTCCGGTCTAGGTGTCTCCTTCTACTCTATGCATGGTTTGACAGCTATTGTCTGGTTTCTTAGACCTCAAGAATAAGGGGTACGCAATAGAAGATAAATACTCTTCCTTGATTGGGAGATAATACCCGGGGAGCGTTTCATGAGAGAAAGTTTCGGATATTTTATCCGACCACTCTTAAAAGCTGCTGAAATCCTCGCATTTGATTGGCTGAGAGCAAATTTGTCGGATAAAATATCTGACAAGTCCTTCCATGAAACGCCCCCAGATCTTCCTTTATGCTACATGTCAATATACTATGGGATAGCATATCAAACTGTCTGATGGAGTCGTTTTAGACCGGGAGGACGCTGGATCCGACCGCCAAGTATACTTTACAGTACATGTAGATGGCAACGAACCCTGTAAGTATATTTACATACAAATCTTCTTTCGTTTGCTGAATGTGTGATTTGTATGACAGTGATGGTTATGTCAGAAATCTTTTGAATGATGCAATAAGCCTGCTAACATCTGGGTTACGTAAATTATTGATGGAAACCATGTTGAAAACTAATGTTTTGTGTAACATTGCCATATAATATTTAGATTTGCAATCTTTCCTGTAATTTGCAAACAAGAGGTAAAAATATGAAAAATCAACCCAATTAAAAATACTGTATATTTTTATGCATTATGCGTTTGAAATGTCATTGCTATCATCCTGTTTGAACATATAGTTTACTAGCAAAATACAAACAATTTTTTTTTAAATATTTTGAATCGTTGTTACGGTTACCTTTCGAGGCTATTGAATTACAGGGGCGCCCGCAAATGAAAGTTGGCAAACATAAAAAGTGCACTGTATACGTGCATACCAAGGGAGCTTCTAAGAAATAAAGTTGGAATACGTCCATTATACGATATCGACACTACTATACGCCTTCCTGTAGGTATTCTTAATGCGTAATTTTTTTTCTCATTATTTTAAAGGTCTACGAATAACTTAGCAGAATATCAAGGTCCTTGTACAGTAATTAAGACTGTACTTGATCTTTAAAAAAAATGGCTTATGAAAGTGCATTACAGAGAGTTCAGTAGAAGGTCATAAAGGTCACCGATCTCTATATTGGATATGAGGTTTTACATGCAGAACAGACTATCAGTTAAAGAAAGTTTTGAAGGACGCCAGCGAGGCGGGAAAATATAGGGACCATTCAACTGATATCGGCGAGTATACGTTACGATATCTTCATGCCCAGGAATAACGACAGGTTTCGTGATTATTTTCTTCGACAGGAAAACAAGGTCAGAACCTTGTCAATTAATTAGCTTTAAAAGTGACACAATTATTGTTCAATTTGTTATGAATTGTGAAATATGAAATGAATCTGAAGGGGTCTGTAATGAGAGACTGGAATAGTGAAGAAAGGATGATTCGCATGAAGATCTATCTTCTTTACTCGTTGCGCGCCCATAACACGTCAATAAAGATTTAAGCAGTCAGTTGTACAATCGATAATCCAGTTCGATAAAAAACAAGGGCTTCAGTCCAGCGTGATGAGTGTGAAGCCTATATTGATGTAAAAGCTTCTCTATTCTTTTCCTCCATCGCAGGCCCATTCTTTCAAGCCTAGGATTCATTAAGCCTCAAAGCGAGGAGCTGAAGCCGTTTGAAATTAAATCCCAACGTTTAATAGGTTCCCAGCAAGTCATGTAGTTGTTAGACAATCTTTTATTATGTTTAATGACTTTGCTTGTTAATGATAGTAGTTATAAGGTCCTTAAAAATGAATTTGTCGCCCATTTCCATATAAATTACGGCGTGAATCCTTTTCAGTGTATTTACCAGTCCTTCATAATCGAGTTGATTAACTCGCATTAATATTGGCTAAAAAAAACTCATATTTTGCTGTATGTTTCATGCAAATTAATTGAATTTTCCGAAGTTTTTGAAGCCTAATTTTGTTTGTGTATCAGACCTTCTAATGTTCCCACCCTATATATTTGGCTCAAGAATATAAAGGTCAATAATGAGGTCGTATATTATAGCATTGCATTATATACTGGGTCAGCTTCACAAAACGCACCGGAGAAGTCAGTTGGTTTGCCCAAAAGATTAACCCTTATTTATTATAATCAAGAGCTAGTGATTATCCACACAATTTGAACATGTTGGAAGGCCAATAAACTCTTCCCATTCAGTCAAATACTTACCAAGGTCTTTCTATCACACCATGACGTCACAGACATAAATAGATATGTATCCCTCAAGGAACCCGACATTGGAACATTATTCTTTGAAACAGAAAGTTTCCAAACTCTTTTTATTTACCAATGTGTAGATAATAGAGAAGGCGACAATAACAGTGGAGAAAATGAGGCAAACAATTTGAAGAATACCAATAATCCCATAACTTGGAGGACAGAGTGTGAATAAATAACTTTCGTAAAATACATGGAAATCCATGATATATATTTCACTATTGCACATCATAGAGCGAAAAATCTTGTGATATTATTTATTACAGATTAATTCAGTCAGAATCAAACGGTTTTCATTTTCAAAACGCAGTATAAAAGAATCGATGCGAACAATATAACAAAGATGTGTAAACATAATGAAATCACTCAGTGACGTATATCATACAGAATATCACTGAAACAAGAACAGTCACCGGAGACAATCATGACGTCACGTTTAACTTTTAAATAATTCAGGTTTCGTATATTTTTCATTTCAGATCAAACAATATGAAAATATGAAGTACGTTATTGAAACTGACAACCTTAGCATTTCTTCTCTTTATCTATTTATGTACACTGTATTTATTTATTTTTACTAAGTTCTATATGTTTGATCCCTTTTATAGTGGCTAGGGTTGCTGTATCTTGATATTTGCATTTACACCTTTACTCAGTATTGTATTTGAAAAAAAAAAAAAAAATGATAAACTAATATGATACATGTAGAAATCGTTGAATCAATATCAAAATAAGATCCATAAACAGTTTTTTAATTAATTTTTATCAATTACAAGAACATAAAATGCCTTTTTCATTGCAGATTCTTTGGATCATAGCGTCCCTGTTTGAATTGTATTTGCTCATTTATCGTTTCCCCTGGAAATGATGGTTTTACTCTTAAATTCCATGCAGTATTACCAAGCAAGTCGCTATCCTCCTCATCAAAAGAGACAGAAGTCAATTACTTGATCGCTGTCATTTGTTACTATGCACTCGTTATGATAGATTCTGTACTTCCACCTTAACTGCATGAGTCACCGCAGTTGGAATAGGCTCTTGCCAAATGCCCAATAAAATATTTTAAAAAAACCCCACCAAGATAAGCTTTGAAATTACTGAGTGAATGGTCAAAGTGATATTAAAGTATTATTCTCTTTCATTTTCATTCTTGATATGTATGAACAAGGAGGTACTGGTAATTATAATCTATATATCATAATGCCTTTTTCGTCATACTTACTCAATTATTTTTTAATGCGGGAGAGATTCATTTGTTTTATAATTTCTCTGCTCTTTCTGCCGAGTCGATGATGACCTTTATACCTTCTTTCTCGCTATTTAATACATGAAATGTAAACAGCCATGTAGGTTGGAAGTGCCATTATGAGCGCCACGAGGGAAATATTCAAAGTTACATGAGATAATTATTGTGAAATATTCTGAGAAATATTATGCGTGATATATCCCCTCCCCAAATTGATACTCTTAATCCAGTCCTGTTTGATGTCTTGATACAGACTACGATGCAAAAATAAGAATTACACAAGTCAGGAATTGAATCCTGTAAGAAGCATATACGTATTTGTCAGGATTACGCGCTGAAAGGTCATTACGCAAACTAAAAGATGATAAATTGAAGATGAAATTGTCATTTTACGATATGAATCTCATTAAACTGAAGTGATATATCAGCAAGATCAAATATGCTGTCTTTTTTGCTTCTGAGAAGACTTATAGCATGATATGAACATGTTATGGAATAATATACTCCATATCAGTATTTTTTTTTCTCCATGAATTTCAAACCAAATTCATTGTTCAGAAAATATGTCACGGTTTTTATTATTTTACATTTTGTACTAAAACGTATTTCATATTGATTATACAATATTGTACAATATTTTACAATTCAGACTACTATATGCTGTAGAAAGACTATCCTGAAAGTGCTGACACTTCTTATTTGTTTTACACAGACTTGCTGTTCGGTGTCCTTATACAGTGCGAGTCAGAAAAAAATTACACATTTTAAAAATTTAGTATTGTTTTAAAAATGTGGGATTGACAGAATTTTCTTAGCATGTATGTATAGAGCATATATTCCTTTGTTGCTTGGTAAAATCTGTTTCAATTTTGCTGTTACAGTTGAGGGCACAACAGCGATTGTTGAAAGAGAGTCAAAAACCATTTGTGCCAAGTTGTATGATAACAGTGCCTTGCCTAATTTGGAACTCAATTATCATTACAAAAGGTTTTCTTGCTCATTGAGCAGTGAATCCCAATCCAGCAAGGTGCTATTGATGTTGGCGCATATGGGTTTTCAACCATACACATTAATTGACTCATATCCAGTAAGTTCATTACTGATTCTCCACAAATGTATCAAATAAAAGGGAAGAGTGTTAATCTGTCTAACGGTGGTACAATAATTATGATATATGCTGTCATATTTGTAATATAAGCATTTTAAAAAGTGTGACATGTTTCCTGACTCGCATTGTATACAGCGGTATGAAAACTGGAGTCAAACTCCATTTGTAAATCCCCACTCATTTCTATCTCTCTGACTTTATTATAGGCCTATCCTGCCTATATAGCATTCTGTCTACTAGTTCACTGTGTAATGTGGTGAGGCATTTCATGCTTTATACTCTATAGCATAACTATGGATCTGTGCACCATTCTATTTAACGTATGCCTTCTTAATGAGTAAGTGAAGTTCATTTGGACACGTCACTTACCATATAGTGCATGCAATTATACCATGAGCAAAAGATAATTGTATACCCGTTAAAATTTGACGTGGCCCCAAGCTTAATGTCTCATCGCAGCTATCTCTATCTCTCCCCCCCCCCCCTCTCTCTCTCCCTATCTCTCTCTCTAGCTAGCGTCCTTTTTTAATGACAGTGACCCGCTTTGTTGAAACTGATACCGACAAACCACATTTTAATGAAGAATATATTATATTGACAGTCCATTCCATTCTGTTGGCGTGCATATTCATTATACACGGTGGAGTATTACGTAACAGCCTGTTTGAGATGCGTTATTTTTGATGAGCTAGGAACATAATTAATTCTAGCCAGCCGCGCCACGCTATAGCTGTGGTCCCATGCACGTTCGCTTTTCTATATCATATACTCCTTCTCTAACACGTTTAAATACAATAATTGTCGCTATGCACTGCTTTGGAGAGGATTTAATAGTGAGTGTGACAATAAATGTCGCGAATTTATATACATGTGAAGAAAATCCTGGAGAGGTCGAGGACTACAATTTGTATGTCAGAGGAAATAAAACAGGCTTTTACCAAGGAGGTACTAGAGCAACAACTAATGTATGCGAAATGGATTCCATCCATAGAGAATACATTATGCATAGCAGGTGCACTAAATAGTTGGTAAGGATTCTGGAGAGAAACATGCATAAATTGATATATATTAGTAAACAGGTCTATTGTGCAATATGTACATAGCACTTTGCGCTTTAGTGTTCAGTCATAGATTCATAAATAATTTGAATAATTTGATATAATTGTGGATCTTGTACTAGGTGTGGACACTTTTAATTGTAAATACATGTAACTCAAAAACCGTCGTATCAGACTGAGATTGTAACATTGTAAAGTTAGAGGATGTAAAATTTACTGGGAGCAAGTTCTATTACATTCCTCTGAATATATTTCTTCAAATATTGCTCTGAATATTTAATTAGATTTTTAACTTTTTGAAATATCAAAGCTACAAAATCTGTGTGTATCAGAAATTAATTCAGAACACAACAATCACCATTGTGTGTTGCAGCTGTCACTTCTGCCAACCTTTTGCTGTCCAGTTTCATGACTCTGCACAATAGCAATTGTTGTATTCTGAATTAATTAATGATACACACAAATTTTGTTGCCCTGATTTTTCAAAAATCAAATCTAATTAAACATTCAGAGCAATATTAATTTTGAAGAAAATTATTCAGAGAAACGTCATGAAACGTAATTGCTTCCAATAAATTTTACATCCTTCAACTTTACAGTCTAAGATTAAGTCTGATACCATGTATAATTTTTGAGTCATTTACAATTAAAAGTGTCCAGTGTTTGGATCATATCATATGTACATGACGAATAGACCATTGGCTCTTTATTATTCCTACAAGGCTAGCTACAACCCTAATCCTCTTCCTTACCTCAACCTTACCTCAACCTTACCTCAACCCTACAACGTATTCTTCCCAAGGAAGTAGTATGAGACTAGTGTTGAGGGGAGGAATTTTATTTCTTTAGCCGGACATACGCCTGAACAATCCGTCCAATAGTGAGCAAAAGCTTGGGCGTGGTGTGATGACCAAAAGCATGTCGACGTGGCAGGACATTGGACGGTAAACCGGTGTGTCAGTGGTCAAATCAGATCACAAAAGCCTCTTTAGCTGAAGCTTCTGATGACTTAATTCCCGCTTTCCCGTTAAACCCTTTCGCTGCCAGGCAGAGAGCCATGAAGCTCAAAGAGCCTCACGATTGTAGTGGGGCGACTGTGCAGTTAACCGGAAACCCATGTCTAGTCACGGAAGGCCGTGGGTGCTTGGCTAACTTTTCATTTCAACCAATCGCTTCTGCTAGTAGTGTTTCCTTTTTTCCGCTTGCCGTAGTCAGATTTCTACCATCTTTCCCGTTCTGATCGGATCTATATGCCTTCTCGCATGAGAAGTATAACAGCTTGACCAAAAGAGGATTTGGAGCCCGTCCGAAATTAAGGTTTTTCAGTTATTCACTCTGGATTAGGGGTGTCATGCTTTTGAATTACAGAGATTTTATAGAGAGGGGCGAGGTAAAGGACCAAACATCTTCAAAAGGGATGAGAGAATTATGAGCTTACTCGAGAAGCGACTTGTTTTATAACTAACAATAACTGGATAACCGTCAACTGTCTAAACCAGGCACATTGTATCGATCAATGACTATGCATCTGATCGATCACATCAAAGTTTCGGGTCAAAGTACTATATGCTGTATTACACGCATCAGCACAATAAAAGCATAGAGTCGAGGACACACCGACACCGTGTGAGCATATCGGTTTGAAACGGATACTGTGACACTGTGTACTTTTCCCTTTTATCAATAGAGGATGAATGTGAATGGAAGAATGAAGAGAAAAAACACAAGCTTCGATTTTTATTTGTTACGTGATTCAGACAGACTACTAATTATTGGATAGAGAGAGCGCGCTTCTCAGTATCATTGAGCGGGAGACCACAGCTTGAGTCGGATAGTGGAAAATGTTGCGGGCAGTCATTATATTGAAGTAGAACTTAAAATATGCTCTTATTTTCACGGTTGAATCATTTCACAATGGATTCATGCCTGCAGAAAGTTCATAATGTATAGGAATATGCAATATCACCTTGTGTACGTTATTATGGTTTAATATATTTACAACCGGAACCGCGATATATATATACATATATATACCACCAGTTCAACTTTTAGGATTGCTGTACGTACTAGAAGTGCCGTTTCTGATGATCCAAGTTTTTTAAGAACGTTTCTAATTTTCCTTTCATTTTATAATGGGTCAACAACCTGGATTTAATAATTTAAAGTTACTAAATGTGAAGTGCTATGAAGTGTCGACTGAAGGTCTAGCATAGCTGTTTCTTAGAAGCCCGACATCGCTCGGAGCCACTTGCTCCTGGACCATCATTAAGAAAATTAAAATCAACCATCCACTTGTTCAAGCAGAGGAATGTACTTCACTTTCTTTTACTTTATATTGGATTGTTGTATTTCTTTAGCTATACATCATCTGGATTGGGCATCAATTATTTCTCTTTGGTGTAATTGGAAAACTGATTCGTCATTCAGGTTCATATGCGTGTGATTCTTCCAGCCTGTGAAGGATATTTGAAGCTATTGATATATACACAATACAGGTGGGTGCAAATCTTTGGTTCAATCATATTTCTTGCAGAAAAAGTCATTCGATTTAATTTAATTTTATTCGTTAGACATTATACATTAAAGCATAAGAAAGGTATATCAAGTATATAAAGAATAGTTCGTGAAAGCCAGCAATTCGCTTTCCAATATCATCCGGTTTCACTTAAAAACTCACAGATCCATCTATATATCCATTTTGTGACTTGTAATTGTAATTTTTTATTAAACTTTTTTTTGTGGTGATGATATTTCCGTGCTGATAATGCCACCTGAAAATATCTAAACATTGTCAGTCTGGTATATCACTCATTAAAACATAATTTCACTGTTTCAATAAAGTAAATCACTTCAACGAGGGCTGAAGAAGTGCTTTTACTTTAACAGACTCTTTCGCTTAGAACGAGCATAATTCTAAATATTTTTGAGATTTGAGAGAAACTTTCTGATTTCAATATTGCTTTGTTTTAGATTTTTTTTCTTCAAACTGTACGTGTCCTGGAATATTTAAATTCATACATAACATTGAAGTGACAAGTTAAACCTGATGCCATCGGATATGAAAACACAAAATTGGGAAGGGAGGCCACGAAAGATTTCGATATGTTCACATTATTCATAATTTTTCTTCAACGTTTTTACATTGGATTGATATTTACTACAACTATTACGGATCTGAATGCATATTTTTTGTAAATTGGCTCAAAATTCCATGTAATATTTGTCATGTTACAATAACTTAAACATAATGATGTTCGAACTAGAACAGAATTGATCATTCCGTGTAGTGAAATGCCCTTGATAATTTTCTTTTTAAAATTTTGTTTTTATGCTCTTTATAATTATATAATTAGTTAATGACTTAAATAGTAGATAATTTTGTATGCTCCGATAAACCACATCTATCAATTTTTACGCTCATAACTGTTTAAATAGATAATTGTATTTAAATATTAATATTATTTAATACTGGGTAAAATTTTATCCGACTCTTTGTAGATCGTATCAGAATTATGAAACATATTAATATTGATTTTAAAAAGGAATATGTCACATACTTCAGTGAAAAGATATGATAAGTGTTACAAAATAAATGTTATTGCGTTCTCGGCTTTATCTCCTGGGTGAGATTTGCTATGCTTAGGGTGATTATAAAAAATGCTTTTAGCTTTGCAAAAGTTAGACTAGGACTTTAGATGAAGGTTAAACTTAGGTTTAATCAATTCAAAATTGAGTTGAATATTATTCTGGCTTTGTTATATTAAAACTTGAGGTGTATAAATTCAAACATTAGCTTTAGGTTATGAGTTACATTCAGGCTATAAAATGATATCGAGGCTTAATGATGTTTTTATGCAGGATTCCGAATATCACTTTCAGTCACATTTCATATTCAAACCAGGATTAAAACTTAAAATAAATAAATGTAAAATTATAGCTTGGGTAATTTATCATTGATTTGATTTGTGCTTGAGTATTATATTCCTGCTTAAAGGGAATCTTGAGTTCCGGGAAAGGTGAAAAATAATTTGTGAGCTTTCTCATTACTTTTATGTCAGTTTATAAGAACATCATAGTAGAAACATCCTCTGAAAATGATTGCTTTTCAAATGCTCTTATATTCGAAATATAACTAGAAATAGCTGAAATGTTCGGGCAGAACATTCATGCCACTTGTGTGTGTAGTCCCACATACCCATTTCTGTGTGTAGTACATGTGCTTTTCAATGAGATTGGGTCAATTTCTTATCTATTTTGATGATTCCAAAACAACACAATATAAAACAATTCTTATGTAGACATGATCAACCTTTCCCATTTCCTTTGAGACAGTTTCTTTCACCATGTAATTGCATGACCAGAACTCTACTTTATCTCTAAGATTATATTCAAATGAATGAGATTTTAGCTTGGGTTGGATTTGAGCTGAAGTTTAGTTTGGATTCAAAATTTAGACATAATATAGAATATGAAACTTCAGTTAAAGTTTGATTATTCTAGTGTTAGTTTCCATTAAAGCATATTGGAGGGACTAGATCCTTACATGCATATATCAAGACTTAAATTATAGTTTTTATTTTAGATTTATATATAGGTTTTGAAGTTTCGATTCACATCAGTTATACGCACATTATAAGTTTAAGTTCGAGTTTGTGTTACGATAGCTTAGAGTATAGAGAGCGTGAGTTTCAACTTGAGTTATAGGTCTGTATTAGCGTTGGCTTTAGTTTAGTTTAGTTATAGGTATAGTTTTAGTTTATGAAGTCAATAAAGAGGAAGAGGTGAGGTTATACCGAGTTCATGATAGCAATCAATGACATTGTCTGACGCTATGCACTCTGTCACCCCGGGAAATATACAATCAACCATTGATCAATAAATGCATGTAGACGCTTTATAATGAACATTGATTATTTTCGGAACCTAATCATGGTTTTTGTTACGATACCGTGACATGGCTGTCTCTTTGTCTGTCAATCAAGTCAATGGTAGACAAAGGTGTAGCCACTTTGGGAACTTTTTGGCTGTTCATGGTTTCTTGGTGTTCTTTTTTCCGTCGGAAGCATACGTTGTAGGGATGAGGTAAGGAATATGGTTAGGGTTATGAAGAGTTACGTACCTGTGAGCCCATGGTCTATTCGTCATGTACATGTGTATTCTTATTAGCATTTATAAAGTTATCAAAGGATTATTATGCTTATAAAGAGATTCTAGCCCTCCGTTACACCACAACGACCTTCTACCCAACAATATAAGTGATGAAATATGTTTTGCCATGAAACTGATTAGGCTTAATCATTGTGCAGCAGTTAATTTGGTTTAGGGGAAAATATTGCAAACAGTAAGGCATGCAGGAGATATTATAAAATGGTACAGACAAAATATTTCAAAAAACCACTGAAACTGAAAGCTGATGGTTTCAAGGGATGAATTCCACTAAATAAGCGAACTGAAGAGGGGAACTCCCTATTTCTCACTAAAAGTTACCGGGAGGGGGATGTGGGTAATTAGCGTATATATATATATGAGAATGTTTTTGCATGTGTTTTGCGAGAGATCTAGAGTCAATGATTGAGTGGGCATATACGCAAAAGATGCTTATTATGTTGCTGTTTACATTTTATTCTGGTTTTATTAAGTGTTAATACATTTTATCAACATAATTATGATTGTGTGTTTACAATTATTATATGAAATGACAAGCTTCAATATTAGTATTCTTGTATTGCCCTTTATTCCACGAATAAATCACACAAAATATCACAATTATCTTGCTGATTATTTTGTCTAGGACTCAACTTGAAGGCACTTTATTCCCTGAAAACATGCACCAGACTTACTTTAGTACAAGTCAGTACGTCTATGGCCGTACATGCTGACACAAAATTATGGCCCTGGTGTAATTGTGAGAATACTGAAAGCGCGTGATATGGGAAGTTCCATTTACTATGCAATTGTATTGTAGCCTTGAAAAACCAGCCAGTGTTTCAAACTGCCACTTCACAACAGGACTCCCCTAACGAATTAACAATTAATATAGTTCGTCTAAAGGTCAAAAGCTAATAATGAAAAGTGTGAATAACAAACTGAAACCAAAAATATGTTCTGCAGAAGGGGTGACCCACCCCACCCCACAGGTTTTAGAAGGCTGATGAAGGATAATTGCAACTACTATAAAATTAATGACGATATGCACAAAGATGTAAACGGTAATGTGCCTCTGATTATGATCAGGATTAAAATGGCAACTTGGATGTGCATAAAATGTCCTGTGTGTCAGGACTGAAAAGGAGGAAGAGAACGAGAAGATGTGTGCTTTTGAAAATGAAATCCCTCCCCACTGCCCTTTCCTTATACCCCCTGTCTACCCTGTCGCTCTACCCTATCATAATGCTCAATCTCGCTGAGTCCTTCTCCCTCTCTCTCTATAATACCCCTTTTCAACCCTTCCTTTGGCCACTTATGCGATTATATCCTTAAAAATTCCGGAAACACTCAACATAATATACAAGAAACATATCACAGCAAACAAGTGAATGAGTGCAGCAATGTCAAAAGTGGGGGTGTACCTCTTATTCATCTTGTTACATGTAACAATTTGTTCCTTTATCAGAAATTAAATACAAATGTTGTCAAGTATTACGGTAGGAACTGTTGAAACCACATTTTGGTATTGTGGTATCCACCACGCTGATGAATCACCACGGAATAAAGAATCACGCCTAACCCTTGTTAGGATATGACTCCAACAAAAACCACAATGAGGATGAATAGGGACATAAGCAACACATGTTGTTGTGAGGGGGCGATGGACTGCCCCCAGTCGCTATAGCTGCCTGTAAACATGGATACATGTGATAAGTGAAAAGATTATTACGCTCCTCCCAATGCAACGCTATATATCGTTCGATTATTTCTTTTCAGCTTCATATAAGTATGTCAATCGTAAATGCCTAAAACTTTTTAGCTGTATAAGGGGGGGGGGGGGGGCGGGTGTGTGGGGTATAGCTCCTGATAATCAAATGGAAAGATCAGTATATCTATTCATACAGATAATTTTATGATCTCAGGCCCCTTTACTACTAAGAATTGTAGGTGGCTCCAATCTTTTTGATGACCTGAGCTTCCATTTGTATTGTGGACGGCAATACATGTATTTAGTTTTACGTTGGGTCCAACGTAATTGTCAGATTTTGATGCAATCCGATCTTGGGGTTCTGGCTCATGTACATAATATGAAAGTCTTATAACTTATTTCTATACATGTACTCTGCTATTTTTATTTTTATTATATTTTATTTTTTCTGTTTTTTGGCGTCTTTTTTTTTATCATCTTAATTAATTGTAAATATCTTGATTTGTCATTAATTTATATATATAAACATGTTTGTATCTGCTTGAAAGTTTTTTTATGTTTGTGAACTCTCAATAAATACACAATTTAAAAAAAAAAGAATTGTAGGTGGAAAAAATAATTATCATGCGTGATTAACTTAAGCAACCCGTTTTCTTTCCCGATCCACATTAAAGTTCTACTAGTGCTATTATGTTCCATCAAAATTAAGTTACCTAAAGTAGCACCCATGAGACCTAAATCTGAAAAGGATATATATACCGAAATTATCAAATGACATCCAGTCAGAGCAAGGATTTATCTCCTTGGTCAGAGTTTGCAATTTTGAATTTACGGGCTAAACCTTTTGGATCGAAAATTAATGACTCGGGGGAAAATAATTTATACCGTTATTTCTGATTGATACACCATTTTATTTCAGTTCAACCCAGTGCATTGCTAATCGTAATTAACCAAAGTGAAATTGCATTCCTTCTGCTTTACACAGTGTCAACACGACAAAGAATGAGGAAATTGAAAGCACAATCGGAAACAGCAATAAGGGATCCGTCTATTTTGCATGGACTACTGATTAGGCCTGCTGTTTGACCCTTTTTTTTTCTTCTCTCCCTTGTCATTTGAAATCACCTGTGATTTTCAGCCTGGCATTGTGGTTTTGTCTCATCATGAGTTTCTTGTCCAAGCATTATTTGTCATTGGAAGATACCATGAAAAATTCTTCTCTCGTAATTAACCTACACAACTATACACATGCAAAAAATTATACAAAGTTACACATGGAAAAACTATACAGATGATGAAATATACTTCATGGTTTGTTAATATGTAGAAGCCACGGTCCTGGGTATTTTTGCTAGTACCAGTATAATTTTTACATGTTAACAAAAATGTATGGATTGTTCATTTTCTATATTCGAGTCGAATACAAATTCATTTTTCAGCATAAACAATTTAATATTTATCAAGGTGGTGGTTTTCATCATGAAAAGTGTGTATAATTTGTATTATGTACAGCAGCCCAAGCAGTAAAGGTGCAGGTTACTAAGCGATGTAGATGAATAATCATGTTCCCTTTGTCCCAGTGTTAATTACATAGAGAAAGGTCAAAGCGTTGGTTAGAAGGTTTAAAAAAAAATCATCATAATGCTTTAATATATTGTTTCACAACGTGAGATATTCTTTATTAGCACAACGCGTGGATGTATGTTTGACACAAAATTCTGCTTTATTAGCCCCATTTTAATTTTGTTCTCCTTTCCTTTTCATTTATCTACGGAGATTCGGTTGAATTGCTCTGAAAGAAACACTCCTCGTTTACGACTTTGCTTTGTTCCATACAAATTTATGTCACGCAGAATTTGGTGAATAAAGACAAGGACAAATTCATGAGTCAATTAAGTACTTCACATATTTGATTTCCATACAAAATTAGTATGCACAGTGATGGGATATTGCCAAAAATTGTGTACTATTTGAGCAGGCATGTGTATTTGAAGGTTAGTGCGAGTCCATAATATAGTCTTTATACCACAGCCATTGAAATGGCTGTTATGCTCTCTCAGTGAGCGTAGAATATATGCAATAAAGGATGGTACTAACCACGAAATATATGAGGTTTATTTTGAATTCTGAAATAAATGGGAACGGTGACAAACCGATGGTGTCGGCTATACTAAAATATACACGTTTAGCCATACTCTAGTTCAAAATAATTTCTTGTGCTTATTGCAACTTCCTTTCAAAGTTTATATTTTGTAGACTTCTGCAAACACATACCAATAGACCGCTTCGGTAATATATGCAAATTTTAAGCATACCTTTCAAACAAAGGTTGTTCTTGACAACCTGAAAGCTTGCCGGACATAGCAACAAATAATGTATGCAAACTGGATTCCAAGCATTGAGGCTCATTTATAAAAATCAGGTTCATGGAATAGCTCGTCACTAGGTGCTCAGAGAATGCATAAATTTGTGTGCATAAATTTGTATACATTACAGAAGCGCTCCATTGAACGTCTGAGTGCACTAAGTTCGACTAAATATTCATAGTATAAGAAAGGTGAGAAAAGAGCGTGCAGTTATTATCAGTATACTTGAACGCTATGCAACATTGCAGTATATCATTGTTGCCATTCATGAAAGGTATGTACACATGCATGCACACACTTGCCCGCATACTAAAAGGATTTAGAGAAACTTACATCTGTCATCCTAAAATCGAATTCAATTAACAAAATGAATCATAAGTTATGTTTACACGTAGTACATAGCACCGATGCTATGTTAGCATCGATGCTTTGTAAGTCTGGAACTATTTCCATTGCGTTCATACAGGCCATGATCGACTTGCTTCTATCACCCACTCGTGACTATTCATCGCTCACTCGCTGCCAAAACAATAATTGCTGCGCCACACACGGTGACCCGAGTATAATTGGTATTGAAGTTTGTGCACAGGGGTTATATCATGCGAAGTTGCGAGTGAAGATAGCAGCGAGTGAAGCAGCGATTGCGTTCACATTACAAATAGTCACAAGCGCGGTGGGTGGTCTACCGCAAAGCATCGATGCTTTGTCGCTGGATCCTGAGATTTACTCCTGCCAAACTCGCTGCCAGAGTAGTTTCGAAACCTATCTCCAACCACTCGCTTCTATCTCGTGACTATCTGCGTTCAGACTTTATAGTATCTTTATGTGTGAAGCATAATATTTCTTTTACTGTAAATATTCTTTACAATCTACTACTAACTTAATTTCATCGTTTTTTTTCTTTTATCTTTGTTCTACTTTTACAGATTCTAAAGAACGTCTTAACACTCTAATCTGAAGAAGATGACAAGCTTCTGGTGTAAGTATTCATCTAATATTAAATGCCATTGTGTCTGTTTAAATTCTCAATGATATCAAAGTTAAGAAGAAAAAGGAATACAATCTAGGCATAATCGGTAAATTATTGATTACATTTCAGATCTTGGATAATCGCAATACATAAATATGAGGATAATGCCTAGAAAGTATTATCCCGGATCGATATGATTTGATAAATCAATGAACGGTATCGGTGTGATTACTTTTTTGATAAAGTGTGGTCGCAAATAAACTTTCAAGAGGTTTTTATTTTTTTTTTTGTTGAAGAATGTCATTGTACAATACAAATTATGTATTTACTTGCTTTGTAAAGAAATCACATTCTTTTCCTTTCTATGGGTCATTTATCAACGATGATAATGTGCAGAATATCCACTCATAGATGTTGTATATTACTCATTAAATAATCCTTTATATTATTTTTTTGTGTAGAATTAATTTTAAAGATTTTTTTTTAATATATTCATTTTGATTCAACTTCAACTCCATGTTCAAGCATCATTTTATATAGAATTATAGTATTATAACAATTCTATTTTCTAATGTTCATCTATTCTCTTTATATTCATGCGATTCCTGATTTATATATCTTCTATTTCATATTTCTTACTACATGCGACTAAGAGAACCTTTAAAAATGTGTTTGAATTGGGAACAATTTCTTAAGTAAATTCACTCACAAAGGCGTGTAATTTTTTTAAAGCTGTGTGGCCTGATAAGAAATATTGTACTTAACAGGATCGCATGCACGGACTTAAGAGCAATAAACCTTAGGAAATTTCATCCTTATACCTTTTGAGGTGTGCGGACATTACATTGAAGTGTTACATAATCCGAAAAAAAAAATTTCGATATAGTTTATAAAACAGAGTATTGAAATTGCATTGAAGTTGATTTCTTGAAAGTATTTGCGATTGTTTTACTTTTACTCGAATTATTTATTTGCTTACTATTTCATTTTGATTATATTTTCATTACCGTCGATGGTATCCTAACGGTTTGTACTTTCTTGAAAGTATTTGCGATTGTTTTACTTTTACTCGAATTATTTATTTGCTTACTATTTCATTTTGATTATATTTTCATTACCGTCGATGGTATCCTAACGGTTTGTACTTTCCAGTTTACGCACACTTTAAAAAAAATCTTTGTTGTGGTGTTCATAGTTACAATGCTGTGTTACTCCAAAAAGGATGTTTATGTGTTTTATGCTTTGCTTGCTGTCTATTATCAAATAATATTCCAGGAAGGTGTGTTTGATTTACATGTTCATTTGAAATATATACAAAACTTATAATGGTAGGATTTAACATTATGAATTCACGTAGCTCAAGTTCGAGATACTAGTAGTAACAATGAAAATGAAGTATCTCAGGCTGTTTAAAAAGGAACAAAATTTCCCGGGCTCTGATTTCAGGGACATTATGTACTAATTTTGCTTTCCATTCAAGAACCCTTTCTTTGATATCTCGTCTTCTCGTTTCCAGGGTATTTCTCTTGGATACTTGCATAGCATAGTAAGCTTTATTAATTTTGGGTGTATTCGGCTGATAATTATGTTAAGTTGAGCACGGATTGTTGACCTCATTTTTAACTGGCAGTTGGCAAAAAGTTATTTTGATTACACAAAGGATTGTAGTGAAATCTTTTAATGACTATAAGCAGCTGCGTTTTAGACTGAGATAGGCCTAACCATCCGAAAATGATTGATAATACCAACAAACAGCAAAAAGTATTGTATTTCATAATACTTTGGTATGATAATACAGTTTCTGCACTCAAGTTCAACACTGAGTCAGTTTTTTATTATTTTTTTAAAATTAATATTATTTTCAAACGAAAACGGCAGTTGCCATCACCAAGTTCAATTCTTTTTACAACAAACACGTTTTATGGGATGGGTATAATATCCTTTCAAAAAAAATACGCAACCAATATTAATTTTAACAAAATAATACTTTCTTCACATTTTGTGCTCTCTTTGCATGTTGTTGGGGTATGTGATAATGCGTTTGTTAGTATTTGTGGTGATTTGTTTTGTTTAGTAGGCCTACTTTAGGTATCATTTCTCATCATGCAACGCGTCCATGTTGATTTTCTTTCCAATCTTGGTTCTTCTGCGCTTTACGTCACATTTCTACTCCTCGTCTATGGCACTGTAGAATTCACTGTGTGTTGTGTTTCCATGGTAACAGCTGGTTCTCCAGTGCCATTGCATGATGGGTAGAACATTCGTGTGAGTGTATTTTTTATTTTACGTGTGAAGTGATCCTTGCTGGCATCATGCACCATCAACATTTTCATCAACTTTCTTCGTTTTACCACGCACCATCTTGCTTTTCCAACGTTATATTTTTTTACATTTATTTATTTACCATTTTTTTGCGTTCAACCATGGAAATTGAGTTTACACAGTTTATTTTCATGTGTTATAGCTGAGCACCATGATTGGGTTGATTTGTTTTATTGTTGTTTGCAGTGTTTTTTCTATTCGTGTAATATTTTGTATAATTTGTTTTTTTAAGAGACAAAAAGTTTGTGAAGTACATTATAGTTATATAATAATGTTCTTATTATTACAAATTTCAAGCATATAAAGGTGATGCGCAATAAACAGGCGCCAATCCTAATATGAATGAAGATGGGTAGCATGAATCCCCATGGATGGATTGATAGATAAATCATTCCTTTCACAAAATGGGAGGAAAGAACAAATGACAATCTTCTACAGGCCTGCATGTCTGAAGCTGTATATGTAAGCTGTTAAGAATTTATACCTTCTTGTGTGAGAAAAGGAGAGAATATCCTTCTAACTTCAACTTGTCGCATTCCTATAGGATTACGAAATAGTTAGTATTTGAGTAATACGACCTCTAAAATCTTTATTGGTGATTTCTGTTTTGAATTTATTTACGAAGGGTTAATGTAATTGGTTCATCACTTTTCTTTACTCATAAAAGGAAAGTAGCAAAATTACTGTATTATGTTCACTTTCCACCCACTTTTACTCATCTATCAGGTCAAAACGAGAAAACAAGATCTAAGGGTTACCAAAAAAAATCTAGGGTTAAAAATCAAGATACTCTGGAAAACTGAAATCTCTCGGCATTTTTAACCTTGAGCCCTGATGCCGTTCCCATTTGTATCTCGTCACCAGCAGAGCTCAGTCGACATGACTGAGTGAGGTACCGTATCTCTACCCTACTAGTCTGTTTGGCACTAGCACATTTTGCTGTACCTCATAATGAGGCTCATTGTCGTGTGCAAGATATGTTGGTGTCAAGCCAGATTGGAGGGAGCAGCCATCAGATATCAGTGATCGTCAGCCAACATGAGTGTTTAGAGCAGGCTATACGGACATTATGTGTGTCTGCATGGGACGAAGTCAATATCTTATGAAGATGTAAATTTCTGTGTCAGATTTAAACAGATAAGGCTATCGTCATCACAACATGAATCAGTGATTTATTTATGTGCAATTGGTTTTATTGCCGTACATCACTAGTCTATATTAGAGCACATACTTACCAATAAAATGTGCACATCTTGTAATGAATAATGAAATAGAATCACTAACCGTACAGTAATCATTTTCTTATTACCGGTATGTTTTCATTAATGGATGTAAATATATACAGTCAATGCAAATTATACAATGCATAATAATTGATAAGTAAATTGATTCATTTCTTAAGTTATAATGTTTTCATTATTACACGAAGTGCTGTTACTGATTTTGTCTACGTATTCAAGTCACGATGAGGCACAAAATTTTGGAGTCAGTATGCTAATGAAAATTGCAGATTGTATACGGTATAATAATAATGTGGTTTTCTTTCTGTTGAAGAAGGAGTAGGCGATTGCCTTCTTCAGATTTAGAAGACAAAGAATAGTTAAAATATTTATATAAAATATATATGAATGCTTCGGAAATGTTATGTACATGAATTGGAAACGACACAAAACACCTTGAAATATTTCTATTATATATATCTTTCATCTATTTTTACCTGTTTGATATGGACGAGGTTATCTTATACGACTTGACCAGACATATTATCTATATGCGTGCATGCATGCAGACGTGACATTATATTACTAATACGTCGGTAGACATTACTTGTTACTTGTTTATTTGTTGCAGTAATCCCAAAAGAAGCAGCTTCATGGAAGCTATATACTGGGATGTCAGTTGCGTCATGTGCCAGTGGAGGTGACATAGTGATGGTATATGGACATTTTGCCCTCCTATACATGTACGTCTAATAATAGCATTGCATGCACAATAAGCTCCTTACTTTTGTGTTATAAAACCATGTTACATCGAATGGGTATACCAACATTGTGGGTGAGAATTGTGAGCGCGTCGACCGACGGAGAGTGAGCTTTTGCAGTTTTCACTAACATGGAGTCTATTTCTTGCTACTCACGTTTTTCTTTTTCTCAGTCTTATTAGCTGCCAACACTGTTACCTAGAATCAAAAGGCTTTACATATTACAAATATATTCATATATGATTACAGAGAATGTTCATATATAGCCTTATAATAAGGGCAAATCTTTTCGTGGCTGGCTTTCATTAAGAACGAAGAAGCCATAGAGTTTATATCCTTCATTTTAATCCAGAAACCGTACAATTTTGGAGACATGATTATTAAAATAGATAAAAAACAAGCTCTGTTATGCCTGCTTAATATACAGGGTTGGAAAAAAGTTTGGAATATTTTTATTCCAAGAATTATTTCTTGTCTTAAACATATCCCTCGTCATTTTAAGTTCTTCTTTGAGGTTCAAATAAAAGATATGTGTCCCTTTTTAACTTTAAAAGCACAACATTAAAAATCAGGCTTATCACACAGTGCAGAGGTCCACTTGGAATTCGGAAGCGTATATTTGCTGTTTTTGCAAATGTCTAACGAAAAAGTTAAATAATCAGATACAGTTTAATTGCTATACCGAAGTCCTCAAAATGACTGCAAACTGCACGTAGCTTTTTCAAAATTCCACGTGAAGTACAGAAATGTATAACAAGATGTTCAAACACAAATAGAGCAAATCTGACAACATGTGGTTCATTGGTCAGCCATTGTAACATGTTTAACAATATTACGTAATCTTTGGTACAAGATGGAACAGTAGACTTCATTCAACACAGTTAATCCGATTTGGATGAATTATTCATCACAATATAGTAGAAACTAGCATTTAAAATCAGACATACTCATCGCCAAAAAAATATTCCAAACTTTTTTCCAACCCTGTAAGACTGAACACGATGTATAAAAGAATGACTGCGGAAACTACCCGCTTGCATGTGAAGCCAATCTCATATAACATGCTTGGCTCGGCTGATTACATCGGGTAAAAAACGACGTTAGTAATTAGGATATTACGTAATCAGAGTACATCTCATATGAATTGTTTTGCCTAGCTGACTCCGTGTAATGATCACAGTACAATGAAAACCACATTGCATGTTGCCAAATTTACAACACTGGATGAAATATAATAATCATGTGCAGCTAAATGACACGGTCTTTTATGATTTTGTTAAAGAATTTGATGGGAATTTTTTTTTAACTATCAGTACAAAGTACTGAGTAACGTAACATCACCGATCAAAGATAAATGTTCAGTGTATTTTTAAATGATATTGTGTAAATCTTTCCCTTAAAAAAATCCTACACGCTTTCTCTTTTAACAGAGCAAAGATTAATGTATCATACTTCCATATCATTAGAAGAATTTGATGGGAATTTTTTTTTTAACTATCAGTACAAAGTACTGAGTAACGTAACATCACCGATCAAAGATAAATGTTCAGTGTATTTTTAAATGATATTGTGTAAATCTTTCCCTTAAAAAATCCTACACGCTTTCTCTTATAAAAGAGCAAAGATTAATGTATCATACTTCCATATCATTAGAAAAGAACAATGCCATGGATTTAATGCTTGAAATATTTAATATTTTGTTAGAATTGTGTCAATAAAATCAATGTACTAAGTTATAGTATAAACAAGATGAATGCGACTGCGTCTCCTCCGCCTAAATTCATGGCTCAAACTGTTTTTAAATATTGTGATAACCAGAATTTAAAATAACATATAATTACATGTTAATTGACCTCTGACCTCACAGCCCAAAAGTCTGATCACTTTATCTTCTCATAGTCAAGCATACAAATAGTTAATATATGGTAATAAAAAAACTATGAAATCTTTAATTTCATGCTTAGTGACATTTATGACCTTTGAACTTTGACCTACTCAACCCAAAATCTAATTACTTCGTCTCACTATGGTGATTAAAAACTTTTGAAAAATTACTTTCACGTAAATGACCTGTGACATTTGACGCACCCCAAAATCTAATCATATCGTCGTCTCATAATGATACATAAGTAGCACCAAGTTTGAAGTTCATACCCCAAATGGTTGAGATTTTCCGTTAACGAGGCTGAAACCGAAAATTTCATGCATTGACCTTTGACCTTTGACCTACGTACCCCAAAATCTAATCAGGTCGTCTTCATATGGTGATACATACGAGCACCAAGTTTGAAGTTCATACCTCACATGCTTCTTGAGAAATCGGACCGACAGACGGACAACCCGAAAACATAATGACTCCGGCACCACCTTCGGTGGGTGCATGGAGGCATACAAAATAAAAGAATTGATATAAAATGGAAAGGGCACATAGTACATGGTGGCAGTTGAATATAGTGAGCTCAGTTTCTCCATACTCAATTGCTGAAAATAATGTTAGATTACATAAACAGAATGATTGCTCCTCGTTGTAAACTTGTCACATAATGACTCTTGTTAATATTAATTGTCATGATTGTGCAATCTATTAATATAAGTCTGCTAATTAATGAATTCCTTACGTTTGACCGTAGTTCATAACAATACTTAGGTTTAGGATTCAGGGTACTTGTTGTCGTACCCAGTTAGCACTTGGATATAGTACCACATGCAATCTAATTTGAATGATTGAAGGAGAATTATGACCTCTAAAAAAAAACCACGACAGTAAAGATTATTTTAGCTTTTATACCGAGGGGTGGGGTCAGACAGATAGTCTAATCTGGTAAAAGGATGAGGAAGGTTAATGGATGTTTTGAATAATCGGTGCGGTTTTGTAAATCTAGACGCTATCAAGCCGATTGATATTGTCAGGAACATACAAAAAGAGGCGCTCGGGGGGGGGGGGCAGATCAAGGTGAAATAACCTCTTTAATCTTCATGATAAGTTGGGCAAGGACGAATCATATTATATAAATTGAAAAGGAAAACGGGGGGGGGGGGGAAACAAAAAGAAAAACCCGATCCAGATATTCCTTGTTTTGTCCCCCCCCCCTCCCCGCTTTCCCCACGTATTTCCTTTCTTAATTTATAGACCACTCTATTCATATCGGTTTGGACGCTATGATGAGAAGTTGAAATCTCATGAATAAGGTACGGGAGAGAGAGAGAGAGCTCAGAATATATTTGAACATAAATATAGTATTATAAGTAAGAGCTTGCATTCTTTTCTTACAGAATAGGATGAGTTATGTATGGAGTGAGGATTTATGGAAAGTCTTTTCCCTAAACCTGCTAAATGGACTTTTTTTTTTGCTGTAAAAGAAAAGGAAATCTCAGTGTATTTTTATGCTTTAATAAGGAATCGAAAATTCGAAAGTAATATACCGTAGTTCTCTGAAACTTAGCATTTAAAAGTATCAAAATTTTCTTTGATATCTTTCTAACTTACAATGTTAATAATCATTAAGCCATACAAGACGCATGACTAAGTCAAGGAGACGAAGAAAAAATCCGACCACTGCGTCAATGTGGAGCTAATGCTAGAGCTGTGAGCCTCCCTCGACAGTCATCCGCCTCTATTTTTGGCAATTGATAGAATTCACACTGTGATGTCATTATGTAATCAGTGGTTCTCTCATTGCCAAGCCTGGTGGCGTGATTTGATATCATCTCAGTATTCTGTGCACCATCTCCACCACAAAGGAAAAGCAGGATCAGGATGAGACAGAGAAAACTTTCTGAAAGTAGGTGGTAAGTAAAGGGTTTTCTTTGTAAATTGTACCAAAGAGAATGAGGTACAATTAAGGGGCAGCTTGTTTGCTTGCTAGGTGTCCTGTCTGTTCCAGACCGTATCCGGACACCTACCCCCTGGACAACCACCCCCGGATAACCACCCCTAGGATAACCACCCTCTAGGACAACTACCCCCTAGGACAACTACCCCCTAGGGCAACCACCCTCTAGGACGACTACCCCCCTAGGACAAGTACCCCCCGGATAACTACCCCCCAGACAACTACCCCATAGGACAACCACCCTCTAGGACAACTACCCCCCGGACAACTACCCCCCGGACAACTACCCCCTGGACAACTACCCCCCGGACAACTACCCCCGGACAACTACCCCAGGGACAACTACCCCCCGTAGTTGTCCTAGGGGGTGGTTGTCCGGGGGGTAGTTGTCCAGGGGGTAGTTGTCCGGGGGGTAGTTGTCCGGGGGGTAGTTGTCCGGGGGGTAGTTGTCCGGGGGGTAGTTGTCCTAGAGGGTGGTTGTCCTAGGGGGTAGTTGTCTGGGGGTACTTGTCCTAGGGGGGTAGTCGTCCTAGAGGGTGGTTGCCCTAGGGGGTAGTTGTCCTAGGGGGTAGTTGTCCTAGAGGGTGGTTATCCTAGGGGTGGTTATCCGGGGGGTGGTTGTCCAGGGGGTAGGAGTCCTAGAACCGTTCCAGACATCGGCGGTCAAGTCTGTTCATCTACTACTGTTTGCAATGCGCTGGTACCAGCTATCCCAACAAAATAATATAATATAATTTCTGTTTCCTTTATGCAGAACATTTTAAAGGAAGGGGTAGCTTCAGTCTAAAATGAAAAGCATGATCATCACCATGCTTTAGTGGCAACAAAATGGCAAGATGATCTCGTTAAGGGATGAGTCAAGATTTTTGTCTCCATACTGCTGTATGCTGATGTATGCGTGATGTTTTGTGTAGATGTCTTGTGACGTTTGGATCGAAAGCCTTAAGCCCACCGCACACTATACGATCGACTGCGATCCAATTTTCGAAATAGATCGCAATAGCGTTAATTATGGGAATTGTAACAAATTAAATCTACCTGATTCAGGTTCTGAACAATAATATGAATAATAAACACATGGTTTTGGTGCTTTGTCAGCTTTATACCTGGAATAAGGGCCAAATCAGTTTCAAATCGTAGACAATCGTAGGAATGCTCTGACGTCACTACGACTCGGAGCCGATTTGGCTTTTCTTTCGACTAGAAAGCTCTCAATAGGCCGTATTTTCGATTTTATGACCTATATGATTATTCAGAACCTCATTTAGAAAATATCTTATGTGCATATAATATGTTTGTTTCAAATGCTTTTGCATTTCCTTCTGAAATCGGATCGCAGACGGACGTATAGGGTGCGGCGGGCTTTATATGACTCTTACGTTTTTGTTTCGTTTGTTTGTGTTATTTATTTTACTGCTGGGGCAACGATGTTAAGCTGAGTACAGATAAACGAAGTTAGCTGTGTTCAAATACATTTTTAGTGATAAGTTTCAATAAATGACTTATGAAAGTAGGTGGCAAGTAAATATACAATGTCTATCAAAACCTCATTTCTATTTCAAAAATGTATCCTAATAGATTAATGACAATATTAATGTACTGATAGGATTTATGTAAAGTGGCAAGGGTAATTGTTCAAGTTTTCTGCCAAAAAATTGTTGTCAGACATTCATTAAGGGGTGTTGTGGATCAGTGGATAAGTCCCCGGACTGTGAACCACGAGGTCCGGGGTTCGAATCCCACCGCAGCACTAGCGTCCTTTGGCAAGACGTTAATCTACATTTGCCACTCTCCACCCAGGTGTTAAATGGGTACCCGGTAGGATGGCGAAAGGTAATGTCCTTTGCTTAGCATGTGTGCGCTTACAGGCGACTGGCTGGAATGCTCCCCAGGGAGTGGAGAATGTGCATACACTGTGTGCGGGCGTGCCAGAATCCAATGACCGGGGGTAATAATTTGCGCCTTGAGCATCTAATCAGGGTGGATAAGTGCGCTATACAAGTCACATGTATTATTATTATTAAGGTTTACTAGCACGGTTGCTCTTTTGATGCTAAGTCCTTTCAAGACGGAGATGACATTTTTCCAGTAGTATTTCTTTCCATCATAGAGTTTAACATAATTTGGAGGAGTGAGAGAGTCAGAGAGACAGACAGAAAGAAGGAAAGTAAAACCCAATCCTCTATATAATTTCTAAAGGAGCTATCTGATGGCAGTTGCCCTCCACCATGCTTTTTACGAGCATGAAAAGTGAAAAATTAATGATCTTTTGACGATTATGTACAATCATTTTTTTTGGAAACACGATGTTAACTAACGTGGAGCTGGGCTTCTTCCTCCTCCTGTTTTCATTAATTTCTAGGTATCCCCCAACTAGATTCATTTTGTGATGAAAACACGAAATTCGGCAAAGATAACGATATAGTGTATCATAAATAATTCTGCATATATAGAGAAAACCCAGATTTACTCCCCCCCCCCCTGAGAGCCATGGAGGCCATCTTTTAAAATGGCTACTTAGGGTATTTTTCATTTGAACGCAGTCCAAATATTTAAGAAAAGTGATTTAGATGACCATTTTACGGGAAATGGTCATATCTTGGATTAGGTCCCGTAATGTCCAAAAATAACACGAACAGGGGCGGATCCAGGATTTTGTAAATTAGGGGGCACAGAGCCGGAAAAGTACGCAATTAAGGAGGCGAAAAAATTTAATTGTGTACTTACGGTATATGCCAGTTTGGTTTCAAGGGGGGGGGGGGCACGGGCCGGTTTTCCCCCTATGTTGATCCGTTACGGGCCACGAAAGTGCGAAACCTATTGCATTTTGTTATTAGAACATCAAAATTGGCACATAATTATGTAGATATATGTATTAAGATAAGATTCTGCCTTTCAAAGCCTTATTGGTCACGTTTCAAAGCGACCGCCATCGGTTACTTATACAAACACACTGAAAAAATTGTTAAAATTGTTGAGTTCGATGTAGTTTGATATCTAGAATTGGGGCTATACTATTTACTGCATATGGTAGATTCAAATGAAATGGATATACACTGAATTTATCAATCTAAAATTTGCCAAAATTTGAGGTTTAGAAAAAAATGTGCATTTGAAGTATTTCATAAAAATATTCCAAACTTGAGTGCATTTTGCGATAAAACATCAAACTTCTACCCAAGTGATGCACTATATTAGACGTGGATGTTGACATATTTTACATCCTGACCAAAATAATGTACCCACCTTTCCAAACAACCATGAGCACTGCGTTTCCCTAGAAAAAAAAATAGTCCACATTGATCTGAATATTAAAAACATTGTACAGAAGAGCGGAAGTTAGTTGCAACGTTGTCATTTCCTCTAAATGTATGAGAAATGTCATGAAATTTTATTGTTTGAATAATATTTGAAACTCTAACATTAAATATGTGATTTGGACATTTTACATAAATTAATGTATTAATGTAATAGCCGTTTTCAAAATGGGAATCTGTACCACAATTATTCAACAAGTAAACATTCAATTTTGAATGCTATACATATCACTTGGACTGTGTTGTATGAAAAGTGCCCTAATTGCAGCCATTTTGAAAGGTGCCCACCACGGCCCTCAAAATGTTTCAACATCCCAATCTGGTGATAAGACATCAAGTCTCCTGGGTGGAAAATCTGGTATATTTTAGTTTTAAAATGCTTCTAGTGTGTGAGACTATTGTGAAAAATATTGAAAATGGCGCATTCCCCCCCCCCCCCCCCAAAAAAAAAAGTGGGCACCCGAACCACTTTTCATAATACACGCAGCCCTAACAGATTCAAATCTGAGTTCTGCTCACGATATTACACTAAAATTACTTTTTAAATGTGATTTTGGACTGCATTCAAATTAAAACAAAACGCCCAGATTGTAGCCATTTTGAAATATGAGGGCCGCCGAGGCCTTCAGTTGGGGATGGGGGAAATCTAACATGTCTCTATATCCAGATTTATTGAGTTTACATAATTTATATCATTATGTGTGCCAAATTTAGTGCATTTATCAAAAAAAGCATTGATCTAGTTTGGGGGCAAATTTTGGATATTAATGAAAATGGACCCCTTTTTCATAAAATGTGTACATGAACCACTTCTGAAATATTTCAGCCAAAAAACATCTAAATATGAAATCTACGTATTAAATCGTACGTTATAATTTATTTAGGCTATATACTGACATGTCTCCGTATCTAAATTTGTAAATCATACATATTTCTACAAAAATCCCAAGTTTGGTGTTTCCGTCACAAAATGCATCTAGTTTCGGATCTATTTTGGAAATTAGTGAAAATGGCCCTCTTTTCTTAAAAATGGGCACCTGAACCACTTTTCCTGAAATATTAAAGCCCTGAGACATTCAAATTTGAATTCTACGTATCAATTATATCCCTGACTCACTTATTACATGTGAGTTTGGACTGTGTTTATATGAAAAGTTCCCTGATGGCGACCATTTTGAAAGATGGCCGCCACGGCCCTAATGGGCTGAATCCGAGATGTCTTCACATCTAAATTTGCTTATAATCTTATTCATTATCTATCTTTGTGCCAAATTTGGTACTTTTTTCACAAAATGCACGATTTATCGGCTATAGTATGCCGCTTCACTATAAGCTCAGTTCTCGAGGAAGGCTATTCTAAACTGTATTCTGCAAAACAGATACTCCCTAATACCCGTATGTAAAATTGTGAATATTAGATTGTGTGAAACATTTTGGGAGCAGTTAATTTGTTTGTGACATCTAATTTTTATCTCTATAACACCTCTGAATAGCATCTGCACTGTATTCCCGTCAAGAAGTATCTTTGAAAGCCGAAAGATGAGCATGTTCAAGTTCAATATCGCTTTATTTCATATTCACATTTCACATTTCATTTTTAATACATATTGTCGATTTGTTGACAAGAATTAATGATGATAAAAATAATACAGTGTTTATGTAATAAACATAAGTACATCAAAAATATATTATACCACTTTGGATTACTTGTCGTAACTTGTAAAGAATAACTAACACGATTGGAAATTAGGATACGAAGGAGCCTAAAGTAAAAGCAAAGGTTGTTGTTTATAGGATCCAGAGAGTCTTACAAGGTTGTGAGAAAGAACAAGAAACAGTTGAAGATAAGATTAAGTAAAACAACTACATGTATTCTTAAACGTTTCATCAAATGTGAATGAATAATCAGCGAAGGATACTTAAGTGCAAAATAAAAGTATGGATTTAACTCAAATCATTTAAGCACGGAAAGGCATAGTTATCGATATGAAATTGATAATTGTATAATCGCTATAACGCACATGCAGACTACCCATGTGCAATGGCAATGTCGTAAGTCATACCGAGATTATGTCGTGATTTTATGTACGTAGATATGTATAGCAATTGAATTTATCCACTTTCAGCGAAAAAAGCTGAGATATGAGAGCAAGATTACGGTATTACATTGAATGAATAAAAAAAGAAGATAGGAATGAATAGAAAGGATTCAACGTCCTGAGTATGATCCTGATGGCATCAATATCTTAATTTAAACAATATGAGATGAATGAATGGATTAGAAGAATCACATAACTGTCGAGGAAAACCTCTGATGCACTGATGAGTGCATCAGCTGTCTTCCTCTGCTTGTTTTACATATTCGTTTAAGGCCCCGTCACATTAGAGCGTATAGAGTTAGCGTATGCGTAGCGTACACCATTTTTTCTCGGAATTCGGAAAAAGTCGAGATACGCTCAAATACGCTCGAATTCTCAAGCAACATCTGGTTCTCAGCGAAGTAGTGAACGTATATCAGACGTACGCCTAACGAATGAGGAGCGTATGCTAACCGTATTACTAGCGTACAAAGTAACGAATGAAAGCGCATGCGTAGCGTCCGAAACGATTGACCAGCGAATGTCCAACGTGAGTATAGCGTGCTGCGGCAGTCACGTGACGTATTTCGGCTGACCCACACTTCACCAAATACGTGAAACAGTGAACATCTTAAGAAAAGTTCTTGCAGTTTTCAATATGGCTCCAAAGAAATCGAAGAAAAGGAAGCAACCTGCCAAGTAGGCAGAAAAAGCACCCGAGGCTGAATCAACACCAAGTACTCCTGTCGGGACACTCAGCTTTACCGGGCATGATTCTCCCAAACCCCCAACCTCATTGTGAGTCTGCTGATAGTCCGACATCATCCCTGATATCTGATGCCTCAGTCAGGTCCCAGCCTGGTCCGTCGTCGAAAAAGAAGAGGAACAAACGCCGAGATTTTTACATCCCGAAGGCACAGGAGGATGCCCTGGTAGAACTGAAGGAGCTTCTCGCAGCCGCTGTGACGTAACAGACAAAAATGCTACCTGTTCTGTGCGCATTCGTTACTCTATCGGTAGACTAGCGTCAAGCACGTCAGATGAACGCCTCGTGAAAGTTGAAGTAGGTCGGAATATGCTGTATATTCGTTGACCATTCGGTAATCATTTGTTACACTAACGCTGTGTATACGTTGTGCATTCGTTTCCGTATTTGGACGAACAGCGGACGAATAAGAAAAGTACACCCAGCGTGCAAAACGTTCATACAGCGAATGTTCAACGTATATATAGCGTATTGATTGATACGTTGTTATACGCTCAAAGTTTTGAACATGTCCAAAGTAAAAAATCGGCTCCACCGTATCTCTGCGAACCATTGCGAACAGCTAACGAATACGACGTACGTCGAACGTGTTACGAACGATTAGCAACTTATGCGAACGTATATCCAAATTTTCGAATACGTTGGGCATTCGTTGACTCGATACGCTGTAGTGTGACACGGCCTTTAGAAGATAACATTTCAGCTTGCGTCTAAAAACATATAATGAGGTAGATTTAGTAAGTTCAATTGGAAGGCCATTCCAACACTTGGGACTACTAAAAGTAATAATTCTTTGAGCAAACAATTGGTACATACATGTTCCTAGTTTATAGATATATATGTCAGCAATATGTAAAAGTGTGTTCTTTAAAAATAGTGGACTGGTATGAGAAAGAAATCCAGCATGATTAATGTTTCTAATTGCTCGTTTCTGGATAATTAAAATCTTGTCAGTTAGGGTTTTCGCCCCGTTGCGTTACCCCAAGCAAGGATACCATAATTAAGGTAAGTTAATATAAGAGTAGAATATAAGGATAATAAGATATGGGATGGAAATTCGCGCTTTAGTTTATTTGAAATACCTGAATTGCTAGACAATAGTTTACATAAGTAATTTATCCAAGACAAATCACTGTCAATGTAAATGCCAAGAAATTTAGTAAATTTTAACTGATCTAGTTAGTATTTAGTACAAGTATATTTTCTGGCAATGATTTCAGAGAATTACTCATAAGCATGAAGTGCGTTTTTTAACATTCAGAGATAACTTGTTGGCATTTATCCAAGTTTGGACCATTTTTAGTTCATTTGCAGTGTTAAGAAGGGTCTGTGGGTTGCGATGCTAATAAAATATATTAGAATCATCAGCAAAAAGAATCTATGACATGATTTCAGATCAGAAGAATACCGGAAGTCGTTAATGTAAAGAGTGAATAAGGAACCCGGAAGAGATCCTTGAGGAACGCCGCAATATCTGTCGTTGATAGAAATCCTGGCCATTAATACTAACATATTGTTTTCTATATGTAAGGTAATCTCTGAACCACTCCAAGGCCTTTCCTCGAATCCCACAATGGGATAATAATTGTACAGTAAAATATCATGGTTAATGGTGTCAAAGGCCTTGGAGAAGTCCAAAAATATACCAACAGTATATGTGTATTATCGATAGCATGGGCTACTTTGTCCAGGAACATGAGTAAAGCATGATTTGTTGAGCGGTTTTGTCTAAATCCAAATTGTGTCTCAGATAGGATATTAAAATTTGTAAGAAACCTCACAGTAGATTAACTTTTCCAGTATTTTAGAAACTTTCTAAAATAAGCTTTTAACCTCTCTTTAAGAGAGGTTAAAAGCGAAATGGTGCGGTAATTACCGGTATCTTGAGCGTTTCCTTTTTTAAAAATTGGGATAACCTTAGCAATTTTGGTCTCATTTGGTACTATACCATGTGATACAGATAGATTAGAAATGTGTCAGAGGGGTTATTGTTTCTCCAATTATTTGTTTAAGTAAAATATTTTTTATGCCGTCATACCCTGCACTTGTGTTCGTTTTCAAGTTTTTACTAATCTATTACTTCATACTCTAAAATTGGATTTAAAAACAAGGAGTAAGGTTTCATGTTATTAAGAAGTGTTTAAAATTTAGGTCGGTTTCAGGGATACTTTTGGCAGGATTGGGGCCGATGTTCACAAAATAGTTGTTAAATTCCTCTGCAATTTCGAGAGGATCTTGTATTTGAGTCTCGTTTACCAAGATTTTAGAGATAGGCGTTAGGTCATTTTTTGTTTTTAAAACGTTATTAATTACTTTCCATGTATTTTTTATATCACCTTTGTGAATATCAAATTGCGAAGTAAAATAGTTCTTTTTAGCAAGTCGCAGCGAAGTTGTTTTAACATATTAAAATATGTTACGATAACGAGTATACTTAGATTTGTCTTTATATTGATATTAAAATAACCATTCTAAAGAGAAAATCATACAGAAATTCCATAATGTTTAACATTAAGAAAAAAATAAAAAAAGATAAGTTTGGCCATAAAAGATAACCCAAATATTTAGGCTATCATGATCTAGAGATGGCGCTAAATCTCTTTTGCAACAATCGCAACACAGAGTGACCACATCGATCCATCATTTGGGTATGATTTTTGCTCTTGTCTCACGTACGTTCGCTCACTTATGGGTCTGTTCACAAAGTTGGGCACCTTTTGAGGCATTTTTTCTTTAATGAAAAAGTCTAGTTAGAATTTTCTTACTTGGCCTTTCTATCTCTGGTGAAAATAAAAAGCATCTGAGAATCATAAACATGTTGTTCCACAATGTATTTTGGAAATAATTATGAAAAACCAGCGTGTGGATGTAACCGGACATCGTGTCCGTGTTACATCCGCAAAGTCTCATTTTGAGACATAACGGCACATCCATAATGCTCTTGATGATAAGTATTTGCCTGCTTACTTTAGGCTCTCTATTTAATTCAATGCAACAACAACTGCAATGAGAGTATACTGACTTCAAGAGTTATTGATGAAAGTTGCAGATATTCTTTGGTGTCCCGTTCATCCACAATTTGTGACATTTGATTGGAAACCGTTACACCCACAACATTCATGATAAACTCAGGGAAGATAGGTATTCTTTCGTTAAAAGTTTTGCTTCATTAAGTCAGCACCATAACACATTGTACCCATTAGGATTTAGCTATGTAAGGTATCATGCATGTAGATATGCTGGTAATCTAAAAAAAGGTGGTTGTGGATGTAACATGGGACACCAGTATGTTTTTGTCAATATTTTGAAAATGCCTCTCAAAACAATTTTTCTTGTGTTCTTCAAAAGCTTCCTGGAGGCACCAAGTACATTCATATAAAACAACTTAATGGTGTAAGTCATAGTGTTAAAACTACAATGTTTTTACATAAAATGTCACGTTTTGGTACCCCAACTTTGTGAACAGACCCTTATACACAATCATGGGCGTTAATCGTTACGTAACTCTATTCATCATGGGGGGGGGGGGGGGAACGGCTATTGTGTCGTCCCCCCCATGATGAATAGAGTTACGTCACGATTAACGCCCATGTACACAATGAATGGACATTTCCTGCGCGCGGACATTTTGAATAGTATGCCCGGACGCTATTTTTAAAATATGTCACTGCCCGGACATTTTGAAGAAGTTGACCATTGATATGGAAATGAAGATGAAGCACCCACACTGAGCTACTACCCGCAATGTATATAGGCTTCTTACCTCCATAATGAGAAATTCACAATGGCGGAAATGTGTTACGCAATTCTATTCATGGGCGGGGGGGGGGGGGTGGTCTATTGTTAGTCCACCCCTAATGAAAAGAATTTCCTGCATACTTCCGCCCATGGAAATTCTCCTTGTTTTTCCGCTGTGTTTTGCGTCAAAATGTACGAAGGAAACAATCAATTTGTAACAAGCGTGTACATGTTTTTATCCATATGATAGTTCCTATAAGATTAAGCTTCAATTATTTATAAGAGGAAAATAATCCATGTAATAGACTCTAGTATCAGTGATGAATAAATTATTCATAATTTTACAAATACTTTAGATTTTGAAAATCTGGGTAATCTATAACGTCATATTATTTAGCATACATAATGGAGCACGACTCATACGTCACATGAGTCGTTATACTTCTCATGGTATTGCATATGTTTCAAATGTCAACACATGCATTTTTTTGCTCATTATAGAGGAGATTTCGTTATAAGAAAATATTAGTCGTGAAGTTAGAAATTCACCCTGCTCTTGATGGCATTTTCTATCAAAATATATGGAGGATACATATAAATTTTATAAAAAGTGTGTAATGCATGTCTCGAAGTATCTAAATGATACTGAAATCGGGCTTTTAAAAGTTATTTATAGAGGAAATTATCAATGTAATAAACAAAGATTAATAAATTATTCATATTTTTTTCTAAATATTCTAAATATTGACCTTTTTGATAATCCTTGTAATATTTGAGATATAGTTGAGATATGACATGGCATGAATGAAGGACGTGATTTATTCATTATCAAGCGTCTTGATTTGTTCAACTGTTTCCAAACGGAACTGAAATTTAAGGAGTTTTTTGCTAATAGAGGATTGCCGTGTTTAGTTGTTCATGTCAGTGTTACCGCGACTCACGTAAAAAAAGACGCTCACTGGACCGGTTGATTGACGTCATAAAAATAGATGTTATAAATTATATAGGCCTACGAGCAAACAAGAGAGTGGAAAAAATATTTATATCCAGCATTTACGAAGAGCATAATCAACAGGTACATTAAATAATTATAATAATAATAATAAAAAAGGCGTAATTAATCTTAACATCAATCATTGAAAGCAGATGATATTAAACAACAAAAACATTCAAAATGGTTCCAAGCAGGAAAATAAAGTCGCGAACGTACGTGCTCAAGGATCAAGGGCGGGGATAAGGGAGGGGGCTGGGGGCAGAGGAGGCATGTGTCCCTGGCGGCAATTGGGGGAGCTGAAAGAAACACAAAAGAGAAAAGGAGAAAGTGAATAAAAGGAAGAAAAATTAAATTCCAAACGGATTAAGTGCTTTTTCTATTCAGGATATGGTGTATAAACGGTTTATAATACGAAAATTTCTGAAGCTCGGTTGCTTTGTTGCCTCGCATAATTATGTTTATTGAGGACGTCATAATTTCGCGCTCTCATACATGATATAACACAGATAACGCTTCTAAAGATTTTTTTATTTTTTTTTCAATTTTTGAATCTTACCCTCGTTGCTTTCCTCCGTAGCACATACGTTTCAACATTCAAAAGAAATCCTAGCTTTCGGTTGTCTTGCTATATTCTTCGAATATAGTTATTTTCCCCAATATAAAAGTGATTAGAATCAGGGGCGGATCCAGGATTGAGTAAAAGAGGGGGCACACATACGAAGGTTTGTCAAGTTTTGGAAAAGGTAGACCCGTATTTTTTTGGTCTCGCCAGCTTCTTGAACTCAGTAGGGGGGGGGGGTCCAGTTTCCCTCCATAATTCCATGACAAGCAAAAAAAAAAAGGTCTTCATTCTAAAAGGGGGAGCACAATCGAGAAAATGACGGATCGTCTAGGGTCAAAATGCATACTTTTCTTCCAAAGGGGGGGGGGGGGGGGGGCGCGGGTCGGAAGTGCCCCCCCCCCCTGGATCCGCCAATGATTAGAATCATGATTCTATCTTTTGAAGAAATGGTAACGTTCTGTAACTGTGCTCATTTGTTAATTCTTTTCCCATATGTAAAATATATTAAAGATTGCATCTATAAAGGGTTGAAATGTAAAAAATATGATGCTCGGTCGCTTTGATCCATCGCTCTTCATCAGACATTAGCTACCTACACCGAGTTAAAGTACATTTTAACAAAACCATTTTCACGTAGTGCCATAATTTCTGAATTAAAAGCAGGAATTAATTTGGTTTGCATATAATTTTTAGGTGATAAGTTTGGGCGGGCGCAATTTTAAGTATTTGTCTGGGCCTTGGGGCGCAATAATCACTTCATAAGCCTAGTCGCCATCGCCGGGATCTTACCGACTTTATTACATTTTATTTCCTGTTAGTTTTCTAAATATCAATAATCCGTCCTTTGCTGTTTTAAATTTAGGAAAATGTTGTAATCTTGAGGGATGTATAGACTATAGTAAGAATACGATCGCAAAGACTTTCAATCACCGCAAGGTAATTTCAATAGCTTTATCCATCACCTATGGATACGTGGAAACATACAATGGGATATTACATAATCCGAATAATTCAGAAAGTGGAGGACATATATGGATTATATAAAGTAAATGAAAAGTTCACTCAGAGACAAATAACACACAGCTGTGTCTTATTTGTCTCTGAGTGAACTTTTCATTTACTTTCCCGAATATTAACCATCCTGAGCAAATCAAGCAAGTAAAAAAAAAGGGGGACACACTTTATCATGATACAAAATGTTATTTTGTCATTAAGATACTCTAGATAAGATAAGAATTAAATATTCGGGCATTTTGCTGCCCGAATATGGGATATTCTGGCACCTTGCTACACAAATATGAGGATATTCGGGCATCTCCCTGTCCGAATATGAGGTGACGGTGTCTCGAATATCGGAACTTTGTAAATCCTGCGGCCCCCCCCCGCCTTTTACGTTATGGTTTTGTAATGCGGATAGGTGTTTGAAAATTGTAATGTAATGCCATGTTTTTAACGTTATAAGTTAAGAAAAATCAGTCGAAAAACAATTAATTGTTGCTGTAAGTTTATGCTTTTAAAGCAAAGTCGGGAACTTAAGAATGTTTTGTTGTTGTCGACAATTCATTGGCTATTTTTTGTTTCCAGCAATGTTAGCATAACATTTATTATTCAAAATTGTCAAACGATATCTCTGGGAACACTACTTCGGACCCCCAAAGTTTCTTTCGTATCTATTGGTTGCTATTCGTTGAGAGTTTTACATGTCGTGTGTCATAATTCCTCATCCCAAATGTAACCATGGCAAGGTGAGTAACAACCAAGCGATTACTAAATGCTTTGCGAACTGTAAAGAAACCCAGCGCCATCTTCTTAGATGAGAAAATGCGATTTTGCAACTGATATAAAGCCAGAGAGACAGCCTAACAATACTCTTCGTGATTTTTACCGTCTCTTAATTACCAGCTTCTCCACGGTTACATGAAGCAGGGGAAATAAGAGAGGCGAAATTGAAGTCTGATCGTGTAATAGCTTTTGTATTTCATTGTTTTGAAGGTTTCTTTTCCCAAGTTTTGCATCATTTTTCCTTATTTTGATTTGTGCCTCCTAATTTATTGGGGGAGGGAGGGGGCATAATGACTGCTCCCTGTCATCCCATAATCGACGACCCTGCTTATACGTATTGCTTTAGAATGCAATCAGGCATGATTAGCAATAGTAGTCAACCACCGTCTAGATCTTCACCACTGTTACGATGTTTAGCTGCAGCTCTGATCATCAAAATAATATCAACAGCTCTTTGACATTATTAAAGGGCAAGAAAGGGAGAAACACAATTATCAATTTATAATGGAATCGAGTGAAGAGCGCCCCTTCTAACTCTTTGTCGTTTGCTCCCTTTTCTTCCCCTGTAAATATTATACGAGCTCAATTGTCATGTCCCCCTCCCATCGATCCCTTCAAGAAAAAAAAAGAAAAAAAGAAAAGAAAAGATAAAGAAAGAAAGAAAAATAGTTAATTCCCTCTTACCACCATCACATTTACTTTACAATTCGAAATTACCATTGTTTTATTCACCATCACCAGTCTTCTTTGTTACTATGAAAACCCATTTACCACCATCTCAATCCATGTTAACATTACTCACAATTCATCTTATATCATGATAACAGCCTTAATCTCATATTTCAAAATCAGTGTTACCATCATCAGAATCCCTGTCACCATCATAATCCTTGTTACCATCATCACAATCCCTGTCACTATCATCATAATCCTTGTTACCATCATCACAATCCCTGTCACTATCATCATAATCCTTGTTACCATTATCACAATCCCTGTTACCATCATAATCCTTGTTACCATCATCAGAATCCCCGTCACCATCATAATCCTTATTACCAAAATCAGAATCCCTGTCACCATCATAATCCTTATTACCATCATCACAATCACTGTCACCATTATAATCCTTGTTACCATCATCACAATCCCCGTCACCATCATAATCCTTGTTACCATCATCACAATCCCTGTCACCATCATAATCCTTACCATCAGAATCCCTGTCACCATCATCACAATCCCTGTCACCATCATCATAATCCTTATTACCATCATCAGAATCCCTGTCACCATCATCATAGTCCTGTTTACCATCATCACAATCCTTGTCACCATCATCTTAATCCTTGTTACCATAATTACAATCCCTGTCGCCATCATCATAATCCTTATTACCATCATCAGAATCCCTGTCACCATCATCATAATCCTGTTTACCATCATCACAATCCCTGTCACCATCATCTTAATCCTTGTTACCATAATTACAATCCCTGTCACCATCATCATAATCCTTATTACCATCATCACAATCCCTGTCACTATCATCCTAATCCTTGTTACCATCATCACAATCCCTGTCACCATCATCATAATCCTTGTTACCATAATTATAATCCCTGTCGCCATCATCATAATCCTTATTACCATAATTATAATCCCTGTCGCCATCATAATCCTTATTACCATCATCAGAATCTCTGTCACTATCATCATAATCCTTGTTACCATCATCACAATCCCTGTCACTATCATAATCCTTGTTACCATCATCACAATCCCTGTCACCATCATCATAATCCTTGTTACCATAATTATAATCCCTGTCGCCATCATCATAATCCTTATTACCATCATCAGAATCTCTGTCACTATCATAATCCTTGTTACCATCATCACAATCCCTGTCACCATCATAATCCTTGTTACCATCATTACAATCCCTGTCACCATCATAATCCTTATTACCATCATCACAATCCCTGTCACCATCATAATCCTTATAACCATCATCACAATCCCTGTCACCATCATCATAAACCTTATTACGATCAGCAGAATCCCTGTCACCATCATAATCCTTGTTACCATCATCACATTCCCCGTCACCATCATCATAATCCTTATTACCATCATCAGAATCCCTGTCGTTACCTACATCAAAACTTTCACGATATCTCTGGGAACACTACTTCGGACCCCCAAAGTTTCTTTCGTATCTATTGGTTGCTATTCGTTGAGAGTTTTACATGTCGTGTGTCATAATTCCTCATCCCAAATGTAACCATGGCAAGGTGAGTAACAACCAAGCGATTACTAAATGCTTTGCGAACTGTAAAGAAACCCAGCGCCATCTTCTTAGATGAGAAAATGCGATTTTGCAACTGATATAAAGCCAGAGAGACAGCCTAACAATACTCTTCGTGATTTTTACCGTCTCTTAATTACCAGCTTCTCCACGGTTACATGAAGCAGGGGAAATAAGAGAGGCGAAATTGAAGTCTGATCGTGTAATAGCTTTTGTATTTCATTGTTTTGAAGGTTTCTTTTCCCAAGTTTTGCATCATTTTTCCTTATTTTGATTTGTGCCTCCTAATTTATTGGGGGAGGGAGGGGGCATAATGACTGCTCCCTGTCATCCCATAATCGACGACCCTGCTTATACGTATTGCTTTAGAATGCAATCAGGCATGATTAGCAATAGTAGTCAACCACCGTCTAGATCTTCACCACTGTTACGATGTTTAGCTGCAGCTCTGATCATCAAAATAATAGCAACAGCTCTTTGACATTATTAAAGGGCAAGAAAGGGAGAAACACAATTATCAATTTATAATGGAATCGAGTGAAGAGCGCCCCTTCTAACTCTTTGTCGTTTGCTCCCTTTTCTTCCCCTGTAAATATTATACGAGCTCAATTGTCATGTCCCCCTCCCATCGATCCCTTCAAGAAAAAAAAAGAAAAAAAGAAAAGAAAAGATAAAGAAAGAAAGAAAAATAGTTAATTCCCTCTTACCACCATCACATTTACTTTACAATTCGAAATTACCATTGTTTTATTCACCATCACCAGTCTTCTTTGTTACTATGAAAACCCATTTACCACCATCTCAATCCATGTTAACATTACTCACAATTCATCTTATATCATGATAACAGCCTTAATCTCATATTTCAAAATCAGTGTTACCATCATCAGAATCCCTGTCACCATCATAATCCTTGTTACCATCATCACAATCCCTGTCACTATCATCATAATCCTTGTTACCATCATCACAATCCCTGTCACTATCATCATAATCCTTGTTACCATTATCACAATCCCTGTTACCATCATAATCCTTGTTACCATCATCAGAATCCCCGTCACCATCATAATCCTTATTACCAAAATCAGAATCCCTGTCACCATCATAATCCTTATTACCATCATCACAATCACTGTCACCATTATAATCCTTGTTACCATCATCACAATCCCCGTCACCATCATAATCCTTACCATCAGAATCCCTGTCACCATCATCACAATCCCTGTCACCATCATCATAATCCTTATTACCATCATCAGAATCCCTGTCACCATCATCATAGTCCTGTTTACCATCATCACAATCCTTGTCACCATCATCTTAATCCTTGTTACCATAATTACAATCCCTGTCGCCATCATCATAATCCTTATTACCATCATCAGAATCCCTGTCACCATCATCATAATCCTGTTTACCATCATCACAATCCCTGTCACCATCATCTTAATCCTTGTTACCATAATTACAATCCCTGTCACCATCATCATAATCCTTATTACCATCATCACAATCCCTGTCACTATCATCCTAATCCTTGTTACCATCATCACAATCCCTGTCACCATCATCATAATCCTTGTTACCATAATTATAATCCCTGTCGCCATCATCATAATCCTTATTACCATAATTATAATCCCTGTCGCCATCATAATCCTTATTACCATCATCAGAATCTCTGTCACTATCATCATAATCCTTGTTACCATCATCACAATCCCTGTCACTATCATAATCCTTGTTACCATCATCACAATCCCTGTCACCATCATCATAATCCTTGTTACCATCATTATAATCCCTGTCGCCATCATCATAATCCTTATTACCATCATCAGAATCTCTGTCACTATCATAATCCTTGTTACCATCATCACAATCCCTGTCACCATCATAATCCTTGTTACCATCATTACAATCCCTGTCACCATCATAATCCTTATTACCATCATCACAATCCCTGTCACCATCATAATCCTTATAACCATCATCACAATCCCTGTCACCATCATCATAAACCTTATTACGATCATCAGAATCCCCGTCACCATCATAATCCTTATTACCAAAATCAGAATCCCTGTCACCATCATAATCCTTATTACCATCATCACAATCACTGTCACCATTATAATCCTTGTTACCATCATCACAATCCCCGTCACCATCATAATCCTTACCATCAGAATCCCTGTCACCATCATCACAATCCCTGTCACCATCATCATAATCCTTATTACCATCATCAGAATCCCTGTCACCATCATCATAGTCCTGTTTACCATCATCACAATCCTTGTCACCATCATCTTAATCCTTGTTACCATAATTACAATCCCTGTCGCCATCATCATAATCCTTATTACCATCATCAGAATCCCTGTCACCATCATCATAATCCTGTTTACCATCATCACAATCCCTGTCACCATCATCTTAATCCTTGTTACCATAATTACAATCCCTGTCACCATCATCATAATCCTTATTACCATCATCACAATCCCTGTCACTATCATCCTAATCCTTGTTACCATCATCACAATCCCTGTCACCATCATCATAATCCTTGTTACCATAATTATAATCCCTGTCGCCATCATCATAATCCTTATTACCATAATTATAATCCCTGTCGCCATCATAATCCTTATTACCATCATCAGAATCTCTGTCACTATCATCATAATCCTTGTTACCATCATCACAATCCCTGTCACTATCATAATCCTTGTTACCATCATCACAATCCCTGTCACCATCATCATAATCCTTGTTACCATAATTATAATCCCTGTCGCCATCATCATAATCCTTATTACCATCATCAGAATCTCTGTCACTATCATAATCCTTATTACCATCATCACAATCCCTGTCACCATCATAATCCTTATAACCATCATCACAATCCCTGTCACCATCATCATAAACCTTATTACGATCAGCAGAATCCCTGTCACCATCATAATCCTTGTTACCACCATAATCCTTATTACCATCATCACAATCCCTGTCACCATCATAATCCTTATCACAATCCCTGTCATTATCATAATCCTTGTTACCATCATCACAATCCCCGTCACTATCATCATAATCCTTGTTACCATCACAATCCCTGTCACTATCATCATAATCCTTGTTACCATTATCACAATCCCCATTACCATCGTAATCCTTGTTACCATCATCAGAATCCCCGTCACCATCATAATCCTTATTACCATCATCACAATCCCTGTCACCATCATAATCCTTATTACCATCATCACAATCCCTGTCACCATCATAATCCTTATTACCATCATCAGAATCCCTGTCACCATCATAATCCTTGTTACCATCATCACATTCCCCGTCACCATCATCATAATCCTTATTACCATCATCAGAATCCCTGTCGTTACCTACATCAAAACTTTCATACCATCGTAACCTTCTTCATCCTTATTGCAATCCATCATCATCTTTTCATTCTTCTTTACCAAATCTTCTCCACCATATTTTAAAAAAAATTATATCTTCTCTTTTGATCATAATCACAATCTTCACTACCATCTACATCAGTGGTCAGCCTAGATCTCTCCCCATCACAGTTTGCCATTTGGTCCAATCATATTGTCTAACTTCATTCGGTCTAATATCAGTTGGTCCAGTATACATTTGGTCTAATCAACATATCGTCCAATAACCAGTAGGGCTAATACCATTTTGTCTGGTAATTGGACCAATTGGCAAAAAAACCCAAAAGCTATTAGACCAAATAGTTAAAGACAAAATGGCTATTAGCCCTACTGGTTATTGGACGATTTTTTGATTAGACCAAATGTATGGTAATTGAACCAACTGGCCTAAAAAATTATTAGACCAAAGAGTTAAAGACGAAATGGCAGTTAGCCCTACTGGTTATTGGACGATCTGTTGATTAGACCAAATGTATATTGGACCATATTATTGGACTATATTATGGTCAATTATCAATTGGTCCAATTATCATTAGACCAATTGGTTGATGGACGAAATGACGATTAGATGAAATGGTAATTGGACAAATTGATGATTGGACCATGTGGATATTAAACCAACTGGGATTAGCTGAAATGGGTATTGGACCAAATGAATATTGGACAAACTGATTATTAGACCAACTGGTATTTGGACGAAATGGGTTGAGACCAAATGGTTATTAGACCTACTGGTCATTGGACAAAATGATTATTGGACAAAATGATTATTGGACAAAATGATCATTGGACTAAATGGTCATTGGACGTAATGTTTATGGACAAAATTATATTAGACCAAATGATGTTAGACCATTTGGAAGTTGGAATAAATGGCATTGGACCAAGTGGCAATTTAACCCCATCACCACCACCATCATGAATCCATCAAACACTATACCCTAGTCACACCTCATCAAAATGACTCCAAACTGATGATTGATGAAATCCTCGCCATATGGGGTAATGTCCGTTTTGTTTGGGTTTTTTTTTGGGGGGGGGGGCATTGTTGGTCTAGTGGATGTCTTATCAGTGTGACTGGGCTTTTCAGCTCTGTAGATGTGGCGAGGGTTAAATATGAAATAATAAAGAGCATAATACACAGAATAAAACACAGCATTGACAACAAAATTGAAATTGTTTTAAAATATGAAAGATGGACATTCACATGTTCTTTTTTGCTACCTTTCTTCATAACCTTGAAGGTTCCACACATAGCTTTTTCCCCAACATTCAGAGTGCTTCATTCGTTGATACCCATTCAATCTAATGTACAAGTTGATATGTACAGCCAGTTCTAACATTTTCATTCACACTATACATGTATCACAATACATAGGACTGAAGGAAGTTGTTACCCAAGTAGTGATGACAAATAAATGGAATCTAAAGCAAACAATCATGGTCCAGTTCAACAAGATACACTAACATATGGGAGGCTTTTTCTTTTTTGTTTACATGTATACATGAGGAAGGATGCTATCTAAAAACATCTGAATTAAAAAAGATGTCCTAAAACACTTTCAGCAGCTAGCACTAACAGGTTTCCACAATTAAAAATACCGGTATCCAACAAATAGGATTGTTAGGCCATTTGCATATGAGACTTCTGAAAAGAGAGAAGTATTACACTATCATTGCTGATTACAGGCCATCACTTTAATATGTGAAGCTATGCCAGGTACACGTCCTGATAAAAACCTTTCAGAATATTCAGCACTCTTTATAACTAATACCGCAACATCTGAGTGGGGGGAAAAAAGTAATTTTAGGTCTAAATCATCATCCACTCTCTGTAGTGCCATAACAGCTTCAACTTCTCATGGAACTTAAATTGTGAACAACCACATAAATATGAACTCACCTGCTAATAAAATGCAAGAATTGTGCGGTAGTTTGAGTAGATGACAAAAAACTATTGACAATGGCATGTGTCACACAACATGTTTTAGTATGCAACTGATATATCCTCACTCTTAAAATGATACCACATATTCAATAACTACTAAACCATTGCTTATTTCATACAGTACATTAATCCTTTAGAACTAAAACTTGGGTACTAGAAATCTGGCGATTTGAGAAACACACTGCAAGCAAAATGGAAACTTGCAGTGTCTGCAGACAAATACACATAGATCTCTTGTTAGTGTACGTTGCTTTCAATTTATGTTAAAATGATCACATCGCTAACTTGTTGAGGAAATTATATTTCTTGAGTACGGTAGATTCATCTTTCTACGGAAAAAGAAACAAAGCTGAAAACAGGACTTAAACGATGAGAAATATGTACTTTTTATAACAAGAGACAGGCTGAATTAAAAGATAGATATATGGACAGAAATACATAACAAAAGGAAAAAAATTCTACAGCACACAATTGAAGTTGCAGTTCACATACTTGTACTTCATCAAATCATGATTACTGATGCTTAATATTAAAGTGATGTTTATCAACCTTGACCATGAAACAGGTTGAAACAGTTTAAAAAGAAATGATGTGAAGTGCATCTTTAAGTTAGGTAAGAACCTCCATCTCCATGTTGGTTAAAACACAAATTCATTGAAAAGGCTGCCTTTTTAACCATTAAAAAATATTGCATTAAAATATTGGAAATTATAAAAATGTAAGTCTGGGAAGAGGTATCCATCTCTGGTTGTTGTTTTGTCAGTTGTTTCTAAACTAAATCAGATCAAAATTAGATGGATGTTTCCAAAACATATTCCAAAATATGAGAAAAATACAGTTGAAAGGCCTTGCCAATACTTCCTCTATTCATTACAACAAAGGGAACCTTACAAAAACTGACCAAACAACCAACCAATATGCATTAGATAATCCTCTCCACTGTCTACATAAAATATACCGACAGTTCTACATAAATGTCATTATGAGTAATGTACAAATCCATCATACCTCCAACACAATACACAATACAGATGGTAATAAGAATACAATATATATATACTTGTCATTAAAAACTGGCATGTTCCAGAGTCCATCATCCATATATCTGCCTCCTACAAAATACATTTCAATATCTAATCTACATGCACACTCTAACTACGGTAATTAAATAGTTCTAGCAAAAATCTTCTCTTCATATGTTTGTTTAAATATAATATGCATGTACAGAGGTAAACATATACAATAGAGATAATTAACACAGATGAGATAGAAAAAAGGAGAATATGAATCGGGAAAAAGGACTGGGTGAGACTACAAAAATGTTGAGCCAGTGTGCAACAGCTTATGCAAATGTTTCATTTCTTTCCATGATCTTTTCCATGCATCTCACTCACAATTACTCATCGGTCTTTCTTTTTTTTTGGACTTCCAATGCAAATCATAAATCATAATACAACAAAACTTGGCCTTCTAAAAGTAACAATAGATCATTCCATCCACAAGCTATTTTGATAATAGAATTGGGTAATTTTTATCCTTAAAAACATCTTCTTCTGTTCACAGGATCTGAGTTCTAAGCTTACAAATCAACTCATCAGGTAAACATAGAGAATGATATATGGCATTGACACATGTCTCAATGTAAAAATGTATAATCATAGAGCATAACAAAAATAAAAACCAAAATTCCATCTAAAATTTGATATTTTTTCTTCTTCTTCAACAGAGAAAGATTTTCTCTCAATAAGACAACTGCTGAAGAAAAATGGACTAACTTGGCATGTTGGCAGTATATTCAGTCATCAAGCTTCATGAAAAAGCATTCAGTATGTGTATTTTGTAACTGTTGTTTATTGATGAATGAGTCCATTAATTAGTTTGCATAGGTCTAGATATATCCTAGATCTATACATTCTACTTTATTAAAGAGAATCTTCTAAATATGAAGGATCCCTCCTACACCTACGTGTAAGAAAATGAATCATTTTTAATATACACAAACTATAATCTGGCAAAATCCTGATGGTGTTTTTTTTTGTGCATTGTGCAAGCTGTGAATATAGGTGTACCGCCTGAACACACTGACCTAATAAACAAGTATATTCAAAGTTTAAACATTATTTACTGCTTCACTGTAACAAATATTGCTCTACTTGACTTACTTTTGCATTGTAATTATATGTACCACAGATCACTCCTAATTTAAACCAGACTTTAATGTGCTTTTCTGTTTCAATCTAGGTGAACATATCAGGGAATTTAAAAATTAATAAAAGTAGTGTTTTTATGTATTCATTTGCAAACTGAAAGTATGGTTGAATCATACCTACTTGACCCAGTTACCAGTTGTACACAAAATTAGGAATAGTTGCCTTGAATAGCATCAACTTGCTCTTTTTGGTGATAAACAATCTGAACATGGGCTCCAATCTTACTTCTTGTTCTTCTTCTCATCACTAGTATCGACCCATGCAGACTAAATGACACAATCAAATACAATGCTAAGTTCTTACAACTGTCAATAATATAAAATTGACAAATTTACACTGCAGCAGCAAAAATAAAAAAATAATGAGAGAAATGAAAAATAAATATACAATAAGGTGGTTAAACCTGCAGCTTTTTAAACTTACACAAATTCATCTTTCGAAAATTAAATCAAATGAACAACACTTCTCAAGTGTGCAAATTAAAACACATGTTTAAGAATTAAAAAAAATCACCAAGTGGATGACTTGTGTTGGTAGCACTTGGGATCCCTTTTAAAAGTCTTTCAATACAGACTGCAGAGCATATTCCTTTCACATGATCTCACAGTTGTGCTAATAATGTTGGAATAGGCCTTTCATTTCTTCCAGTTTTTTACAGTACATGTATCTGAAAATGTTTGGTATCCAAAGAAATACAACCTCTAATGGTCAATAAAAATTGATTTAAAAGAACTCCTTTTGTTCTTTGAGAACTGAAGTCAGTCTGAACAAAACCACTCTCTAACATTTATTACCTAGTTATATAGTTTCTCAGTTTGTTGCTGAGGTGCTTCACTTTGTTTTCTTGTAATTCAATTAGATCCAAGATTAAGCCATTTTCAAAGATTTAAAGCAAAAAATAAACTTCCGGGATGAATTTATGAAATCAATTCAATCAAGCTATTGTAAAACCAGAAACTTCTGTGACTAGTTGAGGAATGCCATCAGCAAGAAACTCCACAATCAAATATGCAATGTTCAAATTCAATTGCATCAGGTATGAAACTTTCACAAACGACATTGGCGAAAGTTTCATGCGTGCAAAGATTTCTGGTTTCACAGTATACTGTCTTCAAGATTATACATAAAAAATATTATTTTTAAAAAAGGCTGCTGGGGAAAGCCTGATGTCATTCCATGCAGGAAATACACGGTGACCAAGAATAAGAAGTAATAAAAATGAGATTTATAGATCAAAAAATGATAAAGATTTTACAGAGAATGAGTATAACCACACCTGACGAGATACATTGATGGCACAACACTTCAGACCTTATAACATCTGCAGGAGACAAATAAAGATATGTCACAAACTCCATTCCTGCTACTTTCAAATAAATACTCTATTCATATTCATACATTTTAAAAATAGATCTTTAAAAAGATTTGACAGCAGATGGCTGACACAAAGGGTAAAGGGCTAACACAGACCATGTTTACATTGCTTGGAAATTAATGACTGTTGTCAAAGATCAATAACTCTTTGCAACCAGAATGTTCTTTAAGTTTTCTCTACTTCTTAAATTTCATCCAATTTATCAAAATTTCTTGTTATATGGCGTACTGCATTAAAACCTGGACAAACACAGCTACCGTACATAACTTGCTTTGCGCCTGGTTGGTTACAAAGCAGAATTGTGGTGGTGCAAACAACTTCAAAATGATACAGTGGGTTTGCTTGAACAAGTGTACGTGGAGTTATTTCAAGATGTGAACAAATCTGAGCCTCATTACAGGGTGCAGTGCTTTTTTTTTACATGTAGTGTAGACACTGATATGGTGAGACCCCCTTGCACATCATTCCTCTGCTAGGTACCCAATCTCGATCCTTCTTGTCCAGATGAGGTATATTATGGCTACACCAATCAAGAGATTATACCTCTCTACTGAGAGTATGTCACTATAACAAGGTATAGCACATCTTCTCTCATGTATGTGGGTTCAATGATGGCATAGCAATCAATGGATTTACATATGATGTATATATATAAAGTGATACAATGGATTGCCAGCATTAACAGTATGATTCAAAGCCTCTTAAACCTATGATCATAATTACCATTTAATGCAGGGCTCAATACTAACGAGGTCTGGTACTCAGAAACCCCGCAAATTTCATTGCGGACTTTCACTGCAAACTCTTGAACTTCCTAAATACTAACATGGATCCAATGCATACAGATCCCTAAACTGTCACTCCACATACCCTGGACAATAAGCTAGTGTAGATGAAAATCTTGCACAAGATTTATTACGGATGAATTTATCCTAGCAATGTAAACATGGTCTGGAAACTGGTACAACCAACATTTTCATATTCTTTCTTAAAAACAGTTCAATTCTAAGGGATTACTGTACAAAATGGGGGCTAAGATTGCAAGGGACAAGGGGGTAGGAATAAAAGGGAAGAGGGAGGGGGGCTAGGGCTATAGCTCCATCCCTTCTGTTTCATCTTCTGAAAAATCACTCATGGAACTTTCACTTGATGATGAAGCATTCTCCTGCTCTTCCAGTACTTCCTCTGTTGCATATTTTTGTACATATTCTGCACAGACAAGAAGTGCAAAAAGAAGATAGAAAAAGACATTTTAGTTAGTTTCCATACTTTTAACATCTATCTATACGGATTCCCCATGGATGCTTATCGATGCTTTCTTTTAATTTCTTGCTTAAAAATCACAAATGAGAGCACAGCCACAACATGAGTTAATAAGAAAACCCTTATTGCTTTGTTTGCAGACATGTGTTTTATTACAGTCAATTGCTACAAGACAATGTCATGCAACTGGCTCCAGATGAAAATATATATTTTTTTAAACATGTGTTTTTAAGTGAAGTTTATCTTCATCTCTCCTTTCAACACCAATCAATATTGTGCAATACTGTCCAATTTTCAGAAACCAATTGACAATGAAATAAAAAAATGTTCTTCTTGAACATGATAGGAAGCTCACCTTGATGTCATCATTGATAAATGAGTACTGGTCATTTTCCTAAAACATGATCAAATTCTCACTCACCCCATCATGGGTTGGATCATAAATGTTCTAAAGTTCTTGGCTTTTAAAGGGAGCGACAAGTCCCAATCTATGGGCGGTTTTACAGTTGGCTACTCCTTTCTCTGGATCAAAGTTCAAAGCGACTTCAATTTATCACACGCAGCTAATAAAAGTTTGCACATTGACCCAAATTTGAGTAAAGAAGATCGCGCATTCTTTATTCCAGTATTTGAATCTCATTGGTCGGTTACGTATGTAGGGATTCGAGTTAACGATCACGCAAGGAATTCGGCAATAACATTCCTTCGGTAGCGCACGATTGGACCTGATTGTATCCAAATTTCCCCCGAGTCAGGCCAACTGGTCAGGCCCATGGATTACGACTTGCCACTCCCTTTAACTGTACACCCATCAGAGCTCAAACACACCACACTCTTCAAATTTCCCTCAAATTCATGTGAGAGGGGACGATTATGGTTAGGAGTTGAATCTGTCCTCCTTTCATCAACCTATCCAAATCACTGCAAATACCTTCTTCTTTTTTTTTAAACAGTCACTGCGTGTTACATTTGAAGTGGGCATCCATTCGTAAAATGCATCAACAGTATTGTGGACAGTTCCCACATCTCTTCAGGAGTAAGAAATTTGTGCAATGTAGCACAATGTCAGAAACTGTTACACATATATCTAGGCAGGACTGGGAGCATGAGTTCATCTGAAGCAATCATCTGTCATTTGAGTAATCTAAGCTTCCCATCCTCTCTGCCTTATCTTTCATTTTTTAATACAATTTATACATTGTCTGTTGACAGCAAGAGGGGCATGAAGTATGTGTTAAATGATGAGTTAACACCCTTACGTCTCTTAACAGAAATTATTCTCCTATTGGCAAGTAGAGTTCAAAGAAAAGAGTTGTTCAGCAAAAACTTGTGCAACAGCTAAAAGAGTGCATGTGCATGGAAACATTCGGCTTTGTTGTAAGCCACAAGATTCTCCAAAAGAAAAATGTGGCATAAGTGAAATATATTTTATATCCTGCACATCTTTCTTCTTCATTTTGAATTTTCATTGTGAACACAATACTGCAGATATCATAAATGAACTCTGAGCATCAATCTCACACCTAGGACTGTAAGATATATATCTAGGATTGGGGAAACTCCAGAGCTCAGTCATTAAAGTTCTTATTTCATTAATCAAACTAATGTCACATCTAGGACTGTGAAATATATATCAAAAAAGACTACTAGATATTGATCCTGGCCTATTATTCTTGATTTTATTGATATTTGCAGACAAACTAGACTTTTCTGTTAAAAAAATCATACTGTATATTCAGGATGCAAAGGTAACAGAAAATTGTACAGGTCTCCTATATCTATTTGACTTACCCCTGATTTTCTTCTGGTACTCTTCTGGTTTGTGCAAGAACATCGCTGCAGCATCTCCATTAAGAGGGTCTATGGGATTAGGATAGCTCAGAAGTTGCGGAAGGAAGTGATCAAAGATATTTGATAAATCTGAGAAGACAAAAAAAGAGAAAGAAATGAGCATACAAGTGGGCTTATAATATACATTTCGATAAAGCAAAAGCTATTTCCATACATTTCTTCTAATTCTTTACATTTTACAAAGGCACAGAAAGAATACAGAAAAGCATTTAATGTGTGTGCCATTCTAGCTGGTCTGAAATATTGTAACAAATAACTACCAGCAATACAGCTGCACCAATACACCTGGAAACCAATTTTGTTTTCATTGTTTATACATATTAAATGATCTTCATTTGTTTTCACTATTTCAGAATAATCGCATCATTGATTTCCTTTCTATATTTTTACAAAATGCACAATCCATTCAACCACCACCTCTAGGGGGAATTCCTCAAAACAGATTTCTGATTTCTAGTAGGCCTTATACCAGTTAATATTAAATACATGTAAGATTTTGTCCCATTAGCTTGCCTCATTTATTTTAATGTGTAAGATTGGTGTGCATTTCAAACTGGAATACCTCCAAGTCTATGAATATAAAACTGGTGCATTGAAGGCATCTGAAGTTTTCTACTGTTGAATAATGACATTGTAGATTATAACAGCCATCTAAAATAATGAATTAAAGGGAAATCCAACCTTGGTAATAACATGATTAGTGTGAAAGCAGAAATGTAAGAACAACAGGATGGTGAAAGTTTGAAAGAAACTGGACAAGGAATAAGAAAGTTATGGATGTTTGAAAAATGAGATCACTACTTCTATGCGAATCTCAAAATGGCAATTTGGTGAGTCGGTTGCAACATACTTGTGGACATCTCTCCCGTTTGTCGTACACAAAAAATATGATTAATTTGCGGTTTTCTCCGACGCGCCTTTACCAGTACCCTCGGGGCAGTACTCAAAATATATTGGAGATAGCATATTGTTATAGGTCCTCATGAAAGAAAAAGATCCTATTGAGTAATACATTTTGCAAAAAAATAGCATTTTAGCCATTTTGTGTGTTGGAGCGAATAGGGGAGTTGTCCGCAACTACATCACAGTGACATTACCTATTCGGCCAATTTGATATTCCTATATATGCATAGTGATTACAACTTTCAAAAATTCATAACTTTCTTATTGCTTGTCCGATTTCATTCAAACTTTCACCAATCTGCTTCTCTGATTTTTCCTCTTTCTTTCAGAGCAACGTGCCATTAAGGTTGTATTTCCCTTTAATGACTGCCCTGAATTAGCCTGCAAAGAATAATTGGTATACAATCAACAAATTAAATCCTAAATCTAGTAATAATTAACAGACATTTACAGTAGAATATTACAATTATATCAAGATATAATTTCACATAAAATCATTTCTAGAAATTGAAAAAAGTTGCAATGATTATTATGATTTAGATTTACCATACAATGGTGTCCATTCTTGGTTGATTACATCTAAACATACTGTCCCAGAACTGCAAAGGAAGAAAAACAGACAAACCATCAAACAGACCAGTTTATAATGTATTCAAATTTTATGCAAGAAAAACACAAGCTTTCCAACCCAAAGCTTGTCAGACACTTCCTGGCAAAGCAACACAATGTACTCAAAGAGGATTCCATACATAGATATTCTATATCCTCCATAACACATCAATATTTTTCAGGCCATGATCATAAGTTCATATCGAATTTGAAATACATGTACCTGCCATTCAAACTGCCTCTTCATTACACAGAAGAAAGAGCAAATTGCAAAAATTTTCTCTTCCCAATGAACGGGCATGAACTTTGTGACTATTATTCAACACCAAATTAATAAACTATTGAACAAGTAATTACATTTCACAAATTATTTTTCCTGTTTTTTTTTTTTACTGTTATTACACAAAAATTCACTACGAGATTACTCGAGCAGAAGAGAGTCTCATCAGATTCCCTCTGTCCATTAAGTATGACATCAACGACTTAATATATTCGTCTCTAAACCCAGCATTAAAATCTCACAAAATATAAAGAAATCCAAATTAATGATTTAGGCTCTGCCAAGAAAATCCTCTCCATTGTCAACACCAAAAGATTTATGGCAGGAAAATGCCTTATTCATAAAGGTAAATGCATTTAAGTACCCCAAGGCAAAGAAATAAAATTTTACCAAACATAAGGTATAACTTACGCCTCATCTATATTTGGATGATATATTTTGTTCAAGAAGCCTGGAGAGAAAAAGATATGAAAAGAATGACAAAAATACAGTAATAAATCATTAGATTAGCAAATCTGAGACAAACCACATTTTTATTTGCACTTTCATCATGGATTTCTGTCAAAGATGTCTTTTAGAGGATTTTTAAAATACAAGCTGCATATCAACAATGTAATAAAAACCCTCTCTGCTTTTGTTTTGTTCAAACCAGAGACTCTCACTGCAAAATTTAAAACTTAACTAGAAATGTGCATTGCTGGGGCCGCCCAATGCTAAATGTATCCCCCGGAACTGGCAGCAATTTGAAGGAGGGACAAAGACCCTCCCCCATCCCCTCCCTCAAACAAAAGGATGGTGTAGAAATTAGATGTGTAGGTTTCACTAAGACACATCTTCATATAAAATTTGAAAGAAATGTGTTGAGAGATATACCAAGATACATCTCCATACAAAATTTGAAAGAAATCCATCAAGAAATGTGGCCTGTAGAGTGCACTCACGCCATGCCCTGAAGTATGACCTTTGACCCTATAAAAGACGGAACACTGGTGGCAGCATCACCAAAAACTATAGGTTTTTAGATTACACCAAGAGACACCTTCATGCAAAATTTGAACGAAATCCGTCAAGAAATGCAGAAGTAAGAGTGCAAGAAATGGAAAAATGACCTTTGACCCTATATAAAGGACGGAACAATGAGGGCAGCATCACCAAAAATTAAATATGTGTAGATTATACCAAGATACATCTCCATACAAAATTTGAATGAAATCCGTCAAGAAATGCAGAAGTAAGAGTGCACAAAAGGGACAAATGAGCTTTGACCCTATAAAGGACGGAACAATGAGGGCAGCATCACCAAAAATTAAACATGTGTAGATTATACCAAGATACATCTCCATACAAAATTTGAACAAAATCCGTTGAGAAATGTGGCCTGCAGAGTGCACTCACGCCATGCCCTGAAGTATGACCTTTGACCCTATAAAAGACGGAACACTGGTGGCAGCATCACCAAACACTATAGGTTTTTAAATTACACCAAGAGACACCTTCATGCAAAATTTGAACGAAATCCGTTGAGAAATGTGACCGCCGGAGCGCACACAAGAGTACACACAAGACATCTATCAAAATATGACCTTTGACCCTATAAAAGACGGAACACTGGGGGCAGCATCACCAAAATCTATAGGGTTCCAGATTTTACCAAGAGACACCTTCATACAAAATTTGAACAAAATCCGTTGAGAAATGTGACCGCTAGAGCGCACACAAACTATCCCCCAAAATATGGCCTTTTACCCTATAAAAGACGGAACACTGGGGGCAGCATCACCAGAAACTATAGGGGTCCAGATTTTACCAAGATACACGTCCACAGGAAGTCTGAAAGAAATTCGTCGAGAAATGTGACCGCTAGAGCGCACACAAGAATGTGACGCGGCGGCGGCGGCGGCGAAACGCTGCTGAATCCAAAGTATCCTCCGGCATACTGCCGGGGGATACAATTACAATTTGCATGTGCAGATAAAGGTGATGAATACCGAGTACAATTGACCTTTATACGTTGTATGCACCATGATGCGCACACCAGTATGATTTTACTTGTTAAACAAGTAGCGCGCGTCCACTAAAACAAATGAGCGTGCACATATAAACTGGGGTCATTTAAGGGTCATTTAAGGGTCATTTGTACCATGTACTAATTACAAACTGGCTTTGGTTGGAACAGTCTAGTCACAATGCTAGTTTCCAACCAAGTAATATCATGTATAAAACATGTATTGCATACTACATGTATGCCAGATTAAGTGAGTCTGAACAGTAACCCTATCATTCACTCTGTCAATCTTTTTTTTCCTGGAAGACTAGTTGAGTAACAAGACAAAATGAAAATATAATTGATTAGAACTATGCATTCAGTATATTTAATATGGAAGCTACAGAGTGTTTTCTTTGGATATTATTTATGTTCTGTTCTTTGGTTATATATCATTATTTAGGATTCATTTTTCTGAATTTTCTCTCATGTAACACTAAAAAATGACAAGGTATATTGATTAAAACTAACAACATACACAGACACCTATTGCTAACAGGTTATTCACATGTAAGTATAATCATGTACACTAATACTGAGTCACCATGCTCCTGCATGTTAATACCAGTATTATTTTTTTTACTTGTGTAATATCAAAAGTGTGACACACTCTTTAACTTGAACGTTCCTTTCGGTCAAGGTCATTATGTGGCATACATGATAAACACCATGGTTCATCAGTTTGAACAGTAAAAGAATACTGATCTCGTTAGTATAATACATGTAGATGATGCCTGACCACTCTTTGGACAAGAGGCCATGATAATGATTGTTATCATCAGATATGAAGTTAGATCCAACAACACCCTTGCAGCCATTGTGCACACATTGTACACAAGGCTATAATGCATTTTTGGATAGTTAATCATTGACAGTGTTATATTCTGTTCTGATTTTGAAGGAGAATAATAACTAAGACAATATTAATAGCAATACAGTGGAGCCCACATAATTGGGGCCAGTTCTGGCATTAATTATCTGCAATTAAAACATGAAATTTCTAACCATTCTTACTCTGCTAGTGTACAAGTCTGAAATCTGATACATGTATTTAATTTTGCATGTATCATCTAACCCTACCCCTTTTTATTTGTTTTATCATTCAAAATGCATAACTTTCTTATTACATGTCTAATTTTCCTTAAACTTACGTTTTATAAATAATTGACTTCTGCATTTCATCAAAACAACTTGTTCCGCATCTAGGCCTGCTTTTAAACTGATCAGAATGGTTTTCATCCAATGATATACTAAGTATGCACAATGAAATAGGAGGTAAACCTACAGGTACTGGATTTGTTCTCAATATCTCTACTGATCATGAATTCTTATTATGTAGACTGTACTTACCAATGGAAGGTGACTTGTAAGGATACTTGTCTGGTATATCTACTCTGACTTTCCATATTCCTCCCTCGTAAGGTGCTACAAAAGAAAAAGAAAGGAGAAAGAATGACCCAGAATAAGACAGGAGACAAAACATGAAGGAGGTAAATACAGATGGAGCAAAATGGAGGGAATTTGAAAAAAAAAATATATCAAAGATAAAATATAAACAGAACAAAATAAAATAGGATAGAGTAAGAAAGATAGAGGAAAGAATGAAAGGGAAGGTAAAGTGAGAGTAGTTCAGAAATGCATTAAATGTGGTAGGGGCAAATAGACACATACCTGTGACTGTAGCAATGGACAGGGGATAAAAATAACAGGCAGAATAAGTATTGATTTATTCCCATATTCTGTACATTGTAAGTACCAAATGTTTCTTCAATGGTATATAAAACCGGACCATTTTATCACGCAAGATCTGTTTCCCATATAAGAAATTTACATAAAATATATCATCCATTGTCTATCACATACTGTATCACAAATGATAAAATCATTAGATTTCTTTCCCTGGGACATAAACTACCCTACACATAAAAGACCATGTAAAGATAGAAATTTACAGTGATGCAAAAATATTTCGAATTTTGTCTCCATTATTCCCCTTTATAAAGATTTCTGCTTTTTTGGTCATAATGCACAGATTTCCCGAGGTGCATCAATTATGAAATACAGATCCTCTTCTACAGTAATTATTGTAGATCTTTACTTTATTAAAACTTCTCTTAAAATCATATCCCGAGCAGACTAAACATGTTGGGGAATGACTTTAAATCTGTCTCCAGCATAATAACCCACATCCTTGAGGGGGTTGAATATATGGTAGGTTTCATAAGAACTGAAATGTAATCATTCACATAATGTCACTGACACCAGGTTCCCCTTGTTAATATGATAAAGGATCACCATGAAATGAAATGAGTTTTCAGTTGGGCAGCACTGTGTCGTTATCTCTTTTTATCACTATGCACAGGCTGTAATTTGACATTTCAAGAAAATCCATTTGACATCATGTCCAATACAGAGCAAATGTAATAAGAAAGAGTTGAGTGGTAAAGAGGACTTCTGTGAGCTATAAATGGCACTTACATGTATTTGTTACTCTTTCACAACATATATTAACAACTGCACGGATTGAAAAGTGTCATTGACGGATCGCACACTAAATCATTTGTCACTACATACTTACTTCCTTTAGGTCCATAGAATTTGACAAGGAATTCATTGAGCCCACGTAGAATAGTTACTTCTCGTTTTGTCTCAATCCTGGTTGAAGTTAAATACTTGAATTAAGGACTAATTTGTATATAGATGAAGGATTAAGTAACAGCTTACTCTACAAGTATATTTTTACATTTTTCTTTAAATCGATACATGCAAATTCAGCAGAAATAGTTGAAAGAAAATGACAATAATCTTTCACATGAAGAGAAATAGGGGAAAGTGTCATGTGAGCAATTTTCATACATGCGCATCATTATCAATTGATCATACATTGAATATTCAGTCAAAGCGATTTGACCAAAAAAACGAGGTAGAGATGTCACACTGACAATGAACTACATACAATAACCTGCTAATCAAAAAAGTTAACTTGAATCATAATATTGCATTGGTGATAATTAATAACTTCATGTGCCTCCCCATTTCCTATGCAGGGGAGGGGGGGGGGGGGTAAACTTCCTCTCATCAATTAGATTATTATTCATTTCATGTATCTATCGCACTTCTTCAGGAAGCCTGTAGCAAATACTGGACTAAAATAACAACACATACATGTACATAAATGAATTTACAGCATCTCACTATTAAAACACACTACACCTACATGTACATGTAAATGTAAATTATGTAGTCTAATCATTTTCTTTTGTTTTGTCACAAAAGCTATATGGTATATATTCTTATACATGTACATGTATAACAGGTATTTGACAACTTTACTCTTGCTGATAAGTTTTTAAACTTTGTATTTTAAGAAAAATATTAAACATGCTTGCAAATCACAAAAAGGCATAACATAACACATTTTCAGTAACATATCCATATGAATTAAAGAAAAAAAGGTTTCACATATCAAAAGTTTTTAGTTTGACAGAAATGGTATCAAATCTACATTCTGAGACAAGGAATGAGATGAAGTTCATACCATGCAGCCTCTTGCTAATACTTTAGACTCTGACATTTACATCACCATCGTAATATGAAATCTGACACAGATAATCACTCTCACCTCACCACATCAAAACATGCACACATTTCAATGTTCTTCTCATGAATCAAATTACATCCCTGCTGGGGAAAACACAAACTTAAGAACCTTGACTACAACGAGAAATGCGAATGTATCCCCCAGCACTGGCAGCGATTCAAAGGAGGGACAAAGAACCTCCCCCCTCCCCTCCCTCAAACAAAAGGATGGCGTAGAGATTGCCACCAGTGGCCCAGACTATTGTCAACACTAGGAGCAGGATCACCAAAACAGTGTGTGTAGATTAGTGTATAATGCATCTCTATAGAAAATTCGAAAGAAATCTGTCAAGAAATGTGACCTCAGAGCGCACATAAGATATCCACTAAAATATGACCTTTGACCCTATAAAAGACGGAACACTGAGGGCAGCATCAGCAGCAACTGTAGAGGTCTAGAGTAATCTATGATGGACCTCCATACAAAATCTGAAAGAAATCAGTCAACAAATGTGTCCTCCAGAATGCATGCAACCAAAATATGACATTTGACCCTATAAAAAAATGGAACACTGGGGGCAGCATCAGCAAACACTAAAGATGTGTAGATTTCACTAAGACACAACTCAGTATAAAATTTGAAAGAAATCCGTCAAGAAATGTGGAAGTTAGAGTGCACAAAAGACATATGACCTTTGACCCTATATAGGACGGAACAATGAGGGCAGCATCACCAAAGAGTAAAGATGTGTAGATTATACCAAGTTACATCTCCATACAAAATTTGAAAGAAATCCATTACGAAAATGTGGCCTGCAGAATGCACTCACGCCATCCTCCAAAGTACATGTATGACCTTTGACCCTATAATGGATGGAACAATGAGGGCAGCATAACCAAAAAGTAAAGATGTGTAGATTATACCAAGATACATCTCCATACAAAATTTGAAAGAAATCCATCCAGAAATGTGGCCTGCAGAGTGCACTCACGCCATCCCCGAAGTATGACCTTTGACCAAAAACTATCTAGGTTTTTAGATTACACCAAGAGACACCTTCATGCAAAATTTGAACGAAATCCGTTGAGACATCTATAAAAGACGGAACACTGGAGGCAGCATCACCAAAATCTATAGGTTTCTAGATTATACCAAGAGACACCTTCATGCAAAATTGGAACAAAGTCCATTGGGAAATGTGACCGCAAGCACGCACACAAACTATCAAAAAAAATATGGCCTTTCACCCTATAAAAGACGGAACACTGAAGGCAGCATCCCAAGAGATTATAGGTGTCAAGATTTTACCAAGATACACTTTCATACAAAGTTTGAAAGAAATCCGTTGAGAAATGTGACAGCTAGAGGGCACACAAGAATGTGACGCGGTGGTGGTGGCCGCGAAACGTTGCTGAATCCAAAGTATCCTCCGGCATTCTGCTGGGGGATACAATGACTGATTATATCACATCACATATAAGTTCATATAAGTTCAAACATACAGGAAAAGTGGAAATTTTTTGTGCTAGGCAGAGTAAACGAATTTCATGCATTTTTAATTTTGCTCACAGGCAAAAAAAATCACATCCAAAAATTTTCATTCTGAAACTACAAAAAATTCTACGTTTGCAGTATATGGAAGCAAATTAAAAGTGAGCAAGATGAATGCGACTGCGTCTCCTATATGTCTCCGCCTAAATTCAGTTGTTGGTTCAAACTGTTCCTGACATATTGTGATAACCAGAATAAAAAGCCTCTAATTACATGTACATGTTAATTGACCTCTTTGACATTTGGCCTTACACCTTATAACCCAAAAGTCTGATCACTTTCAGGGTGTTCAGACGCTAAAAATCTATACCAAAACGGTATAGCTATACTAGAACGGTATAGCTATACTAGAACGGTATAGCTATACGATGAAATTTTGCGTCTGAACGCTGACTAACGAAACGACGTATAGCGAAACGAGGGTCAGAGCATCGTTTCGAACTAGAACTCGATAAAGAATCACTGTTCCGTGTCCGTCTGAACGTATGGCGACCATAGAACGGTATAACCTCCTAGTCATGAATACAACATAGTTGAGATATGGTGATAACAAAGGTAAAAAAATTAATTTCACATACACCTGTATAATGACCTCTATGACCTGTAACCTTTGACCTACGTGAACAAAAATCTAATCAGTTTGTCTCATTATAGTGATGCATACTAGTTCCAAGTTTGAAGTTAATGGATCAAATGGTTGAGATATCATGTTAAGGCTAAAACCTGCAATTTCAGAATTGATCTCTGACCTTTGACCTACGTATCCCAAAATCTAATCAGATCATCTTTCTATGGTGATACATACACTACAGGCTAAAAGTTTGGGGCCACCCTCAGATTTATATAAGCCTAAATTCCTGCTGGAAACATGATTGCATGATGAAATGAAACTACCTTAGCCCCTTCAATAACAATAAATTGGAATGAAATGCAGAACAGTGTTTTTGTTTGATTTTTATATAAATCTAAGGGTGGCCCCAAACTTTTGGCCTGTAGTGTACTAGTACCAAGTTTGAAGTTCATACCTCAAATGGTTCTTGAGATATCGCGTAAACAAGGCTAACACCTGCAATTTCAGAAACTGACCTGTGACCTTTGACCTACATACCACAAAATCTTATCAGATCGTTTTCCTATGGTGATACATACTAGCACCAAGTTTGCAGTTCATACCTCATGCGGTTCTTGAGTTATCGCTAGAACGAGAAAGCGGGACGGACGGCCGGACAACCCAAAAACATAATGCCTCCGGCATAAAATCTATAAAGAGGACTCTTGGGAAGGGGTTCACCCTTTGTAATACTTGACTCAAAAGTCTCCATCCCTTCTCCTAGTCACCCTTTGTAATACTTGACTCAACAGTCTCCATCCCTTCTCCTAGTCACCCTTTGTAAAACTTGACTTAACAGTCTCCATCCCTTCTCCTAGTCACCCTTTGTAAAACTTGACTCAAAAGTCTCCATCCCTTCTCCTAGTCACCCTTTCTAGCTAGAGCACTCGGAGGGGGGACCAGTCCAAGTACATGTATCCCCCGAACCCGTCACCCATCCCCCATTTGAATCAATGTTGTGACTGAAATGGATAAAGTGGCAATTTGGGACCTCGGGTATGACTGCTGAGAAAAATGACCTTTTTATACTTTTGTCATGTTTTAGTTTTCTTGCAGACTCTCTCAAAACATGCTATCCTCTCGTCCTTCACGATCTTTTACGTGAGAAAAGAACAATCATGGGGGGAGGTGCGACACCTAGAATTTTAGTTAAACGTCGGGGAAATACTTTTGACTCCCAAGATAAGAAAGTGCGTAATATATGATTGTGAGTAAAAGGTGCATAAAATAGACTTTGTTATGCACTGTCTATAGACAAAACTAATTAATATTTAAGTTCGAGTAAAACGTTCGATAACTTATGATTTGAAGTCTTACAGAGGAAAGACACTTATATTATCCACTAAGAATTCTAGGCATTAATATGTATTATGTATCTATCACTAATGTCTATTATAAACTCCAACATTTATTCTGAGGAATATTGTAAAAGGGACAATACAAATTTAAATTAGTTTAATAATTATCACACATATATTAATATACAATAAAAGCATTTTTCTCAACCTTACAGTAAGAGGGACAATGCAAATTTAAATCAGTTTAATGATACAATGAAAGCGGTATCGCACTTTCTTCAACCTTGTAATGTTGTTAGTACCTGTATATTGTTGTATAATGTTCTTATATGTTTATACTATGTAACCGACCTGCCATCTGTCTTGGACGAGACAATGGACCTGGTCCGTAATGATTGTCTATGTACACAAAATAACCTTGAGCTTGAATAAAGTCATGATGAAACAACATTTGAAATTGAAGGTGATCTGACAAAAACTGCAGCCGGTAGAGCGCTCACAAGAAAGTCTTTACTATTTCTTTAAAAAATATGGTTACCATGGCAACAATGACTCCACCCACACCAAAAACAATAGGCGTCTTCATCTTACCATAATGCACCTCCATGCGAAATTTGAAGGTGATCCGACAAGAACTGCAGCCGGTAGAGCGCTCACAAGAAAATCTCTGCGGCGGACGCGGACGCGGCGCGACGATGCCAAATCCATTGTATCCCCGAACACTAGTTCGGGGGATACAATTAATACCTTACTCAACTGTCTCCATCCCTTCTCCTAATCACCCTTTGTAAAACTTGACTCCACGGTCTCCATCCCTTCTCCTAGGCACCCTTTGAAATACTGGTATCTCACCCATGGGGGTCTGTAGGACCATGTTACAAAAAAGCAACTCAATTCCTAAAAATCAAGTCAAAAAGTGAAAACATTTAAGCGATTGGTAATTACTAATTAATTAAAAAATTACGAAAAAAGACCCAATTCCTACAGCAGGTCTCGCAAAGTGTAAAAACCCCAACATTCTGAGAAGAAGGTTTATTACATAGTGAGATAACGCATTATACAATTCCAAGATACTACCACAATCACTGGGTCTGAACAGTAGCTGAAGAAAAAGATAACAGAAAAAACTAGAGCACTCGGAGGGGGGACCAGTCCGAGTACATGTATCCCCCGAACCCGTCACCCATCCCCCATTTGAATCAATGTTGTGACTGAAATGGATAAAGTGGCAATTTGGGACCTCAGGTATCACTGCTGACAAAAATGACCTTTTTGTACTTTTGTCATTTTTTAGTTGTTTTGAAATTGAAGGTGATCCGACAAAAACTACAGCCGGTAGAGCGCTCACAAGAAAGTCTTTACCATTTCTTTAAAAAATATGGTTACCATGGCAACGATGGCTCCACCCACACCAAAAACAATAGGCGTCTTCATCTTACCATAATGCACCTCCATGCGAAATTTGAAGGTGATCCGACAAAAACTGCAGCCAGTAGAGCGCTCACAAGAAAATCTTTACCATTTCTTTAAAAAATATGGTTACCATGGCAACAATGTTGACTCCGCCCACACCAAAAACAACAAATCCATAGTATCCCCGAACACTAGTTCGGGGGATACAATTAATGGGAGATCAACAGGATAGCGATGATGATGAACGTGATGGGGCACGCAGGCAGCATGATGACGGGGCGCATACAACACAATATCTTACCTTTATACAGCAAGATATTGAAAAGGCAGAAATGGGACATCACTAGTACAGAATGGCAATGATGATGACGATGATTGAATGTGCAGTGAACATGATTTTTACACTTTGTGAGAACCCTGTTTTACCAAATACATCTTTTATTGTAAAAATATTCATTTACGAATCACATAATTTTGTTTACTTTAAGCGTTAATTTTTATGATTTGCGTTTTTTTAAATGAAACGTTTTGCTACAGGCCTTCTCCTATTCACCATTTGTGATACTGGACCCAATGGGGTCTCCATCCCTTCTCCCAAACAAACGTGGTGAATTGAATTCAGAAGCAACATTACATTACACATACTTCCTACAAGAGAAAAAAGCCAGACCGCTTAGGCAACATTACAATGTACTTCAAAGCAAAAAAGACGTAGGAGAAATTTAGTTTCAACACCTGCATCTGCCCCTTACAACAATACTGCAGGAAAAATTTGTAAAGAGCTTCCTTCCATTTCATTCTTTCTTACTCACTACAGAGCATGTTCTTGATTTATTATATTTCAGATACATCATCCATATATGCCATATGGACAGTTGTTAGCTTGAATTCTTTCTGGAATGAATCTGTACACAACTGGAAACCATACTGTCAAATAATTTACCATCTCAGAAGACAAATGTAATGCATCAATACGATTGCGTGGGCTTCCTTTATTCTCGTAAAGATGCTCACTATAAAGCCAAAAGCAAAAATACATAACATTGAATATGTGGGATTAAAAACAATTCATGCAATATCAACGACAATGTCTTTCCCTTTCCTTTCCTGTATTTGAAGTATGACACAATGCTGTTCATATTCTTCACTCCTTAAAATTCTCTCTTTTGGGTGAAAGAATGCTTACCGTAAATCGTTGGATATACTTTGTTACTGCTACAATATGCATGTAGTATTAACATAAACAGGATTTCTAAAAATAAATGGTGTATATAATTGCACATACATGTAGGGGAATATAGTTATATACTGAAAGAAATTGCGGAGGAAAACAAAACCACCCTTTTTCAATTATATCACATTTATAAATGATAAATGTACATCTAACTGTTCCAATGGTATAGGCCTTTAAAGAAATTTGGCTCGAGTATCAGATCAGACAAAATATTCACATCACAAGAACTAAAATGGACATTACTTGATGTTTAAGAAGACCTTGTATCTAAAGCTATTTCTCCATTACCACAATGAAGACAATATTAAATTGAGCTTTGAACAGCCTCCAAGCAAGACATGTGTATTGCACATGACATTGGTGCATGGGATGTATTTGATGAAAACTGCAATTGAGCTTATTGCTAATACTTGGACTCCAATGGAATGCACGACCCCATGATCTAATTAGAAAGCTCAGAAGCTACTTTCCTTTCAACTTCCATCATGACACAATCATAAGGAGAGCTGGCAAGATATATTGAATCCACATGATAAATTCACTGCCAAGTTGAATGAAACATGAAAAAAACAAACCAGTATTATGTTATGAGTATTTTCTGGAAGGTACATGTACGTCTGACACGAATACATTGATTAATGTTGCTAAATATGTACATGCAGCGCGAACTGCAAGTTACAATAATGTAAATTACACAATGCTGTTTGCACTGAAATATAAGAGAAATAAAGATGAAATATTTGTCTTGCTACAGTTACATTCCGCAAATCTGAAGGACAACAAGTCAACAACAATAATATAATATCAAAAGCTACAGTTGTCCTCAAAATTATTCATACCCATTGGAAAATTGAGATTTTTGCATTTTTCGCAAAAATCAAAGGGGAACTGGATTTACTTGCACATCATTTGAATACATTTAATCATCTACAAATGAATGCTGTTTCTGGTTTCAACTAATTTGCATAACAATAGAAAATGAGTTATCCAAATTTAGTGATGTTCATTCATACCCTTGGTAATTCATTGTCTTTGCCGATCAACATGAATCAAATCCTATGTAATTAAAGCTTGCAACCCTTCAGTACACTGTCACAATGCTTCTGGAGGTCTCTACTGAGATGGCAGGTCAATACCTGGTATCCTATGGCTTAATTTCCTTGAGGATGTTGTCCAGAGATGCCTTCACCTGGTCTTCAGGGCATTCCTTGGATTTAAAGAAGATTTATAATAATAAGATTAATTTATATGGATTTAAATTTAATGTATACAAGGGGTGTAGTTATTTACATAGTGGTTACAGGACTATGATATTAATATTTTCATTCAGTTTTCCATTTACTTTAATGAAAATTTTACACTTACGATGAAGTCAAACACTGTTCCTGGAGAGACCTTCCCTAGAGCCCTTCCCTGTTGCACTGACTGAGAGGGGGTTTGCCCTCATTCTTTGGTTTCATTCTCAATCAGAGTGCTCAGGAAGGCCATGTTAGTGATGTTTAAATCACTTCATGACCCTGATGCCAGGTCACCATTGATTACAGTGTGAATCCTTGAGTACCATACACATCCCAAATTGACTTTTACTGTGCCAATTTTCATATTTTTGATACTATCCTTGGTATTATCCTTGGTGGGTACAAGCAATGATATCACTGGGAACTAAATTTATACTATATTCGATGAATGGTACCAGCTGCAGAGCAAATAGACGGCACACAGGAAAATAATGACAGTATTTAAGCTTCACCAGAACACCCACTTGTGAAGGACCTTATGGCAGGTGTCCAGATACAGTCGGTGTATCAGTTTGTGTTACTGAACAAACTGATTAAAAACTACAATTTAGACCTCTACCATGGCCTTCCTAAACATTCTTAATGAGAATGGAGCAAAACTATGAGGGCAAACTCCCTCTCAGAGAGTGCAACAGGGAAGGGCTCCAGGGAAAGTCTCTAAATGAAGAGTGTTTTTTCATCAAAATAAACAGAAAACTGAATGAAATTAGCAGTATCATAGTCCCATAACAATTAACTCAATAACCACACCCCTTGTATACATCGTCTGTTGAGAGCCAGAACGGCGTTAACTCTGTATATGAGTTAATGCCCTTCTGGCTCCAAACAGACAACATTAAATCTCCTTTAAATCCAAGGAATGCCCTGAAGACCAGGTGAAGGCAACTCTGGACAACATCCTCAAGGAAATTAAGCCATTAGGTACCAGGTATTGGCCTGCCATCTCAGCAGAGACCTCCAGAAGCATTGGGACAGTGCACTGAAGTGTTACAAGCTTTAATCACAAAGGATTTGATTCATAATGATCGGAAAAGTCATTGAATCACCAATGGTATGAATAATTTTGAACATCACTAAATTTGATCAACTAAATTAATATAGCCAACATTTGAAGTGGTTCTCCTACATGTACATGTAGTATAAAAGAAAATAAAGGTCCTTTTCTTCATCCTCGTGATCTCTCCAAAAAAGACTGAAGTTATAAAAAACGTAAACTATTACTCAGGGCACTATTCATACTCAACTTTAAATTGAAGTCTTGCTATAAAAATTACAACCATTTTTGTCCTGATGGACCTTACATGTAGTCAGCGAGGCTATGAGGGCTAGCAGGCAAATATGCATTTAATTCAGACTGTTGCAGGATGTTATCATGATTCATATATACTCCCTGATGAGATATCTAAAGCTTTTCTCCTGACCCCATTGTGGTTTATGTACAATTTTTCCAGCACATGTACTTGACATTTACAATGCAATGGAAGAGTTGTATTTATACACGGGAAGCACAGCAACATACATGTACATATTTTAATAAAAACACTTCAATAGAAACATTTTAATCTCACTTACTTAGGCACTGATTTTACAGGAAAGGAAGGAACATTAATAAATTTTACACATAGCCAAATACATAAAGCATTCATATGATAGTTACTGTATATTATTTCCATAACAGTACATTTTATTGAACAGACCAGAGCTCTGAATTACACGGCACTACACGTCAGAGGAAATATAATTCCATTTTGATACAAGAGCCGTTTTTATTCAACAGCATATTTCCTCAGGGGCCAATTTCAATATTTGATTTTTTTCAAGGGCTACATATGTCAGGGGCTGGGGAGCATTTTTGAAAGTGGGGGGCTGATTTGATTTTACTTGAATAATGACAATTTCGAACCTTGTTTTTGAGCTTTAATGAAACGTGTAGCCCCACCCAGCGCCCCCCCCCCCCCCCCTGTTCCGCGGCCCATGTATGTAGTCTGAGCAAAATTGCTCTTAAAGCTGCTAGATATTTTCATGATCTGGGTGAATTATCATTAACAAGAGGAATGCGACTGCGTCTCGTATATGTCTCCTTCTAAATTCAATTGATGGCTCAAACTGTTCTTGAAATATTGTGATAGGCAAAATATATGTACATGTAGTGTGCGGTGGGTATGTGCTGCCCAAAAGACCCCCATTTTTACACTCAAATTTCTGTTCCAAAGCATACCATTTTTTTCTTGTTGAGAAAAAGAAGAGAGTAAACCATTCCAAAACACTGTTTTTTTTTCATTTCGTCATTCTGGCCCGCCTGGCCATTTCGAAGAATATCTGAAAAGTTAAAAACGAGTTTCATTCCAGGTGCTTAATTCCTCCGGGCTTTCCCCATTGTTTCCAATCCGGTTCCAATACACCCCCAATCCACCCCAGGGAATTCAGTTTTCATTCATGCTGAGCGCATGCATGCAAATTAACCCCGCTTATATGAATACACACACCACAGACTTGCCATGACACACAGCGTATTTAGTTAATGGGAGCTTGTGGGAACCAGTTCCGTAGCATCACATTTATATTGTAATCCAGTACTATAGGCCCCCTTTTTCCAAAATGTTAGTAGTTCCGAAGACCATCCTTTTCATGATACGCTAGTTCTGAAGCCACCTTTTTGGTCTTGCCAGCGGCACATACCTACCTCCCCCCCCCCCCCCCCGGGAATAAAATAAAACCCTGTGCATGGAACCCAAATCAGCATCGGGTTCCACACGTACATTTTCCATGCGAGTGTGTACGGGCAGGGTGGACTATATACATTAGTCTAATCACAAGTTGCTTTTACCTAACTAATGGGTTGTTGCAAGAAATTTGCGATTGATTGCAAGTTGCAACTGATCGGTACTGACCAATCAAAATCATTGTTGCAAGCGCATCTTCTTGAATGGGCAGACTCTGAACCATTCAGAATGGTTGTTCTAATTTGCTTTACAATTTGCAACTGATTGCGACTTTCTTGCAACACCTCATAAGTGTCTGTTGAACCTGCAATATCTCTTTATAGAAGTAACACTAGAAGCTTAAATATACAGTCACACCTGCTTTAGCGACCACCTGTATAGAACAACCACCTGTTCATAATGACCACCCTAATTTCCTCTGCAGAAAATTTGCGTGTTTAGCAACCTTTATACAGCGACCATCTGTGTAACGCAACCAGCGACCACCCAATTTGCTTCCCAACAGGCGGAAAAATCCCCCCACAGCGACAGCGAAACTCAGCGGTTGCCCGTCCACCGACCATTTACACAACAATAGAACTCAAACTCTAAGACATTTAGCGCATCAAAAGGACATTTTATTGCCTAAAGAGAACGTTTGTCACAATAATCCGGGGGCAGGCAAAGAATCTTTTGTTAGGAACTTACAATTGACCGCTTCACCGTAGTTCTAATTAAACAGTTAGTGCATTCACTACACTAGATCCTACAGACAAACAACACAAAAATAGAACTAAAAACCAAATTCAAAGACATTAGGAAATCCAAAGGGACAGCTAATTACTGAAAGGGAATGTTTCTCACACATTAAATGGATAATTCATGTGTAGGCGTCCAGCAAACAATGTGTCTTTTGTTTCGAACACGCAATTGACTGCTTCGCCGTAACAAATAATTTAAAAATTTATTTTCTTGGCTAAAAATTAAATTTAAATATTTTTTTCAAACAATGAAATGTTTATTTCTTTCAAAATAATGATGAAGTTTAATTTTTTTTTAAACTGATGGCACAGAGGCTGAGCCCATCCAATAGCGATCATATCGGTACCCATCGATGTCAGTATCCTTTATAATTCAAACATGTAAAATAACAAGAAGCAAAAAGGTGGTCGCTGCAGCATCTGATTTACATGTAAATTTAGATATATATAATAGGCCACTATCCCGCATCCATGTTTCATTATTATTACTCGGATTTCAAAATTGCCGCCAAGCTGTCTATAAAGACCACTTGCTCATAAAGACCGCTTTTCTCGTTTCCCTTGAGTGGTCTTTCTGTACAGGTTTGACTGTATTATATATTTCCGGTGATTGGTACCCTTTTTATTGTTGTATGTTAATTGTGGTTAATCCTCATAAATTCCAATTCTAAGCTTACTCCTGCATTTTTAGTCAACATCTTTAATATATTACAATATATTATGTTTTATGTACTTGTAACCAGAAATGTATATTGAAATATTTATATTGCATCTTGTTTATGGAATTGTGAAATATATTTGAACTTGAACTTGAACTTAATGTTTGCAACTGAAATGAATTACATGTGGAGCGACATGCAGTATCATTACAGATGAAGGAAGAATTCTGTTAGTGAAAACACGTAGGATAAGTTGACGGTAAAAATGGAGCATAACATGCAACTGGCTTTCAGATAATCATTTGATATTGATACAGCCGTTTAATAAATGTTGTACATCAACAACCATGGCATTTCTTATAGCTAGACAACATGCAATGAAAAACCCATGTCCATGAATCAGTGACAGAGAGATTCTTGGCTCAAGCCACCATTCAGGAAAAGCTGTTCCTTTCCTGAAAATCTCATTATAAAATCAGATCTATTGATTCTAGAGGGTTTATAATAACAGTTCATCACCCTTGTTTAATAGAATCAGATTCTCCCATTTCCTTCCTTACTTCCATGTGTACATGTATGTCACACTGGGAATGCTTCATTGCATATATTTAAGATACATGTAAGTTACTCATTTAGATATAAAAGGACACTATAATCAGTTTAAAGAAGAGTTCAAAATCTATACCTCACAGTTTTAAGAGAACTGGCAAAAGAATATAACTTCAATTTTATATACATGTAGCTCCTTTCTACAACAATTTTGACATTAAAAAAAAGAAAAAAGAAAAATGGTAGGTACATGAAAAAATATTCAAATTGGATGTCTGGAAGAAATTAGCGGTAACAGTTGTCTTTTTAAAAAGATAAGCACATGCCCCCAGGTAAATAAATAAAATACGACAAGTTAAAGTGTATCAATCACCTGAAAATATAATTTGTGTACAGCTATAAAGTATAAAATCAACCTCAAAGAACTTATTTATCTGGCATTCTATATAGGTCAACAGTTAAGGAGTATGATGGAAATAAATATGAAAATGCTTGCATGGAACCAAACACCAAATTTGGTTCCGCGCGAGCCGTTATCTTGGCGACCGTGTATGTGTGCATCGCGTAGTTTACTCACGAGTCCCTTTTACGCTTATAGAGAGTGTAATCAAAAATTGCAATATCTCTTTATAGAATTAATATTTGAAGCCCATATAGTATAACGACATGGACCATCTAACATACAGAGCAAAATATATTTTGGTGATTGGTACTCTTTAAACTGCATAAGCTCTGTATGACAAATTTAAATTCCTCAAAAATAATTTGTTTTTGCTAGATCCCTACGCTCCCTCAAAGTTTAGTTTAGATAATTTAGGGTTGTTTTTTTTCTCCTTTCAAAACATAAATATTCTTTTCATAATCAACACATTTCACAAAGTGCTCCATATTTTAAAAGAAAATACTCCAAAATATCTAGAGGAATACACATCTTTTGTAATGGATTAACACAAAATTGACTCACAGGTTAAAGAGCATCCATATTTATGAGCATACTTTTATTATAAAGTGTGATGCTATATAGTCTAATTGGTTGATCTATAAAGCTGAAAATAGATCACCAAGGTTACATACATGTAGCCACACAGGTATTATGCACCACTTCCTCTGCACTCCTAAAATACTTCGCACAAGCATCCTTGTTGGATATTAAGTTTTACCATGGACTAGCCGACTACAGCATAATGAATAACTGTAAGTGTAGTACTGTAAACAAATTTGGGAAAGGTGCATCCCACACTTCAGACAATTTTTAAAGGATTTTTTGTTCTGGATGAATAAAATATCTGATAAACTTGCTTTAAGATTAAGTCACAAGTTTCATGGCAGGAAATGGTGCTCACCTACATTTCATACCACTGGCAGCTTCACCAACATACCTATAACTCGATCTAACTGCAGAGGGATATTTATTCAACATAAATAGGGACACTGATTTTCCATTCCAAAAAATGGCTTTTTCCGTTTCAGAAAATCAGGAATTCTGTTTCAGATGGGCTAATAAACGTAACTTCCGTTTTGCCATAGACTTTGTACACATCAAAAAACTAAAATTCCGTTTACATAAGATATGCATACAAACATGAACTCGTAGTTGTAGTTGTAGGATACAAATGCTCTATTAAGGTTCTAACATTACAGAGTCAGTCGAAATTCAGGTATTCGACTTGCATTTCACAATCATGACTGGATCAAAAAGGAATCTTACATGACAAACCAACAAATCAACAATGATCAATCAAATCAACGATGCATATATTCGATCATCGTACATACCGTACCGACGTCGACGCAACAAAAACATTTCAGTCTTGGTTGTTATGTCAGCGATCGATCGATGTTAGGCGCGCACGCCAGCCCCTTTTTCGAACTGTACAACAGCGTGTGTACAATCTTGCCACACTCAGTGCCCGCTGCTGGCGTGTGTGTGCCTAGTATTACGTCTACGTAATACTAGGCGCACACGCCAGCTCCTTTACTAAAATGTGCTGGCTGTGTACGGCAATCTCGCCTTACTTCCCTCTCGGCCGCTTGAATATGCACCTAGCTTGCATAATAGGGATTCGCTGCTCCTATTGTACTGTGTTAATTTGTGTCACAATCTCCATTGCTCCAGCGAAACAAAATGGCAGCGCCCTGTCTCCAAAGAATCTGACGAATATCGCTAAGTATTCAGTTATTAACCATGATTTTAGGCCGATATTTTTTCATTGCATAACGAATCACAAGAATAGTGAAAGTTTTACGATTTTATTCTTGAAAAAATGAAAAATTTTGAGGTGAAAGGGGTTTTCCACGACTTTCCGTTCGAAATTGCATTTTCCGTTTCAAATGGTCATTTCCGTGAATTCCGTCCGTTTTCTGTGATCGCGGAAAATCAGTGTCCCTACATAAATGATAACTTATTATTACAGAGAAATAATGAAGCTGCTTGCCAATGCTGAATCATCTGAATTTTGCAATAAAGCCTCTACATTCTAAACTTATGCTCTGTGCAAAGTCTAAAAATTAAAAAAAAATTTAATACAACAAAAATCATAGTGAGCTCAAATAGGTCGGATCTCACTTTCACAGATTTTAAAGATCTCAAAGTGCAAAGATTACAGTGTATTACAGTGGTCAGCTCTTACACAATTTTTGTCCATTTTTTTTTTCAATCTTGCATTTCATAATATTCATACTTCATTAATGTAACTACATTGTATGTTATTCCGTCTGCTCAGTGCTCAATACGAATGCCAATTAGAAAACATTAAGCAATGTGTCATGAATCCCCTGATCTAAGACAAATCATTATACTGTGACAGCTAGAGCAAGGACTTAGTGGAGTGGATAAAGGGAACATTGGATGTATTGTCATATATTCCTATCCCGAGTACCAGGATTATTGGCACATAACTTCATATTTTCAATACAAAAGTGCATATCTAGCACCAATTAATGTGCACATTCATCGCACTAAAAAGTGACACTGGTGGATCCAGGATTTTCTCAAGAATGGACGAGGGGGACCAAAATACACAGGTCATATTTTATCATTTTTTATTTTATGTTATTTATTTTTATTTAATTAATTTTAATTTTAATTTTAATTTTCGTTATTATTATTATTATTTATTTATTTATATATTTTTTTTTGGGGGGGGGGGAATTTTCACACAAAAATTCTCTGACAAGCAAAAGCAATTTTTAAACATTTCCGGGTGTTATTTGGGGTCTATCTGTATTGGCGATGGTGGTAAAAAAGGAAAGACTAATCACTAGAGCGACCAACCAGGATAAAACCCCCATTCCTATCTTTTGAAATGTTTGCATAATACACTAAACATTTCTACAGGTGTAGGATGAGGAGACAAGTTTAGATTCGATGGAATCTATGAGATATGAAATGGGATCGGTAAAACACTTGGTCAACTTTGTAGCATCCAAACTTTTCTTGTACTACATGTAGGCCAGCAGGCAAGAGTTATGGGCATGGTACATGAAAAAACGAACAATCCTTTTGGAAACCCCCTTTGATTCTATTATGATTCTATATGAGTGCTTGGAGTCTGTCCCTTTTAATCATTTTTGCTCCATTGTATGCCAGATGGAACATTATTCCATTAAATATACAATATGTCAGCAAATTATGCTAACATGTAGTACCCTTCATAGTAAGAAAGATTCTTGTTACATGCGTTGACAGGACTCCTAACTTAAAAGCATTATTATATACACATAACAAAATATAACTGCAGATAAAGCTACATGTAACTCTGGAATGCTTGTGTATTTTAAAAAATATATAATTTTATTATAGGCAAGGGAAGATGCACATGCCTTAATTCTGAATTATTAGTCCATGTGGACATTTTCTTTTTAATAGTAATCTTGTCTGATTTTATGAACTAAAAAAATTTATGCAATAATTCAACATTCTTTTCCATATGGTTTACCTTAAAATCCTGTGCCAAAGAAAGGAAATATGTGTGACCGACATTTATGAATTTAAACTAATTTTTCTTTCTACAGTTCTTCTATTACAGTGGAATACATTACAATCTAATCTCTCTACAGTCATACTAGAGAACATCCAAAATTAAGTTATAAAACACAATAATAACTAATGAAAAACACAACCACTATTTTCTAATCATATACTTAACATGAAAAAACATGACTCTATGCATGTTGAGCTTGAGGTTGACCTCTCACCCATCCTAAACTGGGCACTGAGCAGACCATTGTATGGCCCAGCAGCACTCTCTTGTTCTAGCCACGTGCCTGAGTGCAACTCTCTAGACATTGAGAAGAAACACTAGCATAGTAATAATTTGGTTAGTTTACAAGCAAAATCCTCGTACCGTTGTCATACTTGCTGCCAAAGACTATTTTTTCCTCACTCAGTCTGGTGCGATAGCTATCCATCTCAAATCATGCTAGTTTTCATACTAAGAGCAGCTAGACCACATCACATCTGATATGTGCATCTGTTCCCATGCTTGTGCACTTGTAAGGCAATTCCTAATTCCTGCATTTTCTGATCTCCCCTCCCCCCCCCCCCCCCCCCCCCCAATTCTTCTTGTAAAACATACAGCCCTGGAAAATTATTAGACCAGCAGCATTTGGAGGCATACAGGTAGTGTTAAGTCCATGTTTACGGAACTAGGAAAATGATTATTAACAGCTCATTCATTATCAATGGACTACTACTCCCCACTACAATTCCCTTTGTGACAATTACATGTACCCCAGGACAATTACCACTTGGACCAGACTAGGCAAGGACAAACTGCCCTGGACAAATTTGCCCATAAATTAAGGGTAATTAAAGGGTTTTTGACCACATGATAGACAATAAATGTCTGAGAAGATGAATTTCAAATGTTACTTGTCTTGGTTTAAGCACTATGGCCTGCTTATGATTCTACTGAGACCATTACATGTGACATCAAAATTGAAGACAATGGAAAAATTGAAGTTATCAAAAAAGAATTCTAGCTACATGAATGGGCTGCTGTGAAGAGAAAGAAATGCACCCCTTATGGACAGCATGTCACAAGGCATGGCTGCTATCACCAATGTACATGTAGCAATTTTCCACCAAGAACTGAACAAACTGCCTCTAGAGAAGTGAGCATGGCTTAACCAGACAATCGGGCATACCTCCTGGATGATTATTCCAGAGACCATTACTGTCAAAACATTTCTTTCAAAACCTTCCTACTCCTGAAGAATATTTTCATTCTGTAATAGTTAATCTGAAGAATCCATCCATTTGGGGGTGCATGCCTTCAGATCTAATTGTCGTTTGGGGATAATTGTCCAGGGAGGGGGGGGGGGGGATAATTGTCCTAGGGATAATTGTCCTGGGGGTAATTGTCCGATCGGTTAGTTATTGTAGGGGGTCATTGTTTTAGGGAGTAGTCATCCAATCATTATGACTTAGCTAGTAGAAATCAATTTGATAGTTCAATTACTGATGTAGCGAACACTTCCCACATACGCCTTTAAAAGAGGCTGGTCTAATATTTTTTCCAGAGCTGTATATTGCACCCAGACTGAGAGGAGATATCTTGATCAGCTTTCACTAAACAGTTGGGTCAGGTCACAGCATGGATAGCTTAGTAACAATTTTTGAACATTAAATTGTATGTCCGGTCATGACTAAATCTGGACTCATCCCTCTTGAAGCAGGTCATAAAAGTTTGCAATGAGTGCAGATAAAAGCAATGCTGATACCATTAATATCAACTACTGGGTCTGGATCATTGATCTCTACCAGTGGATAAAGCTGCACCCTCTACATTTGATGCGTCATGTCGCCATGTTAGGGCTCACAGAAAAACATCATCGCTCTACTGTTTCAATACAATTTTATGCATTTTCAGCACTGTGAAGTCTTTTCCAGAAATTAACTGCAAAAACTGGCAAAACAAGTTTATCCTTACAAATTCTACAGGCGATTGAATGTGAAAAAATTCAGTAAAATGTCTTTATAAAAGCAAAAATCAAATCACATATCTTTTGCATAGGAGTACACTGGAATCATACACAGCAGATGAGACGGTGTCCCACGTACTGTGTTTGAGTGTAGGGCTCCTCATTATGGTTGTGCGGCCACATCAACTGCTCTCATGGAGGCATGCGTACGATGCTATATTCACATGGGAGAGATCGATGGCCTGGACTCACTCCTCTTCTACCCATAATATAAAAGGGATATATAAGACTATAAGGGCTCACATAAGTAATTCAGACCATCATTTGCTCACTTGTTAAATTGATGGCAAATAAAAAAAAACATATTTTGAAAACGTTCAGGTGAAATTAGTTATAATGCTGTGAGTAGAGACAAACTAAAAATCTTCTGTATAAAGTGCCTTATTTGGGCACAGCTATAACAAAATCTGTGAAGGCTGAAATGAGGCTAAACATAACTTTCACTGACTCACAGACTGAAACAGTGGAAATACAGTGATATAAACCCTTTAAAAGTACACATACATGTACATGTACATGTAGGCAAGCTCACTTCAGCCCAGGGGTGAAATCGAGAACCCTATCATCTATGACTATTAAACATCATTTACAAGTACCTTCTTGAAATTGACAGAGGACAGATATTTGATTTTACATGTATATGAATTTCTCTAGTCAATATTTATCTTATTAACTTTGCTCCGCCTCACAACAACAACAATAATAATAATAACTAGAAAGGCCGTCAAAGGCGGCAGACCCACGCCTTAACCCAATATAGGTTTTGTTTTGTTGCGATTACTTTTGTAAGCAGTAGCCATTCAAAGGGGATAACAAGAGGCACATCTCCCCCCCCCCCCCCCCATAAATATTGCCATATCCAGGTCATAGCTTTGTGTATCCCCACCCTTGAAAAAATTCTTCTGAAAAAGATATTTTATTATTGAAACATCCCTCCCCTAAAAGTAATTGATTAGACATGTCAGAGAGCGTGGCGTGGTGAGAAAAAAAAATGTTAGCAATTTGTATTCAGTGTTCAGTCATGTAAGTGTTAGTAAATGTATTCATGTTCTATCTTTAAATTACATTGCAATTGGGGTTGTTTTTTTTTCATCGGGCTTGGATAAAATATATATGACGACAAATAAAGTTGGATCTAGACTTCAAAATGACATGCATGCGAGGCACAGAGCTTACTCACTCAGCTCAGTCACCACCCATCAACAAAGTCAAAGTGGATACTGGCGTGCATGCCCGTATTCGGCGAACCTCGATCAGCCACCAAATTTTGCAAATCCACACAAATTAAAAAAAAAATACAGTTTTTGTATATATTTTACAACTACGAAATCCACTCAAACAGACATAAATGAGGTATAAACTAGTTATATGACAGGACCGTTATAACCCAAAGAAAAAAGTTCAATCCTACTACAGTGAGCCAGGCACAGGCTGACTCCCTGGGGTTATGTACTCCCTAGCCCGACCAGATCCCCGTCACTTCGCGACAGCGCTGTGTATAGTTATGTACGTACAGCTAGCTACACAGCCCACTAGCACTCACTCAGATCAACACACGCGAACGCTCGCGAGTGCGATAAACTCACTCACGTCGAACAAACTCACCAGATTTTCACCGAAAACAATTAAAATCACGTACTACACGTCCACCAGGATAAAATAAATCACAAAAACTTCCACAACAAAGTGGAAAGAACCGGGGAAAATAAACAGAAATGCACAGAAGATAAGAAATAGAGGAGAAGTCGTAGGGCTAGGGTAGCCTGAATCTAAATGAATTTGTGGATAAAAAAGGTATCGCGCGCGATAGCTATAGAGCCTAGCCGCCTATTAGTATACCGTACATAGCCGCTTTCGCAGTAGTAGTTCAAGCCCGCGAAAAATCCCTTGTTGCTGGGATACGTTGGCTTTGAATATTCATTGCAGGCTCGTACGGATTTGAAGTGAAATGGCAAATAATGGGTCTAAAAGTCTTCTAAAATTCATAAACCTGAAATAGACTTTTGGTGAGACGAAGTAATGAGTGTTTTGATTGGCCAAAATATTTCTGCATCTGCAGGCGAAGTTTGGGGTCATCAATCTTTCTAGTTTCTTTCCTGTCACTATCTGAACTGAAGTTCCTATACTTTACTACAGGGTCAAAACTTCAAGGTCACACAGAATGTGCAGGGGTCAACCAATCATCACCAAAATCTAATCGATTCTTTCCTGTCACTTTCTGAACATTCCCTGAAAATTTGGTGCAAATCCGTTCACCCGTTCTCTTGTTATCTTGTACACAAACAAACAAACAAACAAACAAACAAACAAACAAAAAAACAAAAAAACAAACAAACATACGGAGCCCTTTACATAACCCTGCCGATTTCATCGGCGTGGGTAACGACAGATCACCTAATAATAATATGTCTTGTTTATCCACGATAGCCTCATCAATATTATATACTGTTCTACCTGAGGGTCCTGCAATCATACTATTACAATGCATTGCAAGTGGATGAATTGCTTTTATGTGCCCATAAGAGAAGACTATCTGGACTGTAGACTATTACTGCATGATCTGAATTTCAATATTAAAAAAAATATATATCAGCCAACAAATTCTGAATTTGGAGGTGAATATGTTTTATCTATTTAAAGGGAAAGTCCACCCTGCTATTAATTTAATGTGAAGAAAAGCAGAAAAATGAGAGATACAGATCAGTGAAAGTTTGTGCTTGATTACATTCAGACTGCCTTCTGCATCAGATGTATCCAGCCAAGAAAGTACAAACAATGGGTCAGCGCATGGAAGCATGGATCATATGTGTGGCTCCATAACATGCAAAAATAAAAATTGACAGTGCACGCTAATGTCATTGCCATGCACTATAGCAAAATTATAGAACATCACATGATTACAGTTCAGCCAGTCAGATAGATGGTAACAAATACCCCATTTTTAAACATAAAAATTAAATACAGACCCTTATCAAAAAATACATTAGGCTTAGGTCACTATGAACTTCAGGTGCAAACAGACTGGAGTGTAAAAATAGCAGTTGTTTACGATCATGATTTTGTCATGATTAGGTTAAGCTGTTTATATGTGGAAGCTAGATGAACTAATCCTATCAGATGTCATAGTCCAGCAGTTTGTACACCTGACTAGAAACGTAAAAATAATGGGTTGAAGCTTCTGCTTGGCAAGTTCAAGTTCAAGATAAAGTTGAATTCTGGTCATGAGAATGAATTGTGAAAGAAACTGTCTCAAAGCAATTACATGTAGGAAAGGTTGATTATATAGCAATTAATAATTGGAGTAAGCTGTAAAGTTTTGGAAGCACGAAAATGATAAGAAATTGACTCAATCCTGCTGAGAGTCACATGCACTGCACACAGAAATGGTACATGGCACTACACACAAATGTTCGGCCCGAACACTTCATCTGTTTCTTGTCATATTTTGAATGTGAAGGCATTTGAAGAGCAATCCTTTTAAGGTGACATTTCTACTATGATAATCTTCCAAAATAATATAAAAAAGAATGAGAAAGTTCACAAATCATTTTTTACCTTTCCCAGAACTCAACCTTCCCTATTTGCCACTCTTGACCAGGTGTAGCAAAAGAGTGCCCAACAGGGTGGTATTCCTTGAATGTTTGGAGTGCTGAAATAGTAGCCTACACACAGCTAAGATAATTTGTAGGCTAGGTACCCAATGCATAGTGGATATGCATGCTACATGCACATACATAAAAGAGACCAATATTATGATATTGACGGCACACCGAAGAATAAATTCCAGTCTAAAAACTAATACTGAAGTAATAAGTGTAGTGTACATGTAGGTGGTCAATGTCACAGCTGTTTTGTAAAACACACTGTGGGTACACCTGCCTTAATGTACATGTTTGTGTGTTAAGGTTTTTTTGAAGAAAAAAGAAGAAGTAAATCATAGCGCATATGGACATTTTATGTGATACATGTATTTGCACAATAAAAGAATGGAATATCATTATCATCATTATCATTCATCATGTTTCTTTGCAAAACATGGGCAGCGATATGCATAAATGTACTACGAAAGCATCCAATGCAATTACTACCAAAGAAACGCACTGCCCTCATAAACATTTAGACATTTATATTTTTATCCACAAAACACTCCCTACATCTTAATGAATTTATTCTTCTCGATGTGTACACATAGTGTTTAGGCTCAAACAACTGCCATCAAATAGAATGAAATACTGTGATAAGAGGGGATTTGATACTAGGAGAGGATTAAAGAAATGCTAACTGGTATTTACTGTAGTACTTAGCTTAGGCTTCATTCAAGCATAAAACGTAAACAAGGAGAAGATAAAGTGGTTTAGTAGTGGGCAAAATTCCTAGCAAAAAATTGCTCTCCTTGCATACATACCATAACTCCAAATTTTCTCTTTTGTTTAATCTGAATAAGTCCTAACAAGGAGGTTACGTATTTCAAAAAACCAGTCCAGAAAATGAAAGACTGGCATACTTACCATTTTCTTTGGGACTGCACTCCTCAGAATAAAGTACTATGCCAGTCACCTCAGAGCATCCTTAATCCTCTCAGTGCATGGTATATTTGATTATTAACCCTCTCTCTGCGCAAGAGGGCAGCAAAACTGCGCTAAACTCTGCTGCCCTATTATTGCTATAGTATTGTACTATGCTGTATGTGTAATTATCTAGTCTTGCTAGTGTTAGTCCAAAAACAGCTTATGACTATGAGTAATCGTTTGGCTGGGCATGTAATGCTCAGCAACTGTATGTTAAAGTCACTAACACATATGCAAGGACTTTATAGATAACCTTGCACTCCATACCTTCATACCCCAGAGAATTGCCTCCCATACAGAGAGTGCGTAATTGCCAATGTTTTGAAGGAGCAAGATCGCCAGACAAAAATAGCCTGAAAATCTCACTTGATCAAGGTGATAAAGATCCTATTTAAGAATTTAGCATTCAGATTTTTATCATCCTAAAATGTAGAAGGAAGTATTTTCTCAAAAATTTACCTATCATATTGATGTTTTCACCTCTTCAACTTAGAGGTGGCTACCACAGCCGAAATTGACACAGCCCCGCATAATGATGGTTCCATGAGTTTTCTTTTGTTTTTTGTTTTCTTTACTGTTGAAAATAAGTTGAATAATGCCATATCTGGGTGGATTTCAAGGAGCTTCAGGAAGTGCATTCCACGGTAGTCCCCCCTCATTCAAAATTCAGTGCGAATGATGGGGAGCCGACTTGAAAATGAACAAGAATTTCTTTAACATTCCCCTAATGTTTAATTCATATTATTACAGATATTCTAAAGAGTAAGTTTGCGAAATTCTCATCAAAATAAGAGCAAGAACATTGCTATTTTCACAAGGAACGGCGGCTGTATCATTTCAACATTAAAAAAACAATGGTGCCCATGTCTGCACACTCATTCATTTACGCACACATCCGGAATTTCAACATGAAAGACATTTTAGGGCTTGTGAATAAAATGTCTGTAATGAGACCTTTTTTCAATATTTTGACTCGTATTTTGTATGAATACCTATCGCTTTACATAAAGATGAAAACTTTGTGTTCCTTGCGCGTTTTGTTTTATAAGAATCGTGCCGTTACACGTGTGCGCAGACTTGGGTACTCTAGCCATACACACAAACTTGTGCATTATGTCTATGGAGGTGGAATAAAGTCACCATAGTATTGCACACAATAAACTGCTACTGTGTGGAGTAAATTGGGGGAGGGAGGGAGGGGGACCTATTTCACGATAACGCCAAAATGCCATATGAAGAGCAAGACGTGCATAATAATTGATATTGAGATTCACTTGACCGAGCCAACGTGGCATGCAATGATAGGCGCGTCCACAAACACTAGATGGCACAGTTGCGAAAGTGCACGAATTGTCTCTGTGTACTTTGGTCCGATATGCAGTGCAAGCAGTCTGCTATCGCCTGTGTATAAGCAGTGACAGGGCTGATGAATATAACATTTTTCTTTCTGTTATTGGGCCCCCTGTATATATCAATGACGTTATCATGAGCCTGTGGTCTGCAACGATGCTAGGAAATCATTTTCAGTCTCCAAACCCCCGATAATTCTTCTCTGTATGGTCAAGAAAATGGCAGTATGGGTATAATTTGAAGCATTTTTATCAATACTTGTTTTGTTTTTGGCTATTCTTAGTGGGTAAGTTGAAGATAAGTCTGATTTTTAAATATTTTATGGAAGTTGAGATCGTCATCTATCTAAATTACTGGTTTACTGCCTCGCTGGGAAGCACCAAGGCTGTCAGAGCCCAGAGAAATTGGCTTGAGCTTGACAAGCAATGAATTTCTTCCAATAAAATTGCGCATGCATGATGGGCACACTATTATCATCGTTTATCGCTTTCGCACCAGGTACACAAAATTTGATTTAATTTTGGGGTAAAGTTTGGGTATCCTAACCCTAACCATAACGTATGTGATTAAATCAAATTTTGGGTACCCGGTGCGAAAGTAAATTTCCACAACAGGCCGCCCACAGCAACTCGCAGAAAACCAAACTTTGCCGAACGAACCAAAACATTTCAGACGCGACGGTGACCTTGACTTCCACATATTTTTCAGCATATTGTGTATATAGATCTACTAGTTTACAATTTTCCACATGTTATGTGATATTTCTTTAAGTTTCAAGTTATTTATGCGATAAATTGGCATTATTGTGAAATTTGTCACCACCAAGACACCAGTTCATTTTTGACACTGCAGTTTGTCTGTTTGTTACGTCAGTGCTGTTGACAAGACAGCATTCCACCCCCATAGACATAACACGCAAGTGTGTGCGTACACACTGAATGAGCAGAGACTTATTCCACGATATAGCCGATAAATTAGATGTTCAAGATAATTTTCATGCATAACTTGTGGCAGTGATACCTTTTAAAATTAAAGTTATGCATTTTTTGTGGACGTGCCTAGCAATGACAAGGCAGTGACTTAAAAAAAACCCACCAAAACATACATTTCATTTCAGACATTTTACATACAAACACAAAGATGACAGCAATGACTAAAAAGAAACTATATCGTTCAACACACTCGCAACGTATATTGCACAATTTCCTTTTTTGAGAAGGCCTAAACTAAAGAATGCTTTATTTGGTGTTCACAACACAATACGTGTCCGCACACTCAACTCGATACGAGAAGATCTCTGCTTACGTTGCTGCTGCAGGAGAAACGAAAGTCAGATAACATCTTCAAAAAATAAGGATGAAAAAACATACAATCTCACACATTCAAAAGGATACAACTTAATTATGTCTGCATCTATTCTTTTCTTATTCGGTGGTGGCGAAGACATCTTAGAAAAGGCTAATTCTTGGTTGTTATTTTTAATGAAAACACAGCTGATTTCCACAACAGGCCGCCCACAGCAACTCGCAGAAAACCGAACTTTGCCGAACGAACCAAAACAATGACAGAAGTGGTAACTTCCATTTAGAATAGGGGCGAACAAGTTTCGTGATTAATTGACTAGGATGACACTTAGCTAAAATATGTTTTGAACCAATAAATAGTGGTCTTGAATAGTCTAAAAGGAAAGGGTTATTTGATATCAATGTCTCATATCTATATTGTTCAAGAATACAGTAATTATGATACCTTCATTTCAAACATCTCAGCTTACTTTGTTATCCCTCTAATATCATACCCGCTTCTAGAAATGCTGTAAGCACATGAGCTTCATGACCAGGTGAAAAGGTCACGAACGCAGGGTTGAGGATATTGCATAATATGCAAATTAGGTAAACAACCTTATCAACAAGGATCAGCTGTTACGGACATCCTCTAATTATATTTTTTTATAAGCTCCATTTAATTGTAACTGGGTTATAACCCTTGTATTTCCACAGGAATCAAACAGTTTGTGGCAAAGTGCATGCCCAAACTATTTCTGTAATATTATTAGGCCCTCTCACAACGTACAAATGACAATCCAAATAAGTAAGTTACATAGAAAAAAAAAAAGAGTACCGAAGCGTACAATTTAGGCAGTCCTCTACACAATGGAAACTCACTAAAATGAGGACCTCGAGACCATGAAAATTACCATGTTATATCAGGAATCTCCTTAAATCAGGGTTTAAAAAAAACAAAAGAATGTAAAGACCAGGGACCAGTAAAATTAGCTTGCTGTATCAGGAATCTTGTTATATCTGTAAACTACCATAAAACCACCTGGTAGTTCCCACATGGACGATTGAAGAGTTTTCTGATTTGTGTTTATATAAAATTATAATGTGTTCTATAATTTAAATATTTTGTAAATGCTCCGAGCCTTATGGGAAGGGCGTACTAAATGCTTATTGTATTGTATTGTATTGTATTGTATTGTATATATCTGAGCTTTTTATATGAGTTTCCACTGTATTTGAATGTATTGCCTTATGCAGAATTATATTTCATGAGTGAAAGACAAGCAAATATATGGTTTATTCAATATTTCAACACAATGCAAAAATATATAATATTCATTTCCATTTCATTTCAAAATACAAGCTTTTATTCCTGGATGAGAGACAAGTTTAGTATCAGGCAATATGCTCTTATAAAGCACTGTAAATGATTCTTTCCTTTCTTAAATATAGTGTGGGCCATTCAATTAATTTTTTACTACATACATGTATAAAACAAATCAAATATGTCTTGTCATAAACCATTCTTTGAACGTTTTATGGCTGTTACCTTCAGAATCATATCACATCACGTCATCATTTTCAGTCATACCGATTTGAAATCATCACTAATTCAATCAATACTTGTATTAATTAAATGCAATAAATATATCACTTGAGGTCTTCATAATCTTCATATTTTCATCCTAAAATGCCCCTTTGCCTACTCTGTATTAATTTAAGGTTCTTTTGTGTGTTTTTTTAATGCTTGTGGAAACTATGTACATCAGTAGCAATATTCTGGGGGAGGCATGCGAGGTGTGTGGAGGAGGAGGTGGGGAATGGGGTATAAGGTGTTCAAAAAACTTGTAAAGGCAGAGAAACTCTTAAAATATCTTTGAATATGTGAATGATAGATGTCAGATGCTTATACATAAGAATCACATTGTATAAAAATCTTAATTCACCATATCTTAGTTTTTAGTTGCAGCAAAGACACACAGCATGCACACACCATCCATACCTTCTCCTTTGTTTTTATGATGGGGGAAATGCTTGCTTTCCTTCCTGTTCACTCAATCATCTACACATTTGATTAATGATCTATCATCTATAACCTATAAATGCAGATGCCGCGAACGATGGGCTCAGCCAATGAAAGTTTTTTTTGGGGGGTCACCTTTTGTTTGGTAGACAAAAGGTGCCCCCCACTTCCATTGTCCGAGTCCAACGTTCTGCCGACTCCGTATAAATGACTGATAGATGTTGTGAGGGGAATAGGGTGTCTCAGCAAAACAGTCAAGGAAGAGAAATTCTTTGAATATCTTCTGCTAATACTTAATATGGACTTTCAATGCAAAAGAAATCACAAGATAAATGATGCTTCAGTGATCATTTTCTAGTTGGATGCAATAGAGACATAATAAACACATGCAACACTACCCCCACCCCCTCCTTTCTTTTCTTACCACTGAAAAAAAATGCATGATACCTATCTGTTCAGTTATTTTCACCTCACATGTGTCATTCCTTCTTAAATTCACAAGATCATCAGTTGCATATTATTTTCTAAATAACTTATGCCATCATCTAAATGGTATTCAATTCCATTATTTGCAGGATTTACAAAATAAGAACCATATGAACTTCATGAACTTTACATGTGTCTTATATCAAGCATGTCCTATCTTTCAAGGGTAACAAATATCACCCTTTATCACGGGACATATGAAATTAAAAATATTGAAGAAGACAGAACAAAAACAAATCTCAAAGCAATAGATATTGAAGTATGAGAGAAATAGACATTTTTTAATCCAAAGTTTGGGTATACATGTTTACACAAAGAAATGAATGTAATACACCATTTTGTGAAGATTGGACTTAAAGGAAATATATACATAAACTGTTGATAGTTATAATCAATATCTGTAAGGAAAATGCAATAACTTTTGTCACCTTCCGTGCCTACTTACCAAACACAAACAGATATTCTCTCATAATACATTGCAGAAGATTACAGGAAGTATAAAAAACAATGAATGTCATTTATGATATACATTTGCATAAAATAATGAATATCAGTATGGACATACACATATTTGCTTCTTTTATCATGCAAAATATTCCATGGGTGCTTAGAATGAAAAGCATGAAATAATGAGAAAAAAAACCCTGCTTTCATACCATTTCTGTATGTAAAATAAAGATATCAAATAGTAATTAAGTAAAACTGAATTTGCTATGTTCACGGACTGCATATTTTAGGACCACATAATACATTTATGGAACTAAAGTACAGTAGAAACAGTTTCCAAATCGGTACTTTCTTTTACTGGGCTATTCTTAATATTTCATGGCTTTGTTTAAGGCATACCTAATAGAGCTCAAATGCTTACTGCAAATACAGAAACCTTTGCAACATGAAACTTTCACAAATTGTAAACATTCAGGCCCGTATTCACAAAGGAGGTTTGGTTTAAACCATGGTTTAAACACCCTCCTGGGGTTTTTAAACGTACGTGCACACGGAATCCGATCCAATCATATATTTTCTTTGAGTGCGCGCATAGGCAATGTGCGCTTATTTACGCCTATTTCAGTACGCATACGGAGGTTTAAACCATGGTTTAGGTTTAAACCACCTTCGTGAATTCGGGCCTCAGTGTTGTGATTCAGTCATTCCATGCATTAACTTTTGCCAATCTGCATTGGCAAAAGTTTTGGTTCAAAGTTTTTTTGTACTGTGTGATATACATCTGATACGATTGTATTTATTTACCAATAACAAGATACAATACATTATAATATTTACAATATTTACAGGAAAACATTATAAAATTAGATCATCGAAAACAAGCTGCTGAAAACTGCTTATCCAATAATAGCGAGCCAATGGAGTAAAATGGAGTCAAAAGGGGCCTGAGCTTTCGATCCTAGCAGAATCTTCGTCAGAGGCAAAAAGACAAACGTAAAAAGCAAGACACACATATATATAGACTACAGACACAAAACAGATTACATGTAACAGGAACTGTAAGGGAGGAGCTGTGGACACAAAACAATGGGAACAAAAGGGGAGTGTGGGGAGTCAAAAACCATGAGTCAAGTGGGTGTGGAGGGGGATTAAAACAAATACAAAGGCGTGGAGATCCAAGGAGAGTAATGAGCCCCAAGCTCAAGGGTGGGTAACCTGTGAAAGCAAAGGATAAGTGGGGAGGCAACATCAAACAGGATAAGGAACAATGCAAAGACAAGAGAAAGGAATAAGTACTGTACAAGTCCAGCGCAGTGGAGTGGTAGGGCAGAAAATAAAGAGGGAGTCGAGTTGTCAGACACCAAGTGCAAAATATATGGCATATAAAGTAAAGTGTGGTGAAAAAAAAGTCAAAATGGTTTTTGACTCCCCACACTCCCCTTTTGTTCCCATTGTTTTGTGTCCACAGCTCCTCTCTTACAGTTCCTGTTACATGTAATCTGTTTTGTGTCTGTAGTCTATATATATGTGTGTCTTGCTTTTTATGTTTGTCTTTTTGCCTCTGACGAAGATTCTGCAAGGATCGAAAGCTCAGGCCCCTTTTGACTCCATAATTAGATCATGGCAAAAACAAGAAAAAAAAAAAAAATAGCACAAGTGCTAGTCAGGTCCGGCCCCAGGTTTACGATTTGCTAATGAAAATGCAAGTTATCATTCGATATATATCAGCATATCAGTTCCGAATTCGTAATTCCGAAACACAAATTTCCCATAGCAGGGGGTTCATAATTCCGAAAATGAAATAGGGTTCATAATTCTGATCATTTGATGCATTACTCCCAAGGTTCGCAATTCAAAAAAATGAAATAGAGTTCGTAATTCCGAAAATGAAACGGGGTTCATAACTAAAAAAAAATGCAATAGAGCCCTACATAACTTTTCGGAATTACGAACCATCAGAGAAACGAACCTTTGGAATTATGAACCTTCGGAATTATGAACCTTCGGAAGTACAACATGTAACCAAGAAATCTTGTGTACTTCTGTACCTTGTATTCACACCAGGTATAAAGTAAACTAGAAATATCACTGAAGATGATGATTAATACCCCCGCCCCGTGAGAACAGCCTTTCTTGACTTTTGGTCGAAAACTGAGGAAGTAGTTCGATCCGCAAGATTTTTCCCTGATTTACTGCCATAGATATGCCGTTTCCATGGCAACGCGGCTTCCGACACATCAAAAAAATATGTTGTACACATCTTCCCAGTAAGACCAATGTGTGTACCAAATTTCATGACTTTCGGTCAAAAACTGAGGAAGTAGTTCGATCCGCAAGGCGTTTCCTTGATTTTCTGCCATAAATATGCCGTTACCATGGCAACGCAGATTCCGACTCATCCGAAAAATATGTCTTGCACATCTTCCCACCAAGACCAATGTGTGTACCAAATTTCATGACTTTCGGTCAAAAACTGAGGAAGTAGTTTGATCCGCAATGTGTTTCCTTGATTTTCTGCCATAAATATGCCGTTACCATGGCAACGCAGATTCCGACTCATCCGAAAAATATGTCTTGCACATCTTCCCACCAAGACCAATGTGTGTACCAAATTTCATGACTTTCGGTCAAAAACTGAGGAAGTAGTTTGATCCGCAATGTGTTTCCTTGATTTTCTGCCATAAATATGCCGTTACCATGGCAACGCACATTCCGACTCATCCGAAAAATATGTCTTGCACATCTTCCCATCAAGACCAATGTGTGTACCAAATTTCATGACTTTCGGTCAAAAACTGAGGAAGTAGTTCGATCCGCAAGCTGTTTTCCTTGATTTTCTGCCATAAATATGCCGTTACCATGGCAACGCAGATTCCGACTGATCCGAAAAATATGTCTTGCACATCTTCCCACCAAGACCAATGTGTGTACCAAATTTCATGACTTTCGGTCAAAACCTGAGGAAGTAGTTCGATCCGCAAGATTTGCAACGGACCGACCGACCGCCCGACCGCCCGCCCGACCGACCGCCCAACCATCGACTGATTCCAGTATACCCCCTTCAAACTTCGTTTGGCGGGGGTATAATGAATGCGATTGTGTGTCAAAAACGAATCAGCCTATGTTCAATTAATCAATGATCCAGTGACCTTTAATATCTGACCTCATGAACCCACACTATTAATGTTAATGTTAATGTTAATGTGAAAATGAGATATTTTCTTAGATTTTGAACACTTTTTAACACCTTAAAAAATAAGATAAAATATTCTTTAAGTCATCGCCAAAAAGAGATTCTCAAATTGTAAAAAAAAAGTGGGATGAATGTACAATGGAGTGATGGACAAATAACATGAAAATACGATGCCTCATAACAATGTGCAGTTTAGACAATGCAAACAATGGGTACAACTATGGGAGCATGGATGCACAATACAATATCTACAGCGCAGAAAAGGGTGTTATTTTGCACAAACAGATCAATTAGCAAATTGTGAATGATGAATAACATTTCAGATAATGGGGTACTCGCTATTATTACCTATTTCATATTATGCCATATGCTATAATCTTATTGATATCAACTTAATAGTGGACTGCAGAGGGCTTTGCATCTTGTAGGTTTGGCACCACTTTGCATCTTCTTTTTTCTTCAAACAGTCCGGAGTTCCATTCAATTCATTGTCTCTAAGCTCTGTTTCACCAACATAAATGACAACACAGTTACATCAGTAGTTTCACTATTCATACAATTGCATTTGATAGACACATTTAAATATTAAATCATTTGCTTTGGAAACCTGCTACACTCATGGTAAGCTATACCATCATCATGTCATTTAACAGGAGGTTGGGTCAAACCATGATGTAACAATAGAACAACCTTAACATCAGATTTACCTATTACAATACAAACCAAAAGAGTACTGATATGATGCAATTTTCAGAGAATAACAGGTATTTGGTGATATTTGTGAACCCATCCTTGACTATGACATGTAATACTTTGGACTCACCAAACCATGGATATATCAGTCATACATGGGTTTCACAGCTGTTATGAAAATGGAGTGATTTATCATGCTCTTTAATGCCCATGCAGCATTTCGTTACTGTTTTTACAAAGTGGCAGATGAGCACACAAGTAAAATAAAGTTTTGAATAAATCACTTTCAAACCATAATCTCAACCTCTTTAATGTAAGAAGGGTGAATAAATTTATATCCTGGGATAGATCATATTTCAATGTTTAGTTCTATGTTTAATTATTTGCATAATTTTTTATATTTTTGGGGTAAAATAAGCGATAAACATAACCGTCATTCCGTAAAAACACAAAATTCAAGGACACACTTTGATGTGTTTTCACAGTTGACGGAGCTCAGCCGGGCGGGTGTAAATATATGGGACTTGATGACCGCGCATTTACTGTCATTGCGCGTAAACACAAATTCACATAAAGGACGCGCTCTTGTTTTGTTTTCACGAAGTGACGGATCTCAGTCGCACGCATAAATATACGGGACGGTTGTAAGCCGTCACTTTGTGAAAACAGAAAATCCTTTTACTAGGTATTTTCTTGTTGATGTTATCACCATTGTTACATAATTACACATTATTATGGTCTGAAACGTTGTGAGGTTCAAGATGTTATTGAATGAAGTCCAAAAATGAAAAAATTCAAAACTGATAAAATATGCGATTTCCTCATTACCGTCACTTTGTGAAAAGAGGGACGATTTGTTGATATTTTCGGCTAGATGGTTTCAGATTGTAATATCAGTTAACTTTGTTTAGCCATACAGATGAATCAGAATAAAATTCATTTAACATTCCCAGAATACTGACTTTACATTTCATTATCTCAGTAGAAAAATTACAGAATAGACCTTAATATCAAAGCAGGTTCGCAAGATGAACAAACATTTAGTAAAAATTAGTGTGATGTTCTTCTCTTGATAATCAAGAAAGGAAATGATGCTTTCAAGGCACTCTTTATTTTAAAGTGGGTGGACTGGCCAGTTTCATGGGTAATATGCAGATACATAACAGCTTATAATCAATCAGTTTAAGTTCCTTGTCTTAAGCTCTTTCAAAATCACAGAACTTCTGAGGACTAAAAGTTATGTACCTCAATTTGAATTTCAGAATCTAAAGGTGACAACTAAATAAAACATTCTCACAGACAATCATTAATTGCTCTTTCAAAACCCTTTTTGTATCCCTCTTAGGTAAATGAATGTGACTCTATAAATCTGGTGTCCAAGCGACAGGCATGGTTTTCAAAAGTATTTTTGTGAACTCTGCCCATGGACAATCAACCCACTTTATGAAGATCAAATAGCATAAATATATATAAACATCAGCAGACATCTGTATTGGTTCAATCAGGTCTTCTGTGCAGCACTCCGACTCTGCCAGAAATTTGTGATTCTCCTCACTGCTTTCCATGCTTGGCTAGGTGGTGTCTGAAACAACAGTGTTCAAAAAGGAAAATCAGTTCTTTGGCAATCTGCAGTGACACATTTATGATATAACAAGGGCTTTGAAATTCACTGAAATGCTTTAAACCTTCATATCATAATCATGCATGAACATTTTGTGATCCTGAACTACAGGAATATGATAAATGTATTAGCTTTCAGGCAAACTGAAATAAACATATAATTAGAATATGAAAAATTGTTTGATACATGCAAGACAAAGGTCACAACATCTACCACCATGATTAGGTCAAAAAACAATAGTTGATTTTTGCAATTACCTACCACTTGTTTGTTAGCAAGAGGACCCTGTTTGTTCGGACTGGTTGTCTGAAGTAATAAGACCAGTAGCTCCTGCCATGCTGGTCTGACTGGTGTATTAACATCTTGGTTCCTCTTATGCTGTGGTAATGACTTGACTGTGGATGTAGAAGATGCTGGTTTGGTCCATGGACACCAACTCCTGTGCTCTTCTATAGGACTGAAAAGTCCCTTATCAACCTAAGAAATTGAAAGAAAAAGTTTGTTTCACTTATATCAACCAAAAGACTGCATTATTTAACAATCTCACAGCCAGATGGCAACAAAAGTTATAAAAATGGAAAATACAGAAAGCATCTTAATATGAATAATTAATTAAATTTCATACCAAAATCTTCAAGAGGTAATAGAATTATCACTAATTAATTACTCATATGCTTACCAATGACAATGCTGCATGAAGTACATTATATATGGAATAATCTGTGTTTTGGCTCCAACAATGAATCTTGACATCAAAAGACAAGTAAGACTCAAATCTTTAAATTCACAAAAGCTGTGACAGCAGTTTATTCCAATGGACAAATGAAATGGAATGTACAAGGAGGCAAATTCTACCCACCCCTTTGTCCTTTTAGGGTGAGGCCATTTTCACTTGACAACATGGTAGCTCAGATATACAGGTCTATTATAAAAACAAGACCCTGGTTTGAATAACAAACTGAAAACCATCTATCATATGATGGATGAAATGACAGTATCATATTCTGCTCATTGAACATTTCTTGCTTATTATTTCTTGACATCTTTGCAGGCTACAGAAAGATCAAGATGAAAAAAACGAATAACCTTTTCAAAGATAAAGTCAAGCTCTGGTCATTTGATTACATATTGACAGAATCTGTCTGGAAGCAATTAGAAAAGGTTGATTATGTAGTACATTATAATTGGTGTATACTGTGAGGTTTTGGAATCGCCAAATAAGAAATTGATGCAGTCTTGCTGAAAGTCACATGAACTGCACATAGAAATTAGTATATGGGACTACACATATACGTGGCATGAAAGTTTGGTTCAAGCTTTTCAACTGTTTCTTGCCATATTTTGAATATGAGGGCATTTGAAGAACAATCCTGTCAAAGGACATTTCTTCAGAGAAATTCATCCAAACTGACATAAACACAACAAGAAATCTCACAAATTAGTTAGTAGAGGTGTTGTGGTCTAGTGTTTAAGTCACCGGACTGCAGATCACAAGATATGGGGTTTGATTCCCTGCCAAAGTATATAATACTGATGAGGCTACCCTGGGTAAAAAGGACATATTATTATTATTATTATTATTATTATCTGCACAAGAACTCAACCTTCTCCTTAAATCCCACACTAATGCTAAATTTGAGAATACACACCTTTAATCTTTTGGCTGTTGGTTCTGATTCCTCATCAGTCATTGCCTTTACATTCTTTTCTAAGGGTGTAAAGTTCCAGAGACCAACATTCCGCCTACAGTACTCACATGACATTGTTGGGCTTTGGGAGTCTTCAGAAGAACTAAGGTACAAATAAATCAATATTGTATTAGCAAACGTTTGCAAGGTACCTAATACCTTACATCCATTTAACTTGAAATTTTAATATGCATCAATAAAAATATTGTTGGTTTCAGATACATTATACTTAAAATCAGTGTATCCTGATCACTGCACATGAATTAGTTTGTTTTGTTTTTTTAAAATCAATTTTTTTTTAATAAGCGTATAAGCGTATTTTCAAACAAAATTTCTCCTGAATCAACAACATAGTAAGTTACTCTTTTCTTTAATATTGCGAACCTTTATTTTTATGCATCTACTAACCTCCTAGACCAGCCACTGAGAGATATAAAACACACCAGTTCTATCCTTTCTTTGTAATCAGGGGTTGGTACTTCCCCTAAAACTCCTGTTACATCAATGTCACCACCCACAACATTACTTCCAATCTTCCTTTGCATTTAATTTATAAGCGTATTTTCAAACAAAATTCTCCTGAATCAACAACATAGTAAGTTACTCTTTTCTTTAATATGGTGAACCTTTATTTTTATGCCTCTACTAACCTCCTAGACCAGCCACTGAGAGATATAAAACACACCAGTTCTATCCTTTCTTTGTAATCAGGGGTTGGTACTTCCCCTAAAACTCCTGTTACAAGCCTAGATAACACATCTTCTCTCTCCTCAACCTTAAAATGGAAAAAAGTGTTATGATTACCAGCAACTGCTTAAATTCTAATAAACAGTGTTGGTCAAGGCCATGGGTTGGCTGAAAATATGTTTGGTCTAAGACAAAATTGACAATCGATAATAAAGTGTTGTGTTTTTAAACAGGATGCTGTTCTGGGGTTGTTTTTTGTTTGTTTGTTTGGTTTTTTTTTTTTGGGGGGGGGGGGGGGGAGGGGGTGGGAGGAGGCTGTTTACTGTGTTACTTGTAAAATGTGAATAAGGCTCAAGAAGACAGTGTAGGTTGCAGTCATCTGTCCAGCCAGAAAAATTTAATTCCCCTTTTTAAATACACGATTCTCCTCAGGGAATTTCCAAGTGTTTTGTTACTTTGAGATTCATCAACATGAATCAAACTTTACAAGGCACTGTAAATTTCCAAACAATGATATCCATAAGGTATTCATAGTTGAGTTAATCAGCCATAATGAAAAAAAAAATAAAAAATAAAAAATAAAAATGAACAGCAACACTAATTTGTTTTGCTTGTACAAATTTTAGAGTTACTCCAAAAGATAAATATAAACCCTTCAAAAAAAATTTGGAAACTCAAGTTTAATCGATTATATCTCTCTTGTCCTGGCATTATCATTGCTTTGTTTAGTATCATTAGAAAGTATGTTTATTTCTCTTTAAGATAATGTCATATCTGGTATGATTGTGCAATCATGGAATGAGCAGTACATTAGAATAAGGAGCAGGGTCAAAAGTTGCAAAATGCTCTGGTATTAAAGCACTTGTATTTTTATACAGAGCACTCTTCTTTCTTTGACATAAAGAGAGTGCCATTTGTATAAATGACTTGGGGCTATTGATCCCTACTGGTCATCCATGAATGAAAAATTCTAAAGAATCCTGAAAATGAAATTCTTTCACTGTCTAAATTTCAAACATGACAAAATTTGAATTCAAGCTGTGAAGTTTCTCTAGTGCTTGTTTTTTTTTCAAAAAGAGATGAATTCATGAGAAATGAAGTGTTAATGAATGTTGTTTGAATGGTCATGCACTAAAAATGCATGCTTGTTTTAGGGCTTGTATGTCTGTTTGACTTCATGCATGTTTCTTTCATTGCAGTGTGTATTTTGATCATGGAAGATCATCTGAAAACACAGCAGCCCTACAACTTTTCAAAGAAAGAAGAATGCACAGCCAAACAAGAGCAGTACATTTTACAACTTTTCACTTTTGACCTTACCCCTTATTTTTATTTACTGCACATTCTGTGACTGCAAAATCATAACAAATGTGGTATCATTTTAAAGAGGAATGAAGACACTTTCTAATGATACTAAACATAGTGATTATTATCCCATGAAAAGAGAAATATTATCGATCATATTTGAGTTTCCAGATATTTTTGAGGGGTTTAGATTATAGAATTTCTTCTCTCATTCAATAAACCTGTTGTAGACATGACATGTCAACAGCTGGAATTGTGGTCCCAAAACATCTAATGGATGCCACTCTGTGAAGAAAGTCATCCACTGCTTTCTGGGTGCTTACTAGATTAACTTCTAGAAATGATGCTGAAACAAATAAACAAAAAGTAAAATCAATCAACCCAAAAAATTATGATTCATCATTAATCATCAGTGATGAGGGTATCAGTTAATATTTTCTACACATCTACAGATTTAAAGATTTTAAATATTTTGACAAAGTTGTAATAATAGTTGTATTGTTTATTAATCTGGCCGAGAATTTAAGATTAATTTTTAAAGAAATATCACATCAATGTCACCACCCACAACATTACTTCCAATCTTCTTTTGCATTTAATTTATAAACGTATTTTCAAAAGTCAACATTATCATATAGGTAGATTGCTTCACACTCAAATAACTATAAAGCACAAAATGATTTGTGAAAAGGTGTATCTCTTTTGAAATAATTCTTACCTGGTGAGGGGTTATTTTGCCAAGGACAGACCTTACTGTGACCAGTCTTCAATGACTCTCTTAACTTCTTGCAGGCACTTTCATCTGATAAATAAATAGGGACACAAGCTGTATGAATTTAGAACATTTTCTGATAATGCTGTATAATCATCAAATATTGATTTTAACAAAAGGTTGCCTATCATGTAACCTACAAAATAACAAAGTATGTATCACCATATCAAGGTATGGGTAATGGCTATCCAAATGCACCTCTGTAGAAAACTATCATTTGAGAATCATAAAATCTCTCTACAGTAATGCACAGGTATAGATTAATATGACTATATAGACCAACACTAACTGTTTAAAGCAATTAGGTATTTTAAATAATACACATGGACACATATGTAATGCAAACCCAATACAGTGGAAACGCACTATAACGAGGACCTTGGGACCAGGTAAATTACCTTATTATATCAGGAATCTTGTCAATCGGAACTCTCTATAGCAAGTTTCCACCTTATAACTCATATTGATATTGACCATGAGACCTTTGAGTTACAAACATGCCTACCATGTACTTTACTTCCAAGTCTCTTTTGGTCATACTGAAAGCAAAAAAACGATGCAAGCATGACAAGGAAGGGAGTGGAAGGAATGTTAATAAACAAAGGTCACATGGTCTGTATTCACCCATATTCCACTAGTAAGACAATACATTCTTATTATAAGTAAATTTTTGTTTTGCATACTATTAAATGAAAAACTATGGCTTAATACAATATAAAAATACTTTTAGAATTATACTTACAAGAATCTGTTTCCCACTTTGAAGGCAGCCCACCATAAAGCACTTCCTTGCAGCTGACACACTTAAGAGAGTCCACATCAATATTCTCCCAGCCATACTGAGCACAGCATAAAGGAGATACTTCATCTGGTTTAGCAAACCATGATGAGATCTACGTATATCCAGGGTGATGTCAAGGATAAACAACTTCAAAGATAATTTTCTATCTGCAGCATATTATTATTTTATTTATTTATTTATTTATTTCTGAATGGTTCATCATATTACATAGTACATTGAAATAACTCCTTGGAGCGGTCACATCCATAAGAGAAGATATTTAAAGAAACAAATAACAATGACAGAATCGTAAAATAACTATGGTCACAACACAGACATAGAATAATGGAGCACCATACAGAGGTATAGCAATATAAGCTTAAAGGGAAATTAACCTCAGCGTATGAACTAGCTTATTTTGAATGGTGTAGTATATGCCTCTTATTTGATACATGCAATTTCATGTAAAAACACAGGATATAGATATAAATCACTATTTTCCAGCCAAGTTATTGTCTGCTAGCAATAATAAGGGGGCTGCCATTACTTTATGTGTACACGAAAATATTTTTCATCCCAAGTAATATTTCCTTCATCGTTAACTTGTAATTGATTTTTAGAGGACAAATATATATTAGATATAGTCACATATTCTGAAATGTAAGTTTAGTTTTATATATTTTTTAAAAGGTCTTAATTTGTTCATAAAAATATACTTTCTGTACGTGGAGACGGAGAATTGACGTCAAGGACGGGGACAATCGTAACAATACCAAAACAAAGCGAGGAATCTGCATTACAGGATGGCTATTAGAACTCATGGGTCGTCAATTATCTAGGCCCATGACCAATAACAATCGTAATAAAATCAGAACAAAGCGACGTATCTGTTGTAAAGGTAGGCTATTATCAATGCATATGGTACCTAATGATCCGTGTCATGCACAAAATGGCAGCCTCCATGGAAAGACGTAGCAGACAATACCGCATCTAGAATATCATGTGGGGTTAATTGTCCTTTAAAAGGCTTGAAACGTTGCCATACCTTCACATTCAAAACTAACGAATTACATATATTATCATTCAAAACTAAAACTAAAACAAAATAAACAGAAAAACAAAAACAAAGAGAGAAACTCAATAACCAATCTTAACATTAAATGAACTAATTTGAAATTTTACACTATTTACAACAGATAAAGATGAAAATAAAGATATAGAAGGTAAGAAGATGGAGAAAGAGGAGGGAGCCTTTATTATCCCAAATAATATATGTAATCAGTAATATAGTAAAGGCGTCGATGGATATCTATACACGTAATAGGACAAATTATGTAGGATGAAAATATTCTAGTCTTTCGGGTGATATGAAGCTCTAGGCTTCGTTGTAGTAATACAAGAAATAATTGTACATGTATATGTATTAATCACATCTTAGAGATAAGCATGCGCTTAATCGCATTTTTAAAGGAATGAATGGTAAGTAAATTTCGAGTGTCACTCGGTAAGGCATTCCAGACATCTGGACCGTTATGCCTAACAGATTTATGAGCCAATAATGTGCGGGGGTTGAATAAGTGAATATTAGCCGATTGTCTTGTGGGGTAAGAGTGAATATCACTGTTTCGACTGAACATGGAAGAAAAGGTAGTGGGCAAAAGGTTGTTATTATAACGAAACATAAAGAGGGCGGTTTGAAGAAAATTGATGTCACTAACCGTAAGGCTCTTCAACTTGATAAAGAGAGGCCGTGTATGGTCACGGTAACCAGCTCCAGCACAAATGCGGATAGCTTTCTTTTGTAGCAAGAGAATATTATCTGTAACACACTTAGATGTTGCCCAAAGAACATTGCAGTATGAGATGTATGGTAGAATCAGAGTATTGTACAATATAAAAATTACTTTGTCAGGAACTATATATTTCACTCTATATAATATTCCAATATTTCGGGAAATTGTTGTTCTTATGTTTTTCAAATGATCACTCCAGTTTAGTTGTTCATTAATGTAAACACCGAGAAATTTGGTACAAGTTTTTCTTTCCAACAAGACATCATCTAGTTTTACTTTAGGAGTTTGTACTCCACGAGACTTTCTACCTTTAAAGTGAATATAATTCGTTTTTTGCACATTGAGAGACAGCATATTGCTCCTAAACCAATTGGTTAATTTGGGTAGTTCATTATTAATTGTATTTTCAAGGATATTGATATTATTATGAGATAAGAAAACACTTGTGTCATCTGCAAATAATATGTAATTTAGAGTGGTAGACACATTGCAAATATCATTGACATATATCAAAAATAACAAGGGGCCTAATATTGAACCTTGTGGAACACCGCATTTTAGAAATGACACAGCAGAGTTGACAGAGTTGTAGGATGTGTATTGCCTTCTGTTAGAAAGGTAGCTAGAGAACCACTCCAGAGCAATGCCTCTGACTCCATAATGTTGTAGTTTACATAGGAGAATTGAGTGGTCAAGTGTGTCAAAAGCCTTGCTCAGATCCATGAACACACCAATAACATGCTCACGAGCGGCCAGGGCACTAGACACATGGTCATAAAATTGCAACAATGCAAGGTCAGTTGAGTGAGACCTTCTAAATCCAAACTGGTTAGGGTTAAGAAGTTTATGTTTCTCAAGATAGCTAAAAAGTCTATTATACACGATTCTCTCAAGTATTTTTGAGAAACTTGATAATATTGAGATTGGCCTATAGTTAGCGATGTTTGAGGGGCTATCTTTTTTATGCACAGGAATAACCTTTGCCAGTTTGAATGAAGAAGGAAATACACCACTTGATAAAGATAGATTACAGATGTGTACAAGAGGTGTTAAAATCGAACCTATGATCTGCTTCAAGAATGAGGAACTAATTCCATCATGACCAAGGGATTTACTATTTTTTAAAGAACACGCAACATTAAGTACTTCAAGATAATCAGTTGGCTTGAGGAAAATAGAGGATTGAGACTGCCCTGGCAGATATTGCTTAAAATTTGTTCCTGCTGTATTTATTTTCTTTGCTTGATTTGGGCCCAAGTTGGTAAAGTATTCATTGAACACATTAGCAATATCTCCTGCAGAAGTTATCTCACGATTCTCATATACAAAATTTTGGGTGTTTTCAGTCTTATTTCTTTTACACAAAATATCTTTAACAACTTTCCATGTAGATGACATATTTCCTCTTGTCTTATCAAATTGCCTTGTGTAAAATGTACTGCGCGATGATCTTATTATCGACGTTAATTTATTTCGGTATTTTTTATATTTCTCGATATTCTCTCGAGTTGGTTTCCTCAAACTTCTTTTGTATAGGGTATTTCTTCTTTTGATAGACTGTAGTATCCCCTGGTAATCCAGGGATGTTTACCAAAGCTCTTATTATTTGATTGAATGAGAGGGATATTCTTATCAAAATAATCATAGAATTTACTCCAGAACAGTTCAAAAGACTTATCAACATCTTCACATACCAACACGTCGGACCATTCTTCAGCCAGGCAATCGTTGTTTAGATTAGAAATATTATCCTCTGTCAAAATTCGTCTCTCTATATTCCCCTTTTCCTTACGGCCATTAATTAGTAGATCACGAATCATGCAGAACACAGGTAGATGATCAGAAACTTCACAATAGAACAAACCAGATTGTGAATGACTTTTAACAGTTTTTACCAACAAAAAATTCAATACAATATGTCTGTCTACTCCTTACCAAAGCAATTCAAAAGTAGCAGAGGAATAAATTATATAATCCAAACTATTCATCTGATAGCATGAAAATATACCACTAATTCAGAGTTTTAATACACCAAATTCTAAATATATGACAGAGTATAATGTCACTGGATGACTTAAAAGTAAAAAAGCACAGGGATACTGGTAAATAGAAGCTACATCGCCTAAATTTACTTCATCTTATAAAATGAATACCTTCTTCTTCTTCTCTGTTGACTTCTTCCATTTATCCTTTGATTGCAGAAGGAACAAATACTTATGCATCAGGTGATAGTGCACAGCGGATCCGGGCTAACTCGGCACTAGGGCCAACTCGGACTAAGCGGAAATCGTAGCCGAGTTATCCAAAACAGCCAAATCAATCACAAATATTAGTGTCGGTTTTCGTATTAAGTACGTCTTTTTTAACCCCCACATTCCAGGTTATTTGATGAAAAAGTGTTAAGTACATGTAGTTACTAAAGATGTACTGTTAAAAATTTCAAGAGGTCATATTGTATAAAATCTGAAATTTATGGCTATTTTGTGATCCGGTTTGTAGACTGCATTTCAACTCTTGGAACCTTATTGCCGCGCGATGCTGAATTAGCCCGACACCTGTGCAGCAGCTATATACCAATACATGTAGTTGAAAGGATACAGAAAATGTCTCCACTCTGCTGAAGAAACGCTCTTGATTCAATGGCTGCATAGTGCTGCCTTGGTCACTAGAGACTTCATCAACCACCACAAATCCATCTGCAAATCCATCTCCATCAGCAGGTTCACATGTCACTTCCTTTGAAACAATCTCACTACACCAGAAGCGGTAAAAAGTAAACAGAAAGTATATAAGAACATCAGCAATGAAACTAGACTGTGTAACTTTATGATTTCCAAATCTTATGAGGCCATCTATGTTCAATTGAAAATCAGGTACATTTTGGTAATACAGTCAACTTCGCGTCGACTTAGTTGATTTTCAACTTGTGCGAAGTCGAAGAAAATCCGACTTACGCGTGTACATTTTATACAGAACGACGGCCCGGCGGTTTGATCGATTGGGAATTCTCATCACATAATGTACCATGATTAATATTGTGCCGACATTGAGAAAATAAGAACATACATGTACTGTACCTTTCATGTACCCAGTATATTACTTCACACTCCTGTTACAAGTTGGACAATAAAGAATGAAACCAGACACGTCCAGTGATTAATTCCAATGTAGTAAATCCTCCCTTACATCCATGGCGGTGAAGGCAATAAAACTGCAAGGTACGGCGTCCGGCCGTGCAAACATGACTTAACACATGACATTTTGTTCTTCACATGAGAGCGTGAGAGAGTACAGGAGAGAGGACGCGGATATCACGCCAGCAAGTCAGGGAATTTTTGTAAACAAAATCGGCGTGTGGCAGTTTCGACAATGATTGATTTCACATCGCCGTCTAGTTTGACTTGCACTGTGTAAATTTAATGCTTTTTCATGGTATTGTTCTGAGAATTTGATCGATATAGCCGAGTATTCGACCTACAAAAATCGACTTATACAAAAGATTAACCCACGTAAGTCTATGAGAATAAATTGGGACTTTTTATTTTCATCGACTTGAGCGACTATTCGACACATGCGATGTCAACTTAAGCGAGGTTGACTGTATTACATCGCATGTTACATAGATTTTAAAGATGATGGTAAGTTGAAACAATTTTCTATCCAGGGTTTCTATCTTTCTATACCATTGGAAAATATTATTAGATTTGGAGGAAGGTATTCAACTAGAAATACGGAATATCAATTAAACTAGGAATGTCCATTGCCGCGCAATACGAATGTATCCCCCGGCACTGGCAGCGATTCGAAGGAGGGACAAAGAACCTCCCCCCTCCCCTCCCCCAAACAAAAGGATGGTGTAGAGATTGCCGCCAGTGGCACGGACTATTGTCAACACTAGGAGCTCCATCACCAAAACAATATGTGTAGATTAGAGTATAATGCATCTCTATAGAAAATTTGAAAGAAATCTGTCAAGAAATATATTTTTGTATATTTTTGTATTCTATGCATTTGTAATGTTCATCTCTAGTATTGTACAGTAATATATGTGTAGTTGATTCTGATTTAATAATTTCTTTTTATTCTGTATAAATAGCGCTTCGAAACATTTGTATTAAGCGCTTTATAAATTTGCATATTATTATTATTATTAAGAAATGTGACCTCAGATCGCACAAAAGATATCAACTAAAACATGACCTTTGACCCTATGAAAGACGGAACACTGGGGGCAGCATCACCAAAACTGCAGAGGTCTAGAGTAATCTATGATCGACCTCCATACAAAATCTGAAAAAATCAGTCAACAAATGTGTCCTCCAGAATGCATGCAACCAAAGTATGACATTTGACCCTATAAAAAGCGGAACACTGGGGGCAGCATCAGCAAACACTATAGATGTGTAAATTTCACTAAGACACACCTCCATATAAAATTTGAAAGAAATCCGTCAAGATATGTGGAAGTTAGAGCACACAACAGACATATGACCTTTGACCCTATAAAGGACGAAACAATGAGGGCACCATTATCAAAAAGTACAAATTTGTAGATTGTACCAAGATACATCTCCATCTAAAATTTGAAAGAAATCAATCCAGAAATGTGGCCTGCAGAGTGCACTCATGCCATTCTCCAAAGTATGACCTTTGACCCTATGAAAGACGGGACACTGGTGGCAGCATCACCAAAAACTCTAGGTTTCTAGATTATAACCAAGAGACACCTTCATGCCAAATTTTGAACAAGAATGTAACGCGAAAATCCGTTGAGAAATGTGACCACTAAAAATATGGCCTTTTACCCTATAAAAGATGGAACACTGGAGGCAGCATCACCAGAAACTATAGGGGTCCAGTTTTTACCAAGATACACCTCCATACAAAGTTTGAAAGAAATCCGTTGAGAAATGTGACTGCTAGAGCGCACACAAGAATGTGACGCGGCGGCGGAACGCTGCTGAATCCATATCCTTTGGCATTCTGCCGGGGGATACAATAAAAGATACAAGATGAAATGACACATTGCCAGACACAGTGATTGAGAAAGTTGCCATCTCGTAGATTCTAAAGTGAACGGGAGGGAGAGAGAGAGAGAGCGCGCTACATCGGTATCTTACTCCTAGATTTGTACACCCTTGGCCTAAAGTAGTCTTTATACTTTGTGTATGTACATGTACTTTCAAAACTATATAATGCCATTTCAAAATAACCAATATATACATGGTTATTTTTCAACGGATTTTAGAAAATATCACCGTCTATACATATGATTTATTAAGATGATAGAAATGTGCAACAATTTCGACATTGAAGAGAGTTAATCAGTTGTCTCACGATGTGCAAACGTAAACGTTTTCGTAAAAATCAAATGTTAATAACAAGGATACCATATAATAATGAAGTTAATTATTCAATTGTCTCCAACGGCCACCAGAAGGTGGTAACACACGCAACAGCTGTGTGATAGGTTGCTCGACTGCTGTGAAAAAAATCACAGGCAGACCGAGCGGGATTCGAACCCGCGACCTCTGGGTTACTAGACCAGTGTCATAACCACTAGACCACCGGAGTGCCCTTTAGTGGTATATGTTCGAACTATCCCATTCGTATGATGTCAAATCAATGGTATAGAATTAATCAGTTGGGTAACATGAAATAATGAAGTTAATTATTCAATTGTCTCCAACGGCAGTCGAGCAACCTATCACACAGCAGTTGCGTGTGTTACCACCTTCTGGTGGCCGTTGGAGACAATTGAATAATTAACTTCATTATTTCATGTTACCCAACTGATTAATTCTATACCAAGGATACCATATATTTTGTATATGTATATTTATGTATGTTCTTATTTATTTTTTGTTATGAGTTTATTTTCATGATTTTGTTGGCATTATTGTTACTTATTATTGCTATCAGGGCCTCATGGAAGACCACCATTATTGGTGATAATTAGTCAACCTGTCTAAATATCAGAAATAAATAAACAAATACATGTATTCATAATGCTCTTGTTTAATGTGTCTAAGCAATTTATCTGTTGATTTTAATAAGCTTATCACACTTTTTCTTAATAGTAACATTGTATATTAAATAAAAAACTTTCTATGCCTGGCTATTCATTTATCCTTCTGAACATCATACAAGACAGATATAAAAATTCAACAATTTATTAAATAAAGCCTCCACAAAGTTACCGATCCCCTTGAGGGATACAGTGTCAAGCAAAGATATTGGATATTATGACAATTATTATCTATTTAAATAAAAAATTGTGAAAAGTGAATCCTAAACACACACACACATAAATGAATATTGTGAAATCATTTATAGACTCTACTTGAAAGCAATATAGATAAATATAAATAATGGATATTGTTAAATTATCATTTTACAAATAGGTAAACACATGAAAATTATTATTCATAAATACCTGGGCCCATATTCATAAAACCGTACTAAGCTAGTTTCCAACTAAAATGCTCCCTAGTAGTCAACTAGACACTAGCAGTTATTCATAAAACCTTGCTAAGTTTTAGTTGGCAGCCCTATTCATAGTGCTTAGTTGGCAACTAAATTGTCCCTAGTTGTCAACTAAATCTACGCTAGTTGGCAACTAGATCAAACTGGTATTAATAAAACCCGACTAAGCCTAGTTGGCAACTAAATATCCCCAAAATTTAGACTCGATGTAGAGTACCTCTAAATCACTAGTTCACTGACCGTCAAAAGGGCAGCAAGGAGAGTTTGAGTTGATTCGATCCTAATAATGCCATGTTGAGAGTGTGTTAGGGTAGGATAGTGCACAAAGTTAGTAAGTGCACAAAGTGATAATTAACGCGCCCGTTATCACTTTTGCACGGACTAAACCGAGTTTCACTGCTTTTCCTCTTCGTCTTCTTCTGTGACATATTGTTTTGTCGCAGACATTCTTGTGATTCGGATTTTAGTTTAGTCAAACGTGTCTTAAGATCGTCCAAAGTTCTCGCTAGTTATGGAAATCTTAATTTGTGTTGGCATAATATCACTGTCCATGCCTCTTTCTTTCTTTTAGTAGTATCTACATGTAAGTCCTTATGCTTTGCATCCATGATATCCTTATACTCCTTGAATTTGTCTGCTATGATTAGCTTCTCTTCATCTGAATAGTTCAATTTTCATGACCTTTTCGTTGCCATGATAGTAGCGGTACCTCGACTATGGGCCTTTAACTGATTTTCCTTACTATCTTCCAATTACAAATCCTACACGCAGTGAAGTAAAATACTGCCTTTAGGGACAAACAGAATATTTAGCCTACCAGATCATTTCATAAGCAATCCTCCCTCTTTTATCTATTCTACCCAATTAAGAGCAGCAAACAATTCTAGTAAGTTGGAAACTAAAAACCCTTCTACATTGCTACCAGCTATCAAGGTTCTTGTTAAGGTTTAATGAATAACAATTTAGTTGGCAACTTGGTTATTTGGCAGCTACAGAGAAAAAAATTCACGGAGCACATCTGGATTTATAAATTATTAAAACTAATGTACTCTATATTCATTTATTCCACCCACGTCCTCTCAACCAGGGGGCACACAGTGGTTAGTTCCCAACTAGCTGAGTTAGTTGGCTGTTCCTTAGTTGGCTATGACATATATATATATATATATATATATCGTAGCGTTCTTGTCTAACATATGGTGGATCTGAAAATTGCGTTGACTTCTGATTCCAAAACTGGAAAGAAGTATTTTGAAGGGCTAGGTCGATGACATTACGGGTCACTTCCGGGTCTACGAGCGCCGCGAAGGCTTTTTCGGGGAGTTTGGACAATATTGAATATTTCACATTTAGTTTTCGATATTTTTTAATTCTAGGGTAAAAAAAGAAGATTTAATACTCTAAAGCTATGGACGGTGAAGAGGACGGTGAAGAGGAGAGGAGAGAAGCTGACTTAAGTCAGACTCGAAAATGGCTGCTATATTGCAGAGCAAGATTAAAAAACCAGGGCCCAGGCTAGCTGTACAAGCTCCTTGGCTTATCAATCTGGTACTCGCCTACGGAGCTGTACATGGGATCCATATGCTGTGTGTGGAGGCAGATATGAAAAAAAAAAAATAGATCTAAATATCACCATTTCTCACATACTGTGAGTCACGCAAACCATCCTCGGAGTTGGCTACAGGGGTTACCTTCCAGGATCAACTAAGATTGTAAAAATTGAATGACTAAAAAAGAAAAGAAAAGAAAAATTGGCAGGTGTGATCAGGTTTTTTTTACCTTGCACATGTAACTTATATATATGGGACTACCCATGCAAGGTAAGATTTGTGTAGTCCCATATATACAAGTTACACATGCCAGGTAAAAAAAACCAGTACCAAATTGATAAGCCAAGGAGCTTGTACAGCTTAGACCAAAAGCTTCAGTCTCTCTGTATCGTTGATTGTTCCGCTGAGACTACGTCTGGCTCCACTAGACCTCCGTACATATAGACTGAATGCTCACATATCGCGTAGTGTGTGGACGGTCATATCATTAAATAGTCTCCGCCCATTGACCTCTTTGATAGAAATGAGCATACGCATGTTGTAGACATACGTGCAGATAATAGAATTGACCCCGGAACCGGAAGCGGTTCTCGGGAAAGATCAACATTTTATTTCTCTGTGTGTTCGTGTGTAGCATGCCCTCAGTGGCGTACATGTCAACAGTGCAGTATCTGGAACATAGCAAACGGACGTCGTAGCCGGCTGTAAGTCCTAAATTCTATTTCAAATTGTTAATTTTTTACAAAATGTTATATAGATATAACCTAAATAAGGTCTAGACCTTTCTAAGTTAAGTAAATACATCTACTATCTAGATCTACATGTTAAAAATATTGAAAAATTAGGGTGGTGTATTCCGACCTAAGCATAGGTCGGATGTTCGGACACCTTGTTGGTGATATACATTCGTACCGTCTCTTTACGGGAAGGTTGAGAAATGTCAGAAATTTTAAAGTTTTCCCCACAACAGACAGTTATTTCTGTCTACTTATGACTATGAGTAGTCAGAAACATGAACCCAGTGCATTTTTACTTTTCTTGTACAAACTTCTCGTTTTCTATTCCTAAAGTGCAAAGAGACATGCAATTTTGCCTATATGTGTTATGCGCTATATAAAAATGTTTAATTATTATTATTATTATTAAATTATTAATCTTCCCCCATCTTCTACTACGGAGGTCGACGGAATGTCACATAACGCAATCCTAACTGCTACTGTGTGGAAACTTGTTGAGAATAACTTCCTTTTAAAACAACATTCTTGAATAGTTTACCAAATTTGCTATCCTCTTGCAGCTTAGAAGTTCTTCTTTCTAAATATGCCATTAATTGCCACTAAATTTGTCATATAGCACGTGAAAAATCAATCTGAATGCACAATGAGTAGGAGAGCTTCGTGGTAGTGACTTCAATGGGAGACACCATTTTGCCAAATAATAGTTGTTGCTAATGTTGTTGCTTGTTTGACTCATGTTCGCGAAGGGCTAAACGTCATCTACGTTGAATAGATGCCATTAATATAGAGCAGATCCTGAGCTTTCATTTGATACCAAATTTTCCTGGTAATTTCACTTTTAAAATATCTTAATATTCACTTCAATTAATGTAATCATTTTACTTAGAAAATCGATCCATAATTTGTCAAAAAACTCATGAAAACAATAATTTGAAAAGATGAAAAGGTATGAAAAAGTAGTATTTTCTGAAAGTTTAGAGTATGGTGATTCCAATGGTGCACAGTGATTTTGATTTGGCATGTGCGATTAGCTGCAATTTTCGTATGTTATAAACGGTAGAACTTGGGATATCTCGAATGGCATCGCGAAAGGGTGCGGGTGGTAGCATAGTGTGATATGCCTGAATGCCCTGATGCCATGAGTGATGGGGTGTTGATGTTCATGTATAAAACACTTACCTTGGAAATGTATAAGCAGTTATAATAATGAAATTATATATATCAGATGAAAACTAAACTGCATTGTCCATACTCCATAGTTTCAAAATTATTTAAAGATATAGACACTTTATTATGATAATAAATATTTAAAGTATGCCTACTTTTATATTGATAAGGCTGATCATGATGCCTTGATGGAAATATATAAAATAATATATATATATATGTCGGCCCCACCACAACATTAACCCTAATCCTAATCCTAACCCCAACCCTAACGTCTGGTGGGGCCTATATCATGATTTTGCCATACAAAGATACTATTATTTTACATTTAATATTATTCATTTAATAATTATAATTATTCGTTGGTATAAAAAAGTGTGTTTTTGTATAATCATCTACCTTAACCCAGTTACACTCTTCCTTTTTCCTTTATTAATACTACTCACAAATAAAGTGTCTATTTTATTTAGTTTATAGTTCTCTATTTATTTTGGGTCTTTTTTCTAAAGTGTTTAGGGACCAACTGAAGATTTATCAATGAGTCACTATTAATTAACTTATTTTTGTATAATTTTGCGAGTACCGGTATTCATAGGAATCAAGTCAAGTTTTCCCCATCTTCAATATGAATGAATGAATGAGTTTATTACCAAATCACAATACATCTTGGTAAAAATCACAATAACGTCTTGGTAAAGGGAGCTAACAAATAGCATGCTAATCGAGGTTAAAAATTGATTACATAAATCAATAGTTAGCAAATTATTTGAAATGTACATCTCATATATCTTCTTTTTTTTTTAAATAACACATATACATTATTTACAATCAATAAAAGTAGTAATAACAGTACAACAACAACAATAATAACAATAATAATAACGAATATCAAGTGAGCTTAAAATAAATAAAATGAATCATAATGATCTTCATGAACATTCTAAAATTGATTTTCATGTTGGTATTCTCCAATTAAGTATTCTTGTAATGACCGTCCAAAACTTCTGTATGGTATGTGTAAATATACACATACCAGCTTCTGAAGGACTACAAGGAAGGGGACCTGGAGATCTTGGTGTGATATAATTAATAGAAGGTAAAACACAATTAGTAACACTCAAAATATAAATTGTAGATTTAGTTTTTCAGGGTTACACCATGTAATCTTTCAAGGAATAAGAGCCCTGAAAAGGGCTGGTGAGCTCCGCTAAGAGCTCTCTGGTTCTCGACGTATCGATCAGTATGCTCTGATCGTCATCAGGAGAATGACTAGAACACTGCCCAGTGGAGGCTATTTATTGCCTGCGGAGGGATCCGATTCACTGCCTGATTGGCGCCAATCGGAAATGCCGGGGAATTCTATTCACGGCTGCATTCTCATTCTGGTCACTGGTGGCGCTATAATTCCTCTAAACAGAGAACTCGTTCTAGGACCGAAAAGGCAAGAAGAGAGCGTTAAATTTGTGAAAGCAAGGACAAATCAATAGATTTTTGCCGACAGCTCGGTTTATTAGTTATTTCAGCTAAGTGTCCGTCTTGTAAACGTGAAAGCCATAGTCATCGTACAGCCTATACAGGTAAGACTCTAAGTCAATCATAGGGGTGGGAATTTTGGGTATTTTAATTTTCGGGCGGGACCCCGGTTACCCGAAAATCAGTAAACAAATTTTTAAGCCCTTTTAATTAAAAACACTCACCCTAACCCTAACCCTAAACCTATTACCCTAACCCTAATCCTATTTTGTCATGTCTTACTTCGTCTTACATCCAAATTTACATGTATGTATAGTACATACATGTATATATACTATGTATTAATATGGTCCTGTATTTAAATTTCTAAGTGTTTTCTCACAGTTTTACTACTTGATATGGACTTCTGACATCAATATCTACCATACCCATATTTTTTAGTGGAGGGTACATATGGAAGTCTTGCCCTAACATCTTACTTTGAACACCATTGGGTGTCTTTTGAATGAACTGTCCAATGATACCAAATTTAGGTAGATGAATCCCCAAATTTAAGTCATTGTTGATGGAAGATGTGATTGTTTTAAATCTGCTGTTCGACGTCTAAAACTAGCAGCAGCAGAATGAAACGTAGACCGAAAAATCAGTCTATTTTGTTCGGGGATATGCTCCGCTGAGACTACGTCTGGCTTCGCGGAATCCCTCTCCTACATGTACATAGACCGAAGTCTGCCCCAGCCACTCCCGTTGGGGTCCATCGCTATGTGCTTTCCTATGGTGCTACAATATTCGGCTCATCGCGGACGAGCTATACACCCTTGTGCATTACTTTTGCTTTGACCAAAGTTCGATTAAAATATTACTAATACCACATCACATAAAATCACCAGCTCTACTCGTACATGAAAATAAAAAAACTTGCAATCGGAGTGATTATACGTATGGTTTCAATATTTCTTTGGCAAAAAAATGCGATAGAAATGTCACAAACGATCTTTTCTCAGTGCTGGTCTCTCGAAAACCCTGATTGCTAATCACCATTGCGCACACGCAGTAGTGCTTCAACATGAGAGAAAAGATGGTTCGCGATCGTCCGCGATATAATATTCTTGCCTTTTTTTCATCAGAAAATATCCAAATTCAAAATTCATCCTCCTTCACGCAAATTTATTTTTTATTGCATTTTAAGTAAGGTTTGTGAGATTATCTTACGTGGTATTTGTAATATTTTACCGAAATACGATGAAACAACAAATTTATCAGCTTTTTTACCTTTACCTTTACCGCAAATACTGGAAGAATGCTGTAGCAGCAGTCCAGCTTCCAGGTCTATCGTCTTGTCAGCTACATTCATACTTCACTGATGAATTTGAGGAGGCAGTGGGGCAAGTAGGTGAAATTGACCTATTAAATATTTAAGAGTAATGGGAATCATACTGTCAGTCTTTCCAGTCCCGGTCCAACCTGATTGTGAATGTTTCTAGATTGGGAGCTTCAACTACCTCTGCAGTGAGAGAATTCCAGTCGTTTACCACTCAGTGACTAAAAGCATGTCTTCTCACATTTGTCCTGCACCTGGTCTTTACAAGCTTGAACCTATGACCTCTAGTAGTTCTATCAGCTAGTTGAAAAAAGTGGTCTGGGTTAAGCCTGTCTAGTTCATGAATGATCTTGTACACTTGAATCATGTCTCCTCTCTTTCTTCTGTACTCCAAGGATGGCAGTTTCAGGAATTTCAGCCTCTCCTTGTATGGAAGATGTTTGATACGGGTGATTATTTTTGTTGCTCTCTTCTGTACCTTTTCGACAGCCTTAGCTTCAGCAATGTACTGTGGCGACCAGATAACATTACCATATTCCAGGAGGGGCCGCACTAGCCCCTTGAATAGCTTGGGGATAGTGGATGAGTCATGACACTGAAAAGCACGTCTGATGGTAATCAGTACCCTGTTGGCCTTATTGACAGCACTTGACACTTGCTTGTGAAACTTTAATTTGCCATCTATGATTACCCCTAAATCTCTCTCCTCTTTAACTGCATTCAGGGCTGTACTCCCAATGGTGTAGTGCTCTCTTTGGTCGTCTGATCCTAGATGCAAAACACTGCATTTGCTGGCGTTGAATTGAAGTTGCCACTTCAAGGACCAGTCCATCAGCGAGTGTAAGTTTCCTTGGAAGAGTTTGCATTGATCAGGACTAGAGACACAAGAGAAAGCCTTTGTGTCGTCTGCATAGATTCTTACAGTGGATTGTAAAACTTCAGGAAGATCATTGATGTACAGGACAATGTGGGGCCGAGCACACTGCCCTGTAGACCGAAAATTCTGTCTCTCGTTCGTTAGCCTCTTATTTGGATAGGGTCGGCTCTTCACTTAGAGACAGAAACGCTCCATACACTCGCCTGTGCAAACTCACTGACCGCCGAGGAACAGTAGGCATGTCGTTGTTAAAATGTGAATATTACGATTTTTAAAAATATTTGTGTTAATTAAATAGATTAGGCCTAGGCTCTATACTTAAACGAACATGTTCAACTTACCAATTTGACTGTTTTATTCCTTTTTGCTCCTTTTTCAGGTAATTCAGGGTCCAAGGTTTTCTCCGTTTGAAAATCTTCCAGCCGTATTCAAACTGTTATAGTGAGTCAATGTGTATTCGGTTTGCACAGCAGAGTGATACGGCCGTTTCTGTCTCTAAGTGAAGAGCTAACGAACGAGAGACAGAATTTTTGGTCTAACTGCCCTGGGGCACCCCACTCTTTACCATGCTCCACTGTGATCTAGCATTGTTGGCCACTACCCTCTGGGTTTGGCCATTGAGAAAATCAGCAATCCATGTTTTGAAGTTCCCTTGAATCTGGTATGCATCTAGTTTTGCCAGTAGTCGTTGGTGGGGTACACTGTCAAAGGCCTTCCTAAAGTCTAGGTAGACAACATCAACCTTTTCACCTTGATCTAATAAGCTTGACCAATCTTCCAGTGTATGCAGCAGCTGAGTCACAGTTGATCTACCTGGGACAAATCCATGTTGGGAATCACTAATAAGATCATTCTCCATCAGATGCATTTTATTTTATTCCTTTTAAGTATTCTTGTTTTCTTAAAAAAAAAAAAACCAAGATGCTATCTCATGCCTTCTTTGAAAAGTATTTTATTGTAATCCTTTTAGTATAGCTCAACATGGGGCTGCTTCTCTTTTCATCTTTTTTCTTACACTTTTTTTAGCTGCTGTCTGTTCTTAAGTATTTATGTGCAAGGTATTACTTTTTACATCTCCCTCGAAGGGTTTTATGGCCAGTTATCTTTTTTATTCTTTCCTTTTTAATTCTTTTTTGACTTGATATCGTTTATTTTTCTACTTTTTTTTGTTCATGTGTTTCTGTTTCCTGTTTATTTCTTACGATGTTATTTTATTTTATTCTATTGTCTGTATGTTTTTTTTAATTTGTAAACAAATCTTTCGGCATATTACTCCCAGTGTTAAAGATCGTATGCTCGATCTGTAATGAAAAACACAAGTCAGAAAAAATTGGAACCAGCGGGATTCGAACCTGTCATCTACTGCTTGCCGGGCAGCGACTTAACCACCAGGCTATTCTGGTTCACGGCTAAGTCACGACAGTAGATGACAGGTTCGAATCCCGCTGGTTCCAATTTTTTTCTGACTTGTGTTTTTCATTACAGATCGAGCATACGATCTTTAACACTGGGAGTAATATGCCGAAAGATTTGTTTACAAATTAAAAAAAAAAATTCCTCCCCAGTCAAGCTTCTTCGTGTCTGTATGTTGTTTTGTACGCTGTGACAGGTTGTCCCTCCCCCAGTCCCCAACCCTTTCAATTTTTCTTATGATTTACATCTTAACGGTTATGATTATCTTGATCCATGGCAGTTGATGACATTCCTGGCTATGACTTAACCAATGACAAATTTTTAGATGCTTTTCAAACATTGCTGCATTCCAATTATATCAATCCCGATAGTAATTGTGTCAATCATATGATCACTGCTCTAAATACTTATTATAAAGATTTTGAAGTCCCTTTTGATGATAACGAACATGAGCAAGTTAACCCATCTTGTTACTACACTGAAAATCAAGTTGTTTCTCACTTCTCAAACCTTAATGAGACTGTTTTTTCTTTGTTCCACACTAACATCAGAAGCATGAATAGTAATTTTGATTCCTTCCGTAATCTTCTTGACAGGTTTAGGTTACATTGCTCCGTAATTGGCCTAACAGAAACTTGGCTCTCTGACACACCTCATTCATTATACTCTCTCCGTGGTTATGATCTAATAGTGAATAATAGACCCAACAGATCTGGAGGAGGGGTGGCTTTGTATATTTCTTCTGATTTCAATTTTAATAATATAACTCCTTTAAACAAAATTAATGATTCGATTGAAACACTTTTTGTTGAAATTGATTTTGTGGGTAGAAAAAATATCGTGATTGGAATAGTATATAGACCTCCCAATTCCAGTCACAATGATTTTTTGTTAAACATTCAAAACATTATCTCAAACCCTATCCTACGTGGTAAGGATTGTTTTTTAATGGGAGATTTTAATGCCAATTTGTTGAAATACGACTCTGATGCCTTTATTCATGAATTTTATGGAACGCTCCTCTCATCATCATTTGTACCACTAATATCTAAACCAACTCGTATCTCAGATAAATCTTCCACGCTAATTGACAACATATTTACAAACATGCATCCTTTTCCGCAAGCTGGAGTTGTAGTCTCCGATATCACGGATCCCTTCCCAATATTTGCGAACTTCCCCATTTTACAACAAACTCAACAACCCTCTAAAATTTATTCTAGGAATTTTTCCGAACGCAATATTAACACTCTCAAAAACAGATTAGATGAACTGGATTGGAGTAGTTTATATAATATTACTGAAGTTAATAGTTGTTTTGATGAGTTTATGGATAAATTAACTACTTTATTTAATGAATGTATCCCGATTAGAAAAATAAATCATCGCAGTCGAAAAAGAACCCCCAAATCGCCTTGGATTACGGCAAGCTTACTCAGATCTATAAATAGGAAAAATAATCTTTATTTAAAATATAAAGCGAAGCCGACTGAAAGTTCCAAATCTAAATATTTATTCACTTTAAAAAAAAGATGCAAAATGCACATGGAAAATAATCAATGAAGTTTTAAATAAACATGATAGAAAAGACACAGTTTCTAAAATACAAATCGGTGATAAAACTGTTAACAATTTACAAGAAATCTCAGATCACTTTAATAAATATTTTGTGGAGTTGGGTCCAAATTTAGCTAGCAAGATACCCGACAGTGATAAAAATTTTCTTGATTACTTACAAAACCCTAACCCTAATTCTATGTTTTTTGCTCCTGTAATTGAAGGTGAAATTCTTGATATGGTGAATAACTTCACAAACAAACGTAGTTGCGGGCACGATGGTATTGATAATTTCATTACGAAGAAAATTATTTCATGTATTATTGAACCATTTACTTATGTCTGTAATTTGTCTTTGAGAACAGGCGTTTTTCCAAATAGAATGAAATTAGCTAAAATAATACCCATTTTCAAGAAAGGCAATCCTCTTGTACTATCAAATTACAGGCCAATATCTTTATTGACTACATTTTCCAAAATATTAGAAAAAATTGTTTTTTCACGAACAGTAGATTTTCTAAATCAGAATGAAATTTTACACGACTGTCAATTTGGTTTTAGAAAAAGTCATAATACATCACATGCAATCTTGTCTTTCATCAACAAAGTTGCTACCTCTATTGACGATGGTACTCACACAATAGGAATGTTTTTAGATTTTTCTAAAGCGTTCGATACGATAGACCACAGAATTCTTTTACATAAACTGTCCCATTATGGAATTAGAGGCATCGTTTTAGACTGGTTTTGTAACTATTTATATGAACACCAACAATATGTTTCCATTGAAAATAATATGTCAGACCTAAGAAATATTACTTGTGGTGTACCTCAGGGTTCCATTCTTGGCCCATTGTTATTTATTTTATACATCAACGATTTCCCTAGATCATCGAATTTATTTTCCTTTATCATGTACGCAGATGACACCAATCTTTTCCTTTCACACAAAAACTTAGAAACTCTTTGTCGGCTTGTCAATTCTGAACTGAATTCAGTTATCACTTGGGTTAAAGCTAATAAATTGTCCTTAAATCTAGAAAAACCAATTATATGCTATTTAGTAATACATTTAACCATCTACCTTACCCAATCTTAATAGATAACATTCGAATACACCAGGTTACTACAACAAAATTTTTAGGAATACTAATTGATGACAAACTTTCATGGAAACATCACATTGATAACATATGTAAGGTTATTTCAAGAAATATTGGCATAATCAACAAACTAAAATGGACATTTCCCCCCAATATTCTTAAATCTTTATACTCCACGTTAGTTCTTCCCTACTTAAACTACAGAATTCTTGCATGGGGGAACAGCGTGGCATGCCTATTAGATAGAATTCTATTACTACAAAAAAAGCTATGCGGATCATAAGTCATGTACATTATAGACACCACTCTGATGGTCTTTTTTATACTAATAATATTCTAAAAATTTATGACATTTATCGATTAAATCTTGCCATACTTATGTATCAGTTTCACAAAGGAGAACTACCCAACGTTTTTAATAATATATTTCAAGCAAATAATGAAATCCATCACTATCCCACCAGACAAATTAATCTTTATCACCTCCCCAGAACTCGTACAGCACTCGCACAGAATACTTTTATATTTACTGCTCCCAAATTTTGGAACTCCCTTCCTCTGAACATGAGAGAGAGCCTAAGCTTAGGCACATTTAAACTAAAACTAAAAAAATCTTTTATTGCTTTTTATACACACTAAAACCAACCCCTCAAAAATCTTTTGGTATTATATTATTTAAAACAATAAGTATAATAGTGTTTATTAAAAAAAAAAAAAAAAAAAAAAAAAAAATTACACAACTCGACCTTTAACTTTTCCTCCACCCCCATCCCCATCCGCTCCTGTCACTATGTCCTTTGTTATTGTTTGTTTGTTATTGTTTGTTTCGTTTTTGTGTTGGATTTTTCTGTTTTCGTTGTTTTGTTTTGTTTTGTGTTGGGTTTTTGGCCTTTATTTTACTTCCTTGTGGATCCTTCATGTATAATTGCTTACAATTGCCTACAGTTTCCTGCCAAAATAATTAATGAACTCGAAATAATTAATAATTGATACGCTGGAAACAATAATACACTTGAAAAAACTTTTTTTTTTTTTTTTTTATTAAAATTTTGTATGTGCTTAAAAAAATAACGGCTTCCCGTATTTATTTTTGTTCAAATATTTCACAATCTAATCATTCCAGGGGCCAGCGTTTTGTACAAGCTCTGCTTCTTTTGCTGGTCTCTTTTTTCATTTCTTTTCTTACTTTAAATCACACACTTGAATAACTATGTACATGTATTTAAATCATTTTATTATCTAAATTGATTCTAATGAGTAATATTATTATTCATGTTACCCATACATGATTATGACGATTACTTGTTGATTTGTGTTTTCATTATTACTGATTTGTATTTATATTATTATTGATTTGTATGTTGATTGCTGAAAAGAATTGAAATAAAATAAATCTAAAAAATCTAAAAATGTTCAACAATCTTGTCTCTGATTAGCGACTCCATGATTTTACATGGTACTGATGTCAAACTTATTGGCCGATAATTAGTTGCATCAGACTTGTTTTCCTTCTTGTGGACTGGAACAACATGACTTGTTTTCCATGGTGAAGGAAGCTTGCTTTCTGTGAATGACTTGGAGTAGATGATGGTGAGTGGAGTACATAATGATGCTGCAGTTTCATGTAGAACGCAGGGATGAATACCATCTGGTCCAGCACTTTTGAATTTGGATAGCAGATCAAGTTTGCGATGTACATCCTCTGGGGTTATGTCAAGTGTAGATAAGCATCTAGCTGATTGCCTGGGTTCAAGATGTGGGATTGTAGAAGTGTCCTCGTCTCTGAATGTTGTCTCGAAGAAAGCATTCAGAATTTCTGCTTTCTCTTCATCTGTTGTAGTAAAGGTGCCATCTGTCTTTTTGAGATCAGGAAGCCCCTTTCTGGTCTTCAGATTATCAGATGCATACCTCCAAAGTGCTTTAGGATCAGTTTTTACATTCTTTGCAAGGTCCTTTTCAAAATTACTCCGCAGTTCTTTTGTGAGGCATTGAAGAGACTTTGCCAGTCTCTTGCAATGTCAACTGGATGTTTGGTGGTTTGGGCTTGTTGTCATGCACGGTGCTTTTGTGCTTGCAGCCTGAGTGCTTGTTTATTCATCCACCTATATTTTTTCCTGCGTCGCACTGATGTAGAACATGGGATATATTTCATCATAATTTCTGTAACAGTTTTGGAAAACAAAGACCAGGATTGCTCAGTGTCCATATCCTTCATTAATTCTTCCCACTCAACTTTATCAAGCTCCTCACTGATGTCACTGTATTGTCCACGACTGAATTGAAGTTTTGGAGGCTGGGCTTCTTCATGTGCATTTGAGTCAGGAGCCCCACAGCTAAGCTGGGACCTACGTACGTGTACGCGCGCGTACACGCGTTGACTACATTAGTATTCCATTCGCCTCGATTCATTTGCGATAACCCCGCTGACATCATGTCAAAAGGAGGTTAATTTTGGATTAAATTTTTTGGATTATTTCAAAATTCAGGTGAGCGCACTATATTTAGTATACATTATTTTTACTATATAAGTTAATTTATGTCGATCTACGACTTCTAATTACTAAATTAGTAATCTGGTAATATAACTAATAAACGTGTAGGGTGAGAAGTAGGTACCTCATACTTATGGCCATAGACCTAGTGGTTAAGGCCCGTGGAGAGGTACTCGACTGCAGTGACTATGGGAGGCTTCCGTCTGTCTTGGAGAGCCTCGAATTTGTCGAAAGTCAAAAAATGTTAATTATATAAAACTCCTCCAAACAGACAGATTTTTCTGTCTACATGGTCATGATGGTCTAGGGTAGGCACGCTCATCCAACACGAGAGGGCGCATTCTCCGTGTTCATTTCTGCTGTACAAAAGTTGCGACACGCTAGATCGGTCACCTGTCCATTCGCTATCATGCACACCCCCTTCAAAGTTCCCATTCTAGGGGTAGTATATAAATCAATGGTTAAAAGAAATATGACGTCATTTTCCTTGCGACTTCAGCTTTACAATGCAAGTATTTTTCGCCGACGACGACATCATAATCCATACGAAAATTGCGTCTGAATATGTCTATAAGTACCACTTTTGCTTCAATTTGTCCGATTTCGTGAATTCAATTGAATTATCAGACACATTACATCAAAAGTACATATTCTACTATAAAATTTAAATTGTAAGGATTGATTTGATACCAAATTCGTGACGGTTCTTTCTGCCACTAACTGCCAAGACGGCTCGAAAAAAAACCTTGTCAGCCAGTTTCGCGGGGAATTTTCCAACATTGCACGCATATACAGCGGAGTTCGCGCGGGCAGATTTGGAGCGCCTGCGAGGGCATTTTTCTACATTGCAATGTGTAGTCCCGTATATTGACGAATTTGAACCGAATGCAACACGCGCATGCGCACTGATCAGCTGATCTCTCGGACATAAAAAATGCCGACGAATTTGCCCTGACTGCCCATTGGCGAGGTTGTCGCATATAAAAAATCATAACTATAGTTATATTAAATTTTACGTCTAGATCAATACATTTTCATGTTCTGTGACAAAATCTTTTCAATTTAAGGTAAGTTTCACTAGATTTTCATGAGCATTAAAAAATATGTGAGCGTGCCTATCTAGGCCTAGGGCGCCTATCTAGGCCTAGCATGCCTAGGGCTAGACCGAAAATTCTGTCTCTCGTTCGCTAGCTCTTCACTTAGAGACAGAATCGCTTCATTCACTCGCCTGTGCAAACCGAATACACATTGACTTTATACACACTATAATACAGTTTGAATGCAGCGTAAGATTTTCAAACCGAGAACAACTTGGACTCTGAATTACCTGAAAAAGGAGCATGAAAAGGAATAAAACAATAAAATTGGTAAGTTGAACATGTTCGTTTAAGTATAGAGCCTAGGCCTAATCTATTTAATTAATTAATTTAAAAAACAAATAATTGTTAAATGTGAATAATACGATTTTGAAAAACGACATGCCTACTGAGTACTGTCAAGCGGCTGACAGTGAGTTTGCACAGGCGAGTGAATGGAGCGTTTCTGTCTCTAAGTGAAGGGCCGACCCTATCCAAATAAGAGGCTAACGAACGAGAGACAGAAAATTTCGGTCTAGCCTAGACCAGGGCGCCTATGAATGCTGAATTGGATTTGGAATATCTCTGCCAATCTTGAAGCTATGGAGTTGATTTAACTTTAAGTACCATTCAATTTCTCACTTTACAAGCTTCCCAGTGATACCAAGGTTGTTGGGGTTCCTTCAAAAATTCAAATTAATCAAAATGTCACCGAACTCCCTAGGTCTAGGCCTAGGCCTACTACCACTGGCACTAGCCACTGCCACGGCAGCAGGCGCAGGACGTTTCAGCCCGGGCCGTGTCGGGGTAGATCTACGCCTACGGTACGACGGGGTACGAGAGCCAAACCCTCAGCTCCTCCAGGCACCAGGCCAGGCCAGTCATCTAAAAGCAAAGTTATTTTATGCTTCGTAGACATGTAACAGTTACATATATTGACTAACCTTTTGTTCTTCTCTTCATGAGAAATTCCTTTCAAAAATGAGGATAATAAAGCTTTAATTCTACGGGGTTTTCTGACTTCTGAGCTCGGGTCAGCCATCGTCTAATTCGAAGTTCGTGAATATGGGTACGCATTTGATCCATTTACTAGCCCAGCTCTGATTGGTCAATACCTAGGCTAAACACATGGTTTAGCCAATCATAATATTTGTTTTTCTGTTCCTACTCAAGATTTCGTCTTTTACTGCATATGCATGCTGTCACAGAAGGACAGAACTGCATGCTGTGTATAAAATAGACTCGCTAAAGTAAACTACACAGCCTCACAGGCATGACAGGAAATGGAATATGTTATGTAGAACTTGTAAAATGTCTCATTTGCCTATTTTAGTGCAGAAATGTGTCGAAGAGACACCAGCTGATGAATGCAAGTAATGTTCTTCCTCATCTTAACGTTGCTGATTATTGAATAATGTCATTTATTCTACTCTGTAGTCCCACCTACTTAATCATTTGTTGGTAGACTCTCTCTGAACTCTACTAATATAGTCTAGACTATAGTATAGACTAGTAGTATTCTTCTTCTTCCAGTGGTGTGCATAAACCTCCAAGGAGTATTGTCGCACATCAGTTGGTTGTCTATCAGCCGATCAAACGTGTTGCTCGAAAACTTTTTAATAATTAATAACTTAATAATTCCAAAAATGGCAAACGTAGCTACAGACGTGACAGACCACACTATATTATATTATAAATATATACAAATTGTTCTCATATTTTGAGTTAGTGTATGACGACATCTTTGACTCGTGTCTTGAAGATGTTGATTGATGGTGAGATGACCACGTTCTCGGGTAGACTGTTCCGCAAATGGATGGTGTTTGGGAAGAACGTATCCATCAGTCATGTCAGTAGACAGTAGTGATGTGCGTGAACGTGGGATGAGAAATCTCAGTCTTGCTCAGTTGCTGCGAGTGTGACCTCTGGTTGGAGTGTTTAGCGATAATATTACTTTAGTCTGAGATCATGCAAGCGGGGCATTATGAAAAAGTAGCCTTCATATTAATCTACAGACTACACTTGCCCATCATAACTATGGTATTTATTCACTAATTGCTTGAGTTTTACTGACAGTTGGAATTTTTATGCCACTTCATCATTCATCTGGCTCATTTATGCATCAATTACGGTGAGACATGCATTATTTAGGTATGTTACAAAAATTTGAGATATCTTAGTTCAAGCATTTAATTGATTCCATCAAATAGAGCTTAATGAAAGCTTCAATTTGATACCTCATTCAGCTCTGTAGCTGCTAAATTAACGAAGTTACTGTCATTTTTAGGTCGAAAAATTAGCGCAATTAATTTCTTTTGTTTTCTATTGTTTTTATAGAAAAAAAAAGTCAAAAGTTGTGATCTCGGACCATCCATTCAAACACAAAAACTTTTATAACTTTCTTAAAATTAAAGCTAACAAGATGAAACTTTCAGCAATTACAGATAATAACAGTATGAACATTATGTGAAACTGTCTCATAAAAAAAACAAAGGATAACCATTAATTAATTAATTAGGTGATTAATTATTTTGTGACTGCATGTGTGTTTGCGTATGTAAAAATGAAGTGTTTACTGAAATTATCATGTCATCCAAGTCAAATGCAGGATATTTGTAAATGGAACATACAAGGACCTTGGTTCTATCATTTGGTAAGGATCTTGTATACTTAGTTAATTAATACCATAATTAGTTGTTCAATTTTCGTCAATAAGTTAACTAAATACTGCAAATTTGTCAAAGAACTGAAGTTGAAAATTGTAATTGTGGATAAAAAATATTGACCGAAAATAGGTGTTAATATTCTTTTAAAAAAGATAATTACACTAATTAATACATAATTATGAGAAAACTATTCCAATTTCTTGCATGCAGGTTTTCAGTTCAAAACTTTAAGTTATCATCTATCATCTATTTTGTCAAAGCAAATTTACATTTTTGCAAGGCTTGGAAAAAATTCAAGGATTTGAATTTCTTCCTGAATTAAATCCACATCATGATTAGTAATTTAAGCAATAAAATTCAATAAATTTCTGATGAAAACAGTAAAATTTAGAATCACATGAACTATAATTCAGAGATGTTAATTATTTACTTCAAAATTATGTTTCTATTCTAAAAAATATGATTATTAATCTCCTCTGCATTATTAGAAATTCTGTTTTATGCAGATCGTTCAGATGACTCACTCTCATTTTCAACTCACATTATAGACTACAATATAAAATGCACACATGCAATCGCATGCCCGGATCTCACAGAGCATCTCCCGGTGGGAAGCCATCGCTTTGCCATGTCAACTTTGCAATGACATCCCTCAAATTCGCCAATAAAAAAACACATTTCGGACTATAGAATTTTCATAAAAATTCACCCACATCAAGAAAACATGTATAGAAAACAAGCATTATACCTTAAATTGACAGCATTATCCAAGATTTATGAGAAAAAGGCACTGACAATCGAGCTCTCGGGAAAACGTCGTGTGCTGATCGCAACGATGAAAAATTGCATACATGTTGGGTATTGAATGAAAGCTTGTCCATTCAGCTACAGCTTGAAAATAACGTCACATGACAAAAATGCTATCAGCCAATGCAAAGGCAGTATTTACGGGGAGTCCCCACAGCCATACACAAATCGCCCGAACAGCCGCTCGGGAGAATTTACCGCCGCGAGAGCGCACGCATTTCAACGTACCTACATTATTATTTAAGCTATGTTCTCTGCGAACTGATCTACTACTGCTAGTCATAATGTTACCAGTACCAAGGAAGGCTGCAGGTGTACATCGTAGATCGCTTGCAGAAGCCCATCAGCAATCGTTGCATTGTCACTCCAACGTTAGTCGTCAGTGTTTGGTCCTTCTCTACCTTTGATGTTCTCCTACTCCGTAACTCCTACAGCCCAGAACCCAACCCTGGTCCGTCTAGTACGAGCAATGGTAGCCTTTCAAGTGACCGGTCAGGATCCCTTTCGCTCTTGGGATCTAAGAATAATTCTTCATGGATTTGTGGCACCTGCGACCTCCCAGTGAACTGGAGTGATAGAGGTCTTGCTTGTGGACAGTGGTTTCACGGACAGTGCCAAAGCATCAACACCAAAAGCTATGAAGCTTTGGACGACAGTCAAGAGCCATGGTACTGTGCTATTTGTGGCAACCAAAATAGTGTTACAGCCTTCAGTCTCCATGATATTGACTTCCCTGATTCAACCTTGGACTACTCACAGGAAGACTCCTGTACTACTCCTATGGAAACTACCTTTCTACCTCGGCATTGTTCTACCCCCACCAGAGCTAGTACCTAAGACAAGTGGAAAAGCAGGCCTCTTAGAGTGCTTAATGTTAACTTCCATTTGGCCAGTGCGAAACGCGCAGGAATCCCCAACCTGATTGTCTCTACGAATCCTGGCTACGAAATAGGGACTGAGACCAGGCTAGACCCATCAATAGCCTCCACAGAGATATTTCCAGACTCCTACAATGTCTACAGACAAGATCGCGGTGGCCGCGGAGGTAGTGTGCTTATCGCAGTTCACAACAATCTTGGCAGCTTTATTGTCCCGGAATTAGATGTAGAGTGCGAGATTCTTTGGGTCTGCATCAAACTGAAAGGCCAGCGTACTCCTACTGCGCATGTCTCTTGAGAGAGCAGCCCTGATGAGGAATGCGTATCTGCTCGTAGGAGGGGATTTTAACTTGCCTGGCTGGGATTGGGAGACAGGCACCCTCAAGGCAAGATCACCATGCCCAAGACTGCACAACAAGTTCCTCAGCATTGTCCACGACAACGGCTTAGAGCAGCTTGTCAAAGAACCAACAAGAGAGGACAATACATTAGACCTTTACTTGACGAACTGCCCACATCTTGTTTCTCGAGTAGAGGTTATACCCGGTCTGTCGGATCACAGCATTCCATATTGTGAGCTCAACATTCATGCTCAGCGCATGAAACAACCACCTCGAGATATCCCCATCTATAGCAAAGCGGACTGGTTGTCACTGCGGGAGGCAGCAAAAGGAATCAGTGCTGAACTCCTAGTGATGAAGGGCATCAAACAACAGAAGACATGTGGATCACCTTCAAAGAGAGGCATCAAATACAGACCCAGATACGACAGAGCTACTGGAAGTACCTGAATGAGATATTCACAGATGATGACTCAACTGAAACTGGCAGGAACAAGCGATTCTGGACTTTTATAAAGAACAAACGGTCAAGTAATGTTGGAGTGCTCCCCTGAGAAAGGACGGCCATCTCATTGCTGATGCCAAACAACAGGCAGAGGTCCTTAATCTTCAGTTCCAGTCAGTCTTTGGTAATGGCAAGGTCTACACCTAAGAGGAGTTTGTGCAGAAGACGGGTATGACAGGTTCTGATATTACCTCCATGGACGAGATAGAGATTTCTGTACAAGGTGTGGAGAAGCGGATGTCAAACCTGAATCCCTACAAGGCTTATGGTCCTGACAGTATCAGTCCCAGAGTACTGAAAGAGCTATTGAAAGAGCTTGCTCCTGCACTTACAGCCATCTTCCAGTCCTCCCTGACAACAGGATCAGTTCCAGCAGACTGGAGAGATGCACATGTGACACCAGTCTTCAAAAAGGGTGAACACTACAACCCAGGTAACTACAGGCCAGTCTCGCTCACCTGTGTAGCTTGTAAACTCATGGAGCACATTGTTGTCAGCGAAGTAATGGAGCACTTTGATGCAAACAACGTCCTGGAAGATCTTCAACATGGATTCCGTAAACAGCGCTCCTGCGACACGCAGCTTCTTGAGTTTACAGAAGAACTGACTCATAACCTGGAGAGTGGAAAGCAAACGGACATCGTAGTTATGGACTTTGCCAAGGCCTTCGACCGGGTGAACCACAGCTTGCTGATCCGTAAGCTCCAACGCTATGGTGTCAAAGGGTCCACTGCATCCTGGATCTCCAGCTTCTTGACTGATAGGAGCCAGGCTGTCCTCGTGAACGGAAGCAAGTCATCCTTTGTCCATGTGAGATCAGGCGTGCCCCAAGGGTCAGTGCTCGGGCCCTGCCTATTTTTAGCTTACATCAACCATCTACCCAAAAGCCTGACCTCAAGGGTACGTCTATTTGCTGACGACACAGTAGTCTACAGAACAGTGACTAGCAACCTGGACCAAGACCAACTACAACAAGACCTCCAGCGCCTCACAGAGTGGGAGAAGAATTGGGATATGATGTTTCATCCTACCAAGTGTTCCTGTCTGTCGATCACCAGAAGCAGACGACCCTTGACGGCATCTTACAATCTGCATGGCCACACACTGGACAATGTACCTGCCGTCAAGTACCTAGGCGTCACCCTCCAGCAGAACATGGGCTGGGATGACCATGTCCACAACATCTACACCAAGGCCAGTAGAATACTGGGATTCCTCCGGAGAAATCTGAAGATTAGCTCACGGAAAGTCAAGGAGAGAGCATACAACGCATTTGTTAGACCTGTGCTCAAGTATTCATCCAGCATCTGGGATCCTGCACCACAGAAACACATCAGTAAGCTAGAGTTGATACAGAGACGAGCTGCTCGCTTTGTCTTAGGCAGGTACCATAACACTTCAAGTGTCACCAAGATGATCGACTCCCTTGGCTGGACATCCCTGGAGCAGCGTAGAAAGATCTTGCGTCTATCCATGTTCTACAGGATCAACAATGACCAAGCCCACTGCCCAACAGTCGAATCCAAAGTAGTTGCATTGCCACCTCGCCAAAGACAACAGGCAAATCCAACTCATCACCTGCAGGACGCAGTACAGAGCAGCATCATTCCTACCACGAACTATAAAAGACTGGAATGGGCTCCCAGAGAAGGCAGTAGCAGCAATGACTCTTGACACATTTGTGTCGAGAGTCAGCATGTAAAAACCTTCAACAACACCTTTTTATCATAAAGAACAAAAAATATGCTAAAAAAAAAAATGTCATTACCGGATGGGACAATGCAGGACAGGACAAGTTTGGTCTAGATCTACACCTAAAATGCCATAATAATCAACTCATTGATTGTGGGCGTCAACGGAAAAACAAGACAAGACAAAAGGAGACGCCCCCTCCCACACCTGATGATGCCACTGAAGCTCTGCACATGTGTCACATTGCCATGGAATTATGTCTGTTCTATGATTAAGATTGAGATGGAAGATATTTTACTTAACATTTATTATTATTATTATTCATCTACAGGTGCAGATGCCCAGCCATACCAGCGAAGTGGACATTGTTGTGCCACTGATGGGAATAATTTGTATGTGTTTGGAGGGTACCATCCAGAATATGTCATTATCGATGATGAAAATCTGCGCAGGATAGCTGACCATAACATTTTCAGAGATGTTAGTAGAAAATATTTGTATTTAAAGTCTTAATTTTGCTTTTGTTAAAGCAAAGTATCATACCATAGTATTGTGAGATGACATATAATCTAATGAAAGGTTTCAAGTTGTAATGCATGTTAGATTGTTATAATTTCTCAGAATGTACAATGACCAGTCAGAATTTGGATGTGAGTGAGAGACTGCAAGGAAAGTAATACTATCAGTCTATTTTTTTCTTAAATTCCTGTTTGTTATGTTGAATTTTGATATTTATTGATCTCCAGTCAAGATGATAAATTCATATAAATCAGTTCCTCCAAAGGAAAGACTAGAATAAAATAAAATTCATTTGTGCCCACACACATGTGAATCTGCAATTTGGAGCACTTATTATTTTTTGTCATTATTGTGTACAGTCATTGATTGATTTTCAGACTTCCTATAGGAATTTTAAGGTTTCAATTCTTTCTCTATTTTTGTTCTCCCTCTCTCTCTCAATGCTATGTATAATAATTTTTTGTTTTTTCTTCTTGTTCATGAAGCTGTGGTGTTACAACTTTGCAACAAAGACATGGTATGAAGTGAAAACATCAGGAGATCCTCCAGCTGAGACAGCATCTATGTCAAGTAATGAAAGGCTTTATTCAAAGTAATACTGTATATCTGAGCATATTTTTTGCAATACCAACCCCCTTCCTGAATCTGGTATCGTCCTATCAGATACTTCAGACCATTATCCAATTTACACTCTTGTTCGATGCACTTTTCCACCTAACAAAAATAACCACCAAGAAAGTTTCAGGAGAATAACTATGCATAATCTGGCAAGGTTGACTGAAAGTCTCGGTGAACAAGATTGGTCAGAAGTATATTCTTCTCTGGATACAAATTTATCATACAATGCTTTTATGAAAATTCTAATTCCTCTCTTAGACATACATATTCCTTTTGTAAAAGCCAAACAGTTTAATTACAAAAAAAACTCTTAGACTACCATGGATATCCAGTTCTCTTTTACGTTCGATAAATCGTAAAAACAATTTGTATTACGCCGACAAAATTAAACGGTCCGAACGATCCCATCAAAAATATGTAACATATAAAAACACTCTTACGAAAATATTGCGTTTTGAAAAAAAGAAATACTTTATGAATCAAATAGCTCTTTTTAAACATGATATCAAAAATACTTGGAGAATCATTGATAATGCCACAAACAGACGGAAGGAAAAACCCCGCATAACAAAAATTAAACACAATAATGCAGAAATCGATGATGCAACACTGATAGCGAAAACGTTTAATACATATTTTTCTCAATTTGGCCATAATCTTGCGAGTAATATACACCCCACTCCCAAAAAGTTCTTTGAATTTTTAAGAATACCCAACTCAAATTCTCTCTTTTTTACTCCTATACTGAAACATGAACTTATAGATATAGTGCATAATTTGAAAGGCAAAAAAAGTACAGGTCACGACGGCATTGATAATGTCCTAGTGAAAAGTATTATAAATTTTATTGTTGATCCTTTGGTACATGTATTTAATTTATCTTTAAGCACTGGTATTGTACCCGACGCGATGAAAATATCAAAAGTAATTCCAATTCATAAAAAAGGAGGAAAAGAAGACATTTGTAATTACAGGCCAATTTCTCTATTAACTTCTTTCTCCAAACTATTAGAAAAACTGGTGTATTCGGGACTATTATGCTTTCTGAACTCCCACAACATTATTTCCAATTTCCAGTTTGGTTTTAGGCAAAATCATTGCACAGCTCACGCAATTCTTTCTTTCATCGATAAAGTTGCAAAAGCAATAGACAATCACAGTCACACGGTAGGTGTTTTCCTGGACCTCTCCAAGGCCTTCGATACCATTGATCATAATATACTTCTTCATAAATTACACCATTATGGTATCAGAGGGCTGGCCTTGGAGTGGTTCAGGAGTTACCTTACCAACCGTAAACAATTTGTGAATATAAATGGTTTTAGTTCCTGCATGCAAGCTATGGACTGTGGTGTTCCCCAAGGGAGTTTACTGGGCCCGCTTTTATTTGTCATTTATGTAAATGATATTGAAAATGCTTCAAATACTCTTTCCTTTATTTTATTTGCAGATGACACCAACGCCTTCTTGTCTCATTCTGACCCTGACGTTTTAATAAACACCCTAAACAATGAACTAAAAAAACTACTCCAATGGATAAGAGCTAACAAATTATCTTTGAATCTACAAAAAACTAAATGCATGCTTTTTAGCAATTCTTTAAATACCTTACCAAGTAATATATTTTTGGACAACTCTGTAATGGAAGTAGTTCCTTCATTAAAATTCCTAGGTTTGGTTCTCGACAATAAACTTTCTTGGAAACCACATATTGAGAGCATATGTCGTATAATATCGCGGAATATTGGTATCATTAATAAAGTAAAGTACTATTTTCCCACCCCCAAACTTTTAATGTTATACTCAACATTGATTTTACCATACTTAAATTACGGTATACTCGCTTGGGGGAATACCCATAGTGTGTACGTGGAAAGAATATTACTATTACAGAAAAAAGCACTGCGCACCATTTGTAATGTTCTTGGAGATCACATACCGATGCTTTATTTCATCAGAATAAAATTTTGAAGGTCAATGATTTGTATCACTATAACTTAGGACAGTTCATGTATCAATTAAATAACACTTTACCCTTTAGTCTTTGATGTCATGTTCCACATAAATAAGACAATTCATAAATATCCTACCCGCCAATCAGACGAATTTCATCTACCATTCACTAGGACTATATTTACTAAATCTACTCTTACTTTTACCGGTCCAAAATGTTGGAATGACCTTGATAACACCATAAAAACAGCTCCTAGTCTTACTTCTTTCAAAGCAAAACTTAAAAAGTCCCTTATAAATAAATATCCAATGCCTTCTGAAACTCATCACCTTCGGCCTTAATCTTCTACCTTTATTTTTTAGTAATAGTCCTCTAAACTTATAATTCTGGCAAATTCACCCAACTGCCCCTCACCATAATCATACACTGTTCATTGTGTTCGGGTTCAGGACCCAGACCTTTGCCCGCAGTGCGCAGGTATAGACCCATTACTCTTTCTTTTTTTCTCTCCTTCCTATCCCCCTGTAAATGTTTCTTTTTTCTTTTTTCTATGTCTTGTCTGTTTTGTTCTTTCCTCTTTCTTTCTTCATCTCTTGTTTTATTCTTCTTGCTACAAACCTTTAAGCTATATAAGTAAATACATTTTTTTGTAAATTTTTTTTTATTATTTTGCATTTTTTGCTAAATCGGTGAATTGCTCTTTGTTGTTGATATTGTACGCGAGTGGACTGCAATCTACAAGCTTGCTTTTTAGCAGTCCACTCAGTTTCCAAAAGTAACTTAATTCTGTTCAAGATTTTATATGTTTGTCATTTGCAGCTACCCATACGTTAATTAGTTTAAATCATTTGTATTAACTTTGTAAATATTTGAATTATGTTGTATTTATATTATTGTTTGGAAATGAAAATAAATGAAATGAAATTAAAATGTTTTGTTGGGCTAGCTTTCATTTTTTATTGTAGCAAACCCTCTTTTAGAATTAGAAAAAAAAGTATAAAATGTATTAAATGTTTAATATTTCTGCACAGGTATACTGTTTTATTTTGAATTAATAGTGTCTGATTGAATAATGACTAGATTATGTTTACTAGATTATGTTTTGTAACAATAAAGATGTAATTGTGATTCAATAAATTTATAATGCTATAACTCTTGAATCAAGGGTGTGAGTAATCAAACTAATCCACCCTTCCCCTGTTTGATATACAAATTGTTATCATGAATTTAAATAAATTATATCATACAGAAGATTTATATTTTCTAAAAGTGAACCTAGAATAATGATGCCTCATAGGTGTGATTGTTGTATACCGGTAATGTAGAGAAAAACATAGTTTTTCATACTGTAGTCAATGGTGTAATGTTCAAAACACAGGAAGATATTTAATCTGGACAAGAGTATTCTTTTTTAATTCCACAATCATGTTTTGACCAATCCTTATGCCCTATAGTGATACTGAGTGGAAACACTTTAATCTGTTTTGGAGGAACTCTCTACCCATGGGGTTCCAAGAGCAACAATAACATCTACACCCTCAACCTTACAGAATGCAAGTGGAAGATACTAGAGTGCTTGGATACAATCCCTGCAAAATATGGACAGGTAGGTTTTAGGGCTGGGTTGATCGTTTTATAATAGGAGAAACAAATACGGAAGATTCAAGGATCTGTGAAATAAAGATGAACAGCATAATATTGCAATTCATAGTCATTGATTATTAGGATACAGATATGTTTATGGATATGAAGACATTAATGATTATTTCTTGAAATAGATTCCATAGCATCCAAAAACCTTTGGATTTCTAATGTAATTATTCACACATCTTTTCTAACCCGTCGCATTTCAATCAAATATTTGTAATCTTCATCCAACCTAGGCTATGACCCTGCATGATGGAGCACTCTATGTCTTTGGTGGGTGCAGGCGGATCAGTGAGGAGGAGCATCTATTTGATTCAGAGCTCCATCGTCTAGACATGAAGACTCATAAATGGTCCCTTATCCTGGGTAGAAACCAGGATGAAGAACCCACATTATCACAGATGAGAGGCATGTACAGGCATGGATTGGCTTGCTACCAGGACAAACTCTATGTGATTGGGAGTAGCTGGGAAGAGATTACCACAATACATCTTTATCACAAGGTGATAATCTTTTACAAGTTCTGTTCAGTGAAGTACAACATAGTAATTGATCAATGTTGATAATAAAACGGATAGCCATAATTTCATCTTTTTTATTGTTTATGTTTATTATTATTATTAAATTTTCTTTTTTAAAGAGCAGATCAGTTCTTAAAATGATTTTGCCAAGTGTTCATGAAAAACAATATTTAGTTGCAATTGTGCAGATATAATACCATTTGTATTGAGACAATCATATCAAATTCTCTTCCTCTGTAGACCTACTTTCTAGTATTGTAGAAGAATGATAATATATTGCTCTTTGTTCTGAATGCACTGGTGAGTTTGTGAAAAGCCTTCTTAATAGTATGGATGGCTATGAGACCATCCAATTCTCTATTAATAATTTTCTTGATTGTTGAATTCCAGGTGCATGTCTATGATATAACAGAAGAAAGGTGGTCATGGCATACAACAATACCTACAGAAGATAACCGTCTACCACAGAGAAGAGCTTATCATAGCTGTGCACAATGGAAGTCAGGTCAGATATGCTTTTGTTACAGTCTTCTGAGGACTGTAGTTATTCTTTTAGGTTATTCTTGTTAGGACAGAAGTTAAATTGTGAATTCATAATTTGGGTATATGCCTTCTCCAGTTAGCTAGATCCTAGATAGGTAAAAGGCAATGGTTAATTAGCCAGATAATATCATATCTGAATATCTAGACATAGGTAACTATATGGTTCAAAGTATTTTTACACTACCAATTATTGCCATACAGCTAAAGGTAAGCAGAAAGTATCAAGGTGTATAAAATATTTATGTATGTAATGGTCATGATTGACATCTTTCATGTTGTATTCACAGAAGTTTACATGTGTTGAGTACATGATTCTCGCTACTATGACCACCTGTATCTTCATCACTCTTATTGTATTCACAGAAGTTTACATGTGTGGTGGTCATGATTCCCGCTACTATGTCATGGATGACATCTGGTGTCTTCATCTTCCTGAGCTAAGATGGGAGCGGTTATCCACCAGCTTACCAGTACCGTCCTTCTTCCACTCAGCAGCAATAACTGATGTGAGTCCATGACAACTTTATCTCAGTTCTACTACACATACTCCAATGACATTTTTTCTAGGGTTGATTTCTTATAATTTGTAACCAAATTCCTAACTTTGATCCTGAACACTTTTCTTAATCCTAACCCTACTTCTAGACATATACCTAGCTTAAGTCCCAATCGCAACCCTAACGTTAACCCTATGTCTTTGAAGAAATCAAGCCAGGAGCAGATGTTGCAGAAGCAAGTGTCATATTGTGCAGGCACTTCATAATTCTCAAATTTTGTCACAATAGATTTTGGAAGCCTATGAATGTATACTAGAACGTCCTCATCATTCAGTGACATTGTACTATTTATGTGAACCTTGCCAAGGCTGTTTTGTCCTCTATTCTTATCTCTGGCGTAACATTTTGTAAAGTTGTTGATGTTGTAACCAATCAATCGTGAACCAATAAATGCCTATTAAGCTAAATTATGGAAGCATATGATTAAAATAAAACCTGGAGTTTAATTCGACAGTAAATAATATTATGTGAAATGAAAATGACAGAATTTGAATACTGAATATTATATAAAACAAACTTCTGTTTGTAACTTTTTGAAATTAATGTATTTGCTATGTGTTTTTTTATGACATGTAACTGTATGCAAGCTTAATTTAATTTTAAACAAATAATGATAATAATAATCTACTGTCACAAACAGTAAAAGATCCAAAGAGGACAAATTTCAGGACATCATCTCTTTTTTGTTTATTTTTGTCTCATGTTGCATTCCTTTATGATCGTCTGTTTTTTGTTTTCTGGGGTTATAAGACCCAAGAATCTGTAGTGCTGCTTACATGTATATGAGGATTGGGTTCCACCCTGTTTGTAGAAAACATCCTTAACCAGCAACCTTCTTTTGGTCATGGGCATTTTGTCACCAAATGTTCTTCTATACGAACTACAATGATAATACAAGATAATTCAGAAATAAGACCTTCTGAGGCATTTACAAAGGCATTATTGCTACCTTGGATTGGCATACCCAGGCATTCCCTAATTTACTTGTTCTGGAGGATATCAAGCCTCCCTTCTCGTGCCGAGCTCTGCCAGCAGTATCTTCTTAGTCTTTTTTTTCCAGACATGTGCCAAGGTCTCATTGGCCCCTCACTATTATATGCCCAGTCATTTCTTAAAGTATTATCCGAGAGGATAGAAAGCCTCCCTGCTGCTTGCTAAGCTTTGCTGGCATTATCTTCTGGGTCCTTTTCCAGACATGTACATGTACCTAGGCATTAATGGCTCCTCACATTTTTTTTGGAGGTATCTGTTTAAGAGGATATCAAGCATTCTTTCTCTTGCTTAGCTCTGCACAACCGCATCTTCCTGGTTTTATTCCAGTCATGCACCAAGGCGTCAATGGCATCTCACCTCAGCATACTGACCTGTTAAAGGTATTTATCTTAAGACATTATCAAGCTATTTGGTAACATATAGGTAACCAAGTTATTTTTCTTTTCATGTGTCCTCCTCTTCTAGACCAAATGTATGTATCTCTTCGGGGGCGTCAGAGACTTTGCTGGCCGAGATCACCGTGTTGACCGTGTTCGTACCAGGATCATCCAAAAGATCTGGCTTGCCATCCCTTCTCTTGCTGAGCTCTGCTGGCTATATCTTCTGGATCTTTGTCCACACATGGCCAAGCTTTCTAGAGATGACCTAATTGGCCTAGGGATACCTAGAATATTCACAGAGCGATTAAAACAATTTAGGTGAAAATATAAAGTAACATCTTCCCTTCTGGAAACTATGAACTCATTTCGAGATATAGTACTAAAGTTAGTTAGTGCAGATAGCACATATATTGTTCACAGATTATTTGTTATCCCCTCGCTAGAAGTCGGAGGGGGATATACCGGTAGTAACACTGCCGTCCGTCCGTCCGTGCGTCCGTCCGTCTGTCCATCCGTCCGTCCGTCCGTAACAAATCTTGTGAACACTGGTTTCCATTCGATAACTTTTGTAATGTTAGACGGATATTAATGATATTTGATATGAAGGTATATGGTATCAAAATACAGTTTAATTTTGATTTCGGAGTATGTAGGTCAAAGGTCATAACTCATTAAATATGCGAAAATAGCTAATTATGTATGTGAAAATGTGGTTCCGTTTGATAACTTTAGTAATGTTTGACAGATTTTAATGAAATTTGGAAAGAAGGTACTTGGTATGAAGATATAGCCTAAGTTTGATCTTCGAGTATGTAGGCCAAAGGTCAAATTATGCGAAAATGTGGTTTCCATTCGATAACGTAAGTAATGTTGTTGAGTATGTAAGGCAAAGGTCAAAGTTCACTGCTTATTAAATATGCAAACATTGCTAATTATAGACATGAGAAATAGCTAGGGCGTTGTGGCGTGCGCCTGTAATCCAGCTACCAGTGGAAGTTACAAACTGATTCAGCGGACCCAGGTTCGAGACTGAGTTACGTCTTTCGGATGGTGACGTTAAAGGTCGGTCCCAGACGTAAATAATCATATCTGATTGATACACGTCTGTAAAAACCCAATTACACACACACACACGCTAGAGTAATTATGTATGCAAAAATGTGGTTTCTGTTCGATAACTTAAGTATATAGGCCATTTGTACTTGGTGAGGGGATGCTGCGCTTTGCGTTGCCCTTGTTGTTCATTTTAATTATGTTGAATCCGGTTGTGGAACTTGTACATGATACTCTTCTATCACACATAAGGAAGAGCGGCTCACTATGTGTGTCATCAGTGAAGGTACCATGCTGAAGCAAAAGTGATAACTTTAATTTGAAAGTCTCACCATTGGCAACCATCTCCTGCACGTTAACATTATCAGTTTCTATATGCTTATACTGTATTTTTCCTTTTCAACCTGATCTTGATTAGCTCCCATCTTATCCTAATTTCAGATTTTCAGTTTCATTTTTTTGTTAAGGTGGCAGCACTAATAAGGCATTACCTTTCTAGCTGTCTCCTCATTCTCATAAATACTCTCTTTCCCCTGTATTTTTTCCAGATCACCTTTGTGATGTATATCATATTTTATGATCATTTTGTAACATATATTTTTTTTACTTTATATGTATGCTTTATTGTATGTTATGTAAATGTTTTTTATGATGAATGAAATAAATTCGATATTCAATTCAATTCAATTCATTCACATGAATATCACGTAGAGGTGTTTTGGTCTCAAGGATAAGTACCTAGACTGTGAACCACAAAGTAAGTCACCAAAACATTAATCTAGTACATTTGCCATGCGAGACCCAGGTGGAGTAAATGGGTACCTGGGGGGTGTTTCATAAAGCTGTTCGTAAAGTTACGCATGACTTTACGAACGACTGGAACATGTTCTTGGGTGCTATACTAATCAGATTCTCAATATAATTTAGCACAAGAACTGATCACCAGTCGTTCTTAAAGTCGTGCGTAACTTACGAACAGCTTTATGAAACACCCCCTTGGTAGGATTATTCCCTGAAATGTTATTACCAGAGCTAAAGCCAGGGTAATAATTTGCAAAGTCCTTGGGAAGTGCATAGGGACAATATATCACAATGTGATATGTGCTATACAAGAATGGAATGTTATGTGTCGTGATAACCTGTGAGTGATTGTAGGGCTCTTAAGACACGATAAGTGCAGTTATATTTGACAAACTATAGATGGTTAAGTCTCTGTCCATGATTTATTAAATGAATCGATTTGCACTGGCTGCCTGTCCTAGCAATGAACAAACAAGACAAAAGACTTCATGCATGGCAGATCATCAACAAAATGGAGTGGTGAGTACAAAATGATAAAAGCTGATTGATAGTGAGGTACGTTTTCATTATTAAACCTACTTAACCATGCAGTTAAAAACAGAGCAACGAGTATTTCTGGTAACAGAATGGAGATGATCTGGGAGCCTTTAATAAATCATGGAAATGCAAGCATCAATTTACACCAACAGAGCTTTGTCATCCCTGGCTCATTTTTCCCGATTGAGGTGTCATATGAAAGGGCAAAAAATGAACTTTGTAGAAATGTGATTATCTCTTTAAAATTCAGATATTGTTGGCCAACGACTTTTTGGTAGCCCTGCTTCGTATTGTCTTTATTCACTAATGTGTGAAGTATGTATCATTATGAGTGGCATCAAATGAAAGAAGAGGATCCAAGCTTTACAAATATGTGACATTTATTAATCAAAATTGTGATTAAGATGTGATTAAACATCGATAAATATCAGTTTCGTTTTTTCTGGGATGCACTGTATAGTGGATAAAGTAGATGTGAACCTACTCCATGACAAATTTCTAGATGTTTGGTAGGTGAGCAGTCACAATGGAGAAGCAGTTCACACATGATACAAACTAGCTATCATGATTTTCTGTGTTGGTTAGATCTTTATTGTCATGCAGTGTAAAATGCTCAGTAAAAATGGATAATCAAATAAGAAAGCATTAGAACTTTAAGGTGTCTTCATATTGTCAGAAAGAACATAATTTAATCGTGTATTCACAGCTGCATACAACTTGAATCATCTTGATCTGATTCTGCCATATAATCTTAAATACAATTGTACATGTGGAATGACAAATTGGACTCATCAGCAAACATAAATGTATTACCATATGTCCAGTAAGTGTGTGAATTCAAATTTTTATGAACATTATCATGCTTTCAGCACCTTATAGGGCAGCTGGGCTAAAGCCAGGGTAATATTGGAGCGCCTTGAGCACCATTGGTGGATATAAGTGCTATATAAATATCCAATATTATTATTATTATTATCATTTATATGTTTATTTTTAGCTCTATTTATCATTTTGAAATGTGTATCGGTACTCTAGGCAAAATATTCTGCGCAATCAGTCCATGATTTCATGAAGCCTTTTTGATAATACAGAATTGTGTTGCATTTTATTGCAAATGAATAATTCAAATACTATGTTAGTGATTCTGCTAGTCAGTGTCAAACATGGAAAAATCTCAAAAAGTATATATAGTAAGCTATACCGGTATATTTTCATAGCATGTGTTTTTTAATAGTCTGTGTACGGTAGATATTGCTCAAACACAAACATACCTTTATGCCTAACGGCTTGAGACAAGTACATTGTTCAAATGGTAAGACCCTTCTTTCTAGCCTGTGCACTTTACCTAACCAATGTGATGAACCATCATCATTGATACATGTAAATGGCTGATTTCTTGACTCAAATACCTGTAAGATTGTCAAAGAATAACTTTACCAGTGATCTTAAAGTAAATCTTAATGTAAAACATCAGCACCAGGACAAATCCAGTTTATGGCTAGATTGTGTTATATTGTGTAAAATTTGGATGGATCTTGAAATGCATTAATTGAAAAGTAATGAATACTGCACAGAAGCTTTAACCCAATGATTACTGAATTCTCTTATTGCCATAGGGTTAATACAGGGATCATCATGGGTTCAGTTATATACTAGTTGCTGCTAATATTCAAGCAATATTAAGAACTTTTCTATAATAAGTATAAAAATTATGGTACAACTCACATGTTTTTTACTTGTGTGTTTTCAGGTATGACAGTACATGTATTATGAAACAGTTGAATAAAAGTATATACAGTTAACTTTGCATAAGTCAAATCTGTTGGGACCACAAAAAATAGTTCAACTTATGCAAAATTTGATGTAGAAAATTAAAAAAACACATGTTTTGCATAGTTTGGTCAAAAGATTGATTCGACTTAGGGAAAGTTCGAGTTATGCAGGGTTAACTGTAGTTACTTTGTGTAAAATGATGTGGTTAAAACTATCTTATGAATGTCACTTGCTGCTTGCGACTTTACATGACTTGAAATAAAATATTTACTTTTACTTGTTTTAATTTACATTGGATGCCTTGGTATAGTGATTCATTCACTGACTTTCATTCAATAGGTAGTGTTGAATTCTTGCTGTGGGTACCATTGTCATAGCCTGCTACAGCCCAAGAGACTGACATGTCGGTCTTGCAGGCCGTCGGTCTTGTGGGCAGTTGGTCTAATGGGCTGTCCATCTAATGGGCTGTCAGTCTAATGTTCCAGTGATTGGAAGTGCCCTGAGTACAACTGCATAGTGAATATGAATGCTGTACAGGAATCAAAAATTGCTAATGTTTTTTGGAAAGATCTACTGATTTAGTGTTATCATACTTATTGCATTGCAAACAATTTTTTCTGTGAATGCTAGTCTAAAAAGCAAAACTCTTATCCAAAGTGAGACAACTTAAACCAGTACTTAGTCCTTGCAGTTGAATGCATGGTATTTGTGACATAACAGACTATGTCATGATTGCAATATTGAATCTGATGTGAAAATTAACAATAAATTCTGATTAAGGCAGATAATATTGGCGTCCTTATCATAACTTCATTTTGAGTGAGATGGAATATGAATAGAATAGTGAATAGAATACCTTTAAGTAAAATGGAGTCAAAAGGGGCCTGAGCTTTCGATCCTAGCAGAATCTTCGTCAGAGGCAAAAAGACCTTTAAGTAAAATTACAGACCTATATTCAAACTTAATGTAAATTAATACAAATAAGTGTACCTGCAATGTATACAAACAAAGCTGAATGTAAAGAAATGCATGTATCAAAGGCTCAACTAATAATTCAACAGCTTGTTATTGCTTGAATATGTGAACTTTATTATTCTCCCAACCCCCCCCCCCCCCCCTTTTCTCGTGCTCTCTCTCTTTCCCTTTCTGACTATGCCTTTCTGCTCGGGTCCGCTCGCTATTCATAAGGACCGCTATTCATTTAACACGCACTATGAATAGTGGTCCTTATGAATGGCGGTCCCATGATAGCGAGGTAATTTGTCTATGGTTTGCTCACTATTTAGAAGGACCGCTATTCATTTTATCATGCGTTATGGATAGTGGTCCTTATGAATAGCGAGGTAACCCTTTTCTGCTTACTGTCCTTCGCACCCTTTCGCTTAACTTTAACTCCTCCCTTCCCTTCCTTAACTCTCTCTTTCTCCCCATCAATCCTGTAAAATTATTCAAACATTATTTTTATTTCATTTTGTCTTTCTTTTTCTGCGATATCATTTCTCTCCTTTTATCTATCATTTTCTCCATTATGATATTCAAATGCACATTTATTTGTATCATTCACTGACCTCAAACCTTTCTTCTTTTTTTTCATTAACTACTTTTGTATGTGTTTCTCTTCACTGGAATCGGCATTGGCCTTAATAAAGTAATTATTTCATCTCTCTCTCTCTCTCTCCCCCCCCCCCTCCCACATTTATTAAAAGACCTGTTTCATAAAACCTCGGAAAAAAGGTTTGAAAATTGTCAATAATGAGTGAAATCAAATCAGCGCCCCCCCCCCCCCCCCCCACTTTCAAAAACGCTCCGCGCCCCCTGACATTTGTTTTTATTCATCGCATTTACCGCGATACGAAATTTGAGGGTTATATTCACAGCTCCGATCCCCCACATTCTGATGTACTTGAAAAAGCCAGAGCGGATTCAGGACTCTGTAAAAGGTGTCATAAATTTTTTGTTAAATAAACAAATATCCTTAGGCGTCTTTTGGGTCGCTGATTTGAAAGGGGCGACAGATAAAAACAATAAATCCGCCACTACCTGCAACGGCTTAAAGATTTATATGGATAATGGCTGCGAGGCGAAACAGTTATGAAATTGGGATCAAAATAAAAGGGGAAATTATCCGCAGAATCAATTAACTTCATTCAGTTAGTAAACCTGCTAGAAACGGAAGGAGATGCCGACATTGTTAATTGTTAAGCTATTAAAAAGACAAGAGATTATTGAATCAATGTTTGTTTGTGCTGTTTTGTTTTGTTTTGATTTGCTTTGGGGTTTTTGTTTTGTTTTGTTTTTTGCATTTTTTAACTGAATTAAACAGGTGGTCTGCGGTTGATATTGTGGTCATTAAGACGTGGAGAACGGTATTCAAAACTTTTATGAAAATGAATCTTTATGAAAAAAAATATTGTAGAATCCCATCTAGCATAAGGATGATTTCATGTAGTAACTTTTTAGATCATTCTTACTCATTGTAGAAAAAAGAGATAAAAGCAAGCACGAGGCAATATTAAGGATTTATAAACAAAAATCATGCCACAAACCTGGAAATTAAATTGTCGGAAAATCAAGTCAGAGTGAATTTAGTGAACAGTGCACTCTTTACGTTCTATACATTCTTGTATTTTTCTCTTTGAAACTCGAGATGAATACAATAATGGATATTTATCAACTTGGAAGCAAGAGCAAAGTATATGTGAGATTAACTGCTTAACGGTCTGCATAGGTTATGACGGTATCCGAATTCTGGACAGCAAGATTATCATGAAAAAAAAAATCTCCCGGTTTTACTGATATATTTGTTCAATGCCATTTGCAGAAAGGATGAATAAATAAGACAAACAATGATAGTTTTATATCTAAATTTCTTAATAGGTCTGTATTTGCACTTATTCAAAATGTCTCTATCCAATCACTTTCATTTCTATTTATAAAAAAAGGAGAAATGTCGTGGGATTATTATTCATGCAGTATAACTTTTTTTTTCTTCAAAACTAGCATTGCTAAAAAAAAACCCACACATTTTAACTATTAGAAAATATGTTAAATCGTAGAAGAAAGATGAGGGATTTCCATTTCAATTTGAATAAAGGAAATATAAAAGGGCATCAGTGAAATAAAGAAAGAGAGGGAAGACGAAGAAAAGAAGAAGGCATATAGACTAAAAGACAAAAAGGATCGGATTTCAAAAAACGAACTATAGATTCAGGGTATTTTTTCTCTCAACGATCACAGAGGACAGAAAAACACAAACACGAAATTTGAAAATAATTACATGTATACCATAATGATCTAATAAAATCCATGTGATAGTTATTTTTGACAAAGCCATGTTTTACTGTCTTTGACTATCAGACCCATTGTATAGCGTGGGTCCAGGCATGGAGGAGCATCGTAAATAACTGATTGTAGCATTGGGGGGGGGGGGGGGTTGTCAATCTTATTAGGTGGACAGAATGAAAAATAAGAAGAAGAAGAAGAAGAAGAAGAGAAGGAGGAGGAAGAGGAAGGGGAAGAGAAAAGGAAAAGGAATTAGATGAAGAAGGTGAAGGAGTAGAAGAAGAACAACAACGATGATTATAAATTTAGCCTGGGAGTATACGCCTACTTTTATTTCTGTTAAACGGGGCAATCCAACCTTGGTAATAAGATGATTTGTGTAAAAGCAGAAAAATAGGATGGTGAAAGTTTGAAAGCAATCGGACAAGGAATAAGAAAGTTATTGATGTTTGGAAAATGAGATCACTGAATCTACGCTAATTTCAAGTTGGCAATTTGGTGAGTCGATTGTGACATAGGCCTACGGTACTGGCGGTCAGAAACTCCCGTTTGTCATCCGAAAAGACCCCAGTAATTTGCGGTTTTCTTCGAAGCGTCTTTTCCCTTCCTCAGTAGCCTACTCAAAATATATTGTAGATAACCAGGATATAGGAATATATACATATGTCCTCATAAAAGAAAAATATCATACTTTAGTTGAAAGTTGTCCAATTTTGTTCAAACTTTTACCAACTGCTTCTCTGATTTTTCTTTCTCACAACAACTTGGTTGGAGTTTCAAATTCAGTCCTTTTTTAAAATCAGGTTTATATGTTTTATATCAGTAAAAATCAATCGTGTAATAACAAGATATTAAGATGATGGGAAATGAAATTTAGTTCATGCAATTATGATAGGCCTCATGATAGGGGGTCATTAAATTATGGTGCCGACATTTAATTTAATTGATTAGAAAATTAATTTATCTGTTCTGATTCACAAGGCAATCTTTGCCGCGGCTAGCCATTTTATAGTGAGATAGCTTAATACTTCCGTCACGAACATTATACAAAACAAAAATGACCCTTTTTTGCGTTTTTTCCCTCCAGGGATAAATGTTGCTCAGAGTATAGTTTCGATCCCGTCTCTGCATCCACCGCACGCAGACTAGAGCGAGAGCTAAATGAAGCTGCTGAGCGCGAGTGACAGTGAGAGCGATGATCGCTTGGGCGCCAGCCGAGGGCTAGCAAGGCTAGACTGTCTCGTCTGATCTGCGCTGATGATGTGCACTGTGTACTGCACTGCACCGGCACGGCGTCTATATCTAGCTAGCGCTAGCAATACTATTGCACATGAAGCGAGTGATGTAAACTCATCGGCAAAGCGAATGTAAACTCATCGGCAAAGCGAATGTAAACTCATCGGCGGAGCGAACACTGGAGCTTCAAAGTCTCTACCCTAAAAATGGTCTTTTGACATATTGTGATTCTCCTTCAAAGTAAGACAAAACTGATCAGAGAGAATGCCTGGGTGGAAACCATCCTGTCTTAAAGCAACAGAAGACGGTATGTTCATTACATTTTTTTTACTGGAAAGCTTAGCTTTCATTATTTGCCCGTCTTCAGCTTCGGTCCCACGCGTCAATCTCCATGTTGGCTTCTTTTGCAATTCAAATTGTATTTATAGCAGTTTGGTTGTTTTTTCTTCTTTTCATTTTCACTGTTATGAAGCAAATGCTTGAGTAATTTCATGCTTGTAGAGTAAAGTTAATTAATTTTCAATTGTTTTGAATGTATTTTCATATATATCTAACAAGTTAGACCCCTAATCTATTTTATGAATAGTACTATACTAGTATTGACATTGTCTTTATTGATTGATAATGATATGATTTATTTAATTGATGAATGATTGATGTTGCATGTTGTACTCCGTCCTCGACCCTTCTGCTTGGCTGAGGTGAAGAGGTGAAAACACCAATATGATAGGCAAAATTTTGAGCAGATAATTCCTTCTACATTATAGGATGATAGAAAACCTGATTTCATGCTAGTTAAACTCACTCATAGCTACATTCCTATACTTCGTGTGTATAATTTAGGCAGTCATACACCTCAACTTTTTAAAACACCACTGCACAAAAGTCACAAACATTCACTCAAAATCGGCATTTAGTTTACAAAAACCGACAACAAAATATCCAAGAAATACAGTAAATTCAACTCACCGATGTTGGAAAAGATATTTCCAAAAATCAAATCCGTAATTTACTGTTGATTCTCGCGAAACGAGCTATCGGAGTCATTGTGTACATTTCCTGGTCGCCGCGGGCGCTGACATCTCCCCAAAAGAGTTTTGTCCTTAAAAATTCGGTCCCTATGTGGCATACACGGAAAGTCCCGATTTTCTGTGTGCGCGATCGTAAAGATCGATGTGCGCTTGCGATCCTGAGTTTCTTCGTGGACAAACATTTTATTGGCCGATTTTAGTCTAAGACATCGGCAGTATGTAAACAACACGCGATCGCGAAACAAATCGGCGGGGATTTCTCCGGTTTTGGACAAGATTCTGACTTTGGATTTTGCTGAAAATATCAAAAGTTCTTCCTAACGGCCATTTGAGGTAGGAGTGAGATTTTTAAGGGCTGAATTTGAAAGCAAGGTATTTAAAATATTTATCTTATTTCCCCCCCATACCTTTAGTACATGCGACAGAAAATACCAATTATTTTACAGGAATGTACCCGTGAGTGGTTAAACTGTAGTTCAATAGGATCTTTATCACCCCTAATGATCACCTTTTATCAAGACAGGCTGTTGTTTGTCTGGTGATCTTGCTCCTTCAAAACACACATATGTGGTGGAGATTACACACTCCCTATGGGAGGCAATTCTCTATGGTATGAAGGTATGGAATGCGAAGATATCGATAATAACTTCGCATAAGTGTGCTTATATGTGCTTCGCATAAGCGGCTTGGCTGTCTTTCATTGGCTAAAAAAAATAAAATCCTAAGCCCTATTGTTTAACCTTGCAAGTCCTGTTTTATTTATTGATATGCAAAGTGTTTAAAATGCCCTCATTGAAGCTTCACAGTAACATTGGTGAATCACTTGTACATGCTGTATTGTTGAACAAGGTTATAGAAGTGAAAAAAGTACAGCCAAGCTTTTGATCTTGCCATAATTTAGACTATTACAACTTTTAAAAAAAGAGAGATTGCAGGTTGGATGTTAAATAAGACTCGTCTCTCCCAAGAGTTTACTATCAGGGAACTGGTTTTTCAAACAGGAAACATCTTACTGTTAGTCAAGGAAAGAAAATCATTCTTTTAAATACGATAACCATAACAAAATACAATATTTTAAATTAAGAATTACTACATACAAAATAGTTTTTGTAGAAACTGAAATACATGTAACTTGAATTGCATATTTTAGATCATATTTCCTAATTTGTTCAATGCTCTGGCTAAGAAAGTGAAATGTCAATACTTGATTTTGACTAGATACTTCCAATTTGAATTAAGGATAAAGTGATGTACATGTAACCTTCAGGTACTTTCTCATGAACTAGACGCTGGAATGGCAGCTTTCGGAATAGAAGCTCTGTGCTCTTCTGGTAGCGGTGGGGGGGGGGGGGGGGGTTAGGGCTAGGGTTAGGGTTTGCATGATAACATACATGTAGACTTGCACATTTATGTAAACCCTTTGTATGATTAAAGGGCAATCCAACCTTGGTAATAACTTGTATGAAAGCAGAAAAATAAGAAAGATAGGATGGTGAAAGTTTGAAAGAAATCAGACAAGGAATAAGAAAGTTAGTTATGGATGTTTGAAAAATGAGATCACTACATCTATGCGAATCTCAAATTGGCAATTTGGTGAGTCGATTGTGACAGTCTTGTGGACAACTCTCCCGTTTGTCATACACAAAAATGTCATTAATTTGCGGTTTTCTCTGAAGCCCATTTACCCTCGCTGCAGTACTCAAAATATATTGCAGATAGCATATTGTTATAGGTCCTCATTAAAGAAAAAGATCTTACTGAGTAATACATTTTGAAAAACATGACATTTTAGTCATTTTGTGTGTTGGAGCAAATGGGGGAGTTGTCCACAACTTCATCATTACCTATAGGTATAGTGTTTACAACTTTCACAAATTCATAACTCTCTTATTGCTTGTCCGATTTCGTTCAAACTTTTACCAATCTGCTTCTCTGATTTTTCCTCTTTCTTTCAAAGCAACTTGCCGTTAAGGTTGGATTTCCCTTTAATAATATTGTGATAATCTGACGTTTCATTTTGAGAAGATAATCAAATTCTGGCTTTAAAATATTTGTATTGAAATGCACCACAATTTTCCTTTATTAGTTGATTATATACAACAAGTTTTATTCATTCCAGTTATTAGATCATTCCAAATCTTCATAATACATGTACGTTGATCACAGTTAATTACATTTAGCTTCCAGTCATGAATATGCAAGATCAACATAGGGTATTAGATTACAGACCACTATAGTTTAGACTGTTAATTATACTGCAAGTGATACCTTAGTAATACTTCACTTGAGATCTACGTACGAACATGTAATTGGCATTCTTTCCTACTGTACATATATGTAATCTGTGTGAGACAGACATCAAGGTCATCCTGTCTTATCCTGACGATTACAAAGGGATTAACCCTTCAGAAAGATTTACCTGGAGGGAAACATGAAAAAAACCCTCAAAACAAAAGGGACATTGTCATGAAAGTTTCTAAAAAATGGGATTGAGAATAGGAAAGTTACAATTTTGGAAAGTGGAGATCACAGATGATGTGTGGAATCTCCCATTGCAAATGTTTGTCAATGCACTCACAAATTGCATGGCATACACTGAGAACTCTCTTATTTGTTTCGTCCCTAAAAAACTCAAAGAATCCTCTGTAAAAAAAAGGGATTCTTTGTGCTCATGATTATTGACAAACATCCTTTTAAATTTATGGTTTTTACACACAAAATTGGGACAATTGTCTATGTACATAATTTATGATTTCACATATTGTATAATGAAGATATTGTAAGTGGGAGATTCCCGTAGAATTAGTGATATCAGATTTCATAAATTTATAACTTTCTTATTCTTTTCATATTTTTCTCTAACTCTCAATGATATGCTTCTCTGAATTTGTAGCTTTTATTGAATCCAACTTTCTTCGAAATGTTAACTCTCCTTTAAAACCCAGATGCTCATACATGTACGTGTACATGTAACCTAAATAATTGATTTAGGTCACTTAGTAACTGTAAGGAATACAAATGGACCACATGAATATGTATGAATAAAACAGTCTGCATTTTAAAGTGTGAACATCCTTTGATCTCAATCAATTTGTCATTCATTTTGATAAATATTGCACTGTTTTTCTCTACAATACGCGATGGGTAAGAAGGTTTTGATTACCCTTAGCATAAAATTACCTTTAAACTTTGAAGATATAAAAAAACAAATTATGAAGCAGGCAGCATGTGGCTCATCACAATCAAACAGATGTTTTCCAGCATGGTGTATGAGGTAACTTCCTTCATTGTGTCTGTTTTAAATCTTCAGGGGGCTGGGAGAGGTTCTGATTCATCTCATGTACCCAGGGGCACCCCCTTTGAATCTATGTGCCCTAGAAGAAAATGTTACTCTGCTGATATCTATGTGCCCTTGTTTAACGATACTCACCAGATACTAAATATCAGTGAAACTACAATGCATAGGTTTTACTAAACCTGTGTGCCTTACAAAATAGTACTCTTGCACAGCCGCATTATTCTATATGTAGAAAATATTACACTTCACATATTGATGAAATGAAGTGAATGATGAAGGTATTCCTCTGATATCTCGGTTTTTATGATTAACATCATGTCATCATTTAATACAAGTTTCTTACATGGTGTAAGCAGTTATTTCAGAACTTTCACAAAGCTACATGAGTTGTTTGTTTTTGGTCATGTTTTGGTCAGGATGTTCAGTATTCATATGAATCATTGTATGCAACTATTTGAGTTTTGTTGTATAAGTCTGAACATAACCTTATCTGAAGGATGTCCTGTAAGTTTTGTTTGTTCTGTAGAGTATGTGACTTCTTGTACAAACTGTATGTTGTTCACTTTGGAACTTTCAGTTAATTTTATTGATATCCTCAGTGTATACCTGTACCTATTTGCACATAGTATAGTTGAAGGGCAACCACAAAGCAGTGAGGTTGGAAAGAAACAGGATGAAGATTTTTTTTAGACTCAACTGTGTTTTGTCATTGTCAGTTCTCTATGGCACATTGCCAGTTTAGTGTAACTAACGTCAGTAGGACCCCTGAGTCTGATGGAAGTGAGTGATAGCAATCATTGCTTGAATCTATATCAATTCCTTTCTTTAGTCACCCCAAAAAAGACCAAGCCATCTTACTTTGGGTATCAGTTTTGTTGGCTAGCCTGACAAGGTCACACTTTACAAACATTGATAATATACATTTTAGAGAGGCCAAGTAAGCCTGAATTTCCTGGGACATCCTTGAGAATGTTTAAAAGATAAACTTTTCCTTGTGGGAGGTGATGTATTAGTACTATTTTGGTACTACATGTATTTTGTCACTGAAACAGAGATACTCACATTCAGGTAAATGTTGAATACACGCTATGGATGCCTACAATCTAAATGTATTTAGCCTAAATATAATGTAAGTGTGCTTTAAAGAAATCTGTTATAATGGTTACAGTTTCATCTTTTGAATATCAAAATGATAAGCATACACGAATGGGCAATTTAAGTATTTGTTCAAAAAATTCTGTTGTGTTTATGTGTCCTTGGGTATGTGTATTATAGAATAACCAAACTTGTGCATTGGTCATTTTATATGCTTGGTACCATCAGCATAGTAGAGATGAATTCTTGACATTGTTGTTTTAATTTCCATGATACAGCATGCAGTAATTAAACGTGTCACTTTCATTGATGATGTCTTTACCACTGTTCAATCAACCCCTATCACTTTCACCCTGAGATCTGTGTGAAAGTGGCACAGTGCCCTCTATGGTTCAGGGTTTGACAACTACAAGAACTTTGTCTAAGTACACTGTACATCCATGAAAGTTTTCTGTAAATAATTTATCAAAAAAAAAAAAAAAAAAAATGATTTAGTGTGTACATGTATTAGTGGTCACTGCATTTGTTTGTTTGCACTTTCAAACAATTGAATGTTTACTATATGGATGTGGAGACCTACATGGAAACAGTAATACATACTGTGTGTACATGTAATTTGAGACTCTGTGTACACCTTTGTTCTGTCAAAACTGTTTCAGAAATTCTGCAATAATATATGGGATGTCTACTCTAATGTCTAATTAACACAATGATACATGTAACAAAAGGAAATAATGTAGCCTCCACAGCAAGTGTTTTACTACAGTTTTGTGAAATATCTATTTCCTTAGAACTAAACATAGATTCCAATTTTATCATGTAAAACCATTTTGGTCCACATGTATGTCTTAATTTATCCTGTGTTCCTGACCTATTTAGTGTTTAACAGATGACACATGTGAATGTATACGAAGCATGCAAGCTTAGGGTGTTGTCACTATACTGTAATCCTTAAATATCTCAGTTAATCTGATAGTGGAACATGACAAAATGAATTGTTGAAATCAAACCTAAAAAATGAATTACTTCCATTCCTTGTGGTTGATCATAGTTTTGTTGTGCACATTGGAGCACTTCATTATGTGGATGGGTAATGTTGATGGCCTACATGTATTTTTTTGAGTTCTGACTATATTTCAAAACAAAGAGAAAAAACAACTAGTGCCCCTGTAAAAATATCAGTTAATTATTTTAATTTTGTGTGTGATCCATTTAGCTATTTGAATGATTTCTGTAACTCCTGTAAGTTAGATGTTTATGAGTAATATATAACTCAGCAGTCCATTACAAGGAAACTGTGCCTAAAACTTCATATCTACATGTAGTTATTTCAATGATGGTTGCAATGAGTTTGAAAATTGTGTTATATAGGATTAATGGAAATATAATGGGGTGAGTAAAAGCAGATATGAGAGCTGAATCAAACTAAGTGACAAAAAGGAAAAGAAAAGAAGGAATATTGGAAAATTGTTACTAATCTTTAGGCCTCTGTTAAATATTCCCGATGGTCTGCATCTACAGTATATATCTTTTTTTTAATTTTTATTTTCCCATGTTTCCCCATTGCATTCATAACAAGAGCCCTGCAAACAGCTCAAAATTTACAAAAACAGGTTGTGAATGAAATGACACCAAGCACAATGCTTGTCCAAGCATATTGAAATGTTTACTTACTGTTGGCATAAAAGCTAGTCCAACACCAAATTTCGAGCAGGTATACTTTGCTCTATCACCTCTGGTGCTTTATGAATGTCTAGGGATCAACTAGCTTTCATGAAAGAGGTGGATCAAACAGAGATTGAATGCTATATAAGGTAGAATACATTTTTATGCTGCAGTAGACAGCTTCAGAGATAACATAAAGATGGGCTTTTTAAGTACGAGATAGAAATGTTAACTGGTTGCTTTGAAAGTTTGTATTGGTCAAGAAAGAGCCATAGAAATTTTATCTACACATTTCAACCAAAATGTTATTCAGATTTATGAAAATCTTAAAGAATAGTGTTTCAGACTCCTGTAAGCTTTAGTATAATGTGTTTTAAATGTGATCATTCAGTTTACCACTTGTGATATCACAAACAACATGAAACCACATGTTGTTCAAGAGCATTAGAAATTCCAACCTACTAATCTTTAGCTACATGTACGTTCATAGGGGACTTGTGGTTTTGAAACTTTAAGTTAGTGAAAAGTTAAGTTAACGAAACCACGACTCCCTAACCGCAATGAGGGTTCACACGAGCCCGAAACAATGAGCTGAAACTACAAGCCGAGCGATCGTTATGGTTAACCCCGGAAGTACATACTACCGATTGTGTGTACAGTACACATACAGATCCTGTGTTCATAATTCGCGCGAAGGATATTACCCGGAAGTTTAACGTGAACAGCGAGGTCATCGCTAACTACAAGCTTGCGAAACTTAAAAGTTTATTCCGTTCACATGGTATGAAACTAAGATAACTACAAGTAAAATTAAAGTTTTGAAACTACAAGAGAAACTTAAAGTTTAGCTCCCATTGTGTGAACGTACATGTAACTTATATCTTACATGTAACCTTTGTATCTTGTATTTGTTAAATATTGGAGCACCTTTGGAGACTGTACTTTAGATTTTGGGCAACATTCTGAAATTTCTCATTCTCAAATGTCCTTCCATCTCCTGATTTGTTTGATCAGTGGAAAATTGTGAGAGGCCATCTGGCAGTTTCTTTTGAAGTTTTTTATGTTCAAATCATGTAAGAAAATGTTACACTTTGTTTCTAGACAATTGTCATTCATTTTTTCTAATAAAATTCCTCTTTTCTTCATTGGTCAAGAATTCCAGAAAGCATTTGACTCATTTACCATCTCCTTGATTTAAGATATCTTCATTGATAGTTTCTTTGTTACATCCTTTTCACTGGCGTCATTTTCATTGATGAATGGAGATAGCTTCAGCATTAACAAGTTGTTATTGTTGTCCTCCAGAATTCACAGTGGAGGGGATATCCACAATAAGGAGAGGAATCCCATTCACACCTTGACTATGAATAGATCATTTGTAGTGTGTCTATTTGAATAGTGATTCAGTGTAAGTGTAAGGAGGGGATCCAGAGAGCTTGACTTGCCCCATCATGGAGGGTTACATCTACGTGTACAGGGAGCGTTGAGGTGGGAATCACAAAATCTTAGTGAATGGGACTTCTTCTTGATAGTTTTGTTGATGACCCTTTTTGGCCTGGTGTAAATACAGGGTTTAGCAGATCCATCTTGTTGCTGTGGACATTCTGTGTGATTTGAAGTAATTATGAAATATTGAGTAGAGCTTCGGGAACTTGTGGACATTGTAGAAAGATGCGTTGGTCTTAACAGGGATATCTACCTGGTCTAAAGGATTTAATGAGTGTAACTTTCGACTGGTATATCTTCCTGTTTTGGTGGCGATATCTTTTTGTGATGATTCTGCTGAGGAAGTATGTGCTTGCGGATAAGAAAAATACGGGACATATGGCGTTACCTGCCAGTGCTGTCTGAGAGACTTGGTGATTGTGTATTAATGCCTTACCATATAAAACTTGCATATTGACTTGGTTTTGAACCCAAGACCTCTTAGTTATGAGACCACTGCTTTACCACTGAGTCATCCTGCCCTGTCATACTAGTGATCATGTGATCTCATGGATATGAATGAATATTATACACTTGAATGTTTGCAATTATTGTTGGACCATCCACTTTGTTCTTTTTCACCTTTATGCACTGTGTGTGTCTGTTTTAATCGATTTGGTGTAAATCAAGGAGGTGGTTACACCCTGCATATCTATATGTTGAATGGAGATGGTTTCATTGATTCTGTGAATGACTGGCTTTGTGAAATTTTAATTTGGAAGAGGCTCATATCTTTCAGAATTCATGTAAACAACAAGATCGCAAAATGCTTCTCACAAATTCATCTAACATCAACTGTACTAGCTTAGCAATCGGACAAACAGGTCCCATCAAGTTTCATGGTGCCTTTACTGTGTTCCAGCATGTTTCTATGAATTTAAAATGTACCAAATAGCCATAGGAGAGGAAAAACAGTTACTTATAATATTCTGTTGTACAGGGCGACATGACGTAGCTCGTTTCTATTCGGGCAGTGACCCTCTGAAAACGTTGTTTTCACACCATAATGACTTAGTGTGAAGTGATTGAGTTAAATAGTTTCTCAGCCAGGAAATTAACTTGATTTGATGCTTGACATTTCGGCCAACCTACCTTTACATGAGGGGTATGGCTTTGCTTTAAATTTGTTTTGATGGCTGAGATGATATGTGAAAACATGACTTGAGGCTGTTCGTATCGAAATAGGCTAGACTACTTAGTTCCTTTTTATGCTGGAACTTTGGTGTTTTTCGAATAAGCAACTTTCAGAAATGCAGCGCAAGATTTTTTCTGAGCCTGCTGGTCATTGATAAAAGCTCTGAGCTAATCTGCTCACTGTACTGTACTGTACTGGGAGACCAAACAAAATACAGTGTACCAGTACCGGGTACCTCAATTTTGTTTTAATAAAGATTATATGCATTGAAAAGTCAAAATAATAGAAAATCTATACTCCAGTCATTATATTTTTATGCTTGAATTATAATTGTATGAAGCCTGCAGAATGACTACATATATGTATGTATAATTTTGTATGTATGTTGCTAAAGGTGTTGTGCTTCCAATGGGCAGTTCCTAGATTCAAGATTATGTTAGATTCATCTGTTGTTCTTGGCTTCCAAGCTATTGATTATTGGATTTACAAATTAAGACTCGGGTGATACATGGAGGTGGCAGTTCCTGTCAATGTTGTGTTACGTCAGTAATACATGAGTATTGACCATCCAAGAAAGTGTTTGATCATTTAATGACTTTATGGCATTGACAAGCTTGGTATTGTTTTATTGAAGTCATGTGATCACAGCTGAGCATACATGCATGTGTCTGTGTCTAGATATCTTTTTAGGAGTTTGCTGCACTGTACACAAATTGAAGTAGGTCCATGTATCATCAGCCTGCGGTCATCGAGGTGTCAATAGACACCTCCCCCTTTATCTTGGCACACCTGGCATCTTGAGATCACTGAACCACCAACACCATCATTCGTCTGAAGACTGCTTTACCCCATACCTGTTATCAATCAGCAGCTTTCCACAAAAGTGATTTTTATATTTTCCTCTGTAGCTAATTCTGGGTACTCATATACATACTAGTGGATAACATAGTATCTAAGACGCCTGTTACACATGCGTCAGGCTTTTAAAGGAGGCCCCGGAGCCGGCTTCACGCCTGCAATTTGAAGCCGCCTCGAGACCATTAAAACCCCTGTTACACATACCTCAGGCCCGCAATTTTGTGTCTACACTTAGGGGCGCACTCCATGTAAAAAAATTTGCGCGGTTCGCACATTCGCACTGCAGGTGCTGTACTATCTCATTGACATCGGGAACGGCATGCACGGCTCCTACGGGTTACGTCACTTCCGCTTATAAGCTGGCACCGAGTCCACTTTGGTGTTACACGTACTGATTGCGGGACTGAGTGCGGCCTGAGGCCGGCCTCAAACCACATCCAGAGGAGAACTGGGATGGAGGCGGCCTCAGTCCGGCTTTTAAAAAAAGTTGATGTTACACATACGTCAAGCCGCCTCCGGAGGCAGCCTCAGTCCACTTTCAGAGGTATGTGTAACAGGGGTCTAAGAGACATGCAGCTTATACATTAATTGCAGAAGTAAAAGTTTGTCAGAAGAATTTTGCATATTACGTGATGATATCTCCTTGTATTTGAAACCGTGATGAAGTCCAATGATTGGAAGTATTGGAACCCATAGCAATCTTCTCAATCAGTCAGACAGGTTATGTGTAATCATAATCATCGTTTAAATCTGGTCAAGACATTTAATGACTTCCAGATTAGGAAGTAATTGCTGGTCATCTTGTTGGCTATTTCCCTGCCAGGTCAGTTGGTCTCTCAGATAATTTTCTTCCAGTAGTCTATGTTGCATTGGATGTTGTGTGTTATTGACCCCCATCAGGAGCCCATGTGGGGGTGTTGTTAAATATTCATTAGAGGAAATCAAACAAAGCATGGATTCACATGGTGGATTGCATTTGTGTCAATTTATTCCATCGTTGTGCAATGAATTGATGTGACATTTTTAATTCCTTTTTCCTACGAAATGTATCTGTGAACTTACAAACACAGTAGCAACAGCTTTCTTTCCCTGAATTCATGTTTTATTTTGGGTTTTTAGATACTGCTCGTGTAGTACTTTCACTGAAAAATATCCTTGGAAATAAAGATAGCATTTTTGAAAGAAATTATATTATATATTGTGTGCCTTGCTTGTAAGTTTGTATGGTTTATTTTGATGTTTTTTTCTATTTATTGTTAGTATTGCACTTTCTAACCCTAGTGTTACAAACTCATGCTCAGTATCATTCTTGAAATGACTGTCGGGTGTAAGCTTGTTAAGAAGCAACTAAGCCTGAGTCATATCGATTATTTCATAATCCAGGATTCGACGGCTTTGATCCGGTCGAATACCGGTGCATCGATAAATGATGGGCGGTGAAAACAGAGTTGCACACAGTTGCACGCAGTGCATGCACCATGCACCGATGACTAGTCCCTGGCATCGCGGGCATAAGTATGGGGCTCTCGCTGCTCGACATTAACGATAGCCCGCTAGCCAATGGCTAGTAAAAATCACGGCAGACTAGCCAAAATCTAGTCCGTATGGCTAGCCAAAATATCACTCTAGTGTCGCACGAAGCGATGCTCATTGTCGACACATCGGACAATGATTCAAATTCAAAGAATTAATAATCTTACTTTGTCTTTGGAGAGCTGAATGGAACACGTTTGTTTGATGCAAAAAAAAAACAATACGAAATAAACTTTTCGTCTCGCATATCACGACTGCTTCATTCAGCTTCAGATCATTTCCAAGAAGTAATTGCCAATTTGATGAGAGTGTTATATATTTATTGCGAAGTTGGAACACTCGTACTCATGCCCGTATTTATCATGTTCAATTATACAATTGTCAAATTGACAATGCAGAGAGAGTGCAAGAATATTATCGTAAACTTCAGTTCGTAACGACAAAACGATTTTTCCATAGAGAAAGCACAGGTAACCCGCGACGTCCTCTGCGAGCGAATTAGCGAAAGTTAGCCAACAGTTTGAAGTCGTCTTCACGTTCTCTGCTAGTATATATGCTGTACGTTACGGAGTTTCTTTTTTTATTTGCTTTTTTCATGAAGGCTAGTCACAAATCGATGCACCGGTTTTGCCAAAACGAAATCGGGATTCGATGTCTTCGATCGAACACCGGCTAACCAATCGATTCGACTCAGGCTTAGAAGCAACATTGTCTTTTTCACTTCTTCTGCTTCTTAATTTGGTTTTATTTGGTAATGATCCAGACATCTAGTTGTACATGTATAGCCTCATTTCAAGATGATAAAAAATGACCTACTGCTGAGTGCAAGATCTGGATAAATCTCAGCATGGATAATTGATAAACTCCGGAACTCAGGGAGGTCAGGCATATGTGACCCGATGCCTCAAAATCTACAATAAGTCGCCAAAATTATTATTTTTGTTTTATACATTTTCTGAGAGTAGAGATTCTCAGCTTTCCAATGGTATATCACTTGCCTAGTTTACTCAATGTTAACACCTTTAAATATCACATTTAGAATCAGTATGTAACCAGCAATCAATAACTCCTATTCAGAGAAAATGGCCATTTAAGTTCAGAACAAAAGAGTGCTAAACCTTCGCTCTCTGTGTGCACAAAAGTAAAACTGGGTATTCAAATGGCCATAGCAACCGGTATGAAGGGATTATCAGATTAGGCTGAATTTTGGCATGCTGATCCAGGAGGACCTACTCATTACCGTACTCACTCAAAAAATCGATTTAATAATTTTGGAGGTAAAGTAGTATTTTGGAATTGAATGAAAGTATTACAAAAGCTCTCCAAACATTCATTAGCTGGACAGGTGAAAAAAAGAAGAGTCATTTTAAAATGCCCCCAAAACATATTTTTAAGTTGAATAACGACTCACAAACTTGAGACATGATAGAATGATAATAAAACTACCCATTTCTATCAAAAACAGAAAATCGACTGATCCAAGCAAATTTATTATTTTGGGCTGTTTGCTACGTTGTGGTCCGTGCGACTTATTGTAGGTTTTGAGGCGGCGGGTCACATATGTATGAACCCATCTATGGTTATCATACATTATGAGTGATATGAATTATGACTGGATGGATACCATAAATTTAGCTGAACTCTGAATGACATAGGTCAGCAGGGACTCTACATTTCATGGTGATATTATTTGGGGAATGGAGATTAGTGAAAGTAGGCATATTAGGTCTGTTCTTGCAAGTGTTCAACTGAAGCAGAGTTCATTTTGTGAAATTCTTCTCGAAGCAGTCTTTCATGCGGATAAATATATATTTGTGACCTGATTCATCAAATACATCCAGCATATTGCTCGGTTTTTGAAGGAAATTGCATTTTTGAGCAGCATTGGCTTTTCCTAGAGGAATCAGAAATATATGTCAAGACCTTCAGTTCATGCCTTGCACATTTTCCATCAGCATCATAAAAGTTTGGCTGTATTGTGGTCCAAAGCAACCATATACCTGATATGCATCCAGCATGCATTTTGTGGTCAGAGCTTAATTTTTCCCAGGTGTTTGACTTGTGTTCCAGTACTTAGCTATTATTTCATCAAACAAAAGAGAGGAGTTCAGAAACTGTTGCCTACATGTATTTTATAAAGTCTTTCTACAGGTTCCAGATACTTGACTGTCCGATCATTACCAACTGCTCATCAATGTGATGCGGCTGTCTCCACTGATAAGCTGTCAGTTGCTGAAAATGTCATTTTTAATCATCCAGGTCTTCCTTACAAACATACACTAATGTGCTTTTCATTATCTCATTGAGCATACCTGTGATATCTCCATTTTATCATCGAGGGACCTTTGTTCAAACATTCAAGCTTTACACTGTCCTTTCACCTGTTGGCAATACGAGGTTATGAAAATCGCTTCTGTTGCTACTGCTGCTGATGACGAAGAGACGATTTAGAGATTAAGAAAGTGACCTCACTGAAAACGAAGCTTTATGTTGGGTCTTGAGTGATGAACTAGGCGTAGGCCCAGTAGATGGAAAATCAAGCAACCCAACAAGGGGACTGTTGACCATAAGGGATTTCTTTGTCCTTATTTGACTGATCATTCACACTGAAGCCATCCTTTTGGTGTCATCCACAGCCATACCTATTTGTGATTGCTGTTTTTCAGAATTCGTTTATGGGTTTCATTGATGATAGTGTGAGCTATACTTCAGGAAGTCTTAAAGTTGGGAAACTTGTGTTACTGTTTAACATTTGAAATGCATACCAGAAAATAAGCTGATGGTGACAGAAAGCGAGGAAAAATTGGATTTTACATCATGGAAATGCTGAGTTGAGAGTTTCTGTTACATGAAGAATTTTGTGATTGAAACTTGCAAAGTATCCATCTTTTAGAACCTGTGTTGGAAGTAGAATTACTTGTGAATATCTATTAAACAGAACATGATGAGTGGATCCTCACCTATGCCCAAGTGAACTTCCCTATTTGTTTAAAATCAAAAGGATATCAAGACCAAGAAACTTTGATTTCTTTACCTTTGACATATTATTGTCTCCCAATTATGTCCTGGAGAAAGCCTTATATGAACTTATTTGACAAGAAATAGTTTGTCTATGTATTGATCAGCTGTATAAAGACTTGAGTGGGCCTCAGTTCCATGTTGGAGAAAGCTCTTAATCTGAGTCTTAATCCACTCTAAACCATTGGTCTGTCAGTATACATACATGTATTGTGATGTCCATTTGGCATGATAAACTCCTACAAGTATGAGGAAGGGTATACCGGCATCTAAAATATTTTTATTCATGCATGATTCTCAAATAGAAATCTTCTGAAAGAAAAAAAAGGCTTCATTAGAATTCACTGGAATAATTTTGTGCAGTGATTTGGTATTCTTGACAAGGATATAATCTTTTTTTACGTGTCATTTTCTTGTCAGTTGATGAAGGAAGGATCCTGATGAAATTTTGCTTCTGCTTGGAGTTCACCTGAAATCAAGTATTATTTTCTACAGCATTAATTGATTCGTTGACCAGAATATGGATTAACTTTGGACTGATCATTGTCCGTATTTAGTCACCCTTTTCTATGCTTTCTTGCTATTTTGGATCTCTTTCTTGTGATTTTGGATGACTTTTGTAAGAGTTCCTCTGTGACTATCCTGTCACAGGTACTCAAAAGGAATATATAGTTAAAAACTTCATCTGCACATAGGCCTAGAGTGCAGAAGGGCCGTGAAACGGTAGTATTACAGAGAGGAGCCTCCCCCCCCCCTTCATCAGGATGCCACTGCGAATGAAGAAAGGATGGAATTGGCGTACCACCAAGCTTTCTCTGTGGATGCTTGACATTCTTCGTATGGACGGTAAATATTTGCCTTGTATTCCAAGTATGTAAATACTAATCACGTGTTGAACAACAAATTATTGTAATTGCAACCATGTGTCATTGAATATGTAGAAGTTCACTTGTATAAATTCACTGTGATATTCATTCTTGGTGAAGAGTTATTCACAAAGCATATGATTAAGGAATAATAACCTGTCAGATTAACTGCTTATACTAAATGAATTTTTTTAATTGCTTACGTAAATTTTCAATGAAAGAGTGAGAAATATTTAGGCATATAGTATTAATAAAGTTACATACATGTAGATGATGCTCTGGGAACTGACCCTCATTTCTCAGGTTAGAAACTGGCCTCTCCACTTATATCCCTTTCCTTGGTGCAATGTAAACTTATGGGACTTCCTTAACTCTGGTGTACAGGAAGATGGTTGAATGGATGTCTACTTTGATGCTCCAAGTTATTGTGAATGGACCAGTTTGTCCTTTGTGGTGATTTAATCTGTGTAGTTAAAGGAAATGCTGTTTGGTCTATTCATCAAAGTGACCAAACTCTGATATATGTTGACAAGTCTCTTCTAAAAGCATCCACATCATGTCTTATCTAAGTGAACTCATCAAATCAGTTCTTTGTTGGAGTGTATGAGATGAAATCAAATTAGGCCTACTCGTTATACTTCCATATAAAGGTTAACAATAAACAATGGGAAAGTTAAATAGTTTTTTTTACATTTATTTATTTATAACTGTACTGTACTTGATTAAATTCTAATTTTTGATTGAGATTTATAAAATGGATCTCTTGCGCGAAATCCAGGATGAATGCCCTTCCTATTCTAATGTATCAATCTGCTATAAACAGATACAAGTACATACATGTAAGGGCATTACACAGTACATGTATGTATAATACATGTGCATTGATCATACTGCTTTTATAGAGCCTTCAGTCTAAATATTATGTCAGACTGATTGGTTTTCAGGAGACAGATCTCTGTAAGTAAATGTTTTTTTAAAGTCTCAAAGGAAATTTGTACTGTGATATGCAGATAAGATGTTATGGCATACAGAATATATAAGGTATCTTTCACAACAAAGAGATATAATCATCTACATGTACAATGCAGTGGGCCAAACAGACTCATCAAAGCACTGATTTCCGTCTGCACTGTTCATCTTACTGACATTAAACTTACAAGCTCTGGCAGTGAATGGTCATAAGGAAGTCGTATATCACAGACAAATGTCTGACCTTGAAATTTAATTGTTTCAAGGCTGCTGTTCATCCGCTTTGTAGCAAGAATTGAAAACCAGTGACAATTGTTACCTTTGTATGGAGAAATAAAATAAAGTATTTCAAGAAATTTCTTCATTAAGGTGTATTTGTAGACCATATACGTGTGCATTTACATATATAGAAATTAAATAATTCACCTTTGGTTCTCTCTACACATACTGATAAATTATTTCATTTTTTCATGTGTTTTAATATTCTTATGAAAATACACAGGTCTGCAAATTTTTGTAATGTAAGAAAACTTAATTTTTCAGAGGTTTCTCAAAAGAAGATGTTCATGTAGGTCCTATTCCTAATTGTCATTGGTAAAGATCTCCAAAGTGTGGGAGCTGATACTACACATGTATGAAGGATCAGATGCCATATACATTTATGTTCGGCATGTTGTTCTGCATGTTCTGTACGACATTCTCAAAAGTACTGGATGACACTCGATCATTCAATCTACATAAACATAGTTTGCTTTTGTTTCCAGGATTGTAGACATTCATGGACATGGGTTCCTGATATTGTTTGTTTATGCTTTACAGACTATTTATTCAGTGATTGACACATGATAACTTCATTGTATAGTTCATGATCCTTCTTATTTCTGTCCTTAGATGAACCATTTTACAAAATTTTAGGTAGGATTGGATTGATCATGGTTTTATTTTTGGTGATTTGAATAACATTAAAGTCGCTTTTTATCATTGCCAGTGTAATTGAAGCTTTTTATATGATTCATCATATTTTGGGATTGTAGAGAGACGGTTAAAGATAATGGATGGTATGTGACTATGTAAAGGTTGACTGGGCATGGGTCATTGACTCATTTTAGCATTGGCAGTGAGTGGGAGTTGTAGAATCTCTGTTAGAACAGGGAGCTGTAAATAGAAGGAGTGGAAAATCTTGCAATTTATGCAAACGTATGCGTGAGTTCTAAAGCTTCTCACTGGAGGCCAGGCACAGTTTCGCATCTATCAAATTACCAGCCAAATTTATGAGGGGATTGTGTTGGAAATAGTGCATCAAACAATTTTTCAAATTTTGATTCCGCTCTTTCTATAATTTGTGTGCCATCGTCGGTGAAAGGAAAGTTATATCCTGACAAAAACTCCATATTTTAGGATATTCCAATCATTTCCACAGGTTTTAATGTCCTGTCATTCCATGATTTATAATCTGTGATATAAAGTACTTCGCTAGTGCGTGCTTTTGCATGCTTTTCATATTTTTGCAGTTGAAAAGGTATGAAATTACATAAGTTTGTGTTCGCTCGTTCAACTTATTACACATTCGACAATTGATGAGAAATCATTGAAAGGGACAGCGAACAGTTGCTGCGATACCATTTTCTGATGTAGGAGTTTGAAACCCTGATAATTCATTAGCTTTTTTATCTAACCACCTGGTTAACTATTGCGGAGTAGCCATATATTTTTTCAGCGGCTTGAGCATGGGATCAAAGAAGAGCAGCTTGATTCCACTCCTTCTCTTTACACCTCCCTTGTAGAATGGGTGCCAGAAGGTTTGATAGGAAGACAGTGCACATGCACAGAAAGGAATTGCTTATTATAAGACTGGAATTTGGAATTTGTACTATTATTTAATGAAAAGACAAAGATGACATGAATAATTTAGCAGTTGTCACTTTGAATACCACAGAGTCCGCAAGCCAACATTTGTTCCTGTTCATTAACTGCATTTCCATTTGCTTTTTTGTTGTAAAACAGTGGAATTTTCTTGATGTTTGATCTATTTTTGTAAAATGTTTCTGCAGCTTTAGGAATATGTCAAGACAGAATACCGGTACATGCAAATATACTTGACCATCTTTCCTTTTAGTCGGAATGACCTTTTGTAATCCTATTAACTTCTAATTAATGCTGCGCCCAAATGGTACAAATGTGTTTTAACAACCATGTGCTAAATAATAAAAATAGGGTTTCTACAGAGTCAGTAAAAATGTATGATTTTTGTATACTTCAAAACTAGAAATTTTGCAAACTGAGACTTTCCTAAGTTGCAAAAATGTTTTGTTGTAATTCATTCATTTTGCAGAATGAAAATTCAGAGAATCTGCACCACTTGCAAAATGCATTAAACTTTTTTTTTATAGTAGTGTGAATGCATCTGGGATATCTGGCACGATTTTATGATGCTGTCTATCAGGGACCTATATTTAACTCAGAGAGAAAAAGAGTTATAGTGATTGTGAAGCTGATGGGACTAACGCATGTGACACATCCCATTGCATCATTCAGACTTCATCCCATATCTGTCTGTCTAAGGGAAATCAAGTCTTTCATCTTCATTCTGTAAAAATGAATTTGAACTCTTTTTCAAACTAATATGGTCATGTAGTTTGAGTTTTGTCTTTTATAATGGATTGTTTTCTAAATGCAAGTATATTAATTTTCATGTAGAATCCTTTATGCATAAATTTTCAAGCATAGAATATGCAAAGTCATGTTCTGCTAAATAGCGTGCAAATTGGAAAATGGATAAGTGGGACTGTTTCATATTTTGTATCTGATTTACAGGTAACTGGTTCACGTATGTCAAGTCAACCCATTCCAAAACAGTTTGACTTTTGTGCTGCCTTCATTGAACTCTTATTCTTCCCACACGCTGCTTTAGACTCAGCTTGATGTATTCGACACATGTTGGAGAGAAAGTATTAAAAAGTGCAATGTGGTTCAAGTTCATAGTTTGAAAGTGTTAGCTGAAATCATGGAGAAATCCTGTAACTTGCAAACCCAGAGGTCAAGAATACATTAAAGTTACATTAAACTAATTCGTGCCAGAAAAATCAGGAAAGCTTATTAAAGATTGACTTCAAGTTTTCCATCAATAAATCAAGAGGTTTATTGTTTTATGCTTTATGTCCTATTGATATATGTACATGTATTTTATGTCCTGATTACTTTTTTTTAAGGGGGAGGAGGTGGGTGTGTATGAATGTTTGTAAATAACGTACATGTACTACAAGTTCTTGGTGAGTGTATGTATGCCTATACATGTAGATGATTACAAATTAACTTGCAGTGATCACCTGACTTCCTGAAATATATTGTTAGCATTAAGAATATTTTCTTATGGGACTTAATGATTTTGTTTTATATGTAGGTTGCCAGTTGTATTGTTTTCCCTATAGACAATTAAGTTGATAGTTCAATGGGCATGTGAAATATTGTGCTTTTAAGCACACATTGTTTATGCTTTGTAATCCTCATCATAACTCAAAGCTGTTAGAGTAATCTTGATTACCAGAAGATTGAAGCATATATATATGCAATGTGAAATATCAGAGGCATTTATCAGTTCATTCAAAGTCATAGCCAAACTATTCATAATCACTTTTCCTTTAAGGCCTCCCATAATCAAATCATGGCATCTTGCCGTTAAGACCTGGCGAGTCAATATCATGCTCTCCCATCAATGAATCCTTTTCAAATGTCCCTTAATTCTCTGTTTTGACTCTCTTCTGCCTTCTCACACTCTTCTCATTTTTTTAAACTCGGCTTTGAAATAAAACTTGAGCTTAGTGGGATTATGCTCATAACAGTCACATCACTCAGTTAACAATCTCTCTGAAATGCAAGATCTCAGACATTTTGTATCAGAGTTTCCTGAGCGTGGGGGCTACGATGCAGGAATATTCCTAATTGCCGATTAAAACAGGAGATTGCTCAAATGGGAGAGAGAGAATGATATAGTCCGTGGGAGATGGATGCATATGTGCCGTATATGCGACGTCGCCATCAGAGATTTAGGGCGCGATTGAGACTAGGGAAGGAACAGAGGCTACCCACAATCAGAGGTATGTTTTTGATAAAGGTCATCCTCTAAGACTGAAGTTAATTTGACTTTATCACTTTATTTTACGTGCAAGTCATATAGCTCTGATGGAAGTAGGATCTTGAGAGGATGTTATGAAGGAATAATTATATAATATTGACTGGCTTGAGGGGGATATCAGAATATATTGCCCGCAACAGAATCAAATTGCCCCGAGTCGAAGACGAGGGTAATATGGTTCTTTTAAGGACAATATTTTCGATATCCACCGAAAGTAGAGCCAGTCAATATTATTATTATTACCTAGACTCTATGATCATCTATATGCCTATTTTGTAGCAATTACAAACACGTCTGTTTGCCTGTCAGCCCTTCTGATTTCAGGTTATTCATACAGATATGTAATCTGGGCCAAGCAATTATGACGTAAATTGTTTTCGCACGTATCCATTGTTTAAACCTTTGTATACAATACTGCGCGTACGCACTTTGATTAAAAGCGCGCTGACAAGAAAGGGTGGAATATGGCAAAAAAGTTGCCCTCTTTTTTAGTACATTGGTCTATGGGGAAAACCCGGAAGAGGGCGATATGGCAAATATTGCCCGCTCCGGTGACGGATTCGGAGTTGCGTGTAAAAATACGGCTTTTTATTTTGCAGCTAAAAATGCCCTGTATAGGTAATAATACACAATATTCTAATGGTACATACATAGTGGCAGATGTGTTCATTCAGCCTAATGAATATTGATAGATTATATTGTTATTTTATCTTTGTTTTTTGTTTTGTTGAATCATTTGAGATTTGTTAAGTTATCCCCTTTCATGAAAAAGCAGCCATACAAACTTTACAAGGATCTCCTGGAAGAGATGTGGAATAGGTACACTTAACAACCAGCAATGACAGATTTCACAAAGTTATTGCTAGTAGGTAGCAAGTTAATGTAGAATATACATGTATTTGGATTTGTGGTTTGTGAATAGCTAACACTGATCAGGATTGTATTGTGGTTCAGGTGTATTCATGGGAGTAGTTGGTTGTTGTTCTTTTATCAGCTATTGAGTTGAAAAAATAAATGACATAGAGATTGCATTGTTGGCTTTCGACCCTTTACATGTAGTTCAAGAGATTTTAGAAGTAAAGTCAGAGGAAATCCGGTGTTTTGTGCCTCAAGAGATGAATGAATGAACTCCTCCTTCCCAATCATTGAATTTAACAAAAGAGCAAAAGAACCACGAAATGGTGAGCTTTGGAATTTCAGGCTGGCTTAACTCATGTCATGTAGGTAGTGTGTTTTTTTTTTCTTTTTACTGTACATATAAATAATTTCATAAACATTACTCAGCCAAGCTTTGTGATGCTTGTAAAAAAAAAAAATTATTTGTAGTCAATTTAGTTTATAAAAAAACCAAAGTCATCCAGTACACACTTAACACCTGTAATATATCTCCCAAAATGGTGTCATGCTAGTTTCAGCAAAAAAAATGTGTATCAGCCCCACCACTGCATTTCCAGTGCTGAAATTGTGGCATTTGTGAATTGAGTTTGCAGAGACTTGTAGGTAAGTGACCCTGAGATTTCACAAGGTTTGATTTAATTGACCTAATGGGATAATCCTCTTGTTAGCAAATATTTGGACTTGACAGGTTAATTTGGTTGGACATAAGTCTATACTTTGCACTGGAGTTTAGCAGAATCCTACCCTGAAGAAAAAGAAAGGTACCAGAGAAACAAAATCCTTTTTTTTCAAGGCCTGCACTCTTTTGTCAGATCATTAAGGCAATATTGCTTGAAACTGCCCATGAGTCAAGATTTGATGTAGAAAAATGATTTTGTTCAGTGGAGTGCCAAAAAAAGGAAAAAAGGAAAGAAAGAAAAGAAACTGCAACTTAAGTGTAACACTGCTTGTACATGTACAGTAGGATGAAATATGCTTCTTTGTGGAAGGTTACTGACAAACTAGAATGCAGATAATATTTTTCATTTTCAGCATTCCTCTAGAAAATATATAGAAATAGAATTTAGAACTCTTTCAAATCACTTACTAAGTGTGTTAGTTCTACATACATGAAGGATGTTTGCTTTGCTTAAAACATCTTGTTTCAAGTCTAAATTCTATTGTAAATCATATTTCAATACCAAAGTTATTAGAGTGGTAGTGATCATGCATTTATGGATGAAACCTAATGTACATGTAGTTTTTGTGTTTTATGGAGACCTAGCATCCTTTAGACACCAAGCTCAAAGTTTGGTCTGATGGGACAGACTAGTGATTGTTAGCGCAAGTTTGCTTTCATCCCTGTATTTATGGTATGACCTGGGGATTTTAGGTCAACACTTGTGCCAATGGTGACCCCAGTGTCCTCAAAATTAAGGTCACTAAAGTCAAGGGGCCTCCAGGGGTGTTTAGTTGGTCCTCTGTGGATGACTTTGACAAATGCAGGGGTTCTCCTTACCATTCATCCAGGGAGAAAGTCTTCAGTTTTTAAATGGTCCATTTGCACTGTGGTATGCTTGTCCTTAGTTTGCAATAGAACTAAATGTAACCTAGTTTCTAAGCTCAAAGAATTTTCTTGCCTCCATAATGAAAATGGTGCCTAAGCTTTCTGTAGAATACTGTAGGCCTAGGTTTTAGGCAAAAATTGCCTTCTCTCTAACATTCAATTCAGTTCAATTTATTTCAAACACATAGTAAAAGACAGGTCATACAAACTTATTACATTCAAAAATCCAATGAGTAAACATTAGAACAACAACAAAACAAAACAAAAAATATGAATACACACACACACATGTATGTTTTCTATTGTTCAAATTTCAACCGATGACTCCACTATTGAATTGCATCACAAAATTCATTGACGGAATAAACCTCACCAATTGTTGACAACCGATGACCTATTGAATTACTACCGATGACCTATTGAATTACTACCGATGACCCATTGTTCTCTTTGTGCGATGTCATCGGTTTGAATGCGTAAACATGTACACACACACACACACACACACACACACATGTTTTCACTGGGAAACGAGGACTGTGTGTCAACATTACCCAACCGTGGACTTATTCATTCACAGTTATTTTTCATTTGTTTTTGAAGAGAATAATCCTGGAAGACTAAAAATAAATCCTGTTGAATTGTAACATACTTTCCGGGCGTGCCCGTCTGTTGGATAGAGTGTACATGTTTACGCATTCAAACCGATGACATGGAACAAAGAGAACAGTGGGTCATCGGTAGTAATTCAATAGGTCATCCGTTGTCAACAATTGGTGAGGTTTATTCCGTCAATGAATTTTGTGACGCAATTCAATAGTGGAGTCATCGGTTGAAATTCGAACAATAGAAAACATAGATGTGTGCGTAAGCCCCCCCCCAAAAAAAAAAAAAATTATACCCACGAAAAAGTTCACGACCACCCAAACATAGACTCTGCTCAGAAATGCTTGAAAGTTCAACAGCGTAGTTAGGAGCTAAAAATAAAGCCAACAAAGTGTGTATCAAAACGAGGACAGTCCTCGGTCTCGTGTGTGTCCTCGGTTCGAAGATGTGTTTTCATAAAAGTGCCCGCGGTTGCCGGTGAACACCAACGCACACACACACAAACACACATATATATACATATACACAACAGCTTTGGCAACTCTCGTGGAAATAAATACCACAATGTGTGAAAGGAAATGAGAGAATAATGGTTGCATAACTTAAATCAAAGTTGCCCAGAGCTGTCCTGCCTTTTTGAAATTTTGGAAAGGTTGAAAAAGTGTCTCCGCCGGAAATCAAACCCGGGTCGTTGGCTTAGAACGCCAATGCCTTAACCACTAGACCACGGAGATGGTCAGTTGTTTCGGCGACCCGGGTTTGATTCCCGGCGGAGACACTTTTTCAACCTTTGCAAAAAAATTTTAAAAGGGAGGACAGCTCTGGGGAACTTTGATTTAAGTTACGCAACCATTATTCTCTCATTTCCTTTCACATTATATATATATATATATATATATATATATATATATGTAGAACAAAACATTATTGGGGACTGATGAGAAGAGTAAGTCTTATGTAATAGCTACCATAACAAGGAAATTTACAAAACACTTTCATGTTGCAAAAGTTTTAAACTTTTTTAGTAAGGGTTTTATGCTAATCCACATTAGACAATGGGAAAATATTTTGTTTACATAAAAAAGTGAAAAAGTGAGATTTCTCCCTTCAATGTTAATACTATTATTTTTTTGCCAGAGCTCTGTTGGAGCTTACTCTCCACTCCTGCATATCTTCCCCTTTTGCAGTCTGCATTGTATTGTAGGTATACTGGTTTGCTATTTGGTATTCTTGGTATTTATTATGAAACTTCATTGACATTGACATCAATCTTTTGTTTTACAATATACTTTGAAAATCACACAAAATGGAACTCAGATTTAACATGTGACATCAAATTGGATGTTATATTGATAAAAATAATGAAATAGAATGAAATAGTCTGAATATGTAGCCTATTGTATTAGAAGAAGTAAATTCATAATACTTCCTGTGGAAAACGTAGACCACATAGAAGGCTATTTTCCATTTGTTTGTATCTTTATATCATCCACATTTAGTACAGGGACCAGATTCAACTTTGGTATGTTTAAATGTTGATTACATGTTTTTCCATTTTATTACAAAACTTGGCATCAGTATCACATGTAACCTGAGACATGAGATTATGCATGAGTTGTTACGGATTAACTCCACCTCCATCCCAGATAATTTTTAATCTCCATTTAATCCATCCCATGTCTAATCCCTTAATGTCATATCTAGATCCCTGGAATATTTATACATGTAGGTCACTCTGTACCAAATGTACATGTATGTTTGACAAACACATGACAACATGACATCTACACGCAAGATTTAATTTTTTTTGAGGATCATTAAAACATATTTTGCACAAAGTTTTTATCATCTGATTTTCTGTGCCAAGTTTTTAAAGTACCTGTTATGTTTATATATAGGTTTAAAAGAATATATCGACAATATAGTGGTACACATGTATTCTAGACTTTAATATTGTGTTTGTGGCCATGATGTAATGTCCAACAAAATATTCTGTTAGATGGTTTTCAATATAATTATAAATAAAATTGTGAATCAGTCCACTTTTTTTCATAGAAGGATCATAATTTGTAGGATGATCCTTTATTTCTCATTACCTGATTACAAGATAGTTTTAAAAAGAAGCAGAAAAATTAAAGAAACAGATCAGTGAAGGTTTGAACAAAATACAATAAGAAATATGAAAGTTACAGATTTTTAAAGTTGTAATCAATCAAATCTAAATTGGCAACTCTGTGACGTATCTTCCAAGCTTCGTTACCATTTGCCCTGTACCCCAAAATAATTAATTTCTGTTTCACTAAATAAAATAGTCAATCATACATGCACCTTAGATATAATTATTGCACATATGTTTTTATACATACCTGTATGAAACAAATTAATTTCTTCATCACAAAATAAGAAAATGAATTTTTAAAGATTTTCTGTACTGAGCAAATGGGAGAAAAGCTTGTAAGATATGTCACGGAGTTGCCAATTTGTATTTGATTGATTACAGCTTCAGAATTTTTTCTTTTCTTTTTTCTAATTGGATATTGCTCAAACTTTCACTAATTTGTTTCTCTCATTTTTCTGCTTTTAGTCAAATCAAATACAGTGAAAGCTGTACATAAAGACTTCAAGGGAGACAAGAAAAATGATCTTTATGTACAGGTTTCTTTAATACACATTTCATGGGAAACAAAAATTGTGGTCTTTAAAGGCAGGTAGTTCGACTATAGATACCAGGGTAGACTTCCCCTTTAACGAATGTTGCTAATTAAGGCTAATAAACTGACTAAAGTTTTGAGCCTTCTGGTAAATTAATACATGTGTTTATTTTTTTAAAGACAAATTTATAGATAGCCTACTCATGGGTCTCCATTGATGCTTCTCTAGCGCACCCCCCCCCCTTCTTCCCAAAAATCACACCGGTATAGGACATGCACTTCCTCCCAGGGTATGACTCGTAGGCTGCCCTAACCTTGTCACAATTATTGTCAAATTCTCTTATTAGGGATGATTGAAGTTTGTTCTCTATGCCCCCTGTCACAGGTTGTAGTGATTAAACAGTAGTCACTTTCCATCCTTTACCTCGGAGCAGATACAGGCGCTCAGATTGCGTAGGCAGATCTAAAATGATATAGATAGATCTACATATATAAATATGAATCCCATCATGTGCTGAAAACTCTATTTGTAGCATGTGAGCATTTGGATTACTTGCACCTATTCATCTGGCCCGGATGGAAAGATGTGTGGCATTACATCTGAATGCCTCATTTGATGTGTTTCTTGTGATGGCATTTGAGCCGCTTTGAAACTCTTGCCAGGAAATTTAAATGGTACAGGCTTTACCCTCCAAGATACTGTTTGAATTGTGTGATTTGTGATATTTCATACATTGCTACAAACAAATAAACTTATAGTATCTGGAAATTGCTTCTGTGACATTTTATGCTGCTATTTTTACAATGATGAGGTTACAGAACTTGAATTAAGTGATCACTGATGCCACTATCTTGCTTGTGATCATCTACTTTCGGTTGTGAGGTAGAAAACTTGAGGAAAACAGATTTGCTGCTCTGCACCTGTCTCTTTTAGGGTAATATAGCAGCTAGGATCGAAAGCCGTCATGTCTAAGACAAGCTGCTTCCCAAAATCTCGTAGAGCAGGTTGGTATTCTTGTGAATGCTTCTGTCTATGTTACTCAGGATGTGTTTAATATGTAACTTCTTAAAATGAACAGGGGTTGGCTGTGATGCAGAATGTTACTCATGAAAATGTTCTAATTATGTCTCCTTTGTTTTTGGACAGTAAACAGCTGTTGGCTGTTATAGGCACATGTGCAAGTAAAACAAGGGTGTAATTAGAGCACATTTTTATTGTTCTGCCAAAATTACATTTTTTTGTAGATTTGTAGAATGGTTTTCATATTTAGAAATGTGATTACACAAAGGCTGTGTGAGGAAAAATTAAAGGGGATGACCAAGAAAAGTCACGTTTGACCTCTTTAGAGTTTATAGTCCTAAAGGAATAATCGAGTTGTTGTACAGTTATGGGATGGAAAGTATATGTCTAGTCTACATGTACCTACCCTTTCTGCTGTATATTAGAGTACAAACCTACAAAATACGAAGCACACACCTTATGCATTTCAATACGTTTATAGTACAGTTAATATCATTGAAATGGTCTGTTAAGCCTTTGATTTGGATGAATTATTTTCAACAATGGGTAACTGCTAGGTTTTGTCAACGATACTCTTACTAAATCTTATTGTAGAGATACCTGGCTGGATCTGGATTTAGATTTTACAGCTTTATTCGTGCAAAATTATTTTTTAAACCCTGGTATATATGTCCTACCAAAAATACATAAATTACTTTCAAGGTTATGACTTTGCAGTAGATCTGTAGTTTAAGGTGTAATACTGAGTGATAACTATTTGAGGCTAATTAAATACTTTGAAAAGATGAAGTATCATCTTAAACCAGTGTACATGTGTACTGTACACAAACTTTAAAATGATAATATCAATCGGGCAGTCACATCAACCTTTGTTTGTATAAAAGAAAATGAGAGAAATGAAAAAGTATTGTTTTATTTGAGTTTAAGATACATACCTGTTTCATTGAGTTGTAAAATGTGGTTTAATTTGACTCAATAAAATAACCTATGAAGGGCTAAAATGTTTGGAAAATATAAAATCCATCAAAATCACAATAATTTCATTTGATTGTTGAGTGATCCTGAACTGTATACATGTAGGTTAAAAAGTGATGTAATGAAAAGTAATTGTCATACATGTACCTACAAATTCTACTTTATATAACAATTCTTGAAATACATGTACCTGTAGAGCAATATGAAATTTATTTTTTTTTTCATTATGGGGAGGAATACATGCACCAATCTGCTTTATTCTGCATTTACTAGTACTATGTAAATATTAGCAGAAACATTAAATTCACTTGTATTACCACAACAATAAAAATGGCATGAAGTCATGGTTAATCATGCAGTATTTATATCAGGAGACAGGAAGTCAAAATTTACACATTTTGATTGATCATGCATTGAACCAAGAACTGACCAGGGTCATGAAAAGGTTTCAGTATGTATACTGAAATTATACCTGTGGTTGTTTTATTCTCTTTCTTTGTAAATGCAAATGTTTATTAAACTGGACATTATAGTTTTAAATTCACCTTGTAAAAATGTTGATGTAGATTGTGAAAAATTAATTTTAAGTCCTATAAATATTTCCCTAAAACAAAAATTTACACACATAGATATCTGTGCTTTGTACATAATATGTTCAGTGAATTTGTCAGTATATTCATAGACTCATTAATCATCTTATAGCTCTTTCATTGATATAATAAAGATTGGGATGAAAGGGTTTTTGAAATGCTGTTTTCATTGATTTGATGTCATTTCATATGTGGATGCAGTGCAAGTCGATATGAATCACATGTTCATGTAGTTGTTTTTAATATATCTTTTTTTGCAATAGCACATCAATGTAAGATATACATATGGTGCTGCTTTTGATTACCAGATGAAATAACAACCAAATTATGTGGCAATATGAAAGGGTAGAGAGAGATCTCCTACCATTTGCGCTATAAATATTCCACTGGCATTCTTATGTTTGCTTTGCTCTGGCTTATCATTGTTAGGTTCCAGCTGTTTCTGCCAAATTGAAATCATTAGAGAATTACTGCTGACATTTGTATAGTTGATAACGAAAGAAAAAACAAAGACATATCAATGCATTGAATGTGCCATTCTGGTTGGGTATGCATTCATGGAGTATATAAGACATGGGTGTAAACCCGACAGAGATCACATTTTGCTGTTTCCTAAAAATGTGCGTTTTGTGTGATGCAGTATATTTGCAATGTACCCGTAGTATGATTTTCCTTGGGACCTCTTGTAAGACATAGTAATTAGGCGAATAATAATACTTCATGTCTTTACAGCGAATTGTTTAACAAATATTGAATACCATTTTAGAGATATTTATTTTGTAATAATTCTACGAATGTAATAATTTATTTCTTCTCTCTTTCCATTTCAGATGATGATGGTCGGAAGGGCAAGAGTAAGACATCACAAGAGCTAGCATTACAGAATGAGGCCTCTACAATACCAGGTAACTACTGGTTTTAGCCATACTTTGTATGGAATGGGATGGGCATAGAGAAAAATAATTGGTAATAATTGGATAAGGGACATGAGTTACTCGGGGTGCGTTTAAGCTCCCATTTTTCTAGCGAGAGCGAGCCTTTTGTTACACGTTTAGTTCATTACACGGTTGCGTCCACAGTCATTTTCATATAATGCCGATTTACAACGGCGATGTAAAACTTACAAAAAGGTGCGTTTTGAATCAGTGTTTCTCCAAAAACATGTTTTCTGGGGTAGCATAAACGCACAATCATTTGTAAATGCGTTTATATGACGTCATATAAAAGAGAAAAGAAGTATAAACATTACCTGTGAAACTGCATTTTAGATAAGCGTTTCAAAACACTCATTCTAACTTCGCAAAGAAAGTATAAACGCACCCTTAGACTGCTAGATTTATAAAGGTGTAGCTAGACAGGGGAACAAATGTTTTGTCATTCATTGATGATCTCCCCCATTGTGACATGTTTTGGCAACATTTTCAAGGCATTAATTAGACAAGTGGGTGGATAAAGGAGCCAAGTCAATGTTATGTTTTCTTTAGTGTTCCTGTATTATTAATATCATACACCTCTTTGTCTCTCTGATTTCCTCTGTCTGGCAAATTCCATCTCACATAAAATATTTTGTTATAGTCAGCATACATGCACATACAGTTTGTACCAGTAGAATGAATAACACCTTTTATAAAGCCAAGCAAACATGAAGCAGCTTGACACATTCTGTATCTGTATATGTAAAGAGAGATAAGAGATAAATTCAGGGAAAATACAAATATGTATTGTGTTTTTTGTTAAACAATAATTCATGCCCGTTTTTCTCATATAGTGTAAAGGCAATTTCTTACAGGATGATACTGCCTAGAGGGGGAAATAAGATTATCATTTTCAATTTGTATGAGCTGTTGAATATACCATTTTTGTATAATGTTGCGTTGGCACTCATTCAGATTTGTATTCAACAAGATCTGACTATTATTATCTTGCTCTTTCTTTTATTCCTCTCTACTCTCTCTCTCTCTCTGTCTCTCTCTCTTACTTTCTTTCTCTTACTCCCTTCCTCCCTCCCTCCCTCTGTTTATTTTCTCTCTTTTATTTCACAGAGGAAGTTCGTGCTTACTCCATTGTTGAGCTTGAGAAATCGCCTGGAGTTGGATTTGGTCTGACGATCTCAGGTAATTCAAGTTTTGAAGGATTGTAGATCAAATTTCCCACCTCAATTTGTGTTGCCTTGATTTGGCAAATAAAGGTTTTTTTTAATTGAGATTCTAGTTTAAAGGCATTGAGTAACTTTGTGGAGGCTTGATTTAATAAATTGTTGAATATTGATATCTGTCTTGTATAATGATGTTCAGAATGATAAATAAATAGCCAGGCATAGAAAGGTTTTCAAATATATAATGCTATTATTAAGATATCTGCGACTGAATACTCCCATTTACGAAAGCGTATGGCCATACGCTTTAGTCTAACACTGAGTCAATGGGGAAAATGAGTCTGGCATTTTCCGGTCACTCGCATATGTTTACTTTTGTGAAGCACATGATGATTTTGAAGTGCTTTTTTCCACATGGGCTTCATTTTTACATCATATTACATACACTGATAACATGTAAGGCCAGAAAGCTCAGATTTTATCAATCCTGCACAAAGTTACTCAATCACTTTAAAGTTCACTCTTAGTGAAAATTTAAGTACCTGGGCCCATGTGCATAAAAGGCTACTAGTTTAGCTGGCAACTAGTGCTTAGTAAGATTATAAATTCCCTAGTTTATACCTACGGAGTTGGCAACTAATTTGTGTTGCATAAAACCTCACTAGGCACATTGCTTACTAGTTGCATACTAGGACAATTTGGTTTGTAAATGATTTGGGTGCTATGGCCTTGGAGAGGATGTGATTATGTCAGATACAATAGGCTTGTAGACAAGATTATTGTGTTTGAGCTTCGAACCACATTCCAAATGAGCATAACTCATTTCTAAGGGTCTTTGTAACATTGCATTACTGCCCAGTACTTACATTTTGTAGAAATTCATAAATTCTCTATACAAGGTTGCTACAGCTAGTACATAAAGTGTCCAAAGGCAGACTGATTAGTTGTCATCTAGTGACTTAGAGGTACCCCAGATCAACTCTAACTTTTGCCAGAATTTTAGAATGTTACTATATCTAGTTGGGTTTTATGCATCACAGTTAGTAATCATCTAGGCTTAGTAAGCAACTTAAGTCCATTTTAGTTGCCAACTAGGCCTAGTAGCCTTTTATGCACATGGGCCCAGGAATTGTGGAAAAGCAAGAGGTAACAGACAAAGGTATCAAATCAGCTACAAAAGTATAAGAAAAGACAAAAAATTGTTTGTGTTGTGCTTTTATAGAACACTTAGAGATTTGTCTGATAGTTCAGTATTCTTAACTAAAATTTAGATAAATATATTTTGATGGTTCTCTCTTATAATTTGCAAAATCACTTTTCATTCTTTTTCAAAAAATTTTGGCTGCCCCTTTGTTATTCTGTATCTTTTGGAAAGCACTCTCATTACAGTTGACTTTGTAGCTTGGCAAAGCTCTTAGCCAGAATTCGACATGAAACTACATTTATTTCCTTTGATACTTCTTATCAGTAAAAACCAGATCATGCATATTGCAGGCTCGATAATGAATTTGTGCGATCCAGATTAATTTTCACTGACATTGTAGTTCAATGTACTGTACAGTTGTTTCAGTTTTGTTTGTATGAAATGTTTATGCCAGGAGAGTTAAAGCTCTAAAGCTCAGACGTGGGAGGACACAGTTGGGTAATACAGCCTTTCAAAGATAATCTTTACCTCCATGTAGATCCATGCTGAAATAATAACATCCAGTGGCTTTACTTTTACTTTACTTTTCTGTGTTAAACTATTGAGCCTCACTTGAGAGGAAGCACACTTCCTATAACATTTCATATCAGGAAAACCAACTTGTGTAAGACCCTGACTTATAAAACCTTCATACCTGTCACATAACTATCATTCAAACTTAAGCAGTGCAAGGAAATACCTCAAGATTTGAGACTCTCACTTTAGGTCTATGTATGATTATATGTAGTTAATATTTGTTCATCTCATTTTGGAAGTCATGTTGTGTGGTAGAATAACAGAACTATATAATGTTATCTTATAGGGTTCTGAGTTTTTATGATTTACAACAACATACATGTATCAACTTTGTGCTGTTCTTGGGTAATATCTGTCTTCTATACAAAGGTAGAGCTAAGTTTAGAAGGTAGGGAGTATTCAGAGTATTTCATTTTAGGGCATGAAATCCTGAGATGTTCCAGGCTTACTTGACTAAGCTATCATCTGCTTATATGGTTCGTAGGTAGGAAGGAAACTGAACAGAGCTGCCAGCTTCTTTCAAATACTGGTAGAAGATGACATATTTTGTGCATGTCTCTTGGTACATATAGGGCAAGTTTATTGCAGGAACTCCCTCTAACTTTGTACTCTAGGGGTCTGCTCTGATATTTTAGCATGGACCCTCTGTTGAAATTTTGAAAATTTGGAGGTATGAAGTTAGACTTCGAGAGCCCAAATTTATTGTCCCATGTGTACCAGGCACCTGCTGGTATTGTGCCCTGTTTTGGGTGAGCTTTTTAAATGTGGTATTGGAAGACTACAGTGATGTAGGGGGTATCTGAGGAACAGTTGAACATAAGGAATAGGTTTATGATATGAGAAATAAACTTCAGACAGGAAGACTAGGGGAAGGATAGGCCAATATAAGACACTCTACTTCTGGCAATCTGCCATTGTGTATGCAACTGCGGCACAGGAAGTCAGTTTTTCTGACACTTCATATTTTGCTTTATCATCGGCTGATAGACTCAAGCACTTGATCTTGTTCATATTCCTTGCTTAAAACAAAATCATAGGTGAGAGATCATGGGAAGGGATACTGCTCAAGATCTAGTTAAAGTCAAGAAATTTCAATTAAGGTGTCATAAAATTTGGCAATAGGTACTAAGGCCCGTATTCTGAACTCTGGTTTAACTTAAACTCCAGTCTAAGTTAAACCAGAGTCTAACTAAACCCGACTTAGGGGGTGTTGCAAGAAAGTTGCAATCAATTGCAAATTATAAAGCAAATTAGAACAACCATTCTGAATGGTTCGGGATCTGCCCATTCAGGAAGATGCACTTGCAACTTGCAATCAATCGCAACTTTCTTGCAACACCCCATTAGACTGCATGTCGGGTTTAACTCCATTTCTGTTTCTGAAAGTCCGGTTTAGTTAAACTAGAGTCTAAGTCCAGTCTAAGCTAAACTGTGGTTTAGTTGCCATGGAGATGTAGTCTGCTGCTAATGCACATGCTCAGTAGAGCTCAATTTAAGAAGGCTGAAATTTGCTTATTCCTTTCATTTTTAAGATGTTTAATCTAGACATGAAATACTCTATACACAAATTAAAGGCATACTGTTTGGCATGATTAGCCTACTGGCATTTCCTGGATCATAAATGAACGACTATTTAAGGTTAGGTTGGTCGGTTTATCTTCCGTTATTACATATACCTATACTAATTACTAGGTCTAGGGATACCTAGGGAAGATACTGAACGCAGGCACTATGCCTCTGTATTCCATCTTCCATTTCAAAGATGGCTGGATCATTTCATGGTGCAAGTGATTCATAATCGTACTTAATGGGCTCATTCTTCCAGCACCTATCCAAAGCTACTTCAAAACTGTGCACTCTCGGGGCAGTAATGGTGTCATTGTGAAGATTATTCCATGGTTTACGTATTTGTATATTAAAAAAAAAATTGTATCTCTGAGATGGTCCTAAGAATAAATTTGTTTTTACTATGTCCTTTTGTCTGATCTCTGGATTGTAATACAAGATTTGGTGTTACATCACTATCATATTTATTAAAAATCTGTAACGTTTCAATTGTATCGCCTCAAGCCTTCCTGTAAGCTAAGGTACGGATATTCAACTGTTTTAATTTTTTGTGCATAGGGCAGCCCCTTTAACTCTGGGACAAATCTAGTCGCTATTCTTTGGACATTTTCCAAAGCATGTAGGTTATATGTTTCTTAAGGTGGGGGCTCCACACAGCATGAGCGTAGCTAGACCCTACTTTATTTGGGGACAAACAAGCGATTTGTACAAAAGTGAGAAATTATCTAAAGTTTCGTCTGATTTAATTCATTAGACTGTTAGCCTTATTGATCTTTGTAGATGTATGTAAATGTTCTTCAAAATATCACCAATCACCACTCCCAAATCATGGTAGACTTTAGATCTAAAACTAAAGTTAGAGCTATCTAGGATTGCTGCAATATCCATCCTATGGGAGCGGAGCGGATCAAGGAATTTGTATTTAAAACAAGGGGGCTCAAGCAATTGACAAACAACAACAAAAAAAGCATTAGATTTGGGGGGTTGATTTGGAAGAAAAAAAAGTTTGATGTCTTCGTCTGACAAGAAAGGAAACAAAAATAAAAAAAATCAAAAAATGTGGGGGGGTGGGGGGGGGGCCTGGCTTGATGGGGCAAACGCAACACCTCATTTAATCGGTCACTTTGCAAATTTGACATATAGATTCAAAGCAAAAGGAAAGGACCCAGGCTATAGACCTCATTATACTATAGCCTGAGAGATTCAATATCTATTTTGTTTAGGCCAGGGGGCATTCTGGAAAAAAAAAATAGATAAATCTATTCTAGAGCCAGTAGAGGTAGTATGTAGATCTAGGCCTAGATCCTATACAGTACTTTTAGACCGAAAACAAACTTGTTCGTTTCGTTTCATTGAAAAGTCAATACTGACTTAATATCAGGTACCAACCATATGAAGGGCATATTTTCGGTGATATGCAGTTTGAATGCATGTAATCAAAAGACAGCTTTACCGTTAGATCTACTTCAGACATCTATAGATCTAGGCCTAGGCTACAATGTATGTCATAGATGTATACTAAAACTTTAAGAAGTGCACTGTGTTACTTCAGAACCTAACGTTAGCTAGTACTAGTTGCTGGCCTACAAAAATAATCTGGTGACAACCCTCGAGTGTCTTATAAGTTCCTGGACTAACTGTTAGACCTAGTTATTCATTAGTCTCTTTTTTCCAAGACAGCATCTAAATGGTCTAATGTTAGACCTAGTGTAAGTTGTAGACTAGATTACATTTGTTACTAGTCTAAGTCTAGATCTGCTGTAGATTATAAAAGTTAGACCTGGGCCTGTTTTCCCGACGAAGGTAGAAGGTACATGTAAATTAATATTAGCTATAACATTAGAGGCCGAGGAGAGTTGAGTTTTAAATCTGACTCAGATGTCAAATTTTGAAATTGCAGTCGGAACTGCAATAATCTCTGGAACGGAGCTCTTAATGATCTATTTGTTTTGTAGTTTCGTTGAATGTTTTTCTGTAGCTGTAACTTCGGAACCCAAGCCGCAGCAACAACAGTCGGCTCCGACCTCCCTAGCTAGCTAGCTCAGCACTGCGTGCAAGGGGTGAGAGGTATATGTTGCGTCAGCTGGGCCGGCTGGCTCGGGTTGGGGTGTAAAGAGCTATGTTCGCTCGATTATTGCACAGTCGGTAACGTTAGATCTATCTTTGATTCTAGATCCAGCTAAAAAAGAAAAGAAAATTAAGACTTTCCTCTTTACAAAGGTAAATTTACCTTTCTCTAAGCTGTTGCCATCAGACTTTAAAACCTTTCTTAATATCACTCTTCGCCTCAGTTGCAAACAGTATCCTGCGGCAGCCTTGCGTGAAGGCAGTTAAACCGGACTTAAACTACTCCTAGCTGCAGTCTAACTTTCTTTACAAAGTTAAACCACACTTAGACTGGAGTTTAAGTTAAACCGGAGTTCGTTCAGAATATGATTTTCTTAAACTCTGTTTTTAAAGGGCAGATTTAAACAAGACTTAGACTGGAGTTTAAGTTAAACCGGAGTTCAGAATATAGGCCTAAGTGCTTTGGCAAGAAACATTACAGATTTTAAAATGCCTCAGAAATCCAGCTTAGTTATAGACAGAAACTCATTTCCAGGAATTTACATGATATTGACTTTTATTGACTCTTACTTTGATGTTGAACAAGTTAACTTAAAGGTAAGCAAGCAGTGGATTTACATTTTAAAAGTACATTCTGAAGAGTTATCAACAATTGATGGATACATACTTAATCCTAAATTTAGAGGAAGTTCTCAAGAAGGAAGGATACACCCTTTATATATTTCTTTGACATATTTTGCATTTGAGAGACAGCTAGGAACTTGTTGGTTAGCATTATCTAAGACGGATGTGCATGTATGACCCATTTCCTAAACCATTATGCCACACTTACTCATGTCTTGCATTGAAATTGATGTAGGATTTTTATTTTACTACAGTGTTAAATAAGGTCGCATATTCACTACTGGTATATTTAAACAGGTGAAATTAATCAGTTGATTAAAATCAAATCCAAACAAATCAAATCAAACCCAATGTCTCTTCGGCTAAAAGCAGACAGATGTGGAAATGCGATCTCATCAGATAAATGACTTACATGTAGCTTTAAAGCAGAATTAACACTAGAATATAAATGTACTTATGTTCAAAGGTATAATATATTCTTAATCATTGACCTGTATTACTTTAGAAATAAAATATCAGAAAAGGGTTTAAATCAAGACATTCTAGCACACGGTATCATCTGCTAACACTTCATGGGGGCTGCCATTTTCTTGATGACATGGAGTTGTACATGAACCACGAGCTAAATTGCTTCTATTCATTATAAAAAAGCCCCATATATGATGGAAAATACATAACAGGTGTATACATTTATTTTAAAATTTGAAATTTATAGATTTCTTTTTAAATTCTCCGGGTTTGCTAACTAGAAATCGATTTCTTGGTCTTGCCTGGCAGAGCACAACATAATTTATACAACGCGCATTCTCAAAGCAGGTGAATGCATAGTTTGTCACTATTGACGCTCGGGAAATTCATCATCCATAAATTTGAATTAATTCGCTCCGTCACATACGTCATAGTATCAAGAAAATAGATTGATATTTAGTAAATTCATAATTTTCAAAGAAATATAAAACATATTTTTGTTTTTAGAATACATGTATATATCTGTTAAATATTTTAAATCTCAGATGGAATTTTGTATCAGGAAGAAGGACAATTTTGCATTCGGATTAAAAATATCTTTATGTACACATCAAGAAAATGGCAGCCCCCTGGTATCGCTAGCAGACGTTAAATCTTGCTGAGAAAATCTTGATTTATATCCATCTCGTATATTTTAATGCAAAACTACGTAGGGCATCAAGAAGGAATAGATTACATCTTTGAATATAAGTACATATATATTTTGAGGTTAATTCCCCTTTAAATGTTGAAAACCTAGATTGTAAACAGCATAATAATACAACAAATGTAGAAGACAGATAGATTTACAAGATCAGTTGAACAAGGGCATGAAAGCAAGATGGATAGTGTTTGTAAACATACTGGTACCTTGAGACATCAATCACAATGTAGCATAGGATCATAGAGCTATGAGCTGATGGGATGCAGCTCTAATTCACTTACTTCACATCAGGAAATATTACCTTTCTAACCAAGGTCTCAATGAGCTGACTGGCTGGCTGGCAGGCATCCCACCATCTCAGCACTTTTCTACTGATGATTTTGCCATATTTTGTCACTCCTGATACAAAGTCAAGTTTGGTTACTTATGCCTCCGATGGAATGAAGGTTCTTGGATTTAGGTCACAATGGTGACATTTTATGAAGTTTGCCTAAGATCAGGGGTGAAAAGGCAAAAAAATAAGGAGAAAAAGAATGATCATTGAAATAAAATGAGCGTGACTATTTTGCAGACATGTGCAAAATGTAAAGAAAATTTTGAAGATAGATCATCATTATTTGTAAGGTATGTGCTTGTCATCTGCAATGCCTAATTATGTTCAGGTTTCAGTCAATACTGGAAATATCCTTTTTTTAATCACTAAATAGCGCATAAGATTCATTTTGTACAGGACGTAAAGCCCTTTCTTTAAGAAGGATTCCCTCCAAATTTACCATCATCTTGCGTAGACTCTCCAATGATCGGACTGTCATCAAGCAGGAACAGACCATTTTGGACTTTGAGTGTTGGAACCATGACTGATGGTTTGATCTCAAGCCAAGATAGTGAGATAGAGTAAGATAGAGAGGGTGTGGAGATATCCCAAGACAGATCCAAGTTGGCTAAGATTAGATTGAAATACTGATTTTGCTGTCCATCTGATCAATGTGGATTATTCACTCACAGGTTCAGTCAAGATCCTGGCAGATATTTTAGAGGATTAAGGGTATTATGCACTTTTGACAAGTCCTTGGTCAGTTTTTCATTTCTAAATTCTATTCTAATGCACCCTGGATGTTTTTTGGGTCTAAATTTAGAATTTAAGAATCTAAGACAGAAATGTAGTGATGAAATGGAGAGAGTGAATGAAAATAAAGCTGTATGTACCTGCTTATAGAATGTGAAGAGAGTGATGTGGGTAACCATTACTTCATAATGAATTGATAAACAAACGTTAAATCTATAAATTGAATCGTTCAAATGAGACAGAATCAGTCATTAATATAAGCTCTTTTTTATCACTTGAGAAAATGAAAAATCCTAGCTATTCCTCGGTATTAGAGTGTGTTGAAATTTGATTGATGAATTATTTTACAGAACATTTTCATGAAATTCGACAGAATCATTTTAGTTTTGATGGTAGAAGACAAGCATTTTAAGCAGAAAACACCACTGTTAAAAGCAGTACCTACCACATGCTATTGCATCTTCTGTATGTAACATATCAATTTTTAGCACAAGTTCATCAATATTTCTGCCTATTATTAGACGTTATTTTTGCTTGTTGAAAATACATTGACTTTATAATAAACAAGGAAATGTAATAATTACATCAGCAGTCTTCCAAATTGTCACTCATGTTGAAGCTAAGCATTATTTATAGATGCATCATGTTTTATGTGGATCCAGGGGTGTTCATGATCTCTCACACTTTGTGCTATAAAAGATCGCTAACCTTAATTTCACATTTTAGGAGATTACCAAGAGGAAGTTGAATTAAAACATGATGTGAAAATGAAGTAACATGATAAACAAGTGTGCTTCGTGTTACAGAAAAACAAGAAAGCACCAAGTATGCAATATAAAAAGAAACCACGTCTTAGACTGCATAGTCATGGTGTGAGGTGGGAATGTGATGCCTAGAGGGGCTGAAATGAAATGAAATATAATGAAATGCAGTAAATATGGGAAAATATTTTAAATTTTGATTATATGTAAAACTTATTATTTTTTTTAATGAATTATAATCATGCTACATGAAAATGTTTTAATACAATGCATTCAAAGCGTACTCAAGATCAAAAGAGTCTGTTTCTTAGAAAGCACATTTATTTTTTTATATTTTCTTTTCTTACTCTCCTTTGTTTGAATGGTTGCAGGATAATTGTAGGCTAATAAGAACTCATCAGTTGTATAACTGATGAAGAAATAAATGTTATTTATTAGATTTGTGATCATCCTTTAGGAGGAAGTAATCTGAAGATAGAGTATAACAAGATCAGATTTATGATTGTATTTCTTACCATTTCATTTTTTTTCTTTACATGTGCATTCTTTGAGAAGATAAGATATAGATAGTGAGAGCATTTGAAGTCAGCATTACTGATTTGGTCAATCATTCTCTTCTGTCCCAGGTGGTATAGATAAAGATGGGCGACCCCGAGTTACCAACATGCGTCCAGGGGGTGTGGCACATCGTAGTGACGTGCTTCAGACTGGAGACTGCATCACTGCAGTCAACAATGTTAAGACTGTTACTCTTAGGCATGACGAGGTTATCACGCTCTTGAAAAATGCAGGCAATAAGGTCTCACTGGAGATAGAGTATGAACTCCCTGGATATGGTAAAAATATACTCAACAAGATTCATTTTCAATAACCTTATTAACTTTCCTTTATCTTGACTTTTTTTAAGGTTGATTGTTAAGGAGACAAAGTCTTTAATATCCCAGTTTGATTATGGAAGAATTTTAAAATATGTCTATTCTTTTGATTAACATTTTATTTTTTTAATGTTACATCGCATAATTAATTACATGTGTCTCATAGTCTCAACATAAAATTGGTATTTTAGTATTTTAGCACTTAGTTAATGAAATATAATTGACTTTTTAGCAGACAAATTTGTAATGCTGTGTACCGTATAGGGTCTAGACTCGGATGTAAAAGTATAAGAGGCAGAATGAGATAGTGAGAAATTAACATTTTTTATATAGTGATTGATTTGGGATAATATTCTTGTTCCATCCTTAATGAGAATAGAGAGCTACATGTATATTTATTTACTTTCCTTTATAGACTGCCATATGTCTAAATGAACCTCAATCATGTAGCACAATCATGTATGATGATCTCTTGTGTTCCATTGCAGCTCCCATGAGTCCATCAACAGGGTATTCAAAGACTCTAGACATCAGGTTGGCCAGAGAAGATGGTAGCTATGGATTCACTGTCCGGGGAGGAGTCAACGCAAACAGCTCAAAGACACGCCCACTTGTTGTCACGCATATCAGGCCAGGTGGCCCAAGTGATAGGTAAAAGCTCTTCCTTCTTGAACAGAGTGTAGGATCTATCAGGACAAAAAGTGAAATCTTAAAGTAATATATTTAACATGTCTTAAAAACTAGAAAAAAAGCCACTAAGTCCTACAATGATAAAAGGTTGATTAGCTTTCCACCTATTTGAGATAGGGTTAAAGCATATATTCATAGATATACCTAATTTCTTTAAATACTTTTAAAGTTTCCTTCAGGCTTTCTAAACATTAAATTTGATAAAGAGAGATACCAAAAATTGGGCTTGTGTGCATGTCCTTCTCACTGTCAAAGATTAAAGGATTGGTTTAAAGACAATTATATTTTCAGAATTGTTAACATAGAAATATTACATTTTTTTGTTCAAACCTTCCTAATGAGGAAGCACAGGGACATTTGCATTTCAGAGTGTAAGATTGGAAGACTTAAAAAAATAAGGAAGATTGCTGTTGAAATTTGGGAATCGGGTACTTCCATTGGTATGTCAATAGAAAGAAGATGGGCTTTCTTGATGATAGATCAATGTCTTTCATGAAGGGACGCATGAAGAGAGTCCTTTCAGGGATGATGAATAGACCATTATCTCTACATAAGAACTGAACTCTTTCATGATATGGAAGATGATACTGTGTCAACATATTAATCCATTATAACCTTTGACCTATTCAGGGAGGGGTCGTTAAAGGTTGGTGATAGATTGGTTGCCGTGGAGACAACGAACTTGAGTCAGGCATCTCACATGGAAGCACTCAACATCATTAGGCAGGGAGGCAGCAGTGCTGTGCTTAGATTTGAGTATGATGTCTCCATTATGGGTGAGTATGGAAGTTGAGTGGTTTCATTGTAAGCTACTCATCCTGATAAGTCTAGGATTCAGTGCTCTCCTTTTAGTAAAAACCCTGAAAATTAGAAGATAACAGTTTTCTCATATGATTATAACATAACATTCCCAATTTTGTTTTTCTTTTATTCACGGATGAATTACAAATGATATTTCTGATGTCATTTTGATTCAGTATATGACTTTATTCAAGTGGGCTTGATGCCTCATTAATGGTTCCATCACAAGATATGTTCACAAACTTACCGTTCAATAAAACCTGCTACTCAAATTCGGGCAAGGGTATACTTTTTCTTTGCTGTTCATATTTTGTTTGATAATCTTCCCATAGAGACTGGTATATTCTGATGAAATATTAGATGACATTATTCAAGCATCGTATCTTCACAAAATATAACTACTCTTAATCAAGAGTCCTGCATTTCAGTGTAACTTTATTGCCACAAATCCTCATCATCTGTACATGTACCCACCCATGACCACTTTCAAATGATGTTTGCTACTAACGCCCTCTATTCTAACCCTACATATACCTCTTCTTTTCATCATTATGTGCACAGTGACTAAACCAAAGGTAATAACATAGTATTTTCATTTTATTATCTTTTTTGTTTGATATTCCTTTGGTGATAGTATTATTGCATCATTTTTATTTGTTATCCTACTTCTTATGTTTTATTTGGAGTATACTAATAAATGCATGCATAAATGTTATCTGTTTTTTATTTGAAAGTTGAAGTCTTGTTGGTATTTGTCTTTAAAAAGTTATACAAATTTTAAAACTCACTTTGTTGATAAATTTCTAATTATGGACGTACATGTTTAAAGCTACTTTAATATGACTTTGGGCAAAAGATAGTTAAAAGAAAGCTTAATTATTTTTAAGTGTTGCTGTATTCCATTTTTTCAAAGTGGTTGAGCATGTAAGTAAAACCATTGGTACAATCATATTGATTCACATTTATCCAGCACTGAAGAATCAGATTGAAATTTGATGAAATCTCACTTTATTTTCAACCATTCTTCAGAATTCTTTATTAGAAACCAAAGTCCAGTACAATATAAAAAGAGCAATTTGTATTCATCATCACGATCCTATAATGATAATGGAGTCAGCTTGTATGAATATAGAGAAAACATTTATTTTTAACAAGGTAAATCAGATTAGAATGGCCACTGAGGCATGAATTATTTATAACTTTACATCCATCACCAACACCAAAGGGAAAAGAAAGGAAGAGTAAAGTGGATTACAGGTTTTGAGATATAACGATAAGATGACAAAGCGTGTTCAGAGTCTTGGAGAATAATATTGGATAAAAAGAGTTGCCTACGTCAGGGCTCTCTTCTGGTAATTCATGTAGGAAATGGTGTGGATATTGGGTAAAGTGATTACTGGAAGTCTTGTGATGCAGGCAAAGATAAAGGTGATGGGTAAATAAGCTCAAATTTCTTGTATGCTCATGTCATGTGGTCTGATGGAAAGGTTAAAGATTGTGGCAGCAAAAAGTTCTGCCACAATAAACTTTTGCCCTTCAAAATATAAACTTATTTGACGGCTATTGACCTGTCTTCAATCAGTATAGAGACGTGATTAGCTCGAGAGGAACAAAGTGGAAAGGAATGGAAGTAGATAGAACAAGATTGTTCTGTTTGTACTTCAGGAGATAATTTTCTATGTATGGAAACTGAACTTAATAAGATGAAAATGTTCAACATGAGTGAAGTGTTCAACATGAAGAACAAAAAAAAAAGGGGGGGGGTGCTGAGAAACCTTCAATATATTATTCCTTGATATATCAGGCATATCTTGCCAAACATTTATATTACTTCCTGTGCAAAGGGGTACCTGAAAATTTCAGGTTTAAGTCTGATTCTTTTACCCCTATGACCTTTAACAAAATAATACTGATTTATATTCTGTTTAATTTGAAATGACTCATGCAGTCAACTTTAATGTGTTTCTTTGTTGTCTATTTTGATTCCATATGATATCTTAAAAATAGCTTGTTGTTGGTACTAGGTCTGAATGAAATATTACGTGAATTAAAGAATAAAAAGCTGAGACAGGAAGTGGGAAGTTTTATGTTAGATCATTCACTGAGTTGACTAAACTTTTGAATTGTCTTGTTACAATTTTAAGGGAAGTTTCATTAAACTCTGGAATTTTTAATCCCTAGCCACCATTTCTAAGATGTCTCCCACTGAGCTAAGTTTTGTAGAATAGGAAGAAGAAAACAAAAAAGAAGAAAGAAATGATTTAGTTGTTTTGCAGACAAAGTTCAAGTTTTAGGAGTCATCATATAGGGAACACAAATGGACAGTACAGAGTAGAGATCAAATCAAGAATCTATTCAAATTACCTGTGATGTCTGTATTTTGATTTTACTTCAATTTATTTTCTTCAAATCAATGGCACTTCCTTTGATATAATCTATTTCCTGTGAGCTTGTTCAATTTTCTGAAAATTTTGATTTGAGCATTTTGACTTGCCTATACTGCCCCATTTCTCTTTACTTGTTTTAAATGAACTATAGAATTGAGACAGGACCCTGGTGAATCATGGTTGACTAAGTCTCTATAATCCTTCCCAAATGACAAGTGGGAAGTTTTTGATGATTACATTAAACTGATGTTTCAAGGCCAGGCTTTACACGCTATCCAGGCTAAATATGATGCGGCTATTTTAGAGCAAACCACACCCCACTCTTGGACGTGATGCGATATGGTAAGGTTATAAGCCAGAAGGTCACTGGTCCACAAGCTGGCTCTGTTGCAGGATTGTTTGTCTGTTAGTTTTAATTAGAACGGAACCTCATTAATGTGAACAAACACCTGGCGCTGTACCAGCATCATGCTAGGATTCAAAGCTAATGTGACCTGCATTTATTCTAATAAAAAATCAAATACAGACATTCTGATTTAGAAAACTTTAAAAAGTTCTATTATGTTTCAACTTTGAACAGTTTCTGTTTTTCAATCCATTTTGACAATGTTTTTAGATTTTCCTACTCTCTCTCTCTGTCTCTCTCTCTCTTAATTGTAAAGTGAGCTCTTAAAAAAAAAATGAAAGCATATGAGATGGAGAATAAAATCAACTTGAGCTGTGGAAATGTATATTAGTTTTTCTATCATGATGTCATACATTATTCACTTCTAAATATAGTCATCTGTCAAACTACTGCCTCTCCCATAATCACTGGAAATGGATACAAATTGGCCAAGCATTCACCATACTCTCACCTAGGCTAGAATGAGACAGTTGCGTAGATTTATCGGTTGCTTTTATCACCTGGATGAAAATGGTTTCTTTATTTTGTGATATTCTGTTCTTTTATAGTTAGTAAATTTTTACAACTTTTGGCAAATGAAGCTGAAGTCAGAGGAGGTTATTATGAAGTGGACATACCAGACAAAAACACTTATTTTGTTACCATTATTCTGTACAAAATACCAGGACCACTGAAATCCATTACCTTGATATATATTTGTCATGATTGTAATTTGCCAGAAAAGTTCATTGATTCATAATTTTGTGTAAGAGATCGTAATGCAGAAAAAAACATCACAAATTTTAAGTTTCTCAGCTGGCATTTCATATCTAACACTGAAGAAGAAGAAAGCTACATAAGAGACTGAATGTAAGAACTAGTGCTTAAAGGAGTAGTACTGTAAACTAAATTGAATTTAGCTCCAACTATTGATGAGTCATGCTCTTCAGAAATTGATTGGGGGAAATTATTACTTCCATTATGTGATAGTTTGTCATTTACTTGTCTTTCCATCTCCCTTCATAACATTGTAAACAATTGAAACTATTCCTAGACCTGATAAAGATCTTGTAATCATTTGGGGACTTGATCATGGTTGAGAAATACCTGGCAGAGGAAGAAGATAGGAACTTTCTAAACTGATGTCTGTGTGGCATATGGCACGTCACTCACTGAGCCCTGTTGACGTAGACAGAAACAACCGCCAAAAGTGTAGAGCTGGCCTTGAGAAATGATACTTGATTGCTTTTTTTTTTTTGCCTCAGTTCAAATTTCTCCTACTTTTGTCATGTTTTAAGGACAAAAGTAGCATACATATAGCAATCAGCATTGTTGTGTTTTGGTAGTTAATCAAACATTTTCAATATATATTCAAAATTAAAGATGCTTCTGAGGATATTTTATTCCAGTCTTCGCAATTCATGTTGCCTCTACTACTTGTTGCAATGTTAGTTGGATTTCAGGCGCTTTATTTTCAGACTGTTTTGCAAGCTATAGGAGCACATAACTGTCAATGAGTTAAAAAGCTTTGTTGTGAAATGTTTTAAGCATGTATGTTGAAATTAGAGCCTGAGAGAGATGAAGCTATATGATAATCAACAGTGTTAAATTTATACAAATTAAGACATGCAATGATCTGCAGTTACAACAGAGATAATTAGATGAGGAAAAAGATATATTAAACAATCAGAACTAAATCTAGGACATTGTAATCAGTAAACACAGATCCAAATCTGTTCAGTTGAGGTAACTAATACATGTACTACAGAGATGTATGAAAATTATTGTCATGGATCACCATTGTCAATCTAAAATCTCAGATGGAAGGATATGCGCTCAGATTTCTTTATAACTATATTTCAGAGGGATTAGAAATACTTGCAGGGAGTGGACAGGGGACTAGTAACAGAAGCAAAGGAAATAGTTGATTATGAAGGATTACTACATTAATTAAGGGTTGCATTAAGTTATTCAAAATAGTAGTGACTGCTTAGCAGGTCAAGAATAAAGTGCTTACAAATAATAAACTTGCTTTGATTACACATCTCTTGGAAGATAACAGAATCAAGGATACTGTATTGTTCTTTTTCTATTATGGAGAGTATGTGGGTCATTATTCTTCGTCTTTGTTTTTATCTGCTTTGCACTTTCTAAAGAATTATGAGAGAATTTTCTGTCAGCAGTTTTTCTTTGTTCAAGTTTTTCATTGTTAATGTTTGTGTGTTAACCGATTGACACTCCTGAATAAAGATATTTCATTGCATATTTTGTTATTCATACACCATAAAAATGTGGAAACTTTCTTGCTCCTTTGTATATTCACCTCTTGAACTTTTATTTTCTTGTGGTACTACTGTACCAATTACTGCATTCAATTTTTGCATTTCTGTTGATAAAGTTCTTAATGTTTTAAATTCGGCCTAAGCTTTTTTACTTCTTGATGTCTCTTATATCTTTGTATGTTTAATTTATATTGATTTTTGTAATATATATATATTTCATTTATAAATATTTGACACAGTCATTACATTTTTAGTAAGAGATAATGAAATACAAAAATTGTTTCTATTCTACCTAAATGTATATGCATGCTACCATTCCTTCATCTTGTCAAAAATCCTCTCCTAGTTTCTCACTTCTTCTGTACTAATGATCTATCCACTAAATCATAGCATCTCTACCTCTATTTATGTGCTTCATATATCCCTTTTCCAATTATGTTAATAATAATGTTGGTACTCCAATATTATTACTGGTCATAAATAACCAACCTTGTCATAGAAAGTCAATGAAGGAACATTTATACTATCACACCTCCATTGTCTCTAATTACATAAGTGTCTTTCCCTTTGAATGATATTCTTTCTTTTCTTTTGTTGGACAGAGGCAGTGAAGAATGCTACTGGTCCATTATTAGTTGAGGTCTCGAAAACCCCTGGTGCACATCTAGGTGTGGGGCTAAGCTCTATTCCAAGAAATGGAAAGACAGTAATAATCATAGACAACCTGAAGCCTGCAAGTATAGCAGACAGGTAAGTCACTTTCAAGATAACCCTCGGTGTCCATTGTGGTGTGGGTTTAAGTTAATAGTTCTTAACCAGGGGAGCGTTTCATCAAGCATTTTGTCAGTGATTTTGACTGACAAATTTGCTCTCAGCCAATCAGATGCAAGGATTTCAGTAGCTTATAACAGTTGTCGGTAAAAATCACTGACAAAATGCTTGATGAAACGCTCCCCTGGATGAGAAGGTTCAGAGCAATATACCCAAGGGATGCTTCTGTACCAACACTGGAAACAAACGAGTACAGAGGATTGTTGTGCACAGCAGGTGTTTGAAATTTACAATTGTAAGTTACATCAGGAAGAAAACAGCACTCAACTATTTCAGTTTAATTAAGTTTAGACGATATCTGCAATATAGAAATGCAAAGCAGTTGCTTTATGTGAAATTAACATGAAATTGACTTCCAGGGTATTTCCTGTAATTGAATTGAAATATTTGAAATCTACCAGTTTATTTTCAAAAGCAGAATGAGCTCTGTCTAGAAATCAGTGCTCAGAGAATGTTGTAAAAGCAAGGTTAGGTAAAGGTCAGTGACATTGATTGTTGGTGTGTTTGTAGTTTTGTGCTTTGGCCTTCCATTAGGATCCCCATACATTGTACCTAATTAATTATTATGATCTGATTATATTTTAAACACTGTAATCTGATATTTTTATTTTAAAATTTGAATATTTATCCAGGGTATTAGGGGGTAATATATTGTTTATTTAACCGTCGTTTATGTTCCCTATCGTGTGACATGCCAGGGTATGTACGCTAGTCTGACTGATGAGTTCATACCCATCCAATATAGAGGGCAGCAAACTAATTTGCTACTCCTACAGGAATATACCCTTATTTGTTCATGATGCTGTAAAACCAGAAGCTTTTGAGCAAAAGGAACTTACTGATTCCAAGTATTTCTCCTTTCATTTTGCCTTTTGTAATACTTATTATTTATATATTTATTTATTTTATTTTATTTATGTATTTTATTTATCAGGTGTGGAGCCCTTCACATTGGTGATGAGATACTGACCATAGATGGATTGTCAACTACTCACATGGGTGTGGCAGAAGCCATGAAGCTGTTAGCGTCTGGCACAGAACAGGTCAAACTAGAGATACTACCCGTCAGTCAGATGACCCCTAGACTCACCTACCATAGAGATATGCAGAAAATGGGAGGTAGGTCACAGGAAGTGCAGTTGTTACAGATAGTGGTGTAGTATAAATGATGCTGATAATGAAGATGATGGTGACGATGGTGATGATGATAATGATGTTAAGGATGATCAGTGATAATCATCAATATGAAGAGTGATATTAAATTAACTGAAGTTGCATACTTAACACAAATATAAGGCTCTTTAAGATATTATGTGACAAATACTGTCATCCTAGAAAAAAAACCCTGCCAAACTAATTCTTTTTATTGTCTTCCTAGCAATACTTATGCTGTGACAATATATAACTTCTCAATTAGAAAAAAAAAAGTATCAAAATGATGGTATATGAATGTAACATTTCGTAGGTGCCTTGAAATTCCATGATTTTGTAAATGTTTCAGCATCATGCTCTTATCAAATAAATAAATAATCCTAATCCATTTCTTTTTAATCCTAGGTCAACCATCTCGATCAACGACACCCATGAATACGATGATGCCAGGTTATAGTCATAGCAGCCTGTCTAGGGTGGGGACAATGAACTCACAGAATACCAGGCAACAGAGCAGTACCTTGGCACGTAAACTAAGATCTAAAGGACACAAGACAGGATCAATGTGTAAGTTATTCACATTCCATTGTGGAAGTGAAAGGTTTTTGCAGCAATGAAAAAAAGAAATGATAAAAAAGGGTGCATATTTAGGAAAGTTCATGAAATATTCTGTCAGGGACATCTTAAATAGTTAATTTTCCAGTTGAGATTGATGTTTCAGTAGGATGGAGTGTCTGTAGAGATGAAGAAAATAACATAATCCTTGATCTCTGTGCATTTTATGAACTATTGAATCATCCTTATGTATTAAAGGCACACGCCACCAGGCGGCCGTGGGGAAAGTTGGGATTGCGTAAGCCGCATTCCCTTGTACACAAAGTTTGTGCGTCGAACGCGTCCGTCAGACTGCTGGGATTACATTTCGGACTGCACGAAGCCGACCGAATCTCGCACGAAAGCTCGAGCTCAGGCAGAGCGTGCATGTTGCACGGTGACCAGTCTGTCCGAAGTTTGCGCCCCGCGGGGTAACGGCATGATCATGTAACGATCACGGTACCCCCTTGAAGCATAAAAACGTCCACAATCTGTGGTTGAGTATCCCTTTAAGTAATGATAATAATTTGATTTGTAAAGCACCTTTTCCTGAAGATAAAGTGACTGAGTATAATTTTTATTATCCCACCTTCAAAGAATTTCTTTCTACAAAGTATGCTGTGTAAACAGAGGCAAAGGAAGTTGGTGCCACTAACAGGATTCAAATTCAGACCAACTAATCATAATGCAATCCATAATTTGATAATTGGAAAATGGCGTTGAAGAGAGGCATAATAAAGTTTTTCGTCTTGCACTCATCAGAGTATACCGCAAGAATGAACAGAAAGACGAAATCAAACAATATAACCGGAAACTGAAGGAACAAGGTGCCCCCAAAATAATAGGTTTTGATTAGCTGCTCAAAAATTATGGGAAATTAGGCTTATTGCCAGCCAGTTTGGTAATAAATTAGTTCACATCGGCACTTGAATTCATAATAGCATTGCTAATCTCTATAATAGGGAATACATTTTTTCGGACAGACAAGATCATTCTATTTGTGGTAAATACCACTCCAGGCTCAGAGGTATGGAAAGTGCTACATACGACTTGCTTGACCCGTTTCTCAAACTTTTTAGAAGTTATCCACGAGACCACCACATCTCTATATCTCCTTATTGAGTTTTTGCCTTTAAAAAAAAATGAAAACCCATTTTGCTTTCCCATTTCAGATGTCATAGCTCTCTACTGTATATATGGTACAAATTTTAGCATTACATCTTCATCTTCAAATTGATCCCAATATTTTTGTTTCCTTACAGTATCTCTTGCATCCACTATCAATGGCTTATCATCACCTCAAGTATGTCATACAGACACAGTAGATGTAACGCTATACTCTAGGACAGGTGACTATGGTATACAACTACAGAGTGGTGTCTTTGCTACGGAAATCCTAGGCTCTCCTGCTGTCATTGGATTCGTAGAACCAGGAGGAAAGGCTGAAAAGTAAGTCCTCCATGCCCCTGAATTGTCTTCACCTGAAAAGATGAAATATTTGATCATTTAATTATCAGTTGATCTGGAAATGTAGGAATTCATTCACATATAGGGCTGAGTCATATCGGTCATTTTGTAAACCAGGGATCGACGGCTTTGCTCCGGTCGAACACCGGTGCACCGATAAATTGATGGACCAAGAATATTTTACATAAGGTTTAGCATGTCCATTTGACTTGCTATTTTTAAGAGCGCTAGGTTGGTTACAAAGTCTTGCATTTAATTTGAACATAAACTTGGCCACATAAAAGTTGGTTAGACACTTCAAACAATTGGCTTAAATTTCACTTTAATTGTAGCTCAAAGCTGAAAACTCATGCCACAATTCAATCTCCAGTAAAAGACATTTGTATTCTTTTATGTCATTTGATTTTTTTGTTGGATTCCTGTTTAAAAGAGTTTGGGTTTGGTGTCAAAATATTGAATTTCTCTGAATATCCTTCCTTCTCAAACACGATATTGTCTTGTGACTCGTGATCGCGATAGGAGATTGTATGATCGTTATCGCGACCGTGAGTCATGTAACTACACATATTTGAGAAGGAAGCTGAATAATCATAGAAATTCAATAATTTGAACTGAATTATTGAAACAGGAATCCAATAAAAAATCATATATGAAAGAATATAAATATCTTTCACTGGAAAATAAATTGAAGCATGAGATTCTAGCTTTGAACTAGAATAAAAGTGAAATTCAAGCCAAGTTTTGAAATGTCTAACCAACTTTTACGTAGTAGAATTTATGTACCTATTAAGTGCTAGCACCTTTGTTGAATGGAATAAGGTGCTAATTGCGATCTGAAATCCTGTTTTCTCAGGCTTCACTTTCTTGCGGCGCAAATTACAATTAAGTGGTGATATTTTCGCCAGCTGTTTAATTCACGTACCAACATCAACTCGCGAAATAAATAAATAACCCTCATCTTCGCTACTTCTTTGCTTTGTATTATATCATTTACATAAATTTCACTGATTTTCACCGGTTTCACCAAAACAGCACCAGGGACTGGTTTACAAACCGATATGACTCGGCCTTACTCATATATATCTGCATTGTATCACTTAAAAGTGCTTTTGCCAGTAATGCTGAGGCTACAGGTTATATGATATATCTTTGATTACTGCAACTAAATGTAATGTGAATCATTCTTAATTTCAACTGAAGTATAAAAAGTTATGATAATTCTTTCTTTACAAGATAAGATATTCCTTTTTAACTACAGTCTTCATATCAATGCTATAACAAATATGTTCTGTAATTTGACACTGAATAATATGATCTTAGTATCATCCTGAATGATAGACTGTTGGTATTATATGATCTTAATTTGACAGGAGTGGTGTAATGCAGCCAGGTGATCGATTGATAGCTATCAATGGTAACTACACTGAAGATATGACAGCAGATGAAGCCAATCATATCCTAAGAGAGAGTGCACCACAGGTCACATTAGAAATAGAGTTTGATATTGCAGGTGAGATAATGATCATTTCAGTTATGGATTTTAATTCTAATGGGAGGTAGAATAATTTGTTATGCCTAATAGTTAAGCCATTACATTGCAATTCATCGATTGTTACAGATGAAAATTTGATCACATTTCATGTCTGCATTTGAAAATACTTTGTCACTATAGTTTCTTTATAGTGAATAAAAGTATTCTTACATCGAAGGGTGTATATATATCTTTTTAACTTTAATCTATAACACTATGACTGTAAACTTTAATCTTTGATGTTTTCTTCACATTTCAGAGTCGGTAGTGCCAAGCAGCGGTGTCTTTAATGTCAAGTTACCTGTCAGTGAAATGGGCCTTGGTATAACACTTACAAGTAAGTTATACATTTCCTCAACTGTTTTCTTGTCAGTGCTGTAATTGTAGTTTGTACCTCTGAATTTTTTTCATTGATATAAAGAATTTTAAAAATAAATGTGCAACTGCGATGTTAATGTTGATTTGTAAAAAATGAATACCTACATCTATTAGAAGCACTCTACCATGGATAGTTTTACATATAAAATTTGCCAGTAATTTTGATTTCTTTAACACTGACCCAAAGTTGGTAACAGATCACTATCTACATGTATATCAGTATATATAATTTGTCAAACTGACAACCATTTTTATCTTGTGTACCTTAAAGGGGAATTTTGTGTATGACAAACAGAGTTGACCATAAATATGTCACAATCGACTGACCAAATTGCCAATTTAAAATTCATGGATTTAGTGATCTCATTTTTCAAACATGCATAACTTTCTTATTCCTTGCATGATTTCTGTCAAACTTTCACCATCCCATTTTTCACATTTTTCTGCTTTCACACAAATCATCTTATTAATTACCAAGGTTGGATAGCCCTTTAATTTGATTAGTAATTTGGAAGGTAAGTAAAACTGATGAAGTTATATTTCAGAGTTATGTCTGTTTGAATGAACAAACATTAACTGTTTGATTTTCATCTATATATCCAGGTCTCAAACACAGAAAGCTAGGTGATGGGCTCCTTATCTCAACTGTGAAGAAAGGAAGTGTAGCAAACAGGTAATTATATAAGAGATATTTTCTTTTTCCGTCTGATTATTTTTTTTAATAAATGGCAACCAGAGTAAAATAGAAGAATGAGAGTAAATATGTTGATAAGAAAATGTCATTCAGGTTAAATTTGGTTGACAATTTAAATTAATATTTTTTTCTGAAAAACAATCTCATCTCCCTTACATGTAAACATCATCTCACATGTACTGTACAATCCATTTCAACTACATTGTGTTTCTTTCATGATATTCTAGGAGTGGGACATTAGAACCAGGAGATCAAGTTCTTGCCATAGATGACATCCATCTAGACAGTATTACAGTAGAGGAAGCCATGCATCTATTGGCTCAGGCAGATGAAATTGTCAAACTCAAGGTCAAGAAAAATGAGGCTTACTCAGGTAAGGAGACATCAAAGGTTTCTTCTAAAAGATCACATGGATTTCAATTGAAGCATGATGAGAGTGTGCATTGTCAAATGAAGAGAAAGTGACATTTTAGGGGTCACTTCGTCAAAGCTCAAAAGATCAGTTTACCTAAAAGCTTGTCAGTGAAGCCCATTATCACACTACCTATAAAACCATTTCAGTTTGTTGAGGTTTTTTATGCCTGCCGGAGGCATTATGTTTTCAGGTTGTCTGTCCATGCGTCCGTCCGTGCGTCCATCCGTGCGTCCGTCCGTCCGTCCCACTTCTCGTTACCGCGATATCTGAAGAATCATTTGAGATAAGAACCTCAAACTTGGTACTAGTATGTATCCCCATACGAAGATGAACTGATTAGATTTTGGGGTAAGTAGGTCAAAGGTCAGAGGTCACAGAGGTCAATTTACATGAAATTACATGGAAATTCTTGGTTTTTAGCACCGTTACCGCGATATCTGAAGAACTATTTGAGGTAAGAACTTCAAACTTGGTACCAGTATGTATCCCCATAGAAAGAGGAACTGATTAGATTTTGGGGTAAGTAGGTCAGAGGTCACAGAGGTCAGTTTACATGAAATTACATGGAATTACTGATTTTTAGCACTGTTACCGTGATATCTCAAGAACTATCTGAGGTGAGAACTTCAAACTTGGTACCAGTATGCATCCCCATAGAAAGATGAACTGATTAGATTTTGGGGTAAGTAGGTCAAAGGTCAAAGGTCACAGAGGTCAATTTACATGTAATTACATGAAATTACTGGGTTTTAGCCTCGTTATCAAATATTTCTCAACTGAATTTAGGCGGAGGCATATAGGAGACGCAGTCGCATTCATCTTGTTTTAAACATAGGACGAATTAGAACTAGAGATGTTTGATTTCACTATATGAGATGTTTAATATATATATGTTGGTACAAAAATTGCCATATAAACAGAACCTGTTTCCCTTTTTCTTTTGGTTAAAACATGGCTTCGTTATACATTATCATCACAAGATGGATATTTATTAATGCTTTATGGGGTCATAGGTATTATATTGAGAGGGGGAGTTAGTCTTTAAAGTGTTATCACTTTTGTTAAAGTTAGGATTAAATAAACATATGTACCAGATTGAGGAGAGTTCATGAAAATCACTGTTTATTTCTCTTTATGTACGTAGATGAGCCTGATGTAAGTGGTGCAATATCTTACTCAGTGGAACTTGTCAGACATGGTGGGCCACTGGGTATCACTATCTCAGGGACAGAGGAACCCTTTGATCCTGTCATTATCTCTGGTCTCACAGAGAATGGTCTAGCTGAAAGGTAAGTCTTAAAGAATCATATAGAGTTTGTTAGACATGGTGGGCCACTGGGTATCACTAGCTCAGGGACAGAGGAACCCTTTGATCCTGTCATTATATCTGGTCTCACAAAGAATGGTCTAGCTGAAAGGTAAGTCTTAAAGAATCATATAGAGTTTGTTAGACATGGTGGGCCACTGGGTATCACTATCTCAGGTACAGAGGAACCCTTTGATCCTGTCATTATCTCAGGTCTCACAGAGAATGGTCTAGCTGAAAGGTAAGTCTTAAAGAATCATATAGAGTTTGTTAGACATGGTGGGCCACTGGGTATCACTATCTCAGGTACAGAGGAACCCTTTGATCCTGTCATTATCTCAGGTCTCACAGAGAATGGTCTAGCTGAAAGGTAAGTCTTAAAGAATCATATAGAGTTTGTTAGACATGGTGGGCCACTGGGTATCACTATCTCAGGTACAGAGGAACCCTTTGATCCTGTCATTATCTCAGGTCTCACAGAGAATGGTCTAGCTGAAAGGTAAGTCTTAAAGAATCATATAGAGTTTGTTAGACATGGTGGGCCACTGGGTATCACTAGCTCAGGGACAGAGGAACCCTTTGATCCTGTCATTATATCTGGTCTCACAAAGAATGGTCTAGCTGAAAGGTAAGTCTTAAAGAATCATATAGAGTTTGTTAGACATGGTGGGCCACTGGGTATCACTATCTCAGGTACAGAGGAACCCTTTGATCCTGTCATTATCTCAGGTCTCACAGAGAATGGTCTAGCTGAAAGGTAAGTCTTAAAGAATCATATAGAGTTTGTTAGACATGGTGGGCCACTGGGTATCACTATCTCAGGTACAGAGGAACCCTTTGATCCTGTCATTATCTCAGGTCTCACAGAGAATGGTCTAGCTGAAAGGTAAGTCTTAAAGAATCATATAGAGTTTGTTAGACATGGTGGGCCACTGGGTATCACTATCTCAGGTACAGAGGAACCCTTTGATCCTGTCATTATCTCTGGTCTCACAGAGAATGGTCTAGCTGAAAGGTAAGTCTTAAAGAATCATATAGAGTTTGTTAGACATGGTGGGCCACTGGGTATCACTATCTCAGGTACAGAGGAACCCTTTGATCCTGTCATTATCTCAGGTCTCACAGAGAATGGTCTAGCTGAAAGGTAAGTCTTAAAGAATCATATAGAGTTTGTTAGACATGGTAGGCCACTGGGTATCACTAGCTCAGGGACAGAGGAACCCTTTGATCCTGTCATTATATCTGGTCTCACAAAGAATGGTCTAGCTGAAAGGTAAGTCTTAAAGAATCATATAGAGTTTGTTAGACATGGTGGGCCACTGGGTATCACTATCTCAGGTACAGAGGAACCCTTTGATCCTGTCATTATCTCAGGTCTCACAGAGAATGGTCTAGCTGAAAGGTAAGTCTTAAAGAATCATATAGAGTTTGTTAGACATGGTGGGCCACTGGGTATCACTATCTCAGGTACAGAGGAACCCTTTGATCCTGTCATTATCTCAGGTCTCACAGAGAATGGTCTAGCTGAAAGGTAAGTCTTAAAGAATCATATAGAGTTTGTTAGACATGGTGGGCCACTGGGTATCACTATCTCAGGTACAGAGGAACCCTTTGATCCTGTCATTATCTCTGGTCTCACAGAGAATGGTCTAGCTGAAAGGTAAGTCTTAAAGAATCATATAGAGTTTGTTAGACATGGTGGGCCACTGGGTATCACTATCTCAGGGACAGAGGAACCCTTTGATCCTGTCATTATCTCAGGTCTCACAGAGAATGGTCTAGCTGAAAGGTAAGTCTTAGCTGAAAGGTAAGTCTTAAAGAATCATATAGAGCTTGATAGACATGGTGGGCCACTGGGTATCACTATCTCAGGGACAGAAGAACCCTTTGATTCTGTCATTATCTCTGGTCTCACAGAGAATGGTCTAGCTGAAAGGTAAGTCTTAAAGAATCATATAGAGTTTGTTAGACATGGTGGGCCACTGGGTATCACTATCTCAGGGACAGAGGAACCCTTTGATCCTGTCATTATCTCAGGTCTCACAGAGAATGGTCTAGCTGAAAGGTAAGTCTTAGCTGAAAGGTAAGTCTTAAAGAATCATATAGAGCTTGATAGACATGGTGGGCCACTGGGTATCACTATCTCAGGGACAGAAGAACCCTTTGATTCTGTCATTATCTCTGGTCTCACAGAGAATGGTCTAGCTGAAAGGTAAGTCTTAAAGAATCATATAGAGCTTGATAGACATGGTGGGCCACTGGGTATCACTAGCTCAGGGACAGAGGAACCCTTTGATCCTGTCATTATCTCTGGTCTCACAGAGAATGGTCTAGCAGAAAGGTAAGTCTTGAAGAATCATCTAGAGCATGTTAGACAAGGTGGGCCACTGGGCGTCAGTATCACAGGGACAGAGGAACCCTTTTATCCTATCATCTCCAAACTCAATGAGAATAGTCTAGCTGACAGGCAAGTCATAAGAAACATTTTGACCTTAGGAGGTTACCTATATGAAAGGGGTCTATTTTGTCAGAATGAGACTTAACTTCATGGTTACCATTATGGATTTGAAGAACATGAAGAATCCTTATTGAAATAATTTAATGAGACCACAAAATCTCAGAATACTTCTTCAATGAGAAGTTCCGAAGTTGTAATTGATAGAGTTGCTCATGTTAAATCTGATATTGTTTATTTTTAATTGTCACACTTCAAGTTGATGACAGTTTTATCAAGTGCATTCAGTATATTGAACATGAAAAAAAATGAAATACTAATGTGTTTTCATTATTATTCAGGACTGGTGCTATCCACTTGGGCGACCGTCTGCTAGCCATCAATGGTGTCTCTCTGAAGGGCAAGACGCTCTCTGAAGCTATCCGTCTCCTGCAGTCAGCTGGAGATACAGTCGTCCTCAAGATCAGCAAGAAGGAGAGACGAAGCCATGACCAGGTAAGATTATCTTATGATTGTAAAGTTTGGATTTGTGTGATATACTTCACCGAGAAATAGTTTATGCTGGAAGTATGAGCCATCCTAGTCATTAGATTATTTCTTCATAATATTTCATTATTAGTATACTCATTAGGCTTTATTTTGCATAATAAAATTAAGGTTGTTAAATCATTGTCTCACTTATAAAGACAAAACTTCCACAGAGAGAGAGAGAAAAAAAAAGAAAGAGAGAAGAAAGGATATGTTCTTTTTTTTCAGTTATATGCATACCGTTGATTGTTTCAATTTGGAGATATTTGTCTGATGGATTTCTTGTTGGAGAATGCATGACACTGTTTTTTGTATCTTGGGATGAATATATTTTTACTATTTTTGTTTGTGAAATAAGGATTGTTATTTATCATGTACACCAACTCGAGACTTCCCACACTAAATGCTTAAATTTACTCACTTATGCCATCACAAGTGATTTTCGTAATGATTGCTTATCCAGTAATATATCGCCATTGTGTTTTTTTCTTCAGGGAAACAAACCACCATCAAGGAGTCAGAGCCCAAGTAGGTTCAATAGAGTAGCCACCCACTATGACACTGACCACATCGCTACCCCAGTCATGATCCAGACCAATGGAGACTCGTGGGAAGGCTCTGGTATGGATACTGGTTACCATAGTAACCACACCCATCATTCTCGTTCTCACTCGCCAAAGACTAGCCGCTCCCGACGTAGCAGTATGTCTCCTTCAAGACGAAGCAATCGCCCTAGGAGGGTGCATAACTCTTCCCACTCTACATCACCCAATGATGCAAGTGAAGATGAGCTTGATGAGAGGCGAAGAGCTTTCGTCAACGGTGGTAACGGATCGTATCCAGTTGATCTCCTCAGCTCAGATCAAGACGATAGTTACGCCCATTCTCAGCATAGCTACCACCCACATGAAGCACAAATTGCCAAACACAGAGAATTCCTGCGTCAATTGGAAGCTAGTTTCCTCAACACCGACCAGTTCACATCGAGCGAGATGCGACGCACTGGCAGCTTCGGTCATGGGTACTACCCCAACCAGCCAAGCAACACCACAGTTCGCAAACCAAGCACCAGCTCTCTTCAGATGTACAGTGATTCCTCCCATAGTTACACACTTCCACCACATGCCCCTACTGGTGGGGGAGGCTACAACCAGTTTGAAAGCTTTAGCTCCAAGAGTGAAAGTGTGAACACTACCCACCAGCATGTCTTGAACCAGAATGATGCCTCTCGTCTTGGGGATGACTCGACAGTATCGGATGCCCCCAATCCTGCTCCTGTAGAGCTACACAAGGTTACTATGATGAAGGACAGTGATGTAGAGGACTTTGGCTTTAGTGTATCAGATGGTATATCAGACAAGGGAGTGTTTGTAAATACTGTGAGACCTGGTGGACCAGCTTCACGCAGTGGCAATGTCAAACCATTTGATAGAATACTACAGGTGAGTTTGTCATTTTACATTCTATTTGCTTCATAGAAACATGAAGTTTTTTGTTTTTTTAATTTAACTTGTTTTTTCATTTGTTTACACAGGAATTCTCTGACTTTATTGATGACATTGATGATGATAATGATGATGGATGGCAATGATGATGACTTGATGATGGTAATGGTTATGATAATTTTGATGATAATGGTGTTGGCTTTAATGATGATAATGATACGGTGTTTACCTTGTTTTCCCTTCAAGTTTACAGGAAATAATTAATCAGAGAGATAGAGGTGATTCATACTTTTTATATTTTTAGAGCTGAGTATGTTATTCAGTGTAGTCATAAACATAAAAAAACTAAAAATAATGGTTATCAATCACAAGGGCAAAATATAAACAAGTGGTTATTATTAATTGAAGTACATTACAAAACATCTAGGTTAGGTTCTGCATCCAAGATTTGAACCAGGAAGTTATGCCTCGACCACTTGAATATCTATGTTAAAGCGGCTGTGAGAATGGTATTAATTGTCTGCGATTGAAATGATGTACAGCATATTTTGTTCTCCTTCTGGAGAATGTTTTCAAACCCATTCAATTAATTTGATAAAGCACATGATATGATGAAATGCAGCCAGTGTTCGAACATGACAGAAGTGCACTTTGCCTTTACAGCGTTGAATGCAGATTAATATACTCTGTTGACATTTCTGCCAATTTCACACATAGATTATAGTAGTTATAAATGACCTTCTTTTGTTGTAAACAAATTATGCATGGTCAGTTCATCAGCACTTCATCTATCACTCCCATAGTAACTGTTGTCAATAGCAACAGCATCCCTGGAAAGGAATAACAAGGGATTGTTCTGCTTACTTCCACATTGCGAAGAACCTCATTTGTTGAAGAAAGATGCCACGATTACTTCTCCTTCAATGGATGTCAAGTACGTCAAAGAAGCTATAACTCGATTAGAGTGTTGATAGGGGAAAACATGCTTGGTCCAGGATTAAGAATTGGATTTTGATAATGGGAGAGCAGTGAATGGTTGATGTTCATATCTGAAATATTATGGTCTCATAAAATAATATTAGTAATCAAAGATGGAGTAATAAAGCTGTTTTTCCTGAGAATACACAACACTGAATAGTGTGATTATCCAGGCTTTAAAAAAGCTACCATGATGAGGGGTGCTCAGCATTTAGAGAATTTCTTTATACCAGGTTTATGTACCAATCACAAAAGGTATCTATCATTGTATTCGTAAACTAATGTACCAGGTACATGTACTATGAATAGAAGTAATGAATGTGGTCTGATTTTTTATTCATACTGAAGAAAGGTAAAAATGCAATGGACGTAGGAGACTTTCAATCCTAATTTACAGTGTGTGCCTACTGCGTGTCTGAATGAAACCTGTCATAGTCTATAGTGGTGTGTTGATTGTAGTTGCACCATAATAAGATCATGTATATGGGTTGATAGATGTCAGGAAGTTTTCATAGGATGAATCCTGTCACAACACATTGACATTCATGAACCAATGATCGTTAGGCACAGAGAATGGTGGAATACTACTCTGAGTAGTCTGAAATCTCACACAATGAATGTGTTAATACTGCAATGCTCATCTTGCGAGCTTTTCTGTTTAAATATCAGTTTACCAGTAATATAACCAGTTCGTAATTACAATTTGTGCATGTGCAGATAAGGTAATTCGTACCAAGTACTTTTGACCTTTATATGCTGTCATTTTGTATGCACTACGATGCGCACACCAGTATGATTTTACTTTGTAAACAAGTAGGACGTCCACCAAAACAGATTCGCGTGTTCTTACAAATTGTGGTCATTTCAGGGTGATTTGTATCATGTACTAATTATAAACTGGCTTATTAGATAGAAACATATCGCGATATCAGGCATGATAGAATAAGATAGAAGAAGTTAGAAAGAAGGGTAGAGAAATAGATTAAGGTAGAGTGAGACCAAGAAAGATACACAAACAGAGAGAGAGAGAGAGGAGAGCAATATTATCATAATGGCATAGTTAAATGATCATATATCTACTCCATGCTATGGAAACAGTCTATAAACAACCTTCCTTCCCCCATTCCTTATATCTTTAGGGAAATATGGAAAGGAGAATTTTTATGCCTCCGCCCACCGAAGGTGGGTGCCGGAGGCATTATGTTTTCGGGTTGTCCGTGCGTGCGTGCGTCCGTCCGTCCGTCCTTGCGTGCGTGCGTGCGTGCGTCCGTCCGTCCCACTTCTCGTTACCGCGATATCTGAAGAATCATTTGAAGTAGGAACCTCAAACTTGGTACTAGTATGTATCCCCATACAAAGATGAACTGATTAGATTTTTGGGGTAAGTAGGTCAAAGGTCAGAGGTCACAGAGGTCAATTTACATGAAATTACATAAAAATTCTTGGTTTTTAGCACCGTTACCACGATATCTCAAGAACTGTTTGAGATAAGAACTTCAAACTTGGTACTAGTATGTTTCCCTATATGAAGATGAACTGATTAGATTTTGGGGTAAGTAGGTCAAAGGTCAGAGGTCACAGGTCAATTTACATGAAATTACATGAAATTCTTGGTTTTTAGCACCGTTACTGCGATATCTCGAACTATCTGAGGTGAGAACTTCAAACTTGGTACCAGTATGTATCCCCATAGAAAGAGGAACTGATTAGATTTTGGGGTAAGTAGGTCAAAGGTCAGAGGTCACAGAAGTCAATTTACATAAAATTACATGAAATTACTGGTTTTTAGCCTCGTTATCAAATATTTCTAGAAGAGTTTGAGCCATCAACTGAATTTAGGCGGAGGCATATAGGAGACGCAGTCGCATTCATCTTGTTAAGAATATGATTGATCATAAGAATTTTAAAGGCAACCATGCGGCCTGTTGGAAGGAAACTAAAATATGTACCTGTCATGTATTAGGGATTAAGGAGTTATTACCTTCATGGTTTTATCCTTAGTTGTTCTTGATGTTAATAACCCTATGTAATTATATTAATGGGAAGCTTGAATTCTAGGAGGGGTAAAATATAATTTGTGAGCTTTCTCATTCTTTTTATGTTAGTTTGGAAGAGTATCATACTAGATGTGTCGTCCTGAAAAAAAATTGCTCTTCAAATGCTCTCATAATTAAAATATGACAAGAAACGGCTGAAATGTCCGGGCCAAAAATTTGTGTGTAGTCCCATATACACATTTCTATGTGCAGTGCATGTGACTCTCGGCAAGATTGAGTCAATTTTGGTGATTTGAAAATCTTACAGCATACACCAGTTCTTATGTGCTATATAATCAACTTTCCCAATTGCTTTGAGTTTCTTTCACAATTCAATCTCATGACCAGAACTCAACTTTATCTTTAATGCTGGCAATTCATTTTTTGTTAATATGTTCATAATTTGGTAAATGCATTGTTTTCTCATATGACAAAATGGTTTCCAAAACCGCATATAAGTTCTTCATAAATTTGCATTAATTCTTCATAAGAGTGAGAACCTGTAGGAAGGAAAGACATAAGAGAATAAATAAGATCATAAGGTGTATGCTAATAGACATGTGTAGAATTGTCGAGGAGAGAGAGAACCTGGGGAAAGAGTGTTGACCGTAAGCAAATATGCACAGAGTGAGAGAGTATATGTGAGAGAGAGAGTGGGAGAGAGAGGAGAGAGATGGTAAGAGAGAGAGAGATAGTAAGAGAGAGAGAGAGAGAAAGAGAGTGGACTGACAAGATGGATGGGAGGTGAATGAATTCTGTGAGTAAATTGCTCCAAGCCTTGCACGCTCTTGCTCTGTTCTTGATTGAAAGCATCAACAGAGCTTGTGGGTGAGGAAGTCCCTGAATCTAAGAATGGGTTTTCCCCATGGCATGTATTATGTGTGCATGTGGGATGAGATGAGTCGCGTACAGGGTGTCCTAGTAAAATACATTGAAATCTTTTTCTTTTCATTATATAATGTATCCTTCCAACTTGCATTGATTGATATTAGGAATATAAGATACTTTTTTTTATATACAAAGGGATAGAATGTTCTGTATACACCCTATTACAAAATTAACATTATACTATTAATACATGGTTGGGAGTGCGTTGGTGCGATCTGGCAACACAAAGGTTTTTATCGTAGTGTACTATATGCACGAGGCGCAAGCCGAGTGTGTTGGACACCACCATAAAAACCTGTGTGTTGCCGGATCGCACTAACGCACGAACTCACAACCATGTATTAATAGTTTTATAAAACGGGTCGGCAATATTATTATGAAGTCTATAAATATGGTTACGAACCCCATAGAAATGCCAAGAGTCGCACAGTCATGGAGGCTGCCATTTGCTTTCCTGGATGATGACATATAAGCGCAGCCAACAAAAGTCATGCGCGTTTCAGTACGCGCATATAATCCCTGAGCTAAAATGACAATTAAACTACGCGATTTCATTGCGTTTTAAGTTTGCATGCACCAGAGGTACGCTTACGCGCAGCTCAGCCGTGCGTTGGTACCTTTTTGCCGTGCGTTAGTACTTTTTTTTTGCACGGTCACGTGGTGTTATTTGACCAATCAGGATGGCTACATTCTTGAACCCGTTTTATAATGTAGTATAACAACATGTTGGTCATCATTTGAGTATTAAGTGATGTGGATAAACCCTGACAGGTCGCATTACATGCATAGCCATCTCAGTAAATTAGTGGTATGTTTGCTTTTAAAAAGTCCCTTAAAGAAATCTTGATAATAGTGGTTAAAAGAGCTACATGTACATGTATGGAATGCTATATATTCATCATGGGCTTTGAAATGATTTTTAATCTTTTGCTGATCTTTTTCCCTCTCCTAATTTTGTTTTGTTCGTGTCGTGATATGTCAAAGCAGTCATTTTCATGATTCACACCAAAATCTTACTTATCTACTTAAGATGTAAAATATCTATACATACATGTATATTATAAAAAATTGTACTTGTACATGTAGCCGGATTCGTTCATTATGCATTGAGATAAATGCTTTAGTCTGAAGCATCACACCTAGACGTAATCAGATGATATGAGATGAGATGAGATGAAATGGGTGGATAGAGATAGTGCAATCATGACACACACTCACACTCCTGCTCACACCAATCAATAGGAACTGTCAACATTGAAAGTGACTGGAAATTGGACAGTATGAATGGAGAGGTATCCCTGGAGGCTGTAATTGGGCTTGAAATTGCTCAACACCTTGGAGTTTAGTACAGGATGTTTCATGAAAATTGAGACATATGTCACAATATATTTCTTTTTAAAAATGATGGAGGTTTGGAAACCAGCCTAAATAGATCCTATTTATTATTTTTCCAAAATATCAGTGATAATTTTGTAATGAATTTGTAATATCATTTGCTGAGAGTCATAAGGGTCTATATAACCTTTCATTTACATAAAGTTAATGCCATTTTGGCTTGTAGCAGATGAGTGTGCCCTTCTTGCACAAAATTTATCTTAGGCTTGTCAGGTATATATATATTCAGAAACAGCTGAGTCTCATGTCTTTTTCTTTTCTCTTTTTTTTTTGCTCTCTCTTTGCTGTAGATCAACCAGACAAGAACCCATGACTTTGATTGTTGTATGGTGGTACCTCTCATAGCAGACTCTGGTAATAAGCTTGAGATAGTTGTTAGTCGTAACCCACTGGCTAAGCATCAGAACGGTGAAGGAGGAGAAGATGGATCATGGTCTGGAGTGGAGAATGGTCAGTTTGTTCAGATGCAACCTGCTGCTGCTGCACAATTTTAATGTGCAAGACATTTTAAAAGGAATCAGGTCCCCTTTTCTCTAAAGGGGGGGGGGGGGGGAGTAATTTGAAAGTGACGTTAAAAATGCATAGGAACCTTATTATATTGGAATTAGCTCACTCTGTTTGAATATTGGAATATAAATCATAAAACATATGAATCATTACATTCATGCTATTCTGAGTAAACATATTATAATGGCTTGCCCATGTGACTTGGCATCTTCTCAAAATTATTGCCTGTCTTTATGTAAAAATGGGAACTTTAATGAAAATTCAAATTACGACTTCCTTTTGTTTAGATTTTACTTTTCTTGTGAAGGGTTTTGATTTAATGTACTTGTTAATTATTTCTATTTTGTAATTTGATATTATAAATAATGTCATTAGACTCGATACACATGGTGCCAATTTTAAAATTATGCAAAATTAACTCAGAGAAGTGTGGAATTTATTATCCAGACAGAGTGTATAAATGTAATGTACCCAGCATCATTTATTTTAATGAATGAATGAAAATGTATTGAAGATTTGCCAAAACTTAATTTTCTTTTATAAAAAATGGGATTGGCTTCATATATCTTGCCACTCTTAGTCTCATTCTCTTGGTATGTTTAGGAAAAGAATAATTTTAGAGTAATCCCTGAGATGAAAATATATTATTGTTGCAGGAGATCATATATTGCAGGAGTTCAGGTTTGTGTGCATTACATATTCAATATCTCAGTTAAGTGTATATATATTTATTATGATTTACTCTTTACAATGTATACTATTCTGTTTAGTCCCTGTCTTTGCATTGCTGTATAAACTTAAACTATATATCGTGAAGGGCAAACTGTAAAAAGAATGATCATTTTCATATTGAATGACATGTTTTGAGTAAATAAGAAAACAACTGTCATCGCTGTATCTGCTAGATATGCAAGTTAGGCTACGGTGGTCAAACACAATTTTCACTTCCTCCAAATATCAAGCTAGACTTGAGTATTTATTTTTGTCTTATATTTCTTACCAAGTAATTTGTTTATTTCATCTGACCAGTGGCTGAATCATATATTCTTTGTTAAAGAATGGTCAGAAACTTTTGATTCTTTGATCCAACAGAAGTATAAATTGATAATATTATATGATGGAAGTGACCAGTGGCCTGTAGCTTAATATTGTGTAAATATAATGGAATGTTTTAAAAACAATCATGGTGCTACTGAAAATGTACAGATCAAACGATTCTTCATGTTACTATTCCAAATATTGCTGTCCTTCATTTATCCTAACATTTCCCTTTCTTCCTTGTATCTACTTCTTCTCCTCTCATCCTTTCTCTTTTCTAAATATAGGAATTTGCCAGCAGTAATTTAGTGAAAATAACTATGGATAAACTAATTTTTAATCGTAAAAAATACTTTTTTTAATCAATGTAATTTTATCTCATTTCAAGCCCTTTAGATCCAAATTATTTTTGTAAGGGTAAGGCATGGATAATGCATTGTCAGATAGGTGGCAACATTTATCATCTATTCAAGTAAATCTAGTCTACCCAAAATCAAATTGAATGCTTTGGGAAATATCCTTGTAATTGAGCTGTGTGAATACATTTATACATGATCAATTTGATATGTTTAAAGAAGGAACAGATACATGTATATGAAACAACTGAAATTTTCTATATCTAATGTATATGAAATGTATTTGGTCAATATATATGTTTTCTTTTGTGTGTTGCCCTTTGTCAGAAATTTTGTGACAAATTCTGAGTTCATGCTTGAAATGTTAAAGAAATTTTTTTTGGGTAGTTTGATGAATTATGTTTTGCTGCATTTAACTGACAAAGGAATAGAAAAGGGAATTTCTTTTCATGCATTCACCTCTCTACATATTTATAGAGATGTAGAAATACATTATTAAAATGTTTTTAAATCAAATTTAACATCTTCCATTATATCCCATTAACAGATTTGAGAAATAAAATAAAAATAGGAGATTGTAAATTGAAGAAATGGAATAAAAAGTCAAAATCTTCTCAAATAAGCATTATCAATAACAGATCAGTTTTTTTGTTCTGCAGCACAATGCTTTATCAATCAAATGTCATATTACTACATACATGTATAAATACAAGATGAAATTGAATTTTTGTTTGGCTACCAAACATTTTACATACAGTCAAGTCATTTAATGATGCAGTTGATCGTATTTTTGTTTTGTTTAATCATAACCAAAGAATCTGTTTTTAAGAAAATTTGCTTGTACATTTGTTGCACTTGTAGCTCATGTTCATTTTGAGAAGTATGTTGAGTTCTCAACAGTATTTTATTGTTACAATATGCAATGAACACTTTTCAAACTCAGAGACTGCTAAATTATTACTTTACAGGATATTACCCTGTCTTTCATTGGGAGGAATTGAAAGGAAGATGTGAAATGAAAATAATACCAGTATGTTAAACTCATTCTATGGGAGAGGGGGTTAAAAAGTTATCAAGGTGGATTTATTCAAAAATCATGTAGGCCAATAATAATGTTGTATCGTGTGTCTGTAGAACCCTCTTCTCTACAAGGAAATGAACAAACTATACATAAGGTTGACAAGTTTAAACATTTGTATAAAAATGTGTGGAAATTATGTTTTATTCTCACGTTTAACACTGCAGGACTGGAACTTATTAGAATTTAAATCGTGGAGTATCACATCAACTCTTTGTACATAAGATAATGACAGATTGATAGGATCTACAGTAAGCATATGTAAAACATTTGTTTCCCCATCTAATTCACATTCCCTTTTGAAGGACCCATGTTGAATGTGATTATAATGTATCATACATCATTTAATTGACTTACTGCATGTATAATGATTGGCATTTGTCCTGTATTAAATGGCATTCATATGCTCATATACTTATGTGATATTTCTATACTTGCATTGTATCGTGATGTATTTTGATATACTTGGTATCTCTCAAGGTTTGAATGAATTGATTTGAGATGTACATTTCAAGCATTTTTTGACTCAATATTCTGCTCGGAAAATCATAGCTGTAAAATGTTTCCCTGATTCATGTGAAATAGCAGAAGCTTGACATGTGGAATTCAAACAATAATAATCTTACTTAACCTGAACCAAGGAAATACCCAACATGAACATTTCCATGTGCATGGCTACTATCTTAAAGCAATACCTTAATGATTACAAACAATTATAAAGATAAAGTTAGATGTAATATTAATATTGAGAGAAGAAATACGCACACTAGATATCATGTTCTAGTTTATTGGTATCTGGCGAGTTTTTATAATGAGGCATTGAAATAATATATATTTTACATAAAATGAAGATGGGTAACATTTTGAGATTCACAATTTTGTAGAAGCTTTTGTATGCGCTGAAGCTTGGTGATAAAGAAATGAGAAAAATTGTGTATTCTCTTGCAACAACTCTTCAATTACTGTTAAAGTGAATTGAAGCGTTTCAAATACAGAAAGGCATTTTTGATGATATGATTGTATTTTCATATTTATGAACTTGTTTCTTTGCTCTGCACACAATGTTCAATGTTTTCTTTTGTATCTTTTCATCTGTATCATGTAAATGAAACATTTTTGTATGAATTTATAATCAGGTATGCACTCTGTTACTTTTGTATGCATTATTTCATATTGGTGCTGAAATGTAAAAGTCATGTTTATAGAACTTATGTTTTGGGTTATTTTTGTAAATATTATATTATTTGATGGTTTAGTCAAAAAATGAATGAAAAAGTAAATAAAGAGAATATAGAAATTCATATAAATCATTATTTTTTTGGCTTTGTAATATTTAATTTTAATTTCATGTTGATATATTTTATTTTGAAAAAAATGTTCCTAGGCTAGAGGCAAGAAGGAACACTGAGTTTTAACAAAAAAGAGAGATAATCAAAATATGAGAGAGAGGTAAGAAAGACAGATTGAGTATTTAATATGTATATCTAAAGGTAGAAGAATCAAGAGAGAAGGGGGAGATGTTAATATGAGAAATGAGAGAAGCGGAGAGGCAGAGACTTAATTTTCTCTATGAAATAGACTTATTTCCATGTGTGTATTATGGAGCCAAATTTGGCTCACACATGAATTAGATTCCATGTACAAGCAACTAATTATAAAGATAAATCCAAATTCACACATCAAAGCAAACCTAATGTATTGAATGAGATGTGTATTAATCAATGGATGAGAGGTCTTCAGTACTGCATGAGCTCTACTCTTCCCAATAAATCTTATTTTCTGTCTCCCATCTATTGTAAAAACCACAGCTTTTGCAAATGTCATGAGGTTCAGATTTGAGAATGTTTAATGCCACTAAATAGTAGAATCACAACACTAAATTTGTGCAACTCTTGAAAGTTTTATGCTATGAAAATATCCATCGTTTACAGATAGTAAGAATTTATGGTTTTACAGTACTCTTTTGATACATCTTCCAGTCTCTCTCCTACGTTTAGTCTCATTTTCTCTTGGTCTATTTTGCATTATCTTAGTTAGGAATGGTTCCTGTCATGTGAAGAAGTATTAGAAGTGATCATGATATTGTATTTACAGTTTATTATACTTATCATCTTCTCCACTCCTTTCCCCTTTTGTTTCTGTTCTCAAAGCAATTTATTGACAGAGATCCCTTATCATTCCAACTTCAAAACACCAACTTCAAGAATCCTTTACAAAGAAATGAGACTAACGCTTGTGTTTTTATTTTTAATACAAAAACTTGTTTTGTTTTATTTTCTAGATCACAAAATTTCACAACAAAATTTTTACAATTACTTATAAAACAATTGTACATAGACAATGATCATCTACTATGAAGAAATGGTAAGTAGCTAATATGCTAGCATAACAATCAACATTTCCATCAAAACACATTATAACATCATCTCACATGATCTGAATTTCCTTTCGTATCATTCAAAATATCAATTATGATCAAAACTATAAATCTCTTGAGACACAGATATAAAAAATGCTAAGAGTTGTTTCCACATTATTCAATATCTACACTGAAAATGAAGCAAACATCTTTGTGAATATACAGTAATTCATTTACAAATCACAAACATCTATACACACTCCACTACATGCTTAAAGTCATAAAAACATTAAATTCATCAAAGTGTGATTTATACAATATACTTGACTCAATCCCACAACATGAACAAAGCTATCATAATTGTATTTTCTTTTACATGAATATGAAAAAGGCAGTGTTCTGAAAGTCTGTAAAATACATTTATATAATGTTCAAAAGGGGTAAAGTATGCAAGGAAGAAGTGGGTGGCATTGTATGTTCTGGAACCTTTCACCTAAGGTTAAAGATTCAACTATAACCACTTTTTTCAAAGCTTTGACTATTCATTCAGACTTAGCAGGATCAAATTTCCGTATTTGTCACTTAACGCGGGCTTTTGAAAAAATAAATATGAATTTAATTCATAAATAACATCAACATGCCATAAATTTCATTATGTTTGATTTTTTAAAAACATTTACAGATTTGCTGAATATTTGACATAACAATTTTTTGACTGCATCCCTTTTTGAATAATTGTCTTCATATTCATGACATACTACGTGTATCAATTTTACACGTCATATTTCTTTTACATTTTCATCTGAAATCTCATCGAAACTTCCTTTCACAAATAAATAGGCCTATGTTACAGTCACAATCAAAAATGAAGTGTAAAATATCATGAAATAATCTTTTAAAACAAGCTTTCATTGATAGTACATAAGGTGCTGAAGAATTCCAATCAGCTACAATCAGAATTACTGACATAAAAATAATGAGTCCTAAATCTATAAATCTAAATATATTTAATCTGTTAACATTTTCGTTGCACTCCTTATGAAATACGGACATAATTTTTGAAGTTAGTGAGAATAATAACATGAATGTATGAAAGGCATGAATTTGATAGTTCAGTCAGAAAGATTATAAATGATGATACTATTCAGTGTTCTTAAACACTTCAGAATATAAATTTAACATGAAACTGACAATAGAAATCATTAAGTATGTCGACACAGATTTTCATGTATAACATCAATGATATAAAAACAAATCTACAAACAACATGTTTTACAACACTTCATTATTTTCTGTAATTCAAAACTATCTGCGAAATTTAACTTACAATACTGATTGGGATTTTTCTCCTACATTTTATACAAACAATAAAATAACTTATACAGTTGAAGCTAAATGTCAAAAGGGCATTACGCACTTTGAAAAATAAGCGCCCTTATGGCTCTAAGCAAGTCATCAGCACAAAATAATAGTCTATATACATGCATTCATAAATAATTGAGTTCTTGAAGGGATATTGCACTGTTCCAATTTCGAATTCAGCTCAGATACCGGTACATGACTACTTTAATACTGTAACAACGCTATTGAGTCTTCATTTCTATTTTCTATTGCTCAGGTTGGTATGGATTGTCATATAGCTCTCTAATCTAAATACTGCAGCAATACTAGTAAGTATTCATGCAAGCTTATTTTGGCCCCTTAGAATTGTAGCACCTGGTTTTGGGGTCACGTAGTACCCTTAAATACACTTGACTTGATTACACTTTTGAGATCAATTCGATAATGAAAATACAGCCCTGTCAAATGAATACTGAAGACAGGCAATTCCAATCATGTGGATTTTCTTAGAACTAGAAGTGCCAAGCCTAAAAGGGTGGCTATGCAATTCAAACTACATTCATCTCTTAACAAAATCAAAGAAAGATAATCATAATGGTAATGTCTGATTTACGAGAGTAATATTACTCTTTTTCTTCACAGCCAAACTAACAAAGAAATAATTCCCGAAAGCAAGGGTAGCCATAAAATCTTTGGATATAATTGAAAACATAATGACACAATGGAACCAGCCTTAAGATATCTTTCATACTTATCTTGATAATATGAGGTAGGTCATACATGCATCAGTGGAATTATCTCCCACTACTCTGTTCTTTACTTCAATGATTCATATAAGATACCAAAGTGGTGTTTATAATGATCACCTTCACTTTTATCATGTTATTCTTAATGTCAATTCAAACAATCTCTTAAGGGAATTCATGTTCATTTCTATAAATATATAAGAAAATGAACAAAATTTAAAATAAAGCATTACTAAAGAAGAAATCTATAGGAACTTAATTTATCAGATCTTAAATTTTGCCATCTCTGTAATTACTTTTTTTCATTGATCACCCTCATAACTTTTTTCTTTCCGGTTCTTCCAATACACTGCATACTTGATGTTAACCCCTACCATGCCGTGGGTGGCAAATCCCGCCCAAAAGATTGAGTGTTGAACATCTCGTTTAGGCTCAGAATGGCTTGAAAATTCTTCCTCATACAGAAATCTGTGCGTTCAATATGTTTATTCCTATGCAATATATCTTTGCCCAGTATGCTAAAGAAAAAACTTAAATCTTGAAAGTTCATTTTTGACAATTGCTCAAAAATCTAGTAGAATGGAAGGTGCTAATCTTTGAGGTTAGTAGGAAAGAAAGGAGCATTGGAGGAACAAAGACCACAAAGGTTCACTATAAGTGCATGAACTCTGATGCCAATAAACTCCAAACAGGTTACTTTTCTTGATGGCAGATAAATATAAAGCAATCTCTTACAATTGCGACATGTTTGGCTTTTATTACAAGCACCAATTCAAGAAAATGAAGCCAAAGGGGAATATGGAGTTGCCAGCTTTTCTCCCTATTTTGTGGCCAGCTTTGGGCTATGTTTTGACTCTTGCATGTAGGTCATTTCTAAATCCACAAGAGTTCTTTGTCCAACACACTCCCCCTTCTCCCCCAGCTTTTGGAGGTTCAATCACGTTCCACCGTAATCCTAGATTTTACGTTGCTCTGCTGAACCTAGTTTCTTTGGAATGACTACACATAAGATTTGACTCTCCTCTGATTCTCTTATTCTCCTGTTAGCCATGTCTTAGCACAGTATACATTTGTAAATGGTGTCACATTCTACAACAGATGAAATATACATGCACTTGCCCTTTTCCTTAACATTAAAGTGCACTGGAATGAAGACATGTGAGTATAACTTGAAAATATGAACTCAGTATTGCTTCATAGGATGACATGAGCCTTGATCAATGTATTTGGTAACCCTGTAAGCCCATGGATGATCAAATGCACTGATGACTTATGATTATAAGCAACAAAGTAAAAGTTAAAATCATGTACATGACATGTTGAATACCGAACAGCCTTTTGTCAAGTCCTAATCAGATTGAATCAGAGTAACTACAAAGTTTGTGAGGTGTATGGCAATATGAAAATACAACGGATAGTACCAAATCTATCTTGCATATCTTCCAAGAATGCTTGATCTTGAGAATATATTTCTTTCATGGTAGGTACTTGCAATATTTTCTGGAGAATGCAATATATTAAACTTTGAACATACTATGAAGATATCATATAGAACTCCACACGTGACTGTCGATGACTCTCCTACTGTGTGAGTGTGCCCAACAAGTTCTGATGACAACCCAAAATGACTCACTGTGATGCAGCTGGGTCTTCTCTCTATTCTTCATGAAATCTTAAGATATTCAGCTCAGGTCAAGTCCGGCAAAACCTGTGACCTGTGAATTACAAGCATGCATCAGGAGTTGCCAATTCAGACCTTTTAAATGTACTACAACGAAAAAGAGGATGCAATAGAAAGAGTTGTAAGTTTTGCTATCAATGCACCCAGGGATTTAAACTCCTTCGTCAAGTAATCTCACTTTCTGCTGAAAGAAATAAGAGCACAAGTAAAACATCCCCTGACCTTTTTGCATCAGAACTGTCAGTCAATCCTTGAGAACTGAAAAGTCTCAGGGTATACATAGTTTAGGACACGTATCTTATGCATCATCAATGATAAATGATGCCTTTTACACACACTACCATATTCTAATACCATGCTTTGTTGCTACTCATAAATCTTCTCCTAATTGGAGAATCAGTTTATAGTACAGTGCACATGCCTATAAAAATTTAGATCCTGTGTATCTAGAGATTGTTGTATCCTTGAGTGATTACATGCCATAGTGAGTAAGAAATCAAAGATTGATCCAATGAAAGATGCATATATTCATGAAATGATCAATGATTTGCCTCAATGAGTAAAGGTCAATTTTTTTCTTCTAGAATTAGAAAGATATTAATGATGATAATTAAACTAAATTACTTTCAATAATCTGGTAAGAGCCACAAGGGTGTTATCTCATATATAGAGTCAAGTCCTTCTGGCTCCCATCAGATGCAATATAAAAACAAAGGATATACCACAAAATAAATGTAAGGTTGCAGTGACTAATATTTCAGTAATCAAGTTTAACTGTGAAACAAGAGATGATACACTTTTGGCAAACCTAGCATTAATCTTCTTAAATGACGATAGAAGACGGTTGGAAAGGAATGTCATCAGAGTTCAATTCATGTCGTTCAGATCAAATCACAAGATGGACTGGGGGCAAGGGAATAAGAGACTGACAATCCAAACTAAAAACATGTACAGGAGGCATTTCAAGATGGTGATATTAAATTTGGTTGCCTGGTGACAAGTTGGTCAAAACATTGATGTTGTCATGTGCAAGACAGGTGCATGCCCCAAATAGACAACATCCCTCCCTCCATTCCTTAACCCTCTGAAACTTCATCAAGTATGCTTTCAAACGTTACCATTGGAAATGGACAATATATGAAAACTAAACCTTCTGGGGTGAAATGGGAAAGGGGATAAACATACGACAACTTAATTAGAGGACAAGCCAGTGATACGCATTGACGAATGGAATAGGACCAAATCAATTTCTTCGCTGAACAGAAGAGAAACATGCTTACTCAAAATGAGTCATGTAAGGAAAGTGCAAAAGATCATGCATGATGGATGTAAGGTTTATCATTCATTCTTACTCACTCTTATTATCCTGAAATATGTTCACTGAAAACGTGAAGATCATGACCTTCAGAAATTTATTAATGTCATTTTTGTCTAAAATTAAAAGCCATCTGGTTAGTGTTTCTTGAATATGCTCACACAGGATTCATATATTTTCGTTTAAAGCTTAAACTAAAGAAATATTTAAAAGTGCAGAAATGTCTGAATTCTTTCAAAGATAAGAATAGTCTTTCATGTTCAACATCAATACCTGAAAGAAGAAATTGTGATTGAAGGACAGATTCTGAACACAAACAAAAAAGAACATGGTTAAAGCCATATTACAAGTGTCCTCCATCACTCTAAATCTTGTTAACAAAGACACCCTGATACCATATATATGACTGAATTATGGTTTTCAAGATACATATAAACTCGATCATTCACTTTAAGCAATAGCAGCAATTTAAGATTGCATGAGGAAATGGGATAGGATTCCTGAAATACATTGCTTGTCAACGCCGATCGTCCCCCTTGAACCAAGAATTGTGATAGATGTAAACCAACATGGAGAATTATGTGAGGAATGACGCCACAGATGAATCGCACAATAAATCAGTCTGCCCTCTGTATCTCAAGCTTTTTTTGTCGAGTGATTCAGGCTCAAAAAATGAAGTCTCACGGGAGCATAGATGGACACATGAGAGTCATTATGTTGCACCTCAACATGATATGAATTCATACTATTTCTGAAAAATATGGAAGGGATTTTCTGTCCATGGACAATGTTTATAATATTGGATGATACCAAATATGGAGATATTAAAGTATACTTTTTTAATTTTGACATTTCCTTTATTTTTTCAAATATTTCATTCTCTCTTTTAAGAATTTCTATTAAAAAAAAGTAAATAAGATAATTAAACAACTTTCCTAGTTATGTGCCTGGTCAATGAAATACTGTGATGACAAATCTAACAACTTTGATTTTACTGGAACTACATGCAGATAGATGTATTTTAGAAAGAGGAAAAGGATGAAGGAGATTTCCATTTTTACTTAAGACTCTCCTGTCTCCACATCAAACTCGAGTCCATCACAAATTTACCACTTTTGTGAGGGGTGTCTAGATAATGGATGTAATTTCTCACTCCTGCTCCCAAACTGTCGGAGATGTCAGTGACACAGACTGAGGTAATACATCAAGGTAAATCTAGTTTGTAGGTATGGGAACATCAAGGAACTTGGGGGTTCCTTGATGAATGTAACCTCTTCTCACCTTTTGTCTCTTTGTTTTTAGTAACTTGTGATGTATGGGGTCAAATAGAAGCATTTTCCAGTCACACATTTTGCTTGTAAATCTATGGATTAGCTTGAATTTTTGGCATTCTATTGAAGGAGAGAGAGAGGGTTGTTTTTGTATACTGGGAAAATGAAATATACATAAAATGCATGTATGTTTACCTAATCCATTTTCTATGACTTTTCTGGTTTACAGTATATTTACATGTAGGTCAGAATATATATTGATAAAGCTCAGATATGACACTGTAACAGATAGCTATGATAGAAATGCAAGAATGTAAGAAAAATATCCTCCATACATGTATATCTCATGTGTAATTACCTCATCTACATTTGTGTGTAGACTGTGGAGTACTAAATTCTCTAGTATTTCAAATGGAAAATCATGAAGATCCAAAAATATATATAAACAAATGCTTGATATATCATACACATCAGATATAAACTTATCCAAAGTTATCTAAGCTTCAATACAATGGCCCATCTCATAGATGATTAGAGGAGGTGTGACAGAGTGCAATGATATTAATTATTCATTTCATATTCCCAAATCAATTTCCAATTTCTTCCACCTATTATAAATGGCCATAGGGAGGGGAGATCATTGGGCCACGCTCTCGGCTTATACTCCATCATCAACCTTGAATAACACTCTATCTCCCACCGAAAAGTAATGATCATGATGCATGAAATGCCCTAGTTATTGGGCGTGGGATGGAGCAAGAGAAAATAAGCTTAGACAGAGACAGAGTGAGAGAGAGTTTATATGCACAGTAGTGCATGTAAGTGAGGAGAGAAGAATGAAAACATACTGATAGCCTTGGGTTTCAATTATGCACACAGTAAGATGCTTTGTAGCAGGAGGGAAAGATGCCATAGATTTCTAGAAATATACAATCAAGGACAGGTAAGGATGAAGTGAATTAATCTCTCATAAATCCAGCTTAAAAGAAACATGTTTTCATTACTGGAAATAAAAGACAATCTTCTGTGTAAGATGCAGGTACTGTTGACAGTTTCCAGTTAAAAACATCCAAAAAATAAACAAATTCTGTATTTGAGCAGTGATACATGCTGTGTGTTCTTTTTTTTTTTATCACTTAACAAACTGATTTCTGTAATATACTCATCTGTATCTGGTTTCAGATTATCCTCATCATCATCATGCAGTTTCATTTTCAGCATCTAGGGATATATGACTGTCATTTGCCTCTCAAATCAAATCAAAATGACAGAGATATTATATTACGCAGTTTCACTGCCCATCGTCTTGAGAAATGCATTTAATTTTTATGCCAGACCTATATGAATAAGTGCTTCTTCTTCCTCTCCCCATTTCTTGTCTTTCTTTCCCCCTCACTCTCCTTGGAGAATGCTATTTTTATCTGACCTCGTAGTTAGTATAATACACACAACAGTCCACCAATGCATATAAGCAGAGTGTATAAGTTACAGCTGGCTTGCAGGAGAAATGACCTGAATGAAAAAAACCTCTTCCTCCAGAAACATGTAATAAATCATCCTGCCATTCTGTATTATATTCTTCCTATATCGATATATGCCTTTCCTGTGGAATAGCAAAATTGCATACTCCTTATACTCATTATACACTCTAAATTGGCAATGAATGAAATTTGTGTGCTCCTCCCTTGTATATCACATCTCGCTACTGAAAGATTGTCCCATCTTTGGCATTATTTTCCTTTTCCCTTGGACTTTGGTGAAGATTGAATTTCATGCATGATTCTAGAAAACAGATTGGCAGAAAATTGTTCAATTACAGACCTGGCATACAGAGGAAACATTCGGACAATGCTTATACAGAGTGGCCTAAAACAAAATGTTAAAATTTAGAATCTGATTGACAAATCTGATTCACGACCTTGTGAAGAAAACATATGACTTGGATAAAATCATTTGAATTAGTTCTCTCCATATAATAGCATTAAGCAAGGTGTTGTCATGTATAGTTTTTATCAAAGTTTGATGTAGTCGTGCATTTGAAGGTAGGCAACTGGAATGGAATAATTTTCCTTTATAGTACTTGGTATTCCACTGCATGAACAATATTATAAATTGAATTAACTGTAGAAAAAAATTAATTTAATATTCTAAAGAAATTTTATAAATTGACCGCACTCAAGCATCCACGGAGTACACATATTCCCCAACACCCTATTCAAGTGTTATTTATGCATGCCCATACACCTAAACAAACAAACTGTTAAAAACATATTGATAAATATTTTCAACTGCCTGCCAAATACTGAAAATTATCAATTATATAACCCCGTAGAAGTACAATAAAAGAGATACTGTAACTTACAATTATGTATTCTTTGGTATCTCATAAACAGCAAGTCATATGGTTTTCCAGGATTTGACCTCTGTGAACAGGTGATTATCATGCTCTAAGGAAGAGCGGCAGTCTTTGATGTTGCCAATTCAATGAAGAGCAGTTATTCCATAGCTTTCCAGATCCAAAAAAGAACTATGACCTCTTGTACGTAACCAAATACAGTATATTACAGGTGATATGATATCCTTTTCATCACCGTTATATAAGTGACCGTTCAGGCTCATATTGCCACTCTAGATATATTACATCAGTTCCCAAAGTAGCTACTTCATATCCAGGTGGAATTGGAAATGCATATTATTTCTATTGAAAAGAAACTGTATACATGTAAAGAGTCCTTTGAAATTAACTTTGAACTATATTTTATCATTAAATGATTAAGTATCTGATGTTACGCCATTTTTTCTCCAAAATGGATGCAAGTGTTCATGTCTCTTGTCAAAACAACCTCTGTTTCTTCTAAGCTAACTTGTAAATTGTCAAAGCTTGTATTAATACTGACATTTTTATGGTATTCATGCATTAAATGTATGATTTTATGAAATATAGAGTGATAATTTGAAAGAAAAAAAGGTATGATAAATTGTATGGTATTTGTTTGCTTGGAGTTACATTTGTATTGAAATTTATGTTCATATAAGGAGAGCATTCTAAAACGCTAAATCTGCAGTATTATCTTAAAATATATGAATATCATTATTAATTTAAATATTTCAAACAAGTAAACTGAGGTTAAAGCACTCATTTTTGTAGGAGGTATATAGTATGTCACTTATCAATTTTTGTTGAAAATTCCCTAACTTAAGACACAACAGTGACAAACAATCTTACCTTCATGTATGCCTCCTGATTCATATGAAACCCATGTTCCTCACAACACAGACTATATCATGTCTGAAGTAATCAACCAATCCATGATTCTTTATAATTTACCCAAAGATTAGCCATAGTGTCATAACATGCTGTAAAGCTGTTTGGCAAATTAAGAGCAGAAAAGGGTAACTGCAGAACATATGCCACGGTATGGTAACAAGACTTGAGAATGTGTTGTATGTTAACATCTAACCCTGAAAGCAGCTCAATTAAATATGCAGTACTAACGGTTTATAAAATGGCTTTATGTACACATGTACATTAACTGAAAAAGAAATCAAAATAATTATCTTTCCTGATCAAAGTGTAATATCCAACAGGAACAAGAAATTAAAACATCAGGTTTGTACAAAATATTAAATTATTTTTTCTGAATAACAATAAATATGATACAACGTGTCAATCCCATACTCTCTGCAGTTCTGTTTTCAACCACATGTTGAAAGATGAACATCACTGGATGAGAAAGTACTTCAAAATGTGCCTCATTTAACAGAAAATACTGGAAACACATAAATCAAACAATTGCATTATTGAATGACTCAAGAAAGATATTTTGTGATAGTCAAATGAACATGATCATGGTTGCCATTGCTTCATAAATACTCAGGCCTTATCCTAGTCAGTTTAAAACAAGGCCAAAAATGAACATGCAGCATCAAGTGTTATCATTATTACGTTACTTGGGCTAGTGTGAAATGCACTTTTTCTTACAGCTATACCATACAAGTACACACATATAAAGTCCTTGCCTCATGAAAGTAGAAATGGGAATAAGCCCGCATAAAGGACTTTACTACTGCAATGAGTGCAAATAACTTGCTAGATGTAGCAATTGACATTTGATACTTATCCTCTTAGACATACTTTCAAATATATCATGAACATTCTCAGAGGTTATTGGAGTTCAAAGAACTGTTCAGTAATCATGAAGCAATGTTTCCGTTTCTCTTTCATACATCAGAACATATTCATCAGAATTCAGGCCAAATTTTTCATAAATATGAGGACAAGTAGGCCAATACGACTCTTCATAAAGCAGATGTAAAACATCAAGTTTGTACATGTTTGTCTTTCATTAAAAAACTTTTTGAATGTTCAATATTCAAAGGTAATAATATTGCCATAGTAGGCAAGATGTAGGCAAGTTTTTGTGTTGGCAAGGTCTGTGCTCGTCTCAAATTCAATTTAGTTACTGCTTACCAATGCAGCAATGGATTACCTATCAGCATGGTGTTTTTAAATGTACATCATGATGAGAGAGCTGTAAGAATAAAATGTTAAATGTACTAACATGCACTAGGTAGAAAATTAAGGAATGAAATGTGAAAGCGATGAAATTCATTCAACTTTTTCAATCGTCATGTAATAAGTGTCAATTTGTGTAAAGCAGTAAAATCTTTTTGACATTTACTTGAAATAGAATGATAAATTGTGCAGTTCCATTAAGTTTGATAAAAAACAAAGATAAGTGCACCTTGAACAGCATTATAGTTTTACTGTCCATTCCTAAATTTTCCCAAATAGCTTAAGGAAAGGGAGACTTTTACTCTCCCTCTTCAGTAAGGCAGGAATTAATGAACAAAAAACCTTGATGCATCAAAAGACCTGCAAGTCAACTTCTCTACAGTATATTCTCCTTGCCCACATCACATTTTATCTTGTTTTATCTAGGGCACAATGCACGCGCTCCAGACTTGAGCCTTGGGGGAAACCATTTTGTATGCTATGCATTATTAATGAATGCAAGAAGAATATTATAAGTAAGCTTTGCCAGTAAACAAGAACCAATGTAGTTGAGGTGGTGTACATAATCTGCATGACAGCGTTTAAATACATGCAGTATACTGTGTAATTCCTTTCAAATATGAAGTTGATATTTTATAGTGGGAACTATCTTACCACTGGATTCTTGAAGAAATTGAATTGACATATTTCTAAAGTGCCATGAACTGATTTACATAAAAAATCACTACAAATGTGTGTGGGTTTTTTTTGTACATTTACAATGCACAATATTTTCTTGTTATCACAGCCTATGGAATAATAATCATTACAAAGGGCAGAGTCTTCTATTGCAAAATTGAATGCAATCTTATCATTTTTCATAAAAATACAGTGTCTTTATTTATGAATACTAGAAAAGTGCTAAATGACCTACTCTGTATTTAAGGACAGAGCTAACACTATAATGACGTATGCTCTATACCAAATGCACATACAAAGATGTTCATAAAGACAATACAGAAAACAAGTGCTGTTGCAAAGTTGTTGATCCAGTCCAGCTTGCGTTGCTTATAGACATCGTTGAGGTTGTCGCGGCCTAGTAGGAGCAGGAAGACGATGACGATGATGAGAAGTACGATAGAGAGGATGACCATGGCAGTAACAAAGCCATGGAATTGGTTCTCTTTACCTGCTGTGATGATTGTTTTCAGTTGAGCAGCATTGGCCGCTAGAAGGGCCACCACTAGAAAGCCTTCTGCTATAGTTTTCTTTGTAGCATACAGGTTGAAGTCTATTGGAGGTGGGGGTGGGTTCTGTTGAGGAAAAATAGAAATTTGTAAGATGCTAATTGATGAACACTATCAATTCCCACAAGGTCATTTATATTTAATACATTCCATAATGACATGAAAACTGGAGCTGAAGTTTTGTGGAAGAACAGGTTTTAAAGGACACAGGAATGACATTGAGAGACAGAGAGAGTGAGGAGAGTGTGGGAATGAAAAGAACAAAAACAGAAACAAACAAAATGTGCAAAACATTAGGCAATCCCGAATTCCAATAATATTTCCTTGAATGAAGACAATCTGCTAATATACACATAGATCAATAGAAGTTTTTGAACCTTTAACCTTTGAGTCACTTTGAAAACAATGACAATAATCATCTTCTGGGGAGCGTTTCATCAAGTGTTTTGTCAGTGATTTTTACCGACAATTGTTATAAGCTACTGAAATCTTTGCATCTGATTGGCTGAAAGCAAATTTGTCAGTAAAAATCACTGACAAGACACTTGATGAAATGCTCCCCAGGTCTCCATCAAACACAAACAACCACACCATGGCACTTTTAGTCTTAAACTTATTTACATATAAATACAACGTATATACAAACTTCCATTCACTGTTATAAATAACTGTTAACATCTGGTACCGTGGGTTACACATACAAGAAAGGAAAATGGAGTGAAACAAGATAAAAAGTAACCTCACATTGTCCATATGGACAATGCACTTCACATGACACCTGTGAAAAACTGAACCTGACCGCAAGGCCACAAATTTCATATTTCACACGGTTGACGAGTTACAGACATCTGCAACCAGACACCACTTTTCTTGTTTGCTTTTCTCTCTCAACCAATCTCTCACAGCTCTCCTTTTTCGGAAGCATCAAATTAATGAAAAAAATGGGGGAAATTTAACAAATTCATCCTGAATCTATGAAAAAAATTGTGATTCTATAAAACCTGTTTTCTTTTGTTGTATTTTAGGGTAGTGAAATATAGACTGTTTCAATTCATATGTAAAAGTGTATGAACAAAAATATTTTCAAAAATCATTTTAAATTGAGTTTTAAAATCATTTTAAAATTAAGTGTTTGATTTTGAATGAAGTACTAATGAAGCCACCATGATATCCATAATATACATGTAGCTCAATGAAGTGCCTACATTGATCTTTTACTTCACACATGTTCTACAGAGCTTTATTATCAAATGTTCTTCTTCATGAAGAATTACCATTGTCAATACAGTTATTTGGCATTACAAATACAAAATAATTCATGATGTAAGTTTTTACAATTTCCTCTTGCAAAGAAAGTAAAATATTCTGCAATATTAAAAAAACCAATCTACATGTATGCCTCCAATCATATGTCTACAATGCACATTTCACTACATTCACATAAAAATGAGAATTTATTCTACCTTTAAGCATGCAGGAGTGCTGGGTTACTCCTTTGAGATTAGGGTCAATGGGTTTATTGATCAGGAGAGGGTTTAGTGAGAAAAGATGAGGGTCTCTGCCACCAAGAGAACTAAGATGAAGCATGCTTAATGAATTCTGGTGTCTCAAGCCAGATCGAGTTACCTTGAGCGTAATCGGGAGCAAATCACTCATTCTTATGCACAGCTCACCTCTTCATTTCCCTTAATTTATATCTAGCACTGGGAGTTTCAGCTGTCTTGAAAGGTTAGCAGTGTGATAAATGAAGCTGGAAGTATGTAATGCACTTTAGGAGTGAGGAAAATATGAATCATATTTCTGATGCTTGTCTATTTCTGCTTCAATATAAAACCTTTTCTTTGATCTCACCTCTCAATTTCGTCCGTTGAGAGCTAGAAGGGCATTAACTCATATTGTTTTACAGACTTAATGTCCTTCTGGCTCTCAATAGACGATTAGTACTCAAAGCTCTATAATATGAACATATTACCACTTTGTTTAGTACTGACCAATGTACCTATCTCTCAAACATTATATTTCACTAATGTCATGAATGTCAATGTCACTGTTACTTTCTGAGCATTTTCCAGAAAACATTAGCTTTTCTTTCCCTCTCTCTTTCTTTGCTAATTACTTGGTACATGCACAATCATAACTATATCACTGTTGGTATCACACCAATAGTAATACAACTCTCATAACACTGATGATGAAGATGACAATGACAATTATATACACAAAATCCAACAATTCAGAGTCAGTTAGGTACCTCCATATTTGCCAGCTGCATTTCAAGTTCCTCCATACTAACTGTAGGTCGTGTCTCAAATGGAGGGTATCTCCTAGGGGGGCGACCCCCACAGCACAGGGAACCTAACCTCATGGTGGTATAGGTATGCCTCTTGGTGATAGGAGGTGAAGAGCTTCGACTGCGGGCTCGGTATGTGGCCGGGTTAGCCATTTCTTTCCATAGCAGTCCCACACTAATCACTCTTCTTCAGTGCTTGGATAAAGCACTTAACAATCTCAGCAAGAAGAGCCTCAAGAATATGTCTTGACTCAATTAGTGGTATTAATTATTCCATGCCATAGGATCCAAAAGTGCATTAAAGATGCTCAGTGATTAAGGTAAAACAGTCACAAGCTACTGAATACAGTATGCAGTTACAGTCCAGCACTTCTTCTGTAATTCACAAATATGCATGCCTTGTCTCCGAGGCAAACAGCCGGCCATAGTAGTAAAACCAGGAGCAGAGCAAAACATCACCGCATGGTAGAAATCCTCTGCAGAGGAGAGTAGCGTAAATGGGTAATCGAAGGTAGATGGAGACATGAGATGGATGTATATAAGAGAGAGATGGAGAAGAAGAGGAAGCGTGTGTGCGCAGTGAGTGTCACTCTCTGGTTTAATGTGTGGGAGATGAATGAATGAATGGAGTTGTTTGTGTGTATGCAGAGTGCGATGGATATGGACAGGTACGAGACGTACATCTGAGAGCGTTAGTTACGTGTGTTATTGCATAGAGAGCTGGTTAAACACAGGTGGATTTTTTTCCCCCAAGGTTACTACTACTGCTACTCCTAGGGGCCATAATTAGTCTACAGTAGCAGGCTTCAACAGAAATATCTTTCTTGGTGCATTTTCATCTTCATTTTTGTGACAAATCGTAATTGTAATTGCAAACATTTCGTTAAAATAGTAATAATTTGTATGAGCCTTTAACGTCCTGTATCCAATTATCATGAAATGGTATCTATAGCAATATCTGAAACACAGAGAAAAGGGCATGGAAACTGTTTTTCTAACAGCACACACACTCATGCACACACACACTTGTATTGCTTTATTTCCGAGGACAAGTATTGTTCCTCTATTGTTCCTCCGTCCTCGGACAGTCGACGGAATAAGGCACAAATTCATTGTTCGACGTTCGAGGACTATTGTCCGGCTTCCGAGGACCATTGTTCTCATGATTTTTTTTTTGTTCTCTGTCCGAAAATGTTCTCGGACATACGGCTAAACACGCCCACCTCCACACACACACACACAAACACACATCATTTGAACAATATTGTACACTTATCAATACTCTTCTAATTCCTGAAAGTCCAATTTTGCAAGTTATTTACCCTTCTCAGAACATCAAGCACTTATAATTTACAAAACCATCACTTGCAAGACCATTTTCTGAATTCTTTTATTTCCTGAAGAACCAATTAAACAATTAAATATGGTGATTGCTCACTTGAGGTATTTTGAACTGGTGGAATTCCCTACTATATTCAAATCCAAACCTTTTTAATAAAAACATTTAATGATCAATTTACAAAACATATTCTTTATATAGTAACAGACATGCCAACTAATACGGATTCCTCACCCAGTTTCGCTCCTATTACACTTGATAAGGGGGTACCAACATCTATGGATGTCTGGAATTAATTTGGAACACAGCATTACCATAATGCACCGCACCTGTCTACTCGAACAACCTTTTGTTATCCACTGGCATTAACTATTTATGGCTATGGTTAAAATAACTGTTCTGAATTTTTGCCTGTGATACACAATGCCATACCCCTTATCAACCGTAAAAGGTGAGGAATACGATTTTAGGTTGGCAGCACTGTAGTAACTGCATTCATTTCTGACAATTTTTGTTTATATTATAATGGTTCTATATTCTATTGTGTAATTAGTGACCAAAAAGATGAGCTTTCCTACACTTCATCTTGTCGTAGCCTACACAATAAAATTCTTATTTAACTTTTAATGAATGCCTGAAAGTCAAGTTTTTCTTGAATATCCTTTATCACTGATGACAGTAAGGATTAAACAGGAGTAGGAGTGTAAATGGCTCTCTTAAACTTTCATTGACCTCCAATGAAAGTGTAATAATTGTTACACTACAATATGTAGGACCCCTTACATCCTTAAAAAAAGTTGATATCAGTATATAAGCCAATATGCTTGCAAAAACAGGAAACCCTGCAAGGAAAGCAAGAAATTGAAACCTAAGCTACATGCACATGACAGAAAGAAAAAAGAAACAAGAGAGGACTAAAAACGGTGACATAAATGTGTATAAAGGATGAAAATGTGACAAATCCCCAAGACAACAAGTCAATCGAAATATAACTCAACAGCAGATGCTGCAGTTCAAGAACCATCTTTATATACAGATGGTATTCTATATCAATAATCCTAAATTTTGCTCTTTTCTCTGAATTCTCAAGGAGGTGAAAAGATCACGTATCAGACCAAGAAATATTGAGGAAAACAAACCCATGAAATTGCTCCCTGCTCAAGCCTCCACAGTCCAGCCATATAGTTGCTGAAATTGCCCTGAGGGCAAAATATGGAATATTGGTTTACAACAAAGTTGGCACTTCTTGATGGAAGCACTTGATAAGGAACACATGTGGCCAAGAAATTGGATTTTGGAGAGGCCTTTGTTGTAAGTGTAACATTTTGATGAGTGGCTTATTCAACCAGACGTCCAATGCAAGACACAATGAAATGTTACAAAAGTAGAGTAAACATATATATTATTAATTCTTCACCACGATGAACCTCTTCCAATCTATATATATTATTATTAAAGGGGTGAAGTATATTCTCTCTTTCTGAAATGGGGTATAAAGTACTGCCACATTTCAAAGCAGCCCTCTAAATAGAACTCTTATTATGGGTAGAAACATGTATCAAAATTTTAATTCCTTTCGGACTGAAGTTACAAAGGTGATTTCAACCTCAACCTTAGTTTAAACCACATATTAAATACGGACTCTAATAAACACAAGCCAAAAACAAACAACATAACATTTGTGTTCACCATGCTACAGTTCTGAAAAAGTCTTTTGTTTGCCTTTACTTAAAAAAAATATCATCTAATTCTGTTTTCTTCTTAGTTATATTCTGGCTTCATATGTCGATCACCCACAGTAAATCTGTGGGTTTGACCATGCTTTAAGATTAAACCCCATTCAATAATTTAGGCCTTAATATTATCTAAATACATCTAAGTAGGAATACATCAAAATTGGTAAAACAACATTATATGAAAATTTAAAAATAATAGTCATAATGCTTAAATTATGCTTACACATCTCTACTATTTATCTCTGAATGGATTCTTTTACATATAACATGTGAAAATATTATTTCCCATATATTAAAATCTGAGAAGGTGTTTTAAGTCATAAAATGTGTTTAAAACACTCCACCCCCTGCCCCACAGAGATAAGAAGGAAAAAAAAAAGAAGATGAATATGGGGATGATCTGCCACTACTTCTTAAAAATTCAATTAACTGCACCTTTAACAAAGTGGAATGTTTTACAAGATCAAACTACACTTTACACAATGTATGCAGATTGGTATTTCTTCATCTAAAAATAATTCAAGGCCTATGCTGACCTCGTAACCTTTTCAACAGATGATACTTCACTGCCTCCTTACGTCATGCAATACATAAAAGATCCTCCCTGAAGACAGCTATTTAGCTTTCTTGATCAAAATATATAGGTCGGCATTTGCTTCAGGAGCTTCTTAGATACAACCACAGTTTCTATGAGAGAAAGCATTGAGCATTTCTCAATTTGATGCTACAGAATGACATTTATTAAATCTAACATGAGAGGGCAGTGTTGACAAAGACAACAGGTGGCGATGGGAAGATGACGAGTGACCTTTAAACGATGCTGCAATAATCATATGCGAGAGCTATAAATGTGTAACTAACGTGTAGCTTACAGTAAGCTATCAATCTTTGACGTCATGAATAATGCACAAATGCACAACATGCATAACTTGGAGGCACATGCACTGCATGTGTGATGTCATAGTTGGACATCTCCAATCAATATCACAAAACATTACTTAGAATTTCATTTTCTCAAATTTTTTTCCTGCTATATCATAATAAATATATTTTACACTTCCTATCTTGAAAATATGTCTGTTACACATTAAAAATTGGGAAAGTGATATTTTGAGTAATTTTACAACACAGCAATTGGCAAAATAAAATATGACATCATACATTATGATCAAATTGCCAATATTTCAAATTTCTTCAATGGTGATATCAAGTTTCCAAAATGTATAACTCTGGTGACATGATGACAATGGTATACATGTACACTACTTATTATCCTCTATGCTTGTTGACAGAGTATTCATTCCCAGTTCACATAAACATAAAGTGAATGAAAAAATATTCCCTGCTTAAAAAAAACCCAAACTATTTCCATACTCCTCTGCATGCCATTTGTACTAGGAGGCAGTGGCGGATTTACATAAGGGGAAATCCGACCTGTTCCCCTCTTTTGAAAACCAACTGGCATACATCAAGTACACGACCCCAGAAATTTGCCTCTTGAATGTGTACTTTTTTGGCATTGTGCCCCCTCATTTGCAAAATTCTGGATCCGCCTCTGCTAGGAGGCATCTTGTATACTGTGTAGTAATATGTATAAGAATATACACACAGTACATCCTTTCTTTTCCATTTTTCAGTATTAATACATAATTGCTGGAAGACTAATTCACTGTAATTTTATAACTATAATTTTATTATTGATTGCCTACACAATGATACTACTGTCAGTAAACAGTGTGAAGTAAATTTAAATGTAGGGGCCTACTATTCCATTTAATGAAAAAGGTTGTCTTTGTCTTATATATCATTGCATTACATGAGAGGCAATTACTTCAAAAGCAAAAAGGAAAATACCGGTATGATGATAAAAGTACTAATGCTGTCTAAACATAGTTTTATACCACTTGCATAAAGTAACAGAAGTACTGATATCCAGATTTAAGCAAATGCCAGTGATTTTTATGCATTTTATTAAGAGATACCTCAATTACAGACATAAAAAGGGCTGTAGGACATAGTGAAACAGAAGAAGCGACTATCTTATATTACACAGCTGCACTTGGTTGTTCAGCTGCCTACGGCAATCAGAGTGTTGAGATATCACTCCCATCCGTCTCCCTTTTCAATTGTCCATTCACATACATGTTGTATGGGCAAGTACTGTGACTGAGATCATATCAAGGCTTATGGTAATGTATTCCTCTCTTCCTTATTGCTTAACATCGTGACTCTAATTAGAATCACAAATGAAGGAGTAGCTCTCCTCATGATTGTTCAAAACAAGAAAAGGGATTTCCCAGACTACTCACCGTCTCGTGAAGTCGAGTAGATTCGTCTCGACGCAAGGCATAATTAGCAAGCATGATCAGTGAGGGAGAGACGAAGAGCGAGAGTGAGATACATGTGCACATGAGATCTACAAGGAAAGGTGTCTTCTCTCTCCCATTACGATAAAAAATGCATTCAGTCAGTCACATGTCTGCTACGATGTTTGGACACTCCTTGGAAAGCGATAATCGAGATGCAAATCAAGGATTCACACTTGAGAACGAGGCAAGCCAACAGTTGATCTATCATTCATACACTCTTAAATGAAGTTGGATGGGTTTCACGATACTTCCCTTTCACAAATGTGAAAACCTGTAAAGCAGATCCCCTGCATGAAGGCTTTCACCAAATTGGCAACCAGGAGAGAAATAATGATAGAATGAAAGACAACGTTAGTAGCAACATATAAAGAATGTACTCGTATGAACATAGCCAACAGTTTTTTGTAGATTCAATCAATGGTGTTTACATCACAGCAGACTCTTGTCTAATCTCTACAGAAAAGTACTTGCATGCAAATTGGCAATGAAGAAGAGCCAATAGTAAATGAAAATAGTTATGAGGAGAGGGTAGAAAAAACAAGTGATGGCTTTCATGTTTATCCCCAGGTAATGCGGTGGCGCAGAAGTGATGATTACAAACATGCATTACTAGAGTCATCTCCTAACTGACTTTGCTCTGAAAATGCTACAAGATAACAGTTGGCATCAAAATTACGAGGTGCATTTGGAAAGGTTAACCTCATTTCACATGCACCCTGGCATTAAAGGAGTACACTGCCCTCAAAGGTAGAAATCTGGTAAAGATGTGAACTTAGTGCAGGCATTATATTTAATAAAGTCAATCACACTGGCAGCCCAAAGGGACATAGACTTTGTTTGGATTACTTCTTTATGTCAATTCTTTTCCTTTTGAGAAGAGTTTAGTCAATAAAAGCAATGTAATTGACAATGAATGGCAACCTTACATAGTTACAATACCCAAAGTAAGATTTTTCTTTGTCAAAAAAATAATAACAAAATAGAGAGTTTGGATTTACAAATTGGCAAGCAGGTTTTCTTGAAATTATCTACAAATAGATAGTACCAATGATATACTTTTAATCAAAACAACAATTAGTTTGTAGTAATCTTTGGTTTAATTGAAGGAAAAGTTGTACTTTTATAAGCAAAATAGGATTTTACACCCAAAATAAGATTCCATGTATATTCTAAAAATGGGAGGCACATTGCTTAAGAAGAAAATGGATTATTTAGATTACTCATTGCTTTTTTCTTCTTTTTCTATCTCAAATTTTTTCGAGACTGCATTACCTGGCTACAACATTTAATGTGACTATATGTATGTTTAATGCAGTGTTCGCTATAAGAAATCATAATGCACATCACAATCTGTCTGCAGTAAACTATCAGGCTGGTTACTTCACTATGAATACAAGGCATCAAAGTTGACATTTCTCTCTAGTCTCGATAAGAGCAGAACGGGCAGTCCAATTATTTTTGCACATCAACATGGATTAGACTTGAAAGTTTCTACAAATATACATAAAAGATCCCACACAAAGTGATTTTTTTATGAGGCACAATGTACTGTTTATTTGCCAGTCCAAGATCAGGCTTAGGGTTTTATCGTTTCATTTCAAATATCCTCAGAGAGTCTAATACCTCCATTTCCCCTCTCCTGAGCCATAACTGCTTGCTTGGAATAGGATCTCAATGGTGGCATAAATGGCCAAATTTCCCAACAGAATCCGGGCATTTAATTCACAAAAGGAAAGTCATTCAGCCTTATTGGACTCACATGTGCACTGTGCTCAATATCACAAGGTAGTCTAGAAAGTGAAGCTTTTACAGCATGCATGTTCATGTCTTTTTTATTCCAAGAAAGATTTCATTGCAAGTAATTAAGTATGGTACTAATGATGATAAATGTCATATGCATCCACGCTCTCTGATCTAGTTATACTACTTACTGTAATAATTTTTTTAAAGACTCTTGTGTATCATGAAGTTGAAAATCTTGCAAGCTATTTGGAGTAAAAAAAAAGTATATTCATCTGTACATTATTATCTAGCACTGGAAGATCAGTTGAATGATCATGTACTGTTGAATATAACACTGATTATGGATCAGGATATGGAAGAAACATGAATATGAATTTTCAATAAAAACGTGGTTCTTTATCATCTTAAAAAGAATGAAGAGCAATGTTGAAAGACTACTGAATGGATTGGGAGCATATATCCTGTGGCAGGCAGATGAAATAAAATGGTCTCTTGTCAATTAATCTACTCAAGGATCAAGATGAGAGAGGGGAGGCAATAGAGGAGAGGATGATGGAAGGAGGTGGAGGAAGGGAGAGAGAGAGAGACAGAGAGAGAGAGAGAGAGATGAAGGTAGGAAGGAAACATGGTATCAAAAAGAGGCAAAGAGCAACAACAATAAAAATAGTTCACCAAGAAGATGCCAACATGAATGTGTGAATTAGAAGAAATTATAAAAACTGGTCATAAATTAGTAAATTAGTGCATTAAGAAAGAAATAAAAGACAGATATGTCAAAAAGGTGAACCATGGTATTACATAAGGATAGAGTATTAAAGGGGTTAAACAAATATCACAAGAAGATGTAGTAAGATAAAACATGCCCCCAAAAAAGAAAAAGAAAGAAAAGAAATTAGAAAAGAAACAGAAATAAATTGTTTAAAATAGAATAAGAAAAATAACAACCAAGTTAGAATGCTCAAAATCATTTCTCCAAAGAACAATTTTATAAGGTAAGAAATTTTGTTGAAATCTTTATTTCTTAAAAATTGCAAAGCTACTCAGAGAGAGAGAGAGAGAGAGAGAGAGATGAGGGGTGATTGGGGGTGGGGGTGGTTAAAGAGAGCGAAATAAAGCAGGATACAATTCCTCAGAGTGAATGAATATCTTGAGGCTAGATCTAGTGCGATTTGTTTGCTCGCGCTGGCCTGTAGGGGTATTATATGAGGGGAGTCAAATCGTGTTATATCTGATACCCAGAAGTGCATTGTCCTCTCATTAGAATGCAGTGGAAAGGAGGGCAGTACAACCATACAGCACAGCTAAAGATACACCATGTATAGATACCATCCCATACGAACAGAGCCAAGTATGCCTACTTACTTGTGCAGAGCAGGAAGAGTGCCTGGTGTGAGGTTACCTCAATTCTATTCAAGGTTTTGTGTACATATATTCTTGCAATCCTATTCATGCATTTCCTTTCCACCCATTAACACAAATGCAATCTAGCAGTCGACTTGATGGACATTTTATATTTTCCTCAGTCAAATGAGGACAAGAAGAATACCGTCAATGTAGTATCCTAAACAGAGTTTGCTTAGTCCATGACAAAGGCCATTAACCAATTCCATCCATCATAAAAGAGTTGTGTTTGCACAAGAATTTCAAGGATGTCTCAACATCTGTTGCAGTATTTTCATAACTGTCATTTTGGGGGTCAAATTTGTATGATACAATACATATTCAAGTGTTATTTCATATTATACCCCAAGTAAGAAAGGGAAGAAAGTAAATATACTGAGGAAGAATAGATTTTTGATAAATGTGTTCACAATTCCTGTCATTTCTTTTTCATTCCTACAATAACTGTATTCATAAATGCAATTAATTATTTCAGCCTATGTCTTTTATTCTTCCATGATATCTCTACATCTCTTTCTCTCTCCCTCACTCTCTCTCTCTCTTTCTCTCTCTCTCTCTCTCTCTCTCTCTCTCTATCTCTCTCTATCTCATAGTCTCTGTTTCTATTTCTCCCTCTGTTATCATCACATAGTGCTCAATTATTTCTTTTCATTGTATCATCAAGTAGTTATCACAGAACAATAATTCCAAGGTATCATATCTTTCTCTGTACAGTTATCCATTCTTTTTAGCTTTCTTTTTTTTTCATTTCACACCCCCTTTAAAAATTAAGAAAAATTGCAAGTATCGGTAGGGAAATTAGTTACCTTTCCCTGCTATCAGGAAGATCTGTACAATTAACATCATAGAGGCTTTTTTTTCATATCTGAAGTAGGATCTGCCTGAGGTCCCACATTTCATGTCATGTTTTATCTCACGTTTCATAGAGAGAAGGGTGAAGGGGGTATCTCATATGGAGTAGAATAAGTGTCATCACCTCCTGCTAAGTTATCACCTGCTATGCATCTTTTGTCCCCCTCCCTGCTCCAAAGTCTCCTCATCATACAACGTGGTGTGAGTAATTGGCTGCTTTTATGAATGGAACACCCAGTGTCTGCCAGCGCATCTGATTAAACAAGGTGACCAAGATTTAGTCTGCTTCATCAGACTCTTTTGAACTTCATAAGGAAATGCATCAGGTTCAATATATGATCTTTGAACGAATATATTATCTATCATTGAATAGTCACAGAATTGTCCATATTAGAAGTCATTTCCTGATGTGTTACATTTATTCAAGAAGAGATATATTTTGGGTAGATTTAATAATAATATATCCCTAAGAATAAATGCATTGGCGGATCGGGGGGGGGGGGGGGGCACTTCCGGCCCGTGGGCCCCCCCCCCCCTTTTGGAAGAAAAGTATGCATTTTGACCATAGACAATTTTCTTGATTGTGCCCCCCCTTTGAGAATTTTTGTTTGCTTGTCCAGGGAATTAACAGGACCCCCATACCCCCCCCCCCCACTGAGCGAATTTTGAAGGTCTGGCGAAAAACAATTTTTGTTGACCCCCCCCCCCCCCCTCCCCCGAACGACTTTTCGAGAGGCTGGCGAGACCAAAAAAATACGGGTCTACCTTTTCCAAAAGTTGACAAACCTTCATTTGTGTGCCCCCTCTTTTACTCAATCCTGGATCCGCCCCTGATAAATGCCATCAGGTGTTGAAACATGTCATGTGTTTTTATCTAAATCATGATTTTAGCCTATAATGCCTTAAGTATAACCCAATGATCATTCCAGATTGTGATTAAGACTAAATAAATCCAGCTTCTTCTGGAACTAAGTTACCAAAAACAAAATAATTAATATCAAATCAATAAATAATACTGATGAGATACTAATGGTATCTAAATTACCAAATCTACTGAAATTGAAAATTCTAGCTTGGTTTGTAATCCCTCTATCACTACATTTAAGCCTGTAAGTATGGAGATCGTATTGCGCTGATCATCCAAGCATAAATCATGACTGATTCATAACTCCTTATGCCTCATTGAACACCCACAATAGAGCTGCATGTCCATGTTTACAGGCTACTATGAGATGTAGGACTTGCCTGGATAATCGATAATCCCATTAATTCATTGCCATAGCAACACTGTCCCCCTTCCAAGTAAAAAGCCTATAACAGCCCACTGTGATACTACAATTCCACTCCAAGTACAATTTACAACAGGCTATGCATGCTGCAAGTCACGTGACAAAATATTATGCTCATTATGCAGTCTATGGTGCAATTAGATTGGATCGTGAGTGACCAGAAATGCCCACAGGCAACATACATTGTTTTCCCCTTATATGGCGGCTTACTAGCTTGCCGAGTGAATTTATCAGGTTGATTTTTTTAGAGAGAGGAAAATAAGAGAGGATGGGGAAGACAAGGAAAGTAGAAAGCCGTAAAGAAACCCAGTGACTGTACACCCAACATCTACCCATACCGTCTCAGTTTCTCTGTCCATCTTTCTATCTCTGAGTATGTTGTATATTTCATAGCTGCTCAGAGAATAGAACAGATGAAAACTCGTTTATTTGCTTTCAATAATTTTTATTAATTTTTACCACCTTCAATTATTTGTTCAATGCTTAAAATCTCTCTTCTCATTGATCTTCTCTTCTTCTCTGGCTCCTCCATCATCATTGAAACCTCCAACTCCTCTTTCTTTCTCTCTCTCTCTCTCTTGTTTCCACAAGCATAGCTTGGAGGTAGAGACCAGTAATATTACCTCTGTGGCTCAGTCGATACCGCCTTGATGCCCTCCCCCTCTCCTTGCATCAAGAAATAGAGTGTTCATGTGGGTTACATAAATATACAGCCGTATGAAATCACATTTGGTGTTTGCCGATGAGGCAGAGTGTGGTCGATCAAGTAGCATGTTTGCTGACATACTTTGTTTCATGGCCTGTACGCCGGTCAAAGCCTAGATTCAATTTAAGCCCTGCATCTCGTGATTTGAGGTGTACAAATTTGACTGGTGTTGGGTTATTGTGTGGAGGAAAAAAAGGTGACAAAGGATTTGAAATATTGTTCGACATTCATTTCACTTCACAAATAAGCAGACCTTTTATCTTGTTAATAAGCAGAAATAATGAGGTCTAAATTCATCGTTATGATGTCATGATCAAGCTATCAAAGTCTAAATATTCCACATTTCTATTTCAAAGTACATGTAACTTTGACTAATTTTCATTAATTTAAAGTTACAAAGAAAATTATCAATTTATTCTAATCATTTTCAAATGACCTCACCAGAAAGCTCACAACTCTATGTACACGTATTAAAATTTCTCTTTCTTTCTTTCTCTCTCTCTTTAATTTCTCTATCTCATGTTAATAAAGGCTTTATTTACTGCCCGACTTCCCCCTTTTTATTTCTGCAGAGAACAATTGTACTTTAAGCGATTTGCATAGATACACAGTGGTCGGCATATTAGTAAATTTCATTCACAAAGACAATCATCAATTATGGTATTCTGAGTCACTCCCTTGCACAAGAAGTAACAGGCATTCGTCAAAAAAACTAATCAATCAAATGTGGATGAATTTGAAGTCGGACTCATGCTGGGGAAAGAAGTACACATTTTGATCTCCAGGGCTCTTGCAGAATGTCCTGACAATGACTTATGAGCCGCGACCAACTTTATAGATTTAATCACGGAAGCAGCCAATCTTCCGCATGGTACAGTAATTATTCGCCGTGTTTCTTCGCTTATGAAGATGAGCGACCTAATATATGCAATACTATAAGGTTCATCTCAGCCTGTTTTCGTAGAGAAACTACATGTAGCCTTACATCAGCAGTAGATAGCATTATATCATAAGAGTTTTCACCAAGATGTTATTTCAATTACCAGTACCCAGGGTGTTTCTCTGATGAATTCAATGAAATATTCATCTTTTTGTCTTCCACTGATGACATGTTACTGATGAGAGTCCATGGATGAGAGCTGTACATCAAGAAGCAATGAAGCAGCTGGGCAGGTGAAGCAATTTCCTTTCCAGATCACAAGGGATGGATTAAAATTCCATCAATGATCTTACTTGAATTATTATAAGCATGGTGTAATAAAGAAAACCTACATATACTGTATACTGATGTGCATACTACATAGCTGTTTAAAGTTGTGACCTGCATGTATGCTTCATAAGAAAATAATGTGGGAACAGGAGAGATCGCAGTTTGCTAAATACCTTAATTTGGGACATGCATAGTACATCTGTGTTTGTTGTCACTTGCACAGCCCCAGTACCACATACACCCCCCCCCCCAAAAAAAAAAAAAAAAAAAAAAATCAACAACAGCAACATATAAACAAATTGTAACAATCAAACTTGTTGGGAAATGTACAAAAAGGCATTTTCTAACAAAATACAGTCAACTTAATATAAAATTCCGTACTCCTCTCCTAAATACTGTACAATAGCCAAACTGTAGCATTGCTCACAGCATCTTTCTAGTTTGATTTAAATAAAAAAATGCTACATGTATATGCCGCACCAAAAAGAAGACAGCAAAAACCGGCAGTTTTACATCTATAGTAGATTACAAAAAAAACACCTTGCAATTAGAATAAACCATTACAAAACACATACAGCAGAGTATTTAGTAATCTGATCAAATTACTCCAAAAGCACAATCCAAAAGGTGTTTTGAAGGTATGCCCACTTGTCTTTTTCTAACTTCCACATCTTCACTTAAAGAATTGGCCACATCCTCAATTGAACTGGCACTGGAGATTAAGTCAACATAATCTTGTTAAGCCAATATACACATCACTGAAAATTAAAGTTTGCTATCATCAGGACAGATTGGGGTTTGGAAAGTCAGCTAGAATACATCAAACTAGTTCAGAGAAATAAATGTGTAACTGTCTTCTTTTTTCTTCTTCAGGTATTCTAATTTCCATAAGGACCATTCACCCTGAGAATAAAAGACTTCAGTGTACTGATATGACTAGCATGGACCTTCATGTAAACTACTATAAGTGGTCTTTTGGTTTTGCTGGTCCAACTTCGAAATATTTTGTTTTTCACATTTATTTTTTTCATGAAATTAAGAGTATCTGTTTACACTATACGTCCTTAAACTATACTCTTCACAGTTGTATAATCAATTTCCTTTATACGAAGATTATTTCAAACAATATAAACAGGTATTTAACATATATGTAAATGACCATTCTTTTGCTGCATGTGCAGTACGGATGATTCATGCTCATAATAAAAATGAAGACACAAGTCATCACCAGTAATATAATCTCTTTAATTGTCCTGAAAATTGCATCTGTGGTCAATTATAGCCTACACCAAATGTGTTGGAATTCAATTTATATGGTGTTAACCCACTAAAAACCATTTACATCTCATGGTCTATTCACCTTGCCTACATGTCATTAACCTAGGGACTGTGAAACAAAATGGCTACATGCCCCTTCTCCATCCAAGCATCCCAGGCTGATTGCCTCCGCTTCTGTGGATTATCGAAATATGCCTACCGGTCAGCCCCTACATATAGGATTCGGCTCTCTACCCCAGCCTGGCCGGCCGGTGGTAGTTAATATTCATATCTAATGAAAATGAGTCATACATGTGCCGGCTTGAAGGGGGCATTGGAGCAGTTTGCTGATCATAAATAATGGGAAGAATTTATTGAGGCATGGAAGATTTATGTGGAGGATACGAGTGGATTGGAAGTATCACTTATATGAGTGCTATGGTATTTGATTGTACAAAAGGATCAGTTCTGAGAGTCATTCTGTGCTGAATGAGCAAAGCCACTTGTAATACAACAATGTACACACTTGTAGTTCTCCTGTATTGGTGCACTGATAAGTATATGAATGTGTACAATATAAGCTCTCTCTCCCTCTTTCTCTCTCTCTTTCTGCATATTGTTGTCTCCTTCTCATCCTTCACATTTTTTCAACTGAATGAATTTTAAAACAAAATATGTCCTTTTTTTTCTTACCATCAAGTTCTTACATTATCAGTGTACTGTCTTCCATTTTATTTAAATGTCCAAACAACAAGTGATTCGTAAAGCATCCTCTGCATCAACTGTACATATCTTATCCACTTAAAGGAAACCGGGGAGGCAAATTCATAAGATCTGGTCAAAAGCATAGATGTACAGATACAAACTGTATGTAATTCAATATTACATTGTCCTAAATATTTTCCTCTTTGTGTAAGGTAAGACTCTACTCTGCAGTATATTTTTTTACAAGTAGAAGGGCACAAACTACCAGAAGACACAGCTTTCCAATTATTCTATTTTTATAGCTCTCTAATTAACTCCTTTTGAGTGATTCTTGTAATATACTTACCTGTGGAACTGGGGTAGCTGGAACACTCATTGCTGTCTCTACATCATACTCATTCTCAACAATATTCAGATGTCTTCTGACACTGCCTGGCTGTACAATCATAGACAGGGAACGCCTGTGTACTCTGCCCTTCTGAGAACTTAAGGTGCCTTTAGCTGACGAGCTACCAGCACGACTGCCTGCTCGACTAGAGGTGGTAGAGCGCTTTGCCTCCAACAAGGGGCTTTCCTCGTCTGAGAGTGGGGAGCCTGGGTGGGGGTAGGGATGTGCCTGAGGCCGGCCTAGTTGAACATGATGGGTGGACACATTGTCCTTGTTACTCAGAGTGCTATGTTTGCTGGATCCTTCTCCACCAAAACTGGAAGACTGGAGGAGCTCACCGTTTTCCTCATCAGCTGGCGAACTCTGGAAAAATATGAAGAGTACTGAAGATTAGGTATGCATTCAGTGGGCGGCAATTCGATTTAGAGGCTTAATTATTAATTTAAAAAGGCATTTTACCATTCGCAAGAAAGTCATTGTTTATTCAACAGTCAGGTGGATTCATTAGAACAGAGCATGTTTAATGGATCATCAGCTTTGGATAAAGAATTACTAATGCATCAATAATCATCTCAACAGATCTGACAGTTCCAAAAGCACTCAAACAAAGCAAGCTTGGTGGCTGCATTATTTCCATTGTATCCTTTCTTGAGATGTAAGAGAGATCTTCAGTATCACCAAGTCCCAAACTCACAGTCTCCAACTCGCTTTTGCCATCTCTGCCCTATCTCTCTTGCGAAGAAATCTTTTTTTTTATCCCTCCCCTCCACCTCTATTTCTATCTCTCTCTGAGGCTCTCCCCTCTCTCTCTCTCTCTCTCTCACTCATCCCTTTCTCTTTCTCAATAATACCCCCAAATTAATCCCTGTGTCTCAAATGCTTATGTAGTGTAGAATTATTTATATTTCACATTCTTTTAATATTTTCCCTATCTCCCTGCTTTCCCTCTCTCTTTTTCACTTTCTCTTTACAACTTTCTCTTTCCCTTCTATTTCCCTTTGCTCTCATTATATATTCTTTTCCATTTCACTTATGACCCAATAGATTATCAAATGGAAAAACAGTGTGGAAATAGTATGAACACAGTGTTTTTATACAGTGTTTTTGTACTGTGCGCTCAATTGTATGTTCATATTGTGCATTTATGCTATGTTCATAGTTTGTCACACCGTGTCACACCGTGTCACATAGTGTATCACACATTGTGAATATAATATCTACATACAATCTATTCTCTCTATGCTCATTGTTCACAACACTGAGTAACACAGTGTGATTACAGTGTATTTATACTGTGTTGTATACAATATATCATCTCTAGGATTCTATGGCCAGTTTGTCACACTGTTTAACACAGTGTGTTCATACTGTGTTATAAACACCATATTTAATCTATGGTCATACAAGTAGTCTGTCACACTGTGTTACGGTCTATTCTCTCTAAAAATTCTCTTTGTGGTCAGTTTGTAACACTGTGTAACAGAGTGTGTTCATACTGTGTATATTCTATTCTCTCTATGATAAATGTTCACAGTGTGTTCACAGTGTGAAAAGTGTCTTCATACTGTGTCATATAAACCATATTTTCTCTATGGTCATTCTTTGTCAAAAGTGTGGACATATTTGTTCACACTGTATGTATACTCTATTCTCTCTAAGATTCTCTTTGTGGTCGGAGTTTGTAACAATATGTAACACAGTTTGAACACAGTGTAGACATATCCATACTGTTTTGTACACTCTTTTCTCTATGGTCATAGTATGACAAAAGTTCTGCACAACACAGTGTGATCACAGTATGTTCATATTGTTTTCTCTTCACGATCATAGTTTGTTACATGTCACATTGTGAACACATTGTGTTCATATTGTTTTCTCTTCATGATCATAGTTTGTTACACAGTGTCAGTGTGAAAAGTGTGTTCATACTGTTTTATCTCTATGATCATTGTTCATGAACATTGTCTTCCTTCTGTGTTATATAAACCATATTTATCTACATGGTCATTAGCTCTGTCATAGTGTGGGCACATTTGTTCACATTTGTTCACACTGTATGTATACTCTAATCTCTCTAAGATTCTCTTTGTGGTCATAATTTGTAATACTGCAATACAGTTTGAACACAGTGTATACATATTCATAATGTTTTGTATACTCTCTTTTCTCCATTGAATTGAATTGAATATTGATTTTATTTCATTCATCATTAAAAAAAAACATTTACATAAAATACAATAAAGCATACATATAAAGTTACAAAATAATCATAAAATATGATATACATCACAAATGTGATCTGGAGAAAATACAGGGGAAAGAGAGTATTTATAAGAATGAGGAGACAGCTAGAAAGGTAATGCCTTACTAGTGCTGCCACCTTAACAAAAAAAAATGTTATTGTTTGACAAAATTTCTGCACAATACAATGTGAAAACAGTGTGAACTATAGTTTTACACAGTGTCACAGTGTGTTCATACTGTTTTTTCTCTATGATCATAGTTTTTTACACAATGTCACAGTGCATTCATATTGCCAATACAATTAAATTGCTCTATGTAGTCACATGGGTTAAATACACTCTGTGCTCTCTGTAGCCAGTGTGTCACACTTTCACAGTTAGGAACACAGTGTGGTACGAAAGCCACTATATGGATGTGTTTTAAATCCTGCAGTCTATGTCCAAATACCACCAACTTCCCCCTTCTTTTCTGTTGCATAACCAAACTATGTATTTGACATCCTGACATCTCCCAGACTTTGAATACCCCAAACACTACAGCTTACCCCCCCCCCCCCACACACACACACACTCCAACTCATCTCTGCTTCAGACTTGGTTGACTGAATCATCCATTCAATTCTCCCATTTCTTTTAATATACAGTGTATGACCTTTTTGAACAAAATAATCATCACATACCAAGTATCTTTCTGAGGATATTTTCAATTATATTCCACATACTATGAATCTTGCTATTAAATTGGTCAACAGGTAATCACGTGATAAAACATAGTTTTCCCCATTAATCGTCCCGAGAAGAAAACTTTGTGACCTTCACAGAATAGTACTTATTATGTTTCGCTGATCTCTTCAGTCCATTGTAGAGTCACAATGCATTATCAATATTGTGGGTACGCGTGAAATGAAAGTGTGTGACCTTTACAAATAGAATGAAAAGTATGTGACCTTCACGAATAGCTCCATAAGCGCACTAAAATAAGCTTAAATAAGCGTGCATTGCCCGTTCTCGTGCTTAAATAAAACCCATGTGCGCACCCAGGAGGGGGTCAATGTAATGGTTTAAACTTCTTTTGTGAATTCAGGCCTAAATGTCTTTTTCGAGAAGTAGACAATAATTGTCTTTCTTGTACCAGTTAAATGTTTCAGATGTAGAATATAAAGCAAATAATCACCTTTTGGTTTCAGGCGATGAGACGTACTATCACTCCCTCGGCGGCGAACTGAATATCCTATCTTTCCTCAGCTTTGTTTCGGAAAGATAGCTACATCCAGATCGCCTCAAAAGTGATAGTTTGTCCCATCACCTTCACCAACAGTAATTATTTGCTTACTATCAAACACCAACCTTCATGACCCACAAATTTTGAGTTAAATTTCCCTGCATGTACATAGTGTACCTGACTTGAGATGCTGAAATGATGCAATGCCACAAATTATTTATAGGCCTACCAACATCAAGCATAATGGGATTGTCTTAATTTAAAAACCACACATTTGGGCCCTTGTTTCGTGGCATTTAAAATTAGATATACCCACCACAAAACATGATAAAATGCATAAATCAACATGAAATAGTGTGCTTACCAACATCGCTGGTGGCGAATCGCCTGAGCCATCCACCAACGACCCGCTTCCGTGCGGGGAGCTTTGGCGGCAAGTCTCCTCCGTCATGCGTTGTGAGGTACAGAATGCGAGAGAAAACACTATGGCTGCAAACCATTAGATCAGCTCCTTAAAATATGTCTTTTGAACGTGATTCAACTGTGAAGATGAATACTTGAGCTGTGGGAATGGTCTACGAAATCTCCCAATGTGTGATTATCAAAACAAAATCTTGGTGATGCGAATAGATGTCACGCATTACTGCCTGGATGCACAGGTTTGAGGAGCGGATGAACGATAACATTAAATAGCTATCGATATCAAAGCCAAGTCTCTCGCTCTAGCTCTGTGTACAGAGTGAATAAAAATATACATACAGACACAGCTGAATACATATTTTTGTCGCTGGTCTACATCTATTTTGACAATTATGACGAGTGGGGCATGGTGGAATGAGGTTGCGAAGACAAATTGGTGCAGATACAGAGAAATGTGAGGGGGCGAATATGAGAGGGACATTGGGGTCTGAAGATGGCTCATTCTCATTCTGTAGGATAGCTTTAACAAACTTACTATTATTAGTCAGCTCATTTGAAGAAAGGAGGAGGTTAATATTGCCTCCGGCGGTTGGCCACTTCTATCCCACAACTGAAAATCATAATTCTTCTCTTTAAAAAAAGAAAGCATGGAAAGTATCAGCACCCTTTCTCAAAATTTGTGCTACTTTTATATGCCATCACTTACAGGAGTGGGTAATGGGGGTGGGGGTAGAGGTCGGGGAGAGGGGGCACCGTGGTCTAGAACAGGTCTAGACTAGACCTAAATGTTTTGAAGTAGTACAAAATATTCGCTAACAAGCAGCAGCACCATCAGTATACCATGAAGTTATTGTAGCTGATATGCAGGGAGTAATTGAAATTAATATTTCTCGAAAAGAAAACATTTCAATTATTTTAAGGCAATATTTCAAGAAATTGTGCTTTACATTCCAAGGTGTGATCGTAATAAAAAAAATTAATTCATGAAAACTACTTTATTCTCAATGCCGACTGTGCATTATCTTCAATGAATCCATTAAAAACTAACTGATAAAAAGTAGTGCCGCCCGTCTCCCGCATAGCCATTCCAGGCCACGGCCCTCTGTAACTCCTTGGTAAAACACGGTCATCCTAAGCTTCACCCCCCCCCCCAGTGGCGTATCCAGGGGGCGCAACAGGCGCCCCCCCCCCTATTGGCCGTCGTTAAAAAAAAATATAGCACTACATAGCACTATTTTGCATCTTAGCCCTTCTTCAGCCATGTGAGCAAAAATTTCTCCCCCATGACGGCGATCAATAATTCCTGGCGCCCCCCTCCTATTGGGAAATCCTGGATACGCCCCTGCCCCCCTACCGAAACCAAGACCTGGATACACCAGTTCTGTGATAACTCCTTGTATACACCTTCATCGAGTGGTTTTGAAGGTGTCAAACTGCGGTAGTACCTCAATAAAGTGGTTGATAAGCTGATAATGGTTGTTTATGTGGGTATGGCGTACATAGTGATGAGTGTATAAGACCTCATCATGGGCTGTTTTCTTTCCAGCGTCAAAACATTATGCATGAAAACTTTGCGATTTATATTTAAATGAAATAAATCAAAATCGAATTGAATTTGAGAGCATGACAACAGTCGGCCATGAAGTGTTTCCAAACAGAACAAAAAATGTGTGAAGATACATGTGAGCACATTTCCGAATCCTCGGTCCAAAGGATCTCGATCATCAATCTCCACCGATGATCTAGATGCCTTATTCAAAGAACGCCATCTGCGATGAAACACATTACATGTATTTAAGTTGCATACTAATGACAGTGTTTTTCCTGCCCTCCCCCTCCTCCCCCCCCCCCCCCTCTCTCTCTCTCTCTCTCTCTCCGTTTTATCTTTACGCTATACTCTTGGGTTTCTTTGCTTTTTAATAGTCAACTCAAGATTGTTTTTATTTTCTCTTCTATAAAATTATGTTTATTTCATTTGTAAACGAAAATAATGTGCGGAATATGTCAATGTAACAGTGTCATCATCATAACCTGTATTTGTGGATAGGAAGGTATAGGTAGCTAAGCTGACCCCGGCTAAAAAAAAAAGAATAAGAAGAAAAGGAGAAAAGGAAAAGAGAAGAAGAAGAAAAAAAGAAGAATTAAATAATAATAACAATAATATTAATATTAATAATAATAATAATAATAATAATAATAATAATAATGATAATAATAATAGTAATAATAATAATAATAATAATAATAATAATAATGATTATTAATAATAATAATAATAATAATAATAATAATAATAATAATAATAATAATAATAATAATAATAATAATAATAACAATAATATTAATAATAATAATAATAATAATAATAATAATAATAATAATAATAATAATAATAATAATAATAATAATAATAATAATAATAATAATAATAATAATAATAATAATAATAATAATAATAATAATAATAATAATAATAATAATAATAATAATAATAATAATAATAATAATAATAAACCGTTCTTGTATAGCGCATATCACATTATGATATAACGTCCCTATGCGCTTCCAAAGGGTTTGGATATTATTACCCTGGCTTTAGCTCCGGCATGCGAAATCAGCGCACACTGCATTTCAAGGAATAAATCCTGCCAGGTACCCATTTAACACCTGGGTGGAGAGTGGCAAATGTGGATTAATGTCTTGCCAAAAGGCGCTAGTGCCGGGCTGAAATTCGAACCCTCAACCCTTGGATTGAGAGTCAAGTGAATGAACCACTATACCACGACACCTCCACTTTAAAGGAGATAATGGAAGAAATACAGGAAGAAAATTATAGAAAAATAATATGTCTACATTATGTCATAATGAGAAAAAGACAAGAAGAAAAAACCCAGCTAAGATTGTCCAATCTTTTTTTCCCGTCCAGTATCCTACTATTTTCCCGTTTTCGGTCCTTCATTCTTTGTTTTATACCTTTATGCAAGGTATAAGATCATCGGCATATTGTCTTAATGTTATCATGAATTATTCATCTCTGAGGACGTCCTCTCAAGCTTTGCTTATTATTATACGACGATCCATTTTCTATGTATACTGTATACATTTGCCATAGTCCCGTGTATAACTTGTATAACTTTAGGCCTATATATAGAAATAGGCCTAAAAACATCACAATAATTGGTTTGAGGGAAATTCTGAAGCAAACCAGTGAGTGGAAGCAGTGACTTGGGGCCAGCTTTCAAGAACTTCTCCGCCTGTGCCCCCCAACCCCGCTCAGTCATTTAGCCTTATTCGTTTTTCTAATTTATCTGTTCACAATAATTTAGACCACTGGTAAAGGGTTAGCTTATTACTTCCCATGCACTGACCCTCCCAGTCTGTGGGGGCGGGAGGAGGTCGGGAGGTCTTCTATTTGTTCTGATGACAAAATTACATTGTTTAAAGTGTCACCTTGAAATTTGCGAGCAAGCGAGATAGAAACTAGAAAGTTGATATCTGGGCAAGAGATGTCAGCCCTTGCGAAAGTGTATATCGTAACGTATGCCCGTGTGACCGAATGACATAAGGTAACGGGACGAATGGTGTGGTGGAGGGAGGGGCGGGTGTTTCATCAAAAGATCGATGTCAGATCTATGCACTGTTTTTGCAATGTCTGGCGATAGATACTGTTCTGTTTAAATATAGATAGGTTGGTTAAGAATTTACACAAACATAATTACTCAAATTCAATGCCTTGGTATATATTCAAATCTTGGAAATATAATTTGATTGTATTTCATCTTTTCTTAATTGACCAATATATTCAGAATAAATTTCACATGAAAACTCAAAGAGTATAATCAAGTCATATGCAACAACTATATATATATTTTCAAATTTAAATGATCCGTTCATTCTGTAATACATGTATAAATATTCTTGTGATAATTCAATGTATTAAACATGTAAATATAACTGTAAAGGGTTTACAGAAAATATATATAATCACTCTTTTCAGTAAGATACACCATCAGCCTCTTTTCGTAAAGCAGTACTGCAATTACCCCAAAAGTGTAAAAGAGATGAGCTCAACTAATCAAACATTTCCTCCTGGGAAAATCTAGAAAATCATATTGTTTAGCACGTGCAGTATTTATAAATTAATTGAAATAAATTTGTAAAATCAGCACTGATTTTCTTATTTACTATATAAATCTATTTACCTACCTATTATGCTAGTCACTTGACTACGCGAACTTAAAGGGAAATTAACCTCAGCGTATGAATTAGCTTATTTTGAATGGTGTAGTATATGCCTCTTATTTGATACATGCAATTTCATGTAAAAACACAGGATATAGATATAAATCACTATTTTCCAGCCAAGTTATCGTCTGCTAGCAATAATAAGGGGGCTGCCATTACTTTATGTGTACACGAACATATTTTTCATCCCAAGTAAAATTTCCTTCATCGTTAACTTGTAATTGATTTTTAGAGGACAAATATATATTAGATAAAGTCACATATTCTGAAATGTAAGTTTAGTTTTATATATTTTTTAAAAGGTCTTAATTTGTTCATAAAAAATATACTTCATAAAAAATATACGTCAAGGACGGAGAATTGACGTCAAGGACGGAGACAATCGTAACAATACCAAAACAAAGCGAGGAATCTGCTTTACAGGATGGCTATTAGAACTCATGGGTCGTCAATTATCTAGGCCCATGGCCAATAACAATCGTAATACAATCAGAACAAAGCGACGTATCTGTTGTAAAGGTAGGCTATTATCAATGCATATGGTACCTAATGATCCGTGTCATGCACAAAATGGCAGCCTCCATGGAAAGACGTAGCAGACAATAGGTGCATCTAGAATATCACGTGGGGTTACTTGTCCTTTAAGGCTTGATAATGCTGCGTTTACATCATGTTCCCGGCAGCCTGAAACGTAGCGGGACTTGGGATTTTGGCAAGTTTTTCCTCCATTTGTTGGGTCGTGCTATAAGTTTTCTCAAGGTCTATCAAGGCATTGGCGGATCCAGGGGGGGGGGGGGGGGCACAGCCGGCCCGTGCCCCCCTTTTGTAAGAGAAGTCTGAATTTTTACCATAGACGATCCGCCATTTTCTCGATTGTGCCCCCCCTTTTAGAGTGAAGACGTTTTTTGTTTTGTTTTCTTTCTTTTTTTTTGCTTGTCAGGGAATTATGGAGGAAAAAAACTGGACCCCGTAACCCCTTACTAAGCGATTTTTGATGGTTTGGCGAAAAAAAATTTTTGTCCCTACCCCTGCCGTGCCCGGCATTTTTTCGTCCTCTCAGACCGCGCTAACCATTCCAGGCCGTTATAGAACGTAATGCGCCGTATCGCGCAGGGCCTGTAAGACGTCAGGCGCCGTTGGGCGTCGTGGTTGAACGCAACGAAACGGTACCATACAACCCGGATTATGTTAAGAACCTTGACAAAACGCAGCAGAACGTACCAGACCTTTAAGTGACCGTCCGGTGCCGGGAATTCACATTTCCGACGTTCCATTACGGACGGCCCCCAAGTTTTCTTACGGCCTTGTTACGGGCTGCAACGTTGACTTGCGTATATCCCGCTTTTCTGCGGCTCACAAAGTTTCCCATTTGCGCCGTGATTGCCGTGGCAAATTTTTTGGCAGTTAAAAAATCTGGCCCGGCATCCACGGCAATCACGGCGTGTCAAGTTTGTCCATCCCGTTGATCCGCGTTGTCTTACGTCCACCCCGTTTTGTCCGTGGCAGTCTGAAACGGGGCTGCCGGGGCTGCCGGGAACATGATGTAAACGCAGCATTAAACACCACGGAAACATCCCCTGCATGGTTTCTCGACCTGGGAGCTTATTTGGAGGGGGGGGGGGGGGGGGGGGCAGATCCCCCTGACAATTTCAGACAAAAAAAAAATACATTATTAAACTGCAAATGTCAGACAAGAGATTCTGCTAGATGAATAATCATCAAATTGATGTTAAAATCTCACGATAGTCATTTTTCAAAAAAAAAAACTTTCTGCTCGGTGGCATGCGATCACGCAAGATTGCAATGATAGGTGAACTCATGTAGAGTCAGTAGAGAAGACGGTAAACTTGGTTCAAGCATGGTTCAAGTAACTCCAAATAGGTAAAGCCGCTAAAGGAAACTTGAACGCTTTTTGTATCTTATGAATTGTATCAATCTAAAAAAAAATATCTTCAAATTCAAATACAAATCAAAATATTAAAGGGCAATCCAACCTTGGTAATAAGTTGATTTGTGTGAAAGCAGAAAAATAAGAAAAACAGGATGGTGAAATTTTGAAAGAAATCGGACAAGGAATAAGAAAGTTATGGATGTTTGAAAAATGAGATCACTACATCTTCTCCGAAGCACCTATAACCCGGCGGGGCAGTACTCAAAATATATTGGAGATAGCATATTGTTATAGGTCCTCATGAAAGAAAAAGATCCTACTAATTAAAACATTTTGAAAAAAGTGACATTTTAGTCATTGTATGTGTTGGAGCGAATGGAGGAGTTGTCCACAGCTACATCACAGTGACATTACCTATTCGGCCAATTTGAAATTCCCATATGTATAGTGATTACAACTTTCAAAAATTCATAACTTTCTTATTGCTTGTCCGATTTCGTTTAAACTTTCACCAAACTGCTTCTCTGATTTTTCCTCTTTCTTTCAAAGCAACTTGATGATTAAGGTTGGATTTCCCTTTAATTAAAGCACCCAAGTAAAAAGCTGCAATTAGACTTTGTCCAAAATGTTTACTGTCCTTAAAATTGAACGCCTTTCGTCTCAGTGCATTGAATCAACTTAAAAAATATCTTCCGATATACAAATCAAAATATTGTCCAAAATGTTTGCTATCTCACTACGCTTGCTCCAAATTAGTATAGACCCACCCTGTATCGAAATCGAAATCATAGAATTAAATATGTTTAAAAGATATGTTACACAAGAACGTCCGACCCCCCCCCCCCCCCGCACCTCCACTGGCTCGTCCACGCAAGCGAGGGCTCAGTTCGTGATTTCCTTGTTGAAATACATGGCTCAGGTGCTCATTCCCCCCCCCCCCCCCCCCACCAACGCCTAGTTTCAGATACGCTACTGGAGCCGGAGGTGCTGGGGGTAATGCAAGAGTTGCAGGAGGGGGGTGCTGGCAAGTTGTGCGGCAAGCGGATCTTTTACTAAACCGGGCACCCAACATCCCCCTTCTTCTAACTTCCTTTCTTGTCGACTTGTCAAACAAGTTTTGAGTGAAACAGATTAACTCAACTCAGATGGCCTATGATAATATCACAACTAATGTTAAATGAAAAAGTAGATCAGTTTTGTCCCCGCGAATTCAATCACCACGATCAGCGCTATATCTCGCTCTCGTATATATAGATACATGTATGTCGTAATTATGAATGGAATTGTGTGATACGTCATTGCACTTTTGCCCTTAGCTGATATATCGCTAGAGTAATTATAATACGGCACGAGTCTGAGACCGAGTCCGAGACCGAGTCGAGTGGCGTGCATATATTCCGTACTACTTTTTTTTTACAACCTATAGAGGATATATACACCGGTATACACCGTTCACATACCACTCTACCAAAGGGAAAGCATGTCTGCCCAGAAGAAACATATCCACTGTTCGTGATAAAGTGTGCTGAGGAGCAGTATTTCATTTTTATGGAGCCATGTGGTCGGATGTATTGGATTATGTGCGTGTAGTAAATTGACATTCCAGGCGATCGAGCTGTGTTGTATTTCATCACGTAGTGTGTACACATTCAAGCTCATTCAGCTATCTCTGAATGGAGTAGTATCGGGGGTAGCACTGCACTGTGTATGGTATTGAATCTAGCAAGCACACAACACACAACGTACCAATTTCAATAAAGAGTTCAGACAGAATATAAACAGAACATCATGAATATGTTGACGCAAGAAAAGAAAAAGTGCTTGTTCGATGATGGCCTTCTATAATACCATTGGAAATCCTGGACTTGAGAAGAATGCGTGGAGTGAGTAGATAAATCATCCTTTTCCCTTGGATTTTACATGAAGTCGAAAGTGATAAATATAATGGCGTGTGAACTGTGATCAGGTGATTACGTACATTCCCAAAGGCATTATTGTTACTAATACTAATGTTAGCATACATGTGCTTACTCCCGCTTATTATTTACATTTTCCCTAAATAAGAATTAAGAGGATCTGCATTAAATGTATCTCCTTCCCGATACATTTATTGAGGTCTAGACTCGTCATTTGCCTATTTTTACACTGTAAAATGTGTTTCTTATTTGTATTCAATCTATACATCCAAGTCTATCATGTCTAGATCTACCACATGTAGTTTGCGTCTACAACAAGTACAACATTGTTTAAAACTTTAATACAGATCTAGATGATTGTATAGATCTAGAGCATTTTAAAGTATACATTGTTTGAACTTAAAAATTATCCTGGTTTGGTTGTAAAACAATGAATGTCAGATTTTTTTCTTCAAATAATTTGATATGTACGTGATTTTATTGATTATATTAGCAATATGAAAATTTCAATTGGTCACCAATGTAGGTAGATGTATGACCTTTGGCTTTGAGTTTGGGGGAATGGGGACTAAGCTATGTTATGGCAAACATTCACTACTGCACTGACTGGTGCGAAAAGAAACACCCCAATTAATGTTAGTAGGGTTGATTTTACTTACTTTTGCTAGATGACTTTATTCATGCATTTTTGTAATATTATACTGTGCTACAAACTGGGATTTCCAATATGAAAAAAATCTCCAATTTAATGTATGATCTACCAATTTAACTCCATTTTATCAACATTACGACACATTGCATGGACGTGGTTTGGTGATTTATGCAAGCTTCTTTCCACTTTTGAATCTGCAATCTGCATACTATTTTAATTTTTATATGAGCTCTTTCATAGATTATCAGAGAGCTGTGGTCATATTTAGATTAATACACTTACAGCATGAAGCTACAAATGCTTACAGGCAGGACAATATAGGAAGGTCAAAATATCATGCCAGAGCTTTCTACCTTTACCCTGTTTCTGCCCATTCCTTTCCAGATAAAGACAGATATAAACTATTTATTTTCCAGGAAAAGATTATCCATTATAGTTGTTTTTGAAACTCATTGCTAACCTAAATTTAAAGGGGGCATGAAGTCCAGGATATATAGTTGGTTTTCCAAAATTGTGAAGAAAATGTACTGATTAATAAAGATGTTTCTTTTTTCACATTTCAGTTGTGTTGTCTGAAAAAGCAGTTTTGCAGGAAATGTATAAAATATGTTTTTTTTTCTTTGAAATTGACTTTGCACAAAATCGTGATTCAGTGTAAAAAAAAGTTTAATTAATTACAAGAAGTCCAGACCAGAATTCGGGAGAACTGATGAGTAAGGAATCCTATATGATTCCATGTATCTCCAACTACCTTACCTTATATGGAGGGCAATATTTATTATGGGGGATTGATTGTCCCACATGCATGATTTGCAAAACAAGAACGATGGCGTTCCCACGATACTGTAAGGCTGTTTTCATTTTAGTCAAAACAGAAAATCAGACATCACATAACAGATTCTTGAAAAATAAGGATGAACAGATGGCTATTTAAATAGTTATGAATTGTAGCATAGATTACTACGATACGTGTATGTTATGGAGACAAATTTGCAGCTCTGTCATGAATTCGTGAGGTGATTATCTGAGATTTCCTCACTAAATCGCCAATTGTTATATGATTTTGATACAATTCTTTACCCCATTGTGCCCTCAATCGAGTTATATGATAATTTGCATACATGAAATTATTTTCCAAAGCCATTTCCGCCCCCATTTCCGGTACTTCTGTATATACATGTACGCTTTACGGGATGTGTCGCCCAAAATTTAATGGGTCGCTTTTTCACAAGAAATCCCTAAAACTTGGGTCTCGTTTTCTACAAAAATAATCCCTCAACATGGGTTCATATTTTCAACAAAATCCCTAAACATGGGTGGTATCCCGACATCTATAAATGTAAAGAAAAGTCTTTAAGTGTGTTAAGGAGCACAAATAAAACTAAGATGGTTTTAGTCTGCAATAGAAATGCTGTTTATGTTCATTTGTACAGAATTGTAAATATACTCATAGAATTAAAAGGTTCCAGTTTTTACGACAAATCCCTAGAAACATGGGTCTACGTTTTGCGAGAAATCCCTAAACATGAGTACCCTTTTTCTTAAAATTAGCCCCAAATGATGAATTAGAGGTTCAAGTTCCGGGACTCACACCCCCGTCAAAAAATCCAACCCCCCCCCCCCCGGGCATTTTCCCAGAAACATTAAATAAAAGAGAATTTTGGATATGATTAGATGATTGATGAATTTAACAATGTGTGAAAACGTTAGATTTCTGTAAGTTTGTGAAAGAATGTACATGTACTTTTTCATGAAGAGGGATACACACAATAACATGTACATTTAAACTTTGGGCGAAGGGGAAGTTTCTCGAGGGGAGGTAAATATACCCCCCCCCCCCCCCAAAAAAAAAAAAAAAAAAAAATGATGAACAGTGAGTGAATGACAACTCTTGACCGAGTTACCAATTTTTTTCCAATAATATAGTAGATGGTGATCTTCATATAAATGAAAATAGTCATAACTTTCTTATTTGTGAGCCCATTTCCCTCAAACTTTAAAGAAAAATCTGTTTCTATTATTTTTCCGCTGTTATTAAAAGCAATTTATTTCTTGACCGGAGTTCTCGTTTAATCTTCCTCTTCTAACCACAACACAATCGGAATTGCAATGTGTTGTCGAATGAGGAAATGTTATTCATTCAATATCGTATTTTTTCCACTCATGCTCATAACGAATGTTTATGTGGTTTAACGTGTAGCTCTTTATTTTCTCTTTCAGAATTGATTGTGGCCAGCACTTTCACGTAGAGTTGGATCAACTTTAAAGACTTCATCCATGCAGTCCCAGGCGTGAAATATGAAACAGAGATGAAGAATAATTACGAAATGTACTTTTCCAAACCAGCGTCACTGGACAACTATCGTTATCGAGGTCGATGAACCTCGATACGATCAGCTTCAAATCATACCATGCATCAAATCGATCTCCAAGATCCTGAAACAGAGAACGCCATCGTTCATCATTCCACAAATCAGCTCAATGTGTCATCATTGACTGCTGGTAGTGTAGGTGGTGTTAGCGGTGTCAGCAACGTTGGTGTTCGCGGTGTTGTCCAACGAAATCCTCATCTCTCAGCTGAGGAACGTCGACGGAGAAGTAGATATAGGAAGAGACGTAACCGAATCGGACTTCTACTCCTCTTTGCCACGTTACTTCTCTTTGCTGGACTCGTAATCTGTGTGAACACGAAAGAATACGTTGCCGGTGCAACCATCGCTGTCATCGGAGTTCTTCTAGGCAGTTCTTCCATGGTACTGTGTCTCCTTACCACGGACTCCTGCGGGAGAGTAGGAAGCCTTCATGGAATCCGAGAGCGAGTTTCAAGTTTTTCGCGGGCGAATCGACGTCACAGTGCCGCGAACGATCGTGTGGACATTCAGCGGTCGCCGCCGCGAGAAGGGGACGGCGCGACAGCGTCTGTCACAAACTCTTCCATGAACATACATGAAACATTAATGCTACATTCGCTTCCGCCTTTGTCTACTTGCAATTTGTCAGGGGACTTTTTAAATCACCTCCCACCACCATCTTATGAGACGGCAGAAATTTTACGACGTGAGGATATTGGTGTTGAACATATGGTTGGAGATGTGCCTGGCGCTGTCGGTGGCTCTGCTAATTATCAGTATGTAAAGTTTCCATTCATAAAATGCGTACTCTCCGTGACAGTGATCCTTTTCTACTAATTGGTTTAATTGGTTTATTTATTCTTAATTTTGTCCACTTCTTTGACATGGTAGCCCAATGACGTTCGGTTACCATTTAGTGTCTAGTTTACATGTTCATGTACTTTTCATTTTGCAAGAAACAATTTCATTGATACATACTGACGGTAATAGTTTGCACTGGGTTATTAAAATGACTTGTCAAATATACTTTAGATTAAAGGAATCAACTCTTTCTGAATTTTGACTATTATCATACCTTTAGACTTTTGATTAAAGAGGCTAAAATACAGAAGACGGAAAAAAGCAATGGCGGCGCTAGAACATTAATCGGAGGGGTGTCGGACCATATTTGCCAACAAGTTACCTGAATAAAGTTATAACAGGCAAACAACAAAACAAAAATCAAAAAAAAAAAAAAGCAAAAGCAAACACGTGGGAAAATGCAATTCAACAAAGGTTTAAAGGAGAATTAACCCCTGAGTACAAATTTACTTATATTGAAAGGTGTAGTATATTCCTACTTATTGGCCTAAATCATTTTCCAATAAGATATCAGAAAAGGGTATAATAAAGATATTCCAACACCCGGTATCGTCTACTACTCATTTACATGGGGGCTGCCATTTTCTTGCTGATTTGGATTTGTACATGAACCATTGAGAAATGTTCCGGTCAGGAAGATATTTTGAATCCAAGACCTAAATTGATTTTCTTCATTACCTAAAATCCCATATGTGACGAAAAATATAAAGTGGGTGTTTACATGATTTATAAAAATTAAATCTTTATAATGATACTTTTAAATTGTCTGGTTTTGCTTAACAAAAATCTATTTTCTTGGGTTTGCCAAACAGAGCAGAGCATAATATATGCAGCATGCATTCTGACTTTTCAAGTCCCATTATCCGAAAGCAGGTGAATGCATAGTTTGCCGCTATAGATGCTCAGGAAGAAGCATCCATAAAATTTGAATTAATTTGCTCCATCCATTGCGTCACAGTATCTAGAAAATAGATTTATATTAAGCGAATATCGATTTTCAACAGAAATATATAAGGAAATCTTCAGTTTAAAAATAAATTGACATATCTATTCTATATTTTAAATCTCAAATGGGTTTTTAATTTTGAAAAAGGCAATTGGGCATTTGGATTAAGAAAATCTTCTTGTACACATAAAAAAAATGGCAGCCCCCATGTATTGCTAGCAGACGATACATATTGCTAGCAGATGATAAATTTTGCTCAGAAAATCTTGATTCGTATCGATCTCGTATATTTTGACGCGAAGCCATATAGTCTAACAAGTAGGAATAAATAACACCTTTGAACACTATCGTCTTTATTGTTTGAGGTTAATTCTCCTTTAAACTACATGTAGTAGTCAAATTTCAATTCTGTTTCTAACAAGCAAAAATAAACCAAAACCCAACAATTATCATAAAAACCAGTGAATTCCCATAACTTAAAAGACCACATTGCTTAAGCACTAAATTGTCATTTGTGTTATGGATCCCTCTCTAATCTCAAGCCAATGGCTTTTTTAGGGTGTTAGATCCTCACACTTTTCGATTTATATCATGTGATTTTGATGAAATAAATATATTGAATTTAAAAAAAGGGAATATCATGAACGTCTTTACCAAAATGGCTTTTAATGTTTATTGTGACTATTTTTCCCCATTTCACCATCAAGAAATCGGTATTTATCACCAGCCACCACATTTTGGAAATCTCAATCCTTTCCGAGCAAAATAAATCTACATGTATTCACAGTAATCCACTAGCAAATCACAAAGTAATTTCCTTCTGTAAATTCTCTTGTTACTACAGGTACTACAAAGTCAGTCAGGCCGACATCCATGATGACCCACTAGCGTCATCTTCATCAACCAACCTCGCCACCTCATCGACCGCCGCGGTTACTAGTCACATGTGCGATGAATGCGTTCAACGTCAGCAGCAACACCTAGACGACGGCGGCGGTGGTGGCGGGGTTGTCGTACAAGCTCTTCCTCCGCCCGAAGAACAACTGTTATTAGCGCCAGCTATAGTCGTAGAATTACCAACTTATGACGAGGCAATCGCTGAAGATAGATAGCACACTATGAAGCATTGAACCTTTCTTATTTGCAGCTGTAATAAATATATTTCATGCCACAAATCTACTGATGCGGTTAGTGTTTGTCACCGAGAAATGAAACACTTTGTAACCATGTATATATCTTTCAAAACTTTGTAATAAATAGATTTGCACCACAAAGTTCATGATTATTTATTATGAACTGTCCTTTGTTTCTTGTATATACTGGACGAAAATGTCATTATGCTCCATTCCAATTGCATATGGCTTCCTATGACAAGGTATCTTATTGAGCATCAAGTCTTCTGTATTAGTTCGGCGGGCAAAGGGCCCTTTAAAATTTTGCATGCAATCTTATACTTTTCTGCATTTGTACACACTAGTTATTAGTGTTAAGTATTAATACTCAAGATGAGAGAACCTGTGCCAAGTGCCATAACAAGAGTTTGTTTCTACAAACTATTAAAAACGAAAACTCAATAACCGGATTGTTCTCTCAAATGCTTTTGATATTAGAAATCTAAGAAAGAAATGTACCGCGAAAAATCATAGACAACACTAATAGAAGATGTTAATACAACTACCCCCAGAACAGCCCCTCCAGCCTCGTCCGGTCCGGGACATATCTACCACATATCTACCACATACTTCAACTACATGTACTTGTAAGACATTTGACAATGCCCTCAAGATTTTAAGAGTTGTCTGAAGGGTAATTTGGGTAAGTATCTGTCCGTCCGGGGATACATGATGAACATGATGGATAAAGGGAGTGGACAAAATAAACAACTCCTCATTCTACTATCCACAATTGCTCTGGTAGACAACAGAACATCTCTTCACTGCTATAATGTAAAATAAGTAGAACAGGTGAATATGCATGTACACCTGTTCTACATATTTTTATGGATACTGATTTTAGTAGGTAACCAAAACAACTAAAAAAAATTTATCAAATATCAACTCCTTTAGTGATGCCTTTCACGATGAAACATAAAACAGATCACAACGATTACTTGTTTTTTTTACAGGCCGCCTAATTTAAAAAGAAATTGTCAAAGTCCGTGACTAACCGATCAGGTCCTGTTAATATTATTTGTCTTACTCTTTTAGCTGTACATGTATTCGCTTATGATAGTTTTCATTTCCCTCGCCTTGCCTGTATACTTGCAAAAGATATGCCCTTCTTTCATACAAAATTAAAAGTTTTCACAAGAATATTTGTTGGCTGACCCCATACAATTTCGGTTGGTTGAAGTGGCTTTTCAAAAAGTAGGAACTTATGAGAGCATGAAATATTAACTGTTGTATTTAATCAATATTCACTTTGTTGCTTTTATAATTCACAAAGAGTGCTTTAACTTTCAAAGGCTGAAGAAATTAACACGTAAGGCCGATTTTATCGTTGTATATTAATAGTACTTTTTCTCGCAACTGAACGCGTACATTCTGTAAATAAGTTACGTGTCAGACTACAGGCTGAGTAATCTGTCTGCATCTATTGTGTGTAATATTAATCAGGTATTAATTGTCAGTATAGGTTTACAGAGAGAGAGAGAGAGCGGGGCAGAGTGAGAGAGAAACATAAGGTCGAATGTTTTATACTTAAACAAAAAAATCTTCCTTTTTGCTACCTGTTATCCATTCATTTTTGTCGGCAAAATTTATTATTCCAACGGGTGATAATTATCCAGAGTTATATTTCCGTGTAATATAGATACATGTATATCGTGAGATTATACAATAAGTTTGATGCTGCTGTTGATTGTTATTTGTTACGTTTCAAGATTACGTAAACAAGACGAGGAACGAATAAAAAGTGATAACTAAAAAAATGTATACATCTACCGCGCTATATTAGAATACAGTAATAACCTACTTATTTGCCTGATATTTAAATAATGCTATTACAAAGGCTTGAATATCTGGGAATATTTCTAAATCATAATGTGTACTTTTATAAAATGCCGCCCTAAAGTTCACGATTTCCCCTTATAGATGCCTCTGTTATATTGTATTAACATGTAGGTGAAGAAGCGTTAGTTCCTGCAGTTGTTTACGTGCCTGTGAGTTTAAAAAGATCATTAATTTTAGAGACATGTGACCGTTGAATGGTTACCTCGTGAATCTTGTCCTTAAAATTTCATTTATTTATTATTTATTATTTTTATTTTTATTTCTTCGTGTGAATTCAATTTGTATGTCTGCTGCGTAATCTTTATATTTATGAAATACACGTAACAGTGTTTCTTGCTTTCAATTGAAGGTACATGTAAAGAAATATATCTGCAAGGGCTTATTTTTTGTGCAATTTTGTAAAATAAATTAGTGGTAAATTATAGGGTATTCTGAATATTAAAATGAGAAACTTAAACCCGATGCTAAATTTTTATGGATGAAAAATTGAATAAAATTGAACACAAACAGAAAAAAGGACAATTTTGTGACATTGGTATGACCCTACAGTCTAATCAAAACATCAAGCATCATCGTCTTTATTTTATTGTGATTCTGGACACTGCTTCAGCTTCCCCAATTAGCAGTTGTGTATAATGGTCTAATTATTTATGTGCGAGGAAGCGAAGCGAGCGAGCAAAATTTTGACACTTTTTTTCTAATGCTAAATTCCTTGGGTCCTGCATTATTTACAGGGATATAATGAAAATGGCAACAGAAAATTAACTGAGGGGGATGCCAATATTTTAATTCGTACATTAACGATGTCACTTTTCTTTAGGATTACATATCATATCATAATTGAAAGGATTAAGTAAATTGAATATATCATAAAGAAAGTAAATGTGAGAAAATTACAATGCCCCGACCGGGATTCGAACCCGGGACCCTGGATTACATGACCAGTGCTCTACCAACTGAGCTATCCGGGCTCCCGTCGAAGCAAAGTAACAATCTCACATATAGCCCCTCTCTTTCCATCGAGCGTAGGGGGGTACATCCATATCAATTTCATGCGTACGCTATGTAATGGCCTACCAATGAGACAGGTCTTCCCTCTAAAGTCGGGCAAATCCATGCCAACGAATTTCTATAGAGGACAATTTGAATTCGTAATTAAATATCATAATTGATAGGATTGAAGTAAATTGAATATATAATAAAGAAAGTAAATGTGAGAAAATTACAATGCCCCGACCGGGATTCGAACCCGGGACCCTGGATTACATGACCAGTGCTCTACCAACTGAGCTATCCGGGCTCCCGTCGAAGCAAAGTAACAATCTCACATAATTATAGCCCCTCTCTTTCCATCGAGCGTAGGGGGTATTTAATTACGAATTCAAATTACTTTCTGTAGGAATTCAAATTGCAAATTCAAATTACTTTCTTTAGGATTACATCAACATGAATATAATTGATTTCATTGTATACTTTAAAGTGACAGTAAGCTCCTAATGGCGCCATCTTTTAACAGGATTTGAAAAGTGTCTGTGCCTCACATTTTCCCATCGTGCCCCATTCTAGTTTGTAGAAGCTTAGAATGTACCTGTAGGCAGTTTTCCACATTTGCAAAGTCAAAAATAATAGTTTAAATTATAAGATGTGCCTATTATCCAAACAGACTGTTTGTCAAAATTCTAAATAAATAAAATGCAATTAAAGGGATTCGGTAACTTTGTGGAGGCTTGATTTAATAAATTGTTGAATTTTGATATGTCTTGTATAATGATGTTCAGAAGGATAAATAAATAGCCAAGCATAGAAAGGTTTTCAAATATATAATGCTGTTATTAAGATATCTATGACTGAATACTCCCATTTCAACACGAAAGCGTATGGCCATACGCTATTTCTATTTTGGGGGAGAAAAATAAATGAAAACCGTGAAGAAATATATTTGAAAAATTTAGCAAGGCAATTATAAGGCAAATTTATGATTTCTTTCTTATGTTCTATACTTTGAAAGTGCTTTTTATGCCTTTATATCCCATCTGGGGTGCAAAATTTAACAAGCTCCTGTCTTATGCGGGGGGGGGGGGGGGGGGGGGGGCAGAACAGCTAGAATCAAATAATGGTTAACACTTTAAAAACGCCATTAGGTGCGCGAAATAGCTAACTCCTGAACATAATTATGCATGGGAGGGAGCAAAGTGATTGAGCTTTAGAAAATATTCGTATTTCAAATCCTATAAAACACCATTTCTTTTTGTCCTTGACTGGGGCGCAAATAACCCTCAAAGACCATACATTTTCTTGTTTTTCTTCCCCTTTTCTTTTTTTCTTTTGCGTTTTTTGCGCCCCTTCAAGTGCTGCCAGGGGCACGTGCCCCCTCTGCCCCCGTAGATACGCCACTGGATAGATAAAGGGGCACTTATCAGAAGTAAAGAGGGTGCACAAAATCAGATTTAAAAAGGGGCAATTATCAGAAGGGGAAAATGGAAACTTCTTAGAAGGGCAAAGGGGCACCTGTCTGAAGTAAAATGCACTTATTAAAGGAGAAAAGGGCACATAATTATTACAGAGAAAGAGGGGCAACTATTTGATTTGAAAAGGGGCACTTATCAGAAAAGAAAAGGGGCACTTATCCGAAGGAAAATTGCACTTAGAAAGGAAACGTGGCACTTTCAGTAGTAAAAATGGGCATTTATCAGAGAAAAGGGGGCATTTTTCAGAAATAAAAAGGCAATTTCTGGGAACTTAAAAAAAAGTGAGCACTGTGCCCCCCCCCCCCCTCCGGAGCGCCGCCCCTGTTGCAAGGTATTTGTGTAATTAACACATGAATGGTAAATTTCATCATGGCAGTCACATAGCCCATGATACTTAGCAAGTTCCTCTTTCATATCATATGTAAAATGGGGTGACTATTTCGGGACAGGCTGTATTGGTATGAAATAGTCAACCCATTTTACATATCAGATTTGCCCCCAACGGTTATTTAGACCATCCATGTCATTCACAAAAAGCTTGTCACCCTAAACGTACCTCCGGGTTCTGCATCAGGGCCAATTTCACCCCGGCATTATGCACCAACTTTGTCAGAAGTAAGTTGTATAACTGTACATTACCAAAACACAAATACTTTGTCGGGATGGGATGGGTTGTCAGACGGACCCTAAAAATTGAGGTCAATTTTTCCCTTGGCCCATACACCAAACTTTGTCAGAAGGAAGAGGTAACACTCCCCCGAACCCCCCCCCCCCCACCATATTGCCCTTCGATCAAGCTTTGCTACCCCAGAGTTCAGACTGCTATGAATATGGAACAAAACCATTTTCTTACATTCCAACCTCAATAAATCTAAATTTTCTGATTCAATTCATGTCAAATTTACAATATTGTGTATGCCAGTCCTATTATGCACGTAGTAGTCCGATGCACCATGCGCTCTTTGCATTTTGCCTTCCTGTTTTCCTCACTCACGTGCCTTCGAATTCTTTCGTATTATATAATTTCATTTTTTTCCTGGGGGAGGGGGGGGGTATAGGACGAAGGGTTCCAGGCCTCTAATTGTTTAAATAGAATAGTGGCAAAGAATCATCTTATGGCAAGTATGGGGATAAGTGACGTCTAATACCCCGGGGGGGGGGGGGCACATATATCTGAGTGGCCCTGGGTCTAATACAAGTAGCCGCCGACAAAGTAGATCGTTTGCTGAAAAGATAAATTTTCTTCGGTTTTATATAGTATTCAGTGCGAAGCCTTATAGGTTTTGAACAGACTTGATATCGATATCGAAGAATTTATGTAACAATGTAGTAACTCCCCCCCCCCCCCCCCCCCCCTCCCCCCTCTCTCTCTCTCTCTCTCTCTCTCTCTCTCTTTCTCATCGTTGGGTTTAAAAAAAAGAAAATGGATTCCCAAAGACGATCGTATGAAGTGGAACAAAAATGTACAAAATACACACAGTCTAAATAATTGCACCTATGTAAATTCCTTAGTGAAAAGGGATCCATCGATTTTTAACAGGTTGTGTGTAGATGGTGGCGAGGGTTGGAGGTCGTCTGTTTTTTCAGGTAGTTCAATACCCATGAAATTCCGAAACATGCACTTTTCATAGGGTTTCTAATATCATTCTTGTGTGTGTATTATTGAATGTCTCGTTTGTACAATACATTATGAATATTTTTGATACTTATGATATGTCGGTTATGTTTATAATTATATATTTATACACATTTTCAATGGGATTCTGCGGATAAAGCTCCTGAAATACACAGCGGGTCACAGCTAACAAAACATATCCTCCCTCTTTACCAATGGTATGATCCCACTCAATACACATTCCTTCATTCCTGGCATATTTTCTATCAACTTGTTTGATCCCCGTTGCGAACTGGCGATTGTTTGTCGCTGCAAAATTTATAAGCCCATTGTGATCGACATGCGTTTTGGAAGAAGACCATTCACTGAATGAAACCGATTTCTGAAAAGAAAATACTTCTTAAAAGTTATACCCATTTTTTATCTCTGGGTATAGTAGCATTTGCTGTTGTTCTACAGAAGTCTGTCTTTGTTTACTAATCATAGACCACAATCTACGTTTTCTGTCTGTGTGAAGAGCGTAGTGCGAAAGAAAAATCATAATAATGGAGACACCACTCGATGTCCTGTCAAGAGCGGCTACACTCGTTGAAACAGATCCAAAGGAAGGTGAGTTGGGTGGAAAATTATCAGAATAAGATATCTTATTGGAAATTATACCACGAAATGCGTGCTTTGTGTCGTTTTAAGAACTGGTTTCAGATACCATCACAGCGGCAACCTGTTTGCACGTTATTGCCTACCACTGCACTGCACTAGCGCTAGCACTGCGCTCACACTCGTGTATCCATCGCCTAGCGGCCTTGCGCACCGCATAGCAGGCTCTCCACTGGGGAAGCCAAGCAGAGAGCGATGCGCATACATGTATTTCAATACGGCATACCTTTCTATTGTGTTTGATGTTTTCACATAATTGAACCTTGATATCACTGCTCAAATAATGTATTATCAACCCACCTTTATTTTAGGCCTTGAATAATGAAATAACAAATATCAAGCTAGTATATATTCAGACAGTCACAGTGTCGGTGCTGACTAGACTGCAAGTGATTTTTTAAAAATAATTTTTTTTCAAAAATGTCGAATAATATCTGCCCAGTTGTCACATATAATTCTGGTTGTACTGATTCTGACATTGGAATTTTATAAAAATATTACAATATCATAGATATATTATTTTTACACATTTTCTTCTGAAAAGCTATTTTCTCTTTAACCTTTTACTTTTATTGTGTTTTTTAAAAGTGTATGAAAGTATGAGTATGATTTCATCAGGAAATGTATGTGTTTGTATAATTAATAGCAACAAAAATCTCCAGGACTGAAAGAGGCACTTGAACTGTATATGGAATGTCTGAAATAATTTCTTTGAATGCCCTCTTCATCCTTTGTTTGGGATACACAAACTGTTATAAAGTATACAATGTGCAATATGGAATAGTATCAAAAGTAACTATATAAATAATATACATGTAATATACATATACAAGTAACAAGATAGATATACACTATGCAATATACAATATACAATATACAATATACAATATACAATATACAATATACATTATACATTTATATAATATTGACTGGCCTTGAAGGAGATATCAGAATATATTGCCCTGGATTGAAGACGAGGGCAATATGGTTCTTTTAAAAGCAATATTTTCGATATTCACCGGAAGTAGAGCCAGTCAGTATTATTATTACCTATATCATGTATATGCCTATTTTGTAGCAATTACAAACACGTCTGTTTGCCTGTCAGTCCCTCAGTCAGATTCCAGGTTATTCATACAGGTATGTAATCTGGGCCAAGCAATTGTGACGTAAATTGTTACCGCGTGTATCCATTGTTTAAGCCTTTGTTCACTTTAACGCATACACAATACTGCACGTATGCACTTTGACAAGAAAGGGTGGAATATGGCAAAATGTTACCCTCTTTCTTAGTACATTGTGTCTATGGGGAAAACCCGGAAGAGGGCAATATGAATTGCCCGTTCCGGTAACAGATTCGGATGTAGTGTACAAAATACAGCTTTTTAGCTCACCTGAGCCTAAGGCTCGAGTGAGCTATTGCGATGGATATTTGTCCGGCGTCCGTCGTCCGTTAACTTTTTACACTTTCATCATCTTCTCCAAAACCCATGATCGGAATTCAACCAAACTTGGTAGGAATCATCCTTAGGGGTAGGGGACCCAAAGTTGCTAAAATGGTACATGTGGCCCCCAGGGGGCCCAGGGGGAAGGCCCCCAATTGTAAAAGCTATGTAAATTTCAAACATCTTCTTCTCCAGAACCAGGCATAGCTCAGACTTGGTATTGTGTATGGAGATACCTCTATAGATGAAGAATGAATGTTGTTCATGAAATTTCTCTGAGTGGCCCTATAGGGGCCCTGTGGGGGTAACATACTGGAGGGGGGGGGGCGCTGCCAGCAAAATGTACATTCTGATCTTCTTCTCCAAAACACATGATCGGAATTCAACCAAACTTGGTAGGAATCATCCTTAGGGATAAGGAATCCAAAGTTGCTAAAATGGTACATGTGGCCCCCAGGGGGGCCCAGGGGGAGGGCCCCCAAGTGTAAAAGCTATGTAAATTTCAAACATCTTCTTCTCCAGAACCAGGAATAGCTCAGACTTGGTATTGTGTATGGAGATACCTCTACAGACGAAAAATGAAAGTTGTTCACGAATTTTTTCTGGGTGGCCCTATAGGGGGTCTGTGGGGGTAACATACTGGAGGGGGGGGGGGGGCAAGTTGTCCGCCATCCATAAACTTTTTACATTTTCAGCTTCTCCAAAACCCATGATTGGAATTTAACCGAACTTGGTAGGAAGCTCAGACTTGGTATTGTGTATAGAGATACCTCTATAGATGAAGAATGAAAGTTGTTCATGAAATTCTCAGGGTGGCCCCATAGAGGTCCTGCGAGGGCGAGGTTAATATGCAGGAGGGGAAATGTACATTCTTTGCATGATTTGTTGTATGATTCAACCACACTTGGTGGGAATCATCCTTAGATGTAGGAGATTCATATAATACATGACATTGTAGACCATGGGGGGGGGATTATGTTAATTTCTAACATCTCATGTACATCCTCCTAGTTGTTTCAATTTCTAACATATCTCCTGGTGGTGCTAGATAGAACATGCACCAGATGTGAATTGATCCACCTCAGGTGAGCGTCGTGCCCCCTGGGGCTCTTGTTTATTTTGCAGCTAAAATGCCCTGTATAGGTAATAATATGCAATATTATACCGTACATGCTCTGGAGTCTGGAGTTGAATATACCAGAATATGTGCATCCATAGCTTTAGAATTTCCCAAGTGCATTATATGTCACCAAGGCTGTAGGCCAAGGTGAGATATAAAGAGAAAATTCTATATCTATGGATGCACATTAATTTTATGGTATATTTGATGATGAGCATGTACTACGATGGAAAACTGCTTGTGATAAGAAGTTATCGATACCTTGGCCCTGTGGGATTTTGTACACAAATAAGCATGTTGAAATTGTATATACCACGGTCGTGGCCATTAACGAATTATGCAATAGCAAGAAGAGTGAATCTGACCAAACAGAAACCTTCTTTCAAGGAATCCATCTTATATGATGCAAAATTCAATATACAAACAAATACAATCAAATATTTGGGGGGCTATTTTGACTGGCTTTGTGGGAGATATGAGAATATATTGCCCTACTATAATCAAGGAGTTATCGTTCTGTGATTGCTATAATCATATTGCCTGAAGACAAGGGCAATGTAATCTCATAATAGGGATCAGGAGTTGGTCTCGCGGTAACAGACCCAAATTCGAATCTCGTATATGGTGATGTTAAAGGTTGATCCCGACGTAATAATCATATTTGATTGATAATGTCTTTCACACACACATACCCACCCCCCCCCCCCCCCAAATGAGCCAGTTTCTTAGTATTATTATGTATCCACTATTTATGACAATAAGTATCACTTATATATGCATCAAGAATTGCCCGCTGGTACAGCAGGTATGTCTGTGCAATGTATGCACTGTAAATAAGTATATATAATTTACAAGTACAAATCATCATGTATACAACATATGACATACAACACACAACTTGCTTTGAATAAGTGGTAAATGAATAACATAGTGTTGACTATATAACTTTTAATAATATTAATTTTGCCATTTTAATATAACATAGCAGACACAACAAAACAGGTCTTGCAGGCTAGAAGACTTGAGATGCACTGATGTATGTTTTAATATAAGTTCAAAATGGCTGGCAAATACATAAACAAAAATAACCAATCAGAAGTCTGCAAGAAGTGTGTACCTATGAGAAAAGATAGAATGGGTCATGTGACAAGTGAGTCGGGGTTGGATGGTCAGTGAGTCACAGTAGATGGTATGGTAGGCAAGGTTCAATGGACCTAGGAGAGAACAAAATATTTAAGGTGAATAGGGATGAAAGGAAAGGAATGTAGGTAAGTGGAGCAATGTCCTCAAGAAAACAGGTGGAAGGATCAATAGAGAGAAAATATAAATAAGAGGGAGAAGTAATCATGGAGACAAATTTATACATTTCATAATAATGTTACCTTACATAATATTCCATCCTATCAGAAAAATGTCCTCATTTTTAAATAAGGGTAGTAATCTGTAAATCACATTCAATACGTTTGGGTTTTTTATAATTGATTAAAAACTTACCAAGTTACTAAATTATATCAAGAAGCATACATGTATATCCTTTATTTTCTACAATTTTCCTTTTCTAACTATAATCATTTTCCCTCAAAGGATTTTTTTTTTTTAACATTAATTAAACCATATGCATTAAAAATGTACAATTGCATGGCAATTGAAATATATCTACCGACAAAACGTTTCAAATAATTTACTATACATCAAAGCATAAGTTAGAAATGAATTATGGAATTAAATGTCTTCAAATGCAGTTGGTATTCCATGTACATAAATATTATCAGATTTGAAATTCACATCTAACTGAAATATTTTTCTTTCAATGAATTCATTTGACTAATACAACATTGGTATAAAGTAAAGTAATTCATTGATGCATGTGGGGTTCTATCACATCTCAATTCTATAGAGAATTATAAATTCATCATAATTATAAAATAAATCTAACTTAAAATGCATAAAAAGTTCTTTCAATTTTACAGACAAGTTTTTCTGTTCTTTTTTCTTAAAATAACAAATAACTTAACAAGATCAGCAGTTTATCATGAAATAAAGCAATGCAAACTTTTGGTAGATGTGACAAATTTGCAAAAATATCATTGAATAATTCCAAATGAAAATAAAATATGACCCATCTGGCTGCCATTTTACAAATTAGTGAAAATTTCATGTCGCAAATGTTTCTGGTTTTACACTACAGGGGAGGGGGCTCTGACTAAATATCCATTTGAATTTTTTTACTGGTTGAAAGGGAAGTGCCTTATTATGCCTCCGCCCACCATAGGTGGTAGCCGGAGGCATTATGTTTTCGGGTCGTACGTCCGTCCGTCCCCTTTTTCGTTCTCGCGATAACTTCAAAACTTTTTTTTTGATCAGTTTGTAACTTGGCCCATGTATGCATATGGGAGGGACGATGAACTGATTAGATTTTGGGGTCTCAAGGTCAAAGGTCAACAGAGGTACATGTAATTATGTACATAAAAATGGTTTGTTCTCGCAATAACTTCAGAACTGTTTGACGGATCAGCTTCTAATTTGGCCCATGTATGCATATGTGAGGGACGATGAACTGATGAGATTTTACCGTCTCAAGGTCAAGTTCAAAGGTCAGAGGCGCCATTATATACATAAAAATGGTTTGTTCTCGCAATAACTTCAGAACTGTTTGACGGATCAACCTCTAACCTGGCCCATGTATGCATATGTGAGGGACGATGAACTGATTAGATTTTAGGGTCAAAGTTCAAAGGTCATAGAGGTCATTATATACATAAAAATGGTTCGTGATGTATGGAGTCTAGGCCTACCTATTTTAGAAATTTCAAGGGGACAGTGGTCTATTTGCTATAAAATATCTATTTCCTTGGTGTATTTGATGATTGTAAGTCATCAATGGTAAGTTTTTTATTTGTACGGGATGAAAATGAAATGAAATAAATTTTCTGTCTCCTGTGCTTTTTAAGTGAAAAGATTTGTAATTTTGTTGGACCAATCCTTTTTAGAGTGTACATGTATGCCATACATTTCCAATCTGGTGATTGCGGAGGCATAAATTCTGACCGCGCACGGTCGAAGATTCATCTAGTTTTTATTATGGTAATTAGAGAAGTAATTGGGGTTTTTTTCAGTAAGAGGCAGAAAAAGTAGTACATGTATATTAGTTTATTGGAGGCCTACTCTCCAAATTTTGTGTCCTTTAATTAATTTTGTTTTCCAAAATATATTCCAAACCATTATAAATAAAGTTAGTGTATGGTTGAACAAATGGTTATGGGAATAGTTTTTCATGGTTCTTCATAGTTAAATATTTTCTCATTCCTCCCTCACTGCTTACAAGCTCTTCCCATGAGTTAGCTTCATCAATTGTTCTCAATGATTTGAAAAAAAAGCAGCAAGAAGAAATGTATTTTGATGTCAGCAATCATGGAAATTTAAGATGATCACATGACAAAATTGCAAAGAGTTGCATCTTTTTTTTAGTAATTCACATTTTCTTCACACTATTACTTTCCTGTGTGTAATAGACTGAACACATTTCTCCGAACTTGAACACGAGGAAAAACAATCTGTTTCATCTGCCTTTCCTATCCAAATTTTAGCTGATGCCTTTTAGACTCGCCTCACAAGCATAGTCATATTGAAAAATCATCCAAGTTTGCGCCAACATTAACCATTTCCGCTGTAATTTTCTCTCCCGCAGACTTAAAGGAGATTGGTGAAATGGGATTTGCCTCTATTGCGCCTTGAAATTTAGATACAATTACAAATTGCATTTTCCTACTTGTGAGAATGAGCAAACAGTCTTTCTATTTTCATTTGTATGCGAAATGTGTTTTACTTGGAAAATTAAATTGTCACTTGCTACAATTTTGTATTTAATGTGTTCTATTTTTGTGATTATGTGGAATATGTTTGTCTTGTGCAAATATTTTGACAGTAGTCATCCACAATGTGTTGATTTCTCAGAATAGCTATTTTTGTTATTTTCCCATTTTCTAAGAATTTGAAAATTGGAAGTGTCTTCTTTGTATTCAAATTAAAGTTCAGCAGTTTGAAAATGATCATCCATTTTATAAAGAGACCATCTGGTCGACTTCACTTTCGTGCTATATACTACAAGCTCATGATATCTTTCAATTTACAAATACTAATGAAGGTTTCATACACTGTTGTAAGGCTGTGTTGTATTGAATGCGAGGAGTTTAAGTTGAGGTTACACATCAAATTTTCACACGTTACTTTAGTCCATGTGTAATGATCACATGGCCAGTAACTTGTCAATTGCACTTGTGAATTATTCAATTAGTAGTGGACTGCGTTAAAGTGTGTGTACTTGAATCTAGAGGGAAGATCCTGTTTAATCTATCATCAACTCTGCTGGGATTTCCAACCTAATGTGAACCAGTGACATTGACGGTGGGTTCACATATATGCTGAGGGAAATTATTAGTCAAGGAAGGAAATGGCCACTTTAGAAGAGAGAGAAAATGAGAGCAAGGGAGAGTAAAAAACAAGAGGGTTATGATAGTGGAGGCTTACATGTAGGACTAATGAGATAGGGAAAAGAAAGGGAGGGTAAGGGGAAACAGAAATGATTAGGAGAGTTTTTGAGAAGAGAGTGTACAATACAAAATCTTTAAAATGGATGCTCTTGTAAAAACCCAACCTGGCATACTTCATGTAAATGTGCAAGCTCGCAGCAAATTTACTACTACTGGTCAGCAAAATTTTTTAGAGCAAAAAACTATGGTAATGTGTTTTTCAAAGTGATTTATCAGACTTTTGCCCCCCCCCCACCCCACCCCACCCACCACCCTGAGGATCTTTGATCCCCCAACTGCCAAGGATGTGTACATGTATGAAGCAATAATATCATCTGCCATCAGCTGAGACATGGGAGTATAAGGACAAGGATACCATCTTGTAGATAGTGCTTTGGTCTTGTAAATGATGTTTAGGGCTGTCTGCTAAGTAGCCAGTAGGCTTAGAAAATGATTATATTTTAGATAGATGGAAAGAAGCAATGAAAGTTATGTTTTTCTTCTCAGGGGCCTTTAGCAAAGCAAGATTTCTTTGCTAGTGATTATTTTGCCAGTGCTTTATTAGATAATTTTAGACCAAAGGACACTAATACACTTAACTTTTAAAACTCTTTTCTGGTTTTGTATGACTATATGCAATCATCAAATTGCAAAGCCTTTTGTTCTAGACCTATATTTATGAATGAGAACAGAATATCCCTTCAAACTTTTCCAGCTGACTGGTTCGGTTCTCTTTCTTAGAAAAAGAATTTACAATCAGGAAATGTGTTTTCTTGTTTTATTACTAATTTGTAAGCCTTTGCAAATTTCCTGAAGTTGACACAATTTTGTATATTTGGCCCCCAGGAGCTTCTAGACTTGAACTACAAATTTGAGCTTGGACTGCTGCCTCCAGCATCAAAACCATTTGGAGAGAATATGATAGAAATCTATTGTCCAAACAGTAGGGGGTTCCCTGAGAGAAGTCTTGGAATGTAAAGCAATATCTTCATTTGAAAAATCATGGGCAATTTTAATGCTTAAACTGAGCCCATGTGGCCCCAAATATTTCAATATTAACCTGGGCTTACAAACCAAGGGAGCTATTTAGGTGAAATGTACATGCTGTAGTCTAGTTGCATGACATTTATAACTTTATGTTCATGTAATATTACTTTTTCTATAATAGAAGATATGGTATTCAGTAATGAAAGAAGTATATGGATGTTATAGATGTTATGACATTACTGTACGGGTAAAAATGAATTGGAAACATTAAACTGTATTGGACATTAACTTGTCTTGGGTTGAAAAGTCTAAAGATCATAGGATTCCTAGACTACGTTCTGTAAGACTTCAAGCCGTTTGGGTTTTGTCTTCTGCAGTGACCAGTGTGTGTGTGTGTGCTTACGCTTTTCTGTGAGCACGCCAGGAGTGCGCTTTCAACTTCCACCTCCTCAGCCCTCAAGCTGTTGTTAAGATGTGGTATCCAGGGATGTTGGGATGACCCCTGCATTCCTTGCATAGCTCAGATTGTCATTTGCATAGCTAGCTGGTGTTTGGACCTGGTTCCACTCTATACAGTACTAGAGACAACTTCACTTTAGATGTGGTCAAGTGGAAAAGGGTCATACATGTATATGTACGTTTGTAACTGCTCTCATGTACTGTCAGCAAAACATTGATTTAGAAGACTTCCTGAGTGCTAGCAGTTTCCATTATTTGGTGTATTGTTTTTCCTCAGCACACTTGTTGCATTTTCTTTTCAACCAATTGGCCAACTATACATTTGAAATATGAGTGGAAAGAACAATGACTGATCTAGATCTGCAATGTAATTCATATCAGATGATTAAAATCTACAGAACATAAACTTCTTAATGAAAGTTTCAATTTTTAAATTTAACATAAAAATCCAGTATTTTAAAGTTTTGCACTATATTATAAAAGAGAAAACATGTTTTGTCCACTTTTATTAACTTTTAACATCTAACCTTGAGTCTTTGCCTATTACAATGCTTGTCATAGTCACAAGCATTTTGTTTGTTTTACAAACGCATGTGTTGATTACCATGACACTGTCCCATATTAGGAATACACAGCATGGTTATTTAGAGCACATTTTGATTAAAAAACTGGTTATAACAGCTATCTTATTTGACTTACATGTATGAAGATTGCGTTGAGTCTGTTGACACATTGGACTATTATTCAGAATATGTTATGCAGCATTTATTATGATTCTAGTATTGGGAGTGACAGCAAAAATTCTATCTTATATTCCTTACAAGGAGAAATATACACCTCTCAAAAAGATTTTATTTACCTCTTTTTTTCAATAACTATTTGAAGATTTTTTTATTTAATTGAAAGAGAGAACAGTTCCTAGTACTGATGCTACATGTACATGTGCTTCGCCTAGCAGTTCCTTGGTACTGTGAAACTGTGCTCTAGTTGTCACTACACAGGAGGCCGTGGAGGAGGGTGGGAGCAAAGCAAGCAGTGGTATTTTGGGGTTGGTTGCAATCCATGGCATCTGTGGATTTCATTTCCCAGGCTGCCATTTCATTACTCTAGTCTGCTTCATAAGGCTGTGTAAAAACAGAACACAACAAAGATACAGGTATGGCATAGATTACTACAATAATTATCACTTCATATGGCAGTTTTTGTGCCGTTTCTTCATTATTGATTAAGTGACAGTGCAGTTAGTAACTTTCACTCAATACACCAAGTTTGATGAAGATCTGCAGAACCTAAGACTTCCTTTCTAAATAGAAAAGATATTCTTTCACTAATAATTCACAATCACTATGATCTGTATGATCAATATATTACCTGATTTATTGAACGGCATCTGCTATTGACATTTGCCAATCTCTCTTGGAATGTGAGTGTCAGTGATTCTCTTGACATAACTTATATTTCTTCAAGTATACAGGATCAGATCCCTTGCTGAAGAAGACTGGTTTGAACAATCAAGACTAAGCAATAAGTTGATGCCTATAAGAATTTTTGGTCCATTGCTTGAAGGAGATGCTAGAGGAAGATGCTAGTTCCTGATTGGATGATTAGTCCTGTGGTTTGTTAGGCCGATGAGGTGGTAGTGGTAGTGGTTGGATGGGAAGCCTGGAACCGAATCACAGACCAAGTGAATGGCTCGCCTGAGAGATGGTGATGGAACGATCGTACATGTATGTTTGATTGAAGACTTCGGGGGATTTACTTCCTGCGACCTGTTTCAGCTAGGTGGGAGTACTTTGTGGCTTCTTCGTGGAGTAACCGATGCTGATCGCTGTAATCCCTGTTAATTTTGTCATCACCTCTTGGTCTTGATTGTCTTAGGGTTTTTTTTTAACCAACCCAGTCTGTGGTGTTGACTTATGAGCATTCAGACCTTGAGAAATAATTACCTCATCTGTTCAAGACCTTGACTTTGAATTCTACATGTACTTCTATTCTGTGACGAGATGGAAACGATGAGCTATGCACCTTTTTTGACATGCTTCAATGCTTTTCATCTTCCCTACCTATCTCCTCCACCAGGTAGGTTAGCTTTGATGTATTGAATTTGTTAAGATTTCTTTTTTGTCTCCATCAAATAGCAATATCAATCCTTCAGTAACAAATATTCACCATTTTTCTATCCAGCATAGCTGCAAATGTCTGGATGTTGCACATTAATTTTTATGAATTAATTGGTACATGTAGTAATGAAAAGTAGAAATTTTAGTTTATTAATGATCGTGATTATGTATTACAAAGAATTAATGGTAATCATAACTTTCAAGGTTACCTTATTGAAAGAGATTATATTGTATTTGTAAGAAAACCTTTAAAAAGTCTGACTTATTTCATACATTATTATTTCGAAGGTGAAGCAAAGATATGAATGATTTTAATGAAGACCAGGTTTTTCATTCTTAGGGTAAAATGTAGACCTGCATTAATATGTTCAAAATATAATCAATTAATAAAATTGCTGTTTATGTTTCTATTTTAGTGAATGATATGTTTTCATGTTACTTTTGTTTTAGGGTATGATATACTGTAATTTCATAATGTAAATAAAGTAAATAATATAAAGTAATTCATAATGGAATCACAAAGAAATGGTATATAGAAAATATATTACAAGCCAGATAAAAAGCTAATAGCATCAGGAAGTAGAATTTAAATTTAATTTGAAATATTTTTGTTGGTGTTGGTTCAAAGGGAGGGGAAATATAAAATATATTAATTAATACAAAATAAGCTAGAAAAGAATAAGATAGAAGACTAAAGAATGCAAAATAGAAAGAGAATCGTAGATAATACATGTATACTGATAACATACATTACTTGTAATCCATAGAATGCATTATGTTGATGATTCAGATATTCATACATGGCAGCATAGAGACACTTACGGCATGCAGGCTCTACCCGTATAGCTATGTCCATGCATAGGTTCTACATATTCACCCTCGCCACCAATTTAGAGACAAGATGCATAAATTAGCTTTTTTTTCATGATTGAAAAGATGACTCATTTTTCTCAGTGTCGACATCAGTGTGTCTGCCTTCCTGGCATGTTCTCCATCA